>CM062262.1:25360387-26083721 GCA_031216405.1 Syzygium malaccense | reverse complement strand
TGGCATCAACTTCTTCTCTACTCCAAGAACCATTGATTCCTCGACTTTTCAATGCAAGTAAACCACAGGAATGTCATCAGCGGAGGTGATCAGTATTCCATGTGTTGTCGATGCAAGAACTTGAAAACAATGAATGACTATCAGGTATCCAAGGAGAACATCAAAGCACGGATAAACTGCAGATTATCTAATGCAGGCACGGCGCAAACAAAACCAAAAATCAATCTATTTAGCATGTGCACCTATCAAAGCAGCAATTGATATTTCCTGTACAAAAAGAAGTCAGTGAGCAACAAAGCAAAATCAATCTATTTTAGCATACACTAGTACCAAAGTAGTAATTCAAGTTTCCTGTGCAAAAAACTAGCTTATTTTCAAACAACTCTCACTATAAGTGAATTTATTGAGAATATGATGCTGGCATCTACAGTAGGCCAAAAGAAACGCATGCATTGACTAGACATATTCCTTGACTCTTCATATTAAGCAATTAAATTTAGCTTTGGCATATATTAAATAAAGAAACTTGACATTTATTAAGTGACTCAGAAATATATACCTCAGGTTTTCTAATGTAATGCTTCAAGTAGCGACCACATAATACTGCAAGGCCACCTCGAGAAGCAATGGCTCTCCGTATAGAAGATTGAACACATTGCTCCAATCTAACAATTGCCCTCTTAGCGTCCTCATGTGAGTACCTAGAAACTAGAGAGAAAAGAAAACACAATTAATTTATATCCAATATAGATTATCATCATTATACTGGACATTTGATCCTCTGCCTTACTACTGTCAACTCCAATGACAACAGTTGAATGTCATAATTTTGGAAACTGAAGGAATTATTGTACTTGCTAATTCTAGGTGCATTAGTCGAGATGGAACAGGTCATCAAATGAAGAGGAATTTGAACAGCGGGCAGTAAACTCTGATGAAGAAGTACCTTCTCTACTGACACAGGTATCCCAACCGTCAGGACATAAATCCATGTCGAGTATCTGGAAGAATCAGGGTAAGTTCAGAAGAGACACAAGCCAGTGCCATTGAAGTTTCTTCGTTTTTCGAACAAAAAAAAAAAACAATCATAGAAATATACCATGGCTTCAATATCAGAAAAACAAGGAACTTCGTCTCCGCTTTCAGACTCTTCCGCATCCAAGACAGAGGGACTTCCTTGTGGTTCCTGAAAAGCATCTCTTGTAGGTCCTGCTTCGGCATCTAAAGGAAAAGTCATAGCATTGCATATATCAGAGGACTCTAGCTTGGTCGTTGCTTCTCCATTTATATGTAAGGGTCCAGATGCTGTTATGCATGTACTCTGGTCTAAATGGGCACTGAAGGCCTGCCTGGAGACAGAATTAAGATAGTTACTACCCGCAATTTCACATTTTACCCCAGAACTAGCAAGGGGAAATTTTGGACCAAAATTTGATGATGCCTGTATCCCCATTTTCTGACAGGTATCGGAAGATTGTGTGTGATTCTTTTCTTTCTTTAAGAAGCTTCGTCCTTGCTCTCTGTTTCCTCGGTTAGCAGATGATAAAGAGAGGCCACTGCGTGCTTTATGGCTATGATACGATGTAGACGGGATAAAATCATCGTTGCATGGAATCTCTGGGTCTTCACTATTCAACGTGCATGCCATAAATTCCTCACTGATGTCTCCATGAAGATGAGGATCTGGTGCCGCTGTTGATGACAGCTTATCGATGTCTGGACTACCATGCTGGTATCCATGATCAACGTCAGACTTATCAACTCGGACATCTGATGCTGGTAGGAAATTTGCATCTTGACTACTAGCCAGGTTTGAATTCAGTGTTTGAGTTTGACAAGGAACAGATGTATCATCCTTAACACTGCTGTTTACATAATCCAACACTTGTGCATTAGCACTCTCGTTACATACCTTATTTGTCAGAGCTTTGTCATCATCGTCCATTAACAGGACATCATCATAGTTCCATAAACATTCAGGGGAAAGATATCCAAAGTCATATTCAGAGAGCGCAACAGAACTCCCAATTTGCTTGAGCTCATTTTCATCCGACAAAATTTTCTCAGAGCTGTTGTTGTGATCTGGCAAACACATTTTCTCCCCATCGAGATCCTCGTAGAGTTCCATTACATCTTCGAACGTCTTCCATATAGGCAACCTAGAATGAGGAGATGAGAGTTCTATCGAGTGGTTGGACGCACCAGCATCTGGAAGCGTGCGACCTGGATCCAAGTCCTCGAGAACAGCACCATCCTCCGGATGAGTATTATCCACATGCATACTTAGGGTATCTTCATGATGAACATCAGAACTTTCAATGTCCTTTCTCACCAGTTGCTTGACTGGGAATACCGGGACCTTTTCTCCGGACTTGTTACTGTAATCATTTCCCAAGTACCCTCCTTTTTCATGATTTTCTTTAGCTGCAACAGGATCCATGACCAATCCAGGATTCAAAACATTTGCATTAGGATCCTGGTCACCAAAGTGGCCTTGAGTATGATTTTCATGCACAAAACTTTCGTTACGGATGTAACCATTCAAATCAGGTTCGTCAGAGAAAATAGAATTGGCAGACTGGCAAATCCTCTTCCGCATAGCATAATATGTTTTACGAATGCTCTCGGCTTTTCTTTTCCCTAAAGTTTCTGAATTTTCTTTACAACTGCCGGATTTTTTAGCTGAAGTTTCGCACTCAATCATACGAGCAGAAGCTTCCGCAGAAATGGAAGGATCATAAAGAAGCGAATGCCACCGCTCTCTGATTTCTCCGACAGTAAACTTTCGAGAAAACCGGACAGCTCCTTTAGCTAGCGCTTCCAGAGAAGCACCCGACTGCGCATACATGGAAACAGTTAAAAGGCCACGCACAAGCATATCCATTTTAAAGAAAGCACGCGTGAACTCACTCGCTCGATGAATTAAAGCGCGATCATAGCTAACAATTTCCCAACCCGATACCATCTAAAGGAGATCTTCTCACAAGGCAACAACTGACGCAACTACAAATCCGAAAACAGCTCCATTCTTCATTAATCCTCAGGACACGACATTTCACAGGAAAAGAGAAAACGGATAGCAAAACTCCGATGCAGTCTCCGAGCCTTGCCATCCCCCAAAACTTACGATTAACTCGTTTGAATTGCAAATAAGCTCAACCCGACACTTGCCCATGCTGCCTAACTGATGTAAACAACCAAACCTCGGTTTCATCCAATATAATTCACTGCTAAATTGAATGAGGAGACACCGTTTGCTACCACATGTCGAGACTCGAAAAGACGAAGAAAAGAATGAACCTTCGAGAGGAGACCGCGACGATTTACCTCGACAGCGTTCTTCAACAACAGATCGTCCTCAGGTATCCAACCGGGGGCCGAAGCGACCCCCGCCATCGCGCTCGTGATTCGAGCCCCGAGTGAAGTTGAACCCGTGCCTAACACATTACCCGGGTCTCGAGGGCCAATCGGCGAGCTTCGCGCGGCGACGGGCAGAGTCTGGCGGCGGCTCGGAGTCGGGCGAGAGAGGCGGAGACGGGCTGCTGCTCTGGACTGCCCGGGCGCAACCCGGAAGTCAGAGACCAAGAGAGGTCCGGCGGAGGCGGCGGCGGCGGTTGCTCCGGCTCGAGAGTCCGACTGTACTGTGGCAGCGAGGGGAGGGAAGGGAGAGACAGACACAGGCGGAGGCCGAGGTGAGAAGAGAGAGATTGAGAGGTTTCGCTTTTTCCCCCTTTTTAGATTTTGGAATTTAGGAGTCTATTTCATTTTGTTTTTTTCTTCTACGATTTCCCGTCAAAATTATTATCAAAATTCCAAAATTTATGGAAAAAACGAAAATTGTATATTACCCTAAATGTCGACACTTTAGAATAAGCAAAAAGTAAAAGAGAAAATTCATCCCGGACAAAGTCTAACAAAGATTTTTGTTTGGACTTTTCAAAAGTAAAAAAGAAATTTCGTTACATCCCCACAAAAAGAGAAAGACGGTATTCGGATTTTCGAAAAAAATATGCTTATGCCAATATGAATGTGGACATTGATCCGTAATGAAAGTTTCAAGAGATTTGAGATTAAAAAGGTTGAAATATCTGCAGCACCAGATTTGATCATGACATGGCGACCTACGAGCCTACGCAACCCCAATCTGAACCACAAGAGCCGAATGACTTTTTATGCGGGCTTGTCCATGGGTATCGAGTGAGAAAGTCCAATTCGACACATAGATCTTATGTCAAAAAAAAATTTATGATTGGCAAGCAAAAAGATAGGTCCAACCTTAAGGCCTAGCCCTGACTGGCTCAACCACGTTGTTCTCACTTTAAATAAGCATTGATCCATTAATTAGTTTATAATTTAAATAATGCTAGAGATATCGATGGATTTATTGAATGATCTGGTTAATTTTCGTTCGATGCTTTGCTGTGCTTATTAACTAAAATAATAGCCAAATGTTTTTGGTCTCGTCTTTAGTAAACTCATTTGAGTATAGGATGATTAGTATCTCTACCATTTACTTGAAAATAAAGTTACGTTCTCTGTTTTTTTATCTAGTACACCAGCGTGCGTTGACCGGACCGGGTTTTTCCTCTTCGACTCGGTTGATTCGATTAACCCAGAGAACCAGAAGGTAAACCGGTTCATTGACCGGTCCGGGTTACGAATTTCCGAAAATTTTCTCCCTCCCCCACCGACGCGAGGCCACCCAATCGGATCGCTCCACGTGTCCCACCATTCATCGCTTCCGTCGCGCGATAAGAGAGAGAGGGGAAACCTCCCAATTGCTGCGGAGCCGTCGACTGCATGGAAACCTCCCTCCGGTTCCACCGCGAACATCGCCTCCCGACCCGACCGTTCCACGCGCCGCCGCGACCAGCCGATCGCCGGCCGCCGCCCCTCGGACGAGCCGATCTGAACATGCGACGAGCATGCGCTCACCTGCGCTTCGCCATCTGCGACCGCGGGTCCCGAGCTCCAAGATCGATTCCCGCCCGTCACGCGCCGAACGATCCGATGGCGACCGGTAGCGGCGATCGGTCGCTGGGTCTCACGACGGAAGCGAGCGCGAGCAAAGGAGCGCAGAGGGAGGAGGAGGATGAGAAGAGTTCGGCTCCGGCTCGACCGCCGCCGCCGCCGCCGCCGGAGGTGCCGTCGCCGGGAGATTGCTGCGGCAGCGGGTGCGTGAGGTGCGTGTGGGACGTGTATTGCGAGGAGCTCGAGGCTTACAACAATGGCCTGCGCAGAGATGAACTGTCTGGTTCCGATTCCAACCCGTCTCGACATTGATTTATGGGGTTCGATTCGATTGAATTCATGGTTTGAGCCATTCATTGTTGCTGTTACCGGAGATTCTTTATCAAGTCCTTCGGATTTTCGAGCGCAGTGAAGAGTTGAAATCCAAACCATTGTTCTGCTTCAAATCTGTGCTGATTCATTGTTGCGTAGAGAGATTATTTTAGGCTATAAAACAAATGATTTGTAAAATATTTTCCTTGTATCGCTTGCAATAATTAGTTAATAAAAAATATTCCCATTATCAATAACAATTTATGTTCGTTGTTCAAACATTTTTGTAAGCGATGAATATATTTATCGTTCATTTATCTTTGTAAGTAATACAATCAATCATTTTTAGCATCAATTTTTCGCGATTCAAATGGAACATGAATATGAATAAAATGATTTTCTCAAGCTCCAAATCTTAAAAACCTATGTTTGCAAGGGATTTTCTGTTTTTTTGGGTAAGCATAAAAAAAATCCCAAACTATATCTATTGTGACATATTTACCTTAAATTTTTTTTTACGAGATAAAAAGATACCAAACTATAATGATACATTTGCCCTAAACTTTTTCTTGTGACATTAAAATCCCAAATTTGTATCTGTATGACACATTTACCTTCAATCAAAGTCCAATAAGATGATCTTTCAATCAAAACGACATCATTTTTGTTTCATTTAAGTCACGTAGGCACATAGGAAGTTGTTGTATTCATGCTAATAGCAAAAAGCCCCACGTTGACCTTCTTACCTACATATCTATCAATCATTTTCCTATTTGTTGAAAACTCGCAACTTTTTATTTTACTAAATAGCCACACTTGTTTAGATAGGAAAAATAAGATTCAATTAGGAATCATGGTAGGTGTGTTTGGTTCGGCTTTTGAGGAAATGCAAAAGCCTTTAGTAAATTTGATAAGGCCGTCAAAGAAAAAAGTGTGAAGCCCTAGTTGAGGTTTGTTGAAAAGCAAGAATGGAGAGAGCCATGAGAAGTCCGTCGAAGCGTGAATGCGTGAGAGAGGCGAGAGAGGGTTAAGTGTACAGCTAGGGTTTCTTTTAAAAAGGAGCAAAAATGAAATTATGGATGATAAGTGAGGATGCAGTGGGAAATTGATATTTTTAATTAACTTGGAATATTTTCGAAAATGCAATTGCATCTTGAGGTATTGCCAACCCTCAATCGAGTGAAGACCTTTGTAGAACTTTGGAGATGCTCGAAGCTTCCAAATTTTTTTGCCAAAGACCATTTGCAGTTGCCCAATTGCCTCTATGGCCCCAGAGGACTTTGATAAAATCGAACCAAACGCACCCTGAGCTACTAACACGACTCTAGAGTCTCGTCTTTCCCTTTCCCAATGCCTCAATTTGCAGGGCGCTTGGTCTTTCCTTGCTTTTCTACTCTCACAGTTACTTGCTATGTCGGCGAAGATCATCCATCTGGTCAGCGCTCTTATTGGGTGCCCTCAATTTGCAGGGCGTTTGGATCTTCGTGCATCGCTTTGGCACACTATCACTTCAATGTACTCTATTAGTGGTGGGGGCTGGACCCGGCCCGACAGAGAGTGGCCCGCCCCATCTGATGAGCAAGCCCGAGCAGCGCTACGGGCGGGCCTCGTCGGGCCCGTTTAGTTTTCCCCCACGCAAGACGTGGGTGCGCGCTTCGCTCGGAGCTCACAGGCAGCGGAACAGGACCAGAGGCGTGCGAACCGTCGCCGACCGCCTCCTCCCGCGCTTCAGCGGAGAAGAAGAAGAAGATGGGCGGTTACCGGCGGCAAGCTCGCCTTCTCCTTCTGCCGGGGCTCGTGGCGGTTCTCCTGTCCCTGGGGGCCGCGGCTTCGACCTCGTCGTCGGCCTTCGTGCAGAACGTCATCTACTCCAACAAGATCGCCATCTTCTCCAAATCCTACTGCCCGTACTCTCCCTCTCTCTCTCTCTCTCTAGCTCATCAACTCGATTGCGAACGTGTTCTCTCTGATTCATCTGCGAAAAGAGTGATTAGGTTTTTTTCTGCCTTCTCCGGTAGCCTAAGGATACCGCAATGGTTTCGTGCTATGGCGGTAGCGTTGCTTCCGATTAACGCTCGTTGATCGTCGGGTGCGCGCTGGAATTTGTCGTGTAATAACTGTGGCTTTCCTAGGAGGGCATGGTACGCGAGTCTGCACGAGTCTCGGACATTGTTCGGGAATAGGTTTAGGATTGCATATAGACATGGAAGGAGCTCGTCGGGGATTCCGATATGGGTTAAGGAGCTTTGAGCATTTTGGGAGGACCTTCTTGTGATGTGAGAATGGTCTTTTAGCGAGGTCATAGGTTGTGACAATTTGCCCAGAATCCTCAGATGAAAATGTAAATCATCTACAGTGCCCTTCGCCCTCCTTTTCCGTTCAGGGAACGTGGATCTGAATCTTTTGTTTGAGTGTGTTTTGAAGTGCTCCTTATGGTAGTGCTTTTCGCATTTTGGACTGGGAGCTATTTAGAAAGCCTGTGAATATTCGGCGGCTGCTGTTTTAATTGAAGTGCTTTTTCAGGCAGCTGTTTATCCTTCTTTAGTAGAAATTGGTTGAAATCTTCTTGAATCGCTAGGTTGGTAGAAGTAACGGAGCTGAGCTATTGAAAGCAAATGGTTGGACTCCTGAAAAACATATCTTTCGGGTAGTTCTTATATTACAGAGCATTTGAAGAATTTTTAACTTTCAGGCTCAAAATTTACAGCACCAGGAATGTCAAACTTACTGCATATGCCTCTAAAGCCTCTATAATTGCCAATTGTAGGCCTCATCAGTCTGGCAGTTTCTGGTGTTCATGGGCTGAAATTCTGCACGGTCTGTTGTTTGAACTTCTGACTATGATTGATGGGTTGAAGATTTACAACAAGAGGATCAGTTGTCACTATGCTGAACAAGTTGTCCTTCTAGTCGTGTATAATCATGTATAAGCATGTTATGTCGTTTGCTAAGTGGCTGTAGCCAAATGAGCTTGCTGGCTGGGAAAATTTTCTGCATTGCACATCGATCTGTTTTTGGCAGGAACACGCACAATGTGTATTCCACAAGTATATTAAATTAATAATCTGCTGAAAGTTTCCTTTTTTTGTTTAGATATTTTCCCTCTCTCTCTCTCTCTCTTTGTCTCTCTCTCTCTCTCTGTCTCTCTCTCTCTCTCTCTCACTCTCTCTGCCTTCCGCTCGAAACTTATACGGGTCTGGGTTCAGAGAGCAAACTTCATCCCACCTCATGCCCCCTGTAATCATTGGGCCCTCTGTCCTCTCTTGATAATAACATGAAAGACTTTTTACCTTTTCCCGATGCTAGGTACTGCTTACGTGCCAAGCGTATTTTCAGTGAGCTGCATGAACAACCGTATGTTGTGGAACTTGATCTTAGAGGTACTTTCTCGTTTTCTTTTATATAAGGATTTTTCAGATGATGCACGGAAACTGTTACAAAAGTTTCTATTCTTTGGTGCTCTTCTTTGGAGCTTACTAGTAAAACTCGTACTACCTTTTTTCATCTTTTCCTTTTTGGTATGGAAGGTAATTACTTTGCTCATGATGTCATGCAGATGATGGTGGTCGAATTCAAAATGTTCTTTTAGATCTCACTGGTCGACGCACCGTCCCACAAGTATTTGTGAATGGCAAGCATATCGGTGGCTCTGATGGTCTGTCCTTGGCTCTTTCCTGTTTTATTCTTCCTCCTTTGCTCTGCTTCGATCCCTTACAGTGATAGCCTTGGGGCGATTTTCACCAGAAACATCATTGTTCGGGGATCTTTCTCCAAGTTTACTAAGTTTATATCTTACTTTGTCTTTAATATCAGATCTCAGTGCCGCAGTAATGAGTGGTCAGTTGCAGAAGCTCCTTGCCAGTAGCCGATGAGGTACCAGGAAATTAGAAGTAGAAGGATTTGACTCATCTTTGTACATTTTGATGTGTCTCATTTTGTAAAATAGGGTGTGTGCCACTTGAGTGGTACAAAGATACGGCTTTCTGGCATTAGCTGAGTGCTATTGATTCCTGCATGCCTTATCAGGCTGAAAGTACTCCTTTATGGATGAAAGCATGATTGGCTTTGTGAACTCTGCTTCCAACAACTGATTGCTCTCTCTCTCTCTCTCTCGTGATGAGATGACTTCCGGTGCTTGGGCTTGTATTTCAGTTGCTTGGTACTCTTATCGGCTTTTAGTTATTTCCTATGGGCGGGAAACATGTCAGTTGTCAACATGAGCAATAGTTGATTTGTAGAAACTTGACATAATAATTCTTCTTTTTACCTGGGAATTAAGCTCCATCGAGTTGATCCAATTCTCAAGCAATGTGAAAAAAAGAATCACGTGGCATATTTGGCCCTACTCCTATTACGGTGTTTGCTAATTCCTAGTGATATCACATTGCCATCAACTTGTGTAACTTCCTCTGCTTTCTGGGATGAACCTGCCAGGTCCTCACACGGGAGGCTTACGTCGCTAAACTTTGCAGTGTCGGGTCTTTTATTGTACAGGCAAGTGGTTTCAGTGTCATTCACCGGGCTTTACTAAATTTCCAGGCGGTAAGGTTGCATTCGATCAAGCATGATGGTGGTTTTGCCGGGTCAAGCCTGGGAAAAGTGTGATGATTATCAAGCTTTCACTATAAGCATCAGATTGAGATGATAGGAAACATGAAGTGGGTATGAACTGTGGAATTGAGTCCTGGCAACTTTTTATGGTTCAGGTTGATGGATCTATCGTGTTGGTGACAGACGTGACATATACATACACTTTTACGGGGTTTCTGTCCTAAAGGGAGAGGGGGGTTCAAAAATTTCAATGGCCCAACGAGAATAGGTCGGCGCACCGCTGGCCACCAGGAATCGAGGCACAGTGCAATAGTTGTTTTAGGCTTCGCCTCGTCCAGTCAAAAGCAAATTCAAAATCCTACTAGCTATTTGGCTCCTTTGCATCCTTATCCACCCTTACCGTTGAAATGGGATTATCCCATGTTTCTCGACGATAGAGTTTGTATGTTCTTGACATACGTGTGATCTTCCTTCACATATCGGCTTAGAATTTCTGAGTGGATGTTCTAGCAATTTATAAATGATGTTGAATCGGTTATCATTGTTAAATTTCAGATATTGAAAATCAAATTGGATTAATTAAGCATTGGCATTGACTTGATTCGGTTTAGCTTGTGATCTTTAGGGGTGTGCAAAAAAATTGGAAACCGCTCGGACCACCCGGGACCGACCGGAACTGGATCGGAACTGATGGTTCCTAAGGGAACCGGTTTGGTTCTCGGTTCTAGATATGGAACCGCCCACCCACCTGGACTAGATCGATAATATAATAATAAATATAATATATATTTAATATTTAATTTTTTTAAAAAAGAAAAATCATAAATTCCTAAACTAAACATAACTCGCTTAACGCTTACAGTCTTACATTGAGCCGAGAAATACCTTCTTTCATTTTCGCCTCATGCTCATGCTCACTTTCACTTTCTCACTCTTTTTAGTCGATGCTCACCTTACTGTCTTCGACTCTCCGACTTTCCATCTTCGTCTTTTTGTCTCCATCCTTGGCTAATGGGACCGGTTCCATGGACTCACCCAAGAACCGGACTAGACTGGCGGTCCGGTTCCCAGGTGGATCCATGGAACCAATGGGCAATTTCTGATTCTAATTTTTCGGATTCGGTCCTTAGTGGGCGGTTCCTGATTTTAGGGTGGGAATCGCCCATCCGGACCATGCGCAACCCTAGTGATCTTATTGGTTCGAACCTTGAAATTTCGTTCCGAATTTTTCTTATGATGCAATAAACACCCCAACTAATAATTTTTTTCCCCTAGATGTTGATTACACTGCTATGCTCCCTCTATGATAACTCAATGAGAAGGTTTCTCCTACTACCAAACGTCATATTAATTGCGGTCCCAATATCATGTTTGACTTGTTCTCGCGTCCTTTTCCTAACAAAAGAGGCCAAATAGGAAGCATGATATCTTAGATCTCGAGATCTATATGTCCCC
Source organism: Syzygium malaccense (assembly GCA_031216405.1). Classification (NCBI taxonomy): domain Eukaryota; kingdom Viridiplantae; phylum Streptophyta; class Magnoliopsida; order Myrtales; family Myrtaceae; genus Syzygium; species Syzygium malaccense. Next base: position 26,072,432 of record CM062262.1, on the reverse strand, counting down.
ACCAGGCCATAGTGGATTGTTCCGCCACTGGCCGCTTGCTAAGTTAAGCTAACCAAGACATAGTTCATCATAACATCGAGAAAGTATTTATGTATCAATCACGTGGTAGAAAGCGTGGGGCCAAACAACAAAATTAACATAACAAATAAATAAAGTTGACATCAAATTTACGTGATTCGGTCGGTGTAACCTATGTCCATTAGGAGAGCAACGCAAATAACTGAAATTATAATCACATTCGAGTTATTCAAACACTTAGTATTTCCCCTCCCCAAATTTTCATACAAAATAAACTTTCAATGTCATAAAAGAATTTCATGGTTTCAAACCCTCGAGGATGTCATTCACGAAGAAAACTTCTCTTCGATACTCTTTACAAAGGAGACATTTCTCATTTATAGATAAGAGTTTAATCCAAAATAGGAAATCACTTTTAGGAAACCCACTTAAATAGGAAAGTTTCATTTTCAAGGTCAAAGCTCAAGACATGTTTTCAACAGATCACACGATTAACATGATGCAATTGCAAATCACATGATCTACGTAGATATAATTACAAGGCCATTCGAGTGTTCGTATATTGTCATAGTTGGCCCGAGAATATAGTCGGTGTCCATTTATAACATCTTATTTGCGAGTATCTTATATCTAAATAAAACGAGTGATCAAGACCTAAATGTTTGATTTGCGGGTCCATTTGTAACATTTGATTTGTGGTTTGTCTCTATGGCTTCTATGGATTTCGTATATGTCCACTACCACTAAATAGCTTAGGTTTCTGCTGTAGTTATTATTATCATTATTATTATTATTATTATTATTATTATTTAAATGAGCAGTTCTAAAAGGAGGTCGAACTTGAAGCCAAAAAGTATATAATCACGATCGGACGACAAGGCCATCATTGGACTAAAGTTTCGATTCGGGAATTTGGGGAACATAGCCGCAATTTTGCACCACATGTGTTGTCCCTTAGTCTAATAACAATGCGAATATTTTATCACGAACCATTGGTTTTCAATTTTCGTTCATTTCCATTCATAAAAATTCTTATTAATGTGTATGCAAGAAAAGCTTAAAAATAAAAATAAACAACTATAACTCATCCTTTTCTTTACATGAAAAATTATGAAATTTACCTTAAGCTGTGGCGGAATTGGCCGAGATGGTAAATCAATTGAATCCTTTTATTTCTTGATAAATAAAATGATCAAGACTAGGGATGAGCATGGTTTCAGGGTAGAACCTGGAACCTGAGAACTTGATCGGTGGGAATTTGTCCGGTTCCAAATTCCATGCACGGTAGATTCCAGGTTTCAAAAATTGGGGAATCTATTTCGAGGGATAGGTTCCGGCTCTTAAGTAGGTGTAATCTGGAACAAGTTTTTGTGTTTTTCTTAGTCTATATCTTCGCGCAATCCTAAGTCATTCTATGGTTTCCGATGATAAATGTATAATCTAGAACCACTAAATTGAGCTTCAATTTTATAATTGAGACTTTTATTTTGTTAATGTTTCATATTCTTTTTTTTTTTTGATAACCGAGGTATCCGCGCGGCCGGCGAGCTTACGCTCAAACCAGCGGTGAAGCCCAACTAGTCCTCGGGGGGGGCTAGCGCAGCATCCCACCGCCACGACCCTCCACTTAAATTACCGGTACCTACGAGTTTTGAACCCAGGACCTCTCGTGAAAGGAACTGAGCGCAAACCATCGTGGCCACCGATGGGTGGGTAATGTTTCATATTCTTTGTATGTCTAAATATAAATTTTGTGGTTAGTGGATTGTAGCAGCAAGCGATGAGCATTAGAAATAACGATTCAATGCAATCGTTCAATTAATAATACGGGTGGAACTTGGGTAGACCTTAAAACCGACCTTGGAACCTGTCACATGGTAGGTTCCATGTTTCATTGTATGCATGATAGGTTCCGGATTCCAAAAATTGAAAAATATGTTCCAATGGGTAGGTTTTAGAATACAAGTAAAACTCGTACGGAATTTGAAACAGCTTACCCTTAATCAAGATCTTATTAACTCTTAAGAGTTCAACTCTTACTTGGCGCAATTTCTTGTCTTTGATCGTACCGACGAGGAGTGATATGAACACCAAACAATAGTAATGGAGAAGACCACTTAACATCCACGGCCTAAAAGAAATTAGCTAGAGACATTCCTTTACTCTCCGCAGTGCTCTTATGGGTGTCTCAATCGGTTCTCAACCATTGATATTTGTGAACGGATTATGTATCATCGGTCGAGATAGATCGACACATCGGTGCGAACTCCGTGCGGAGAAGAGGAACCTCCAACCATGCTTCTGATTCGAAAGGCCACATAGCCACAACCACTACCCGGAACAAAACAATATCTTTCACATCGACTGTGCGGAAACTATTGCGGGTCAAGGCCAAACGAGGTTTACGGTAAAGAGAGACAAACGATCCCTTCAGTCTCTTCACTCCACACCTAGAAGGAGCCAAACGTTTGTGTTCACAAAAATCCCACGCGAGGGAAGGGAGGGAAAAGAAAGCTGGTGGACCCCAAATGCGCATGTGATCTCCCCCAAAACAAGTTTCAAAAGGATCTCCACGTCCTTCTGTTCTTGCCAAGAGACTCTAGTCACGGACTCAGAAGGAGTCCGTGAAGGAAACGTTGAATCCAAATGCGCGAGAGAACACAACGAATGGAGAAGAAAAGCCACGCCATAGTTTTGTTTGCATCTGGATTTAACGACGGAGTTTAGTCAAACATCTAAACAAATTAATCGAAAGATTATCGTTTCCGCGGCGCTATATCTCCCTCCTGTTATGCGCGACCGTTAGATCGAAGACGAAGAAAATGTCATTTATCGAATATGATTAACGAGTGTTTTGGGGCACATTCTTTTAATTAAAAAAACCCCTTCTTTCGTGCGTGCTTTATTGACTATTTTCAACGCAATCGCCATCATCAAGTCACACGCGTGTGGCCATAAATCTTAGCACTGCAAGCCCTCACGTCGCGATGTGTTTGGCGGACAATGACATAATTTTAGTTTTTTTCCTTTTGTCATATCTAGTTTTAGCAATTATTATCGGGCCAACGCAAAGCAAAGATCCAACAGAAGTGTCAAAGAACATGTTTGAAACGTTGTCTTTTGATATCAGTTTCCAAAATCGAATCGTATTTGGTATTTGATACTTGGCTGTACAGATTACAAAGTAAATCGATTGAGCAGGTTGAAAATTTCAGTAAAAATTAGTCGAACCAACCGGTTTATTGCGATTATTAGAACACCGATTCGGATCAATGAAGAATGAAAAGGAGCAGTTCCAACATGCAAATTCGTATTTAATTGCAATCGAGTTACTTAGGTTTAGAAAGAGATGCTTCGTTTGGTCTATTGCACTTGGATTGGCAAACTCGTCGTTCCCAACGTGATAGATGCGTTCTCATCGTTGGTTAATCAATGGGAAGTGAGCAAATCTCAAAATATGGTGACTATACTATGATTCACACCGATTTGCCAATCATATGAGCACATAAACTAAGTCCGAGACGAACATATGAGACTAGGCAGTTTACGTGGTCTTGAAAAGGCTCTTCTTCTTGGGTTTCACACCGTTGAGAAATTTCAACTCCTTGTTCATTAGCATTCATAGATAGACAAACAAATCACTTTTTTTTCAAAGAGTTATAAGGTGCTTTCATTTCAAAAGTACATAACATAAGCGAGACGTTGATGAAATATCGAAAAGAATATTTAGTACCTCGAAAATTTCTCCTTGCTAGCCTCTGGGCTCACCTCTTCGTCGCATTTCGTCCGATCTTTGTGCCAAACTATTACTACTATTTCCCTGAGCTCGAGCTTGATCACTTCACCAACATGCAAACCGAACTCTAAGAACGATGCTAGTACCGCTGGAGAGACGGACGATAATCTTTAGACAGATTGGATCATCGAGCTTGCTAGTGAGTCGATTACTTCAGTTCATTTCAAGGGTTTCTTTCCGAATTCCCCCTGGCTGGATCTTTTATGGGATTAAGGAAATTTTTGAATTGCGTACAAAAGAAGGGGACAAGAAAGCTGACTCTGTGAACGCCCGAAAGCTGCAAAAGAGAAGAGTCAAAGCCCGGAGGGGAACAATCACAGGGCTCGAGGTCATCCCCCCCCAGACTGAGAGTCGCTGCTCCTGACATTCACTCAATTATTGTGTGGAAGGACTGAACCCTTCTGCCCACACGTCCATCCAGATTGGACACAGTCACATTCCTCCAAATTCCCTTGGCCCCAGCCTTGCATGGCCAAGCCCTACCGCAGCAACCCAAAAATATGGAGAAAGAAGAGCCAAAATGTGATTGGCGTAAGGTATGGATTCATTAGTCATGAATTTCATATATTGCCAATGGGGGATATACCCGCATGATAACGGATTTACCCTTTTGACAGTGATCCATTTGCCGCGATTGATTTCGCGTTCTATGCTTCACATGTAATGATCGGGGTTGCTTGACTTCACGGGGTTAGTATTATTTCATGGATCGTCATGTTTTGGCTTGATAGAGATCGCCGATGTTTAGTGTACGATTTGGCTAAAAAATATTGGTATTTGGATGTAATATCAGATCATGTAGTGTGTGCTGTCATGCAATGTGAACTACACAAGATTCATGACTGGAGTGTTCATGGTAGGTCACCGAAAATAAGGGTATTATACACTTTGAAATGTTTAGGTTTGACAAAAAAAAAGTTGAACTTTCGAGCTTAATCAAGAGATAGGTGAAGCTAATCAAGAGTTGATTGACTTTAAGGACCGTAAATTGTTATGTGTACTGGCAACATTTAGAGCAGATTGACTTTGAGGACTTTTTGTTCCACTTTTTGATGTAACAACTGTGAATTTTATCGTCCAATTGGTATTTCGACAAACAAATAGACTAACCGGAGAAATTATCGAGTACAGTCTTGCTCGATGCACATGGGTCACAAGTGTCGATTGAGATACTTTACATATAGTCATGGGAATTGATTGAGCTGACAATTTGATATCATATTATCATGAAAAAGAAAAGAAAAAACTTTGCTCGGTTACAAACAGAAATTCGACGCAATCTCAGTTAAGTTTAAGTTTTACGGCATATTTTCATCAATTTGCCTCCCATCAAACGAAAGATCATGGTCCTTTTTCTCCATACTTCTCCATCCTTTTCTAGCCACCAAAAAATCAAAAAAGAAGTTGTGCCAATCAAGAGAAAATTGCAAGCGATAGGACCATGCTCCATCATTGCATATATAAACCCTCGGTTCCAACAGTATAGATCACTCATTAATGGCTTAATCAGGGTTTGCCTCCAAAATGCTACACGCCTACCTACCTTCTTTTCCATTGCATCATGAACTAGATAGTGTGGTCACAGATTCCTTTCCACTGAAGCTTCATGGGTTAAGAACTGCAAATCAATTCGACTAAGCTTATATTAACTGTCCGGTTCGTGCGGTCTGAAAATCCGAGATTGTTGATGATTTCCGATGTACAGATTCGTCACCGAATGAGGTTACACTTTGCTTTCTCTCAACGTGATATAGAGAAATTGAGATAAAATCTCTTTGCTCGTTCGATCTGTTATTCGAGACGTTCTGCATTTATGTCATGTCACGTTCCTCAACCGACCCATTAAATGATGGCATGCAAGTGCTTTTCATATTTGGTTTGGATCACCACAAAGATGTTAGTGCGACTAGATAATTTGATCGATCAATTAGCAGACTTGTTATATCGTAAGGGATCTCGTTTAGTAGTCAAAATTCACTCTAAATGCAACGATTGATCTTTCACGAGTGTAGTGCATGGTCACGTTACCAATGGGCATTATTATAAAGAAGTTTGGCATGCATCATTTCAAAAAGAAAGGATTGAAAAAATAATTTATTTAGAAATCAACAATGACCGAAAAGACTTTACGGTATGGAGCTCATTTGAATTGACTTTTATTTTTTCGTTTTTTCTTTAATTTGAATTTCGCGATTAGTATATTTTGACCCCTTTTAAATCCCGAACTCTCGAAAATTCCACAACATTCAAGCGTTAGTGTCTAAATAAAATTAAGTAATTTTTGCTTTTTTTTGACTCGAGAGGAAACGAACGATTGCCAAATTTTGGGGATTGACGTGAATAGAAGATGACTAATCCGACAAGACATAATAACATTCCCGGTGCGGACGAAATTACCATATTGCACCCAAATCATCAATTTTGTGAAAAAAGAGTTTAATCTCCGAACCAAAAAAAAAGAAAAAAAGAAGTCTAAAATTCCCGCGGAAATTAATGAATAGGACCGACTGGCAACCGTCGGGATCCAATCACCGTCAGTCGACGGGATTTCCGGCCGTCGGATTCGAGGTTTCTTCCTTCTTCTTCTTATTTTATTTTATTTTATTTTCTTAGTTTAAGATTAGTTTGAATAAAGAAAATCTTAAGCCATTCATTTAGGGGATGAATAATAATAGATCTCACGTAAGGAGTTATTTCTCTATAATCGAATTTCAAAGTATTAATTATATGCGCGAGAGGTTAAAGGGTTAAATTAGGCTTCGTTTGTTTTACGGAAAATAAATTATTTGAAAAATATTTTCCTAAAAATGGTCGTTTGTACCACTTGAAATAATTAGTTGATCGAAAATATTTTCATCATAGAAGTTATTTATGTTTAAAAATATTTTCGTGAACGATGAAAATATTTTGCGTCCATTCGTTTTTTTAAGCATTGCAAGCGATTTGTTTTTAGGAAAATGTTTTGCAAATCCTTCATTTTCTGCAAAATAAACAAACCCTTAGGCTCCGTTCGTTTGGCGGAAAATATTCTCCTTTTGGAAAATATTTTCCCGGAAGTCATTTTCCTGGAAAGTGTTTTCCTGAAACATAATTTTTCGATGTTCGGCGATCAATATGAAAAAGTTTCGGAAAATATTTTTCACCGGTGGCGGCGGCGGGAACCGACGGCGGCTGCGGGGACCGGCGGTGGGGACCGACCGGCGGCGGCGGCGGGCGGCGACCACCAGCGGCGGCGGCGGCGGCGGCCGACGATCGGCAGCGGCGGCGACGGTGGCGACGGCAGCGAACGACCGGCGGCGGCCAGCGACCTTAGTGAAGAAGAAGAAGAAGAAGATCCGGAAAATGATTTCCGCTTTTGAAGAAGAAAAAGTCATTTTCCATAGACTTAGGCTATTTTGTGAGAGGGGAAAGGAAAATATTTTCCCACGGAAAACGTTTTTCGCCTCCCGAATATCGAAAAACCAGCAAAATATTTTCCGGAAAAATATTTTCCGTCAAACGAACGGAGCCTAGTGTCTCAATGAATTTGTTCAAGTATGACAAAAGGGTTTTGATTGTGTTACTCAAAAAAGAAGTTTCGATATTCAAAATAGTGATTAGACATGTCAATGGAGAAGTCGAACTCTTTTATTTTATTTTATTTTTTTGTTAATTTTCTTTTCCAGAGAATATTCGTTGGATTACCATATAAGAAAAAAGGCTAGGTATAGAATGCCTCGCGGATACTTGTTAAGTGGCCGAATAAGGAAAAATTTCAGCCATCAACCTATCGATTATTTTCGCGATGTGCCTAACCAGTGTTTCGAGAACTTAGCCATTTATATTATAAGGTATGCTTAGCAAGTGCTTTTGCGACACCTGCTAAAAAGACTAAAAAAAAATATTCAATTTCTTCCACACATCAGCTTTTCTTTTAGAGCATAATTAGTGCTTCGGAAAATAAAATTACTCCTATATACTTAACTATTCTCGATTAACAGAACCTTCTTCTCTAGGATCCTGCTAACGAGTGTACTTGCCAAATTCATAAAAAAATTTATTATTTTAAATGCGCCGTTCTCTCTCGTGTCATTTGTAATCAGCAGTTGGGAAATTCAAATATTTTCACATTAAGAATAATTAAAGAGTATCCCGATGCTACTGATTAACGAGACATGTTTTTTTCTTAATAGAGCGACTTAAACAAGTGTCCTACGAAACATTCTTCAATAAAAACCCTAATTAAAAATAAAGAAAGACGAAACAAAAAGGCAAGAGGAGGTGGCGCTTTGTTCCCTTCTATTGCCACGACGTTTTCCACATAATCACGGATAAATCACTCTTTATACACGCCACACCAGCTCGACATAAAGCATCCCTCGTCTTCATCGCCCTTAATCTCTCTCGTTCTACCCCACTAATTGACTACGTAATGATGGTCAGCAACACCAGGATTAAAAATTTAATCAATCAATTAAGTTTTCTCTTTTTGTGCGTATTCTGAAAAATAAAAAGTAAATGAAAAACTGGGTAGTTTATTATCCGAGTGCGGTGTTCGTAAATAATTGGGCATCACATGCCTTTTCGCCCCAGCTTTATAAGTGGAGTCAAACTTTGACCACTAACTTCTCCTTGGCAAAAAAATTATTACCCCAGAGTTATAAGCAGAGATGTGATGTGAACGTTGGTCCACCATAAAGTTTAAAATACATGTGAACCCTAAATTAACTATATATTTACATATAGTTGCCTATTTAATATTTTCTACAGTGGCTTAATTGTTGAGTGTAGTGACTGTCGGAGGCATCGCGCGGTGTAGTTCGCAACTCACGAGCTCAATTTACCTAAGTTTTGCATTGGAGCATGATGTAATGGTGAAATTACCCGAATGATGAACACGTGGAACTCATTATGGGATTTTAAGGATTCCTTAACAAAATATCCAGAGCTCACCTTAGATGCTCGAAAAGATTTAACTAATAAACACCTGGAACCCACTTCAGGAAATGTCCAAGTTCGTCGAGTTTGGCCAAAGTAACTACGAGTCCATGATGTCGTGTGAATAAAACCGCCCAAATTATCTTATTGAGAACATGATTAACTTACAAAAATTCCGGTTTCGTGATTCCTAAAGTTGATTAGGTTTCTATAATAATTTGTTCATTAAGAGTTGCATAATGGCCATGGGATTATCAAATGCGAAAAGAGAAAGAAAAAAAAATCAAGACACTACACAATGTTTATATCACATGTCATGTACCGTACAAAGGGCTCTATAAAGTTACCTTTTGCAAAAGCAAAAAAGAGACCAAAATAGAGTTAATGATGTAGCACAACACGTGTTGTATTGTGATAGTATTAGTCAGATTTACCGATTATGACTGGAAATTAATCCCGATTGATTTAAAATTTGATACATAATTGAATTGCAAAGAAACCTAGATCACAACAGGAAAGTTCAAATTGGACTTTTGCTCGTAAGATCATGGATGGCCCATGAAGGAAAATTAAGTGTCGATAGCATATCTTTTCCTTCTTGAATATGAAATCCATGTTGACGTCGGAGAAGGTTCATGAATTTTTTACATACAAACGTTCTATTATTTAATTTGGTCTAGTGTCATGTTGACGTCAAAGAAGGAGTTTTCTCACATTCTCAACTGAGTGAAGGGTTCAAGGAGCAGATGCAAGTCTAGATCAAAGTCCAGAGCGAGAAGAAAGTCGTTTAGGTGTTACTACTATGAGATAGAGGGGCACATCGTAAGGAACTGTCAAGAGCCAAAGAAAGGGGAGAAGAGATCGGAGCGATGTGAATAACATGCGAGCTAATTACAATCGATAGTTGCTTTATTTACCACTGAAGCAGAGTATATTGCGTCAACTGAGGCAATAAATGAAGCTGTTTGGCTCAGAAGTTTTCTTAGTGATTTGGGATTGCAGTAGAAGAAGATTGTTTATTGCGACAATCAAAGTGTATTAAAGTTCACTAAAGTGCAGATGCTTGATAGGCAGAGTAAACACATTGATGTTGGTTATTACTTTATGTTTGATATCGTATCACACGAAATAACACCTGTTGAGAAAGTGCATACGATAGATATTCAATGAATATGTTAACCAAGAATATTTTACATAACTATTCGGTTCTGACTAGAGTGACCAAGCCTGAAGGAGCTCTGAAGAGACGATGAATTATGAGTAGGGGTGAGCAAGATGGATAGCCCAAATTGAGACCGGACCGGACCGATCGGTTTGGTCTGATTCTTAGGAATATTGGTCCAGTTCCCGGTTCCTAAAAATGGAATCAGTTTCCGAGCGTTCAAGTTCCTGGTTCTAGGATGGGAACCGGATCGGACCGGATCGACTGGACCGGATTGATAAATATATATTTTTCTAATTTTTTCATATATATATTTATTTACTTTTAAAAATTTTTGAAAAAAATAGAAAGCCTAATCTAATTTCCCTAATTCCCTCTTACCTTTACCAATAAGTGATTGGTCCCATTGGAACCGGACCGGAACGATGGTTCGGTCCACGGTCCTAAGACTAGGCGATCTGGTCCCTAGTCCTCCTGGTCCGGTTCCCAGTTCTTGGATTGGACCGGACCGGATCAAGAATCGCTCACTCCTAATTACGAGTTGGATTTTTCATGAAAGTCGAGATTTGTTGATTATAACTCGACATTAATCTCAATTGATTGGAAATGCAACTTTAGGAGAATCCAAAATAGACTCTTGCCAATAGAATCGTGGGCGATGCAAAAATAGAAATTAATTTCGCATAGTATTTCTTTCCTTGTTGAACGTGAAGTTCTTGTCGATGCTAGAGAAGGGCTTTGAGTTTTTTGCATATAATTATTCATGCAATTGATTCTTGCGGGTTCGGTTTAATCTATGAATTTGAAACACTTATGAATGAGTAAAATTGAGCGATCCTGATTATAGTGGAATCATCTCGTCGATCTCTCCCATCAGAGCAGATGCACAACCGAACCACATAAATCCATCGAATTTAGATTCTATTTATGCAATTAATTTCTTACTCAAACCATTTAATATGTGTTGACTTCTGCATAAGTCATAACAAGATTGGAAATGAATTTTTAGTCCTCTTCATTTTGCTATTAGGAGGATTTTGTTTTCCGCCTATATAGAGGACGAACCACCGGTGTGCCTGTTTTCTTCGTGCATTATCATAAGATGTAAGATATATGTGTGTGTGAAAACTAAATGTTTGACATTTCACAAGATTTAGCACCCGTGTAGTATCGATTTTACATGGATGAAACAACTAAAATGTAAATCGACGGTGTTGAATACATTATTTTTCATGTGTTGTGTAATCAATTTTTAGCAATCAATTCATACCAAATTCGAGATTGAATTTTCTAAGCATAAATCCTAGACTCGTCCTAGATCTAATATGTTTTTTAATAGTTGATTTTAAACTCGTCCCAGAACTTGAAACTCGTTTATGTCCCTTCAACATTTACTCAGTTGTGCATCCGATTGTACCCATCTCGCTTCCATCCCCATGGATCAAGTTGATAGACCCATTGTACACTAATTTGGTACCGTTAACCAGTACCCTTAGAGCATGTGTAACACACTCGTGAAGAATTGTTTAATTCTCGCAACATTGATCATGCATATCATAATGACAATCACCAAGTTGAAAAGTTTACTGTACTTTCACATGATAAATAGGTGATTTCGGAGCACTTGTTAAGCAACTAAACGAGTGACCGTTACATATTTCAATATATAGACCGTTCTATCGTCACGAGTGATCGGTATTTTAAATATAAAATATTTTTTTATCGAATAAGTTCAGTAAGTGTTCCACGTACTATGAACAAAAATTCTCTTTTTCTTTTTTCCAATTGTCAATAAGTGGCACTTTTCAACAAAATCTTATCAATTCTAGTATACAAGGATTTTCTCTTAGAAATTATTAATACACTAGAAAGCCAAACTGGCTTGAGACTAGAGAGGAGAGAGAGAGAGAGTCAAGAAGTGCTAGTTGCTGCTAAAGGAAAAGCTCAAATCAGCTGCAAATATATCACAGCCGCAGAGAGAGAGAGAGAGAGAGAGAGAAAGATCATGGCGGCGTTGCAGAGACAGCGTGATTCTGCGGTCTTTAATGTCCGCAACAATTCCATGTTGCCATCACAGGTACTCTTCAACTTCATCCCCTCCTAATCTCTCTCTCTCTCTCTCTCTCTCTCTCTGTCAAACCCAACTCAGTTCCCATAAAGAAACCCTCTTCGTCTCTCTCTCCCTCTCTCTCTCTCTCTCTTCTCCAGACTCTTGCTGATCCACTCTCCAATGGAAGCCCCAAAGAAGCTTCCCTCCTTCTCTTTGCTTCAAACCATTCAGATGACATGGTGGGTATGAGCTCCCGCTCACAATTGATCAGTTCTTTCCAAAAATGGCAGGCCTCTTCTCTCTAGGCAGCGGCGGAAGAGGAACCCACAAGGAACAATCCCAACCACCGGCAGCCGCCGCCGCAGAATTAGAGACCCAACAGGCCAACCACAGCAGCGGCGTCGACCCCAACTGGCTGTGGTATCGGAACGGCGCGGTGTCTTCCTCTTCGTCTTCCTACAAGGGCTTCGAGCTATGCCACCAGCTACAACCGCAACTGCAGCATCCGCAAGATCTCTACCTGTCGTCGTCGCCGTCGCCGAGGATGAACGCGTCGGATGACGAGAGCCTGAGATCGGGGCCGTCGGCGTTCCTGCTGATGAGGGAAGGGGGGATCAGCTGCCAGGACTGCGGCAACCAGGCCAAGAAGGACTGCGTCCACCTCCGCTGCCGCACCTGCTGCAAGAGCCGCGGCTTCCCCTGCAACACCCACGTCAAGAGCACCTGGGTCCCCGCCTCCAGGCGCCGCGAGCGCCAGCAGCTCCAGCTCCTCCACGGCGGCGACTGCGTCAAGCGCCTCCGCGAAGACCACGATCTCCCCCACGCTAATTCCTCCGGTACGTGTAAAATCATCTCCTCTTGTGCGATTTTTCTCTCCCTCGCGGGCCATTCTTGCCTAAAACTCAGTCTAGCATCGTGATCTGAGCTGTCCCATACGTTGCTGTCGAAAACCCCGCAAGATTCACTGCTATTGAAAGAAAGAGGGTTTGCTCAGTGTTTTCTTTGCCCAGAATGATCAGTCCTTTTGTCCGAAGAACAGAAGATCGTCTTGATTGTGTGTGTTGACGTCGGAACAGCTTTTCTTCTATTTTTAAATCTTTTATATTTTGTTTTTTTGCAATTTTTTCTCCCCATTTTTTCCAAGGATACTGTTGTTTAGTATTCCTGACGAATGGATTGACAGTGAAGGAAGAAACAAAAACTGTTTAATTTACTGTGCATGTGATTCTGTGCTCTCTCTCTCTCTCTCTCTCTCTGAGTGAAAGATGGTGTTACATCATTACTTTTCTACTTATAAAACACAAACAAATAATTTAAGGAGAAGGATTTCAGCTCCTTGTCTTGGTAAATAATGCCATCAACCCTAATTTGGTGTATTTTAATGTATCTCCCTGTGTGTGCGCACATATCTTGCTCCTTCCAGGGTTGGAGATGGGGAATTTCCCGGCGGAGGTCAACTCGTCGGCGCTGTTCCGATGCGTGAGAGTCAGCTCCGTCGACGATGCCGACGACCAGTACGCGTACCAGACGGCCGTCAACATCGGTGGGCATGTCTTCAAAGGGATACTCTACGATCAGGGGCCCGATCATGCCAATTACATGGCCGCTGGCGAGAGCTCCTCGGTGCACCTTGGCGGTGACAGCGGCAGCGGGATCCAACAGCTCAATCTCATAGCTGCTGCGGCCACTGCCGGCGAAACGATGACGACGGCAGAGGATGGCAACAACAATGTGGCGGTATCACAGGTCGCGGCTCCTCTCTTTGACCCGTCTTCGATGTACCCAACTCAGCTCAACAACTTCATGGGTGGCGTGCGGTTCTTTCCTCACCCGAGATGATGTTAGGAAAAACCCCGCGCCCACTCTAATCTTTTTGACATGGGATTAAGGGAGTCACCCTTCTGATTACCTCGAGGTCTTAGCGATGGTTGCGCATCATCATTTCAATTGTTCGGGTCAGTTCCGATCCGCGGCCCAAGCTTTCACAATGTAAAATTTTTGGAAGAGTGGTTAGACGAGTGTGGTCTAACTCGACCTTGTCTAAGCTTTTACAGTGTAAAACTTTTTGGAAGAGTGGTTAGACAAATGTGGTCTATAACTTGACCTTTTGGGGATATCAGATGATATGATATTATTATATGAACACCGCACCACATTGCAAATGACCATGAGAATAACGACCCAAGAAAGCGGGGAAAAAAAAATGAACTTCCAGCGAGAAAATTTCGATGCTGATGGTTGAAAAACTATCGTCTGTGTCTTCTCTCTACCTTGGAATGTTGAAATTTTGTTACCTCGGCATGTTTCTCGTTCTTGTTTTTCTTATGAATATGGGGTGTCTACGGGTACATACGGCCCTTTCTTTCGGTTTGACAATCTTGTTTTTTTTATTCTTTTGGGGAGTTGAATTTCATTACGTGTATGAATAATGAATAGCTTTTCGGACTCGGAGACGTGCTTTTCCCCCGATTACCCGTGCGGCTGCCGGGACACGGTTTTGATTTTCGTGTTTTGGTTTGAGAAAGTGCCCGAGATTTTTGAATCCACAGAGAGAGAGAGAGAGAGAGTCCATGATTTTCGCTTCAGTTGGGAGGGAGGTCCACCAGCCATGCATCGAGCCATGCTTCGGTCAAGTTCAAGCGGTACTCTCTCTCTCTCTCTCTCTCTCTCTTAATGCTCTTCTTCTTTTTTTTTTTTCCTAGTTTGAGCTGGTTTAATGTCATAAAAAGCAAGCTTTGTATATATATATTTGCTTCGTCTTTTTGTTGAGCAGAGGAGAGGCATGCAGCGATATGACTTACCATTCTGATAAGTTGGAGAAAAGGGGAAGATATTTGGTCACAGCTAGGCAAACTTTGTAGTACGCGCTTAATGCAACTACAGGTGACTTTGTGTCCTCGGCTACTTTGCATCATTTGCAATATATAATGCATTTAAGGGGCCTCGTTTCTTGACGCCGTAAACGCGTTCTTTTGGGTTCACAAGTTGATGTTTTCCTTAGGCGGAACAGGAAGATCTAGGTCACAGCACATGTTTCTGTCTAGTTTCGGATATGGTGATATGGCGGTTTTCCTCAAACGCTTGACATGTCATGTGCCATTTTGTTAAGATCGCCCATGGACAAGAAACTGTTTCTTTTTAAATCAAGCTTTTGAGAAGTTGTTGTGTAAGTGTGTGTTGTTCTTTATAGTTCTCAAGCATAATGGGGTTATAGGAGGCTTTCACTTAATGATGATATGTACGGTTAGATTCTTCAGGCATTATTTCTGAGAAAATAACTAAGCACTTTCTGGAGCTTGCTTAGATGATACTTACAATAACAGTGTTGTTGTGCATCTGTTCTCATCTCCATTATGCCTCGAAATGCTTCTTTCTAAATCAAAAGCTGCACTTTTTGTTTTGAAGGCATCTCTGGACGGTTTAAATGATAAAGCTCCAAACTTTGTCTCTCCTTGATGTGAATATATTCTGTAGTACATATGGAAAAGGCACTGCAGCCAACTATCATATACATATAGTTATATGCATCGATTTAGTGGATCATTATAAATAAATCTTAATCATATCATCTTGCGAACGCTCTAGTGGAAACCGGTATCTGTGTGTTATGCCCTAGACCACAGAGAATTCGAACAATGTGTTGGCTAACTTCTTAGGAAGAGGAGAGAAGATGGATTATTAATTACTATACCTGTCCCGTCGAGAAGGAATTGTGTCGTGGTATGTCAAACTTCTTTTTCTTAGTTAATTCATAACTTTCTAGCAGTCTTGTGCTAATTAAAATGACTGATATATTCGGTACTCATGAGAAGTTCACACAAAAAATGCAAGTTAGCCGGTTAATGTTCATTCATGACAATACCAGCATCAGTTTTCCGGTCACAGTTCAAGCAATCAACTGAGAGAGAATTTCTGGAAAGCTTCATATGATTCATTCGGCCCCTGGTTAAGAAAAATAATCTGCAAAACTGGCTTTCTGATCGAAGGACTTCTTTTATCTCCTATATTCCTAGTAATTTTGAGAAATCTATAAATTGCAGGAGGTACTATTTGAATGTTTGGCTGGTTAACGCTGAACATCGAGACCATCAGCATGGACAATATTATAAAAATTGGCCATAAATTGTGAAAAAGCATGATTTGTTTGTCTTTGTCTTGGTATATTTGCTCTTCTATATATTTATCCTCTTTTTCAATATATTAGTTTCCATATATGACAGCTTTTAGATGTAGGTACTGTAGGACAGATAATTTTCTGAGATCTGAATCATGAAGCCCATTTCATATACATTTTTGTGCTCTCTCATTAATATGTTTCCTCGTATCCTTGGTGTTCGAAAAGCAAAGCCGTAGCTTTAAGGAAGATTTGGAGTTGGACTTGACGAGGGCACAAATCTCAAATTAATTCATATTCTTCTACCTCCTGTTTTTTTTTGTAAATCCACATCAGAAGACACATGATTGTTGGAACACAGGCTCGCAGATCCCAGCACGCGTACTTTGAAGGAAAAAGCTGGAGGAATATCATTTTCAACAAATGATCTGAAGCGTGGGTGATTTAATTAGCTATATTGCTAATGTCCAGATTAGATTAGACTATTTTTCTTGTCACGCCTTAACATATATGCTGCACTTGGTTAAGCAAAGTTTTGGCCAACTGTTACTGCATAATTATTAGGAGGAAGAGTTTTATTTCAACATTTACCTTTTATCATGTGCTGATGGATCATGGACCAGGACATCTCTGGAATTTGATAACTTGTCCCGGAAAATTTGGGTGCAATTTTCCTGCAAAATTCCATTATACAATGTCAATGAACCGCAATTTCCATATTGAAATTAGAAAGTATGCTCCGAATACCAGCATTCATATTTCTTGTGTAAGCTGTTTAGTACTTTAAGAATCCTGTTCTATTAGTTAATATAATCTGCATATGAGGCAAATATTTTCACATCCTAAATGTTTTGCAGCCTTCCATTTCTTCTCATGCAAACATCAAGGATAGCTTAATTTGACCTACAAAAATTCTTTTTGCCAATTAGTAAATTTTGCTTACCTAGTCAAAGATTATGCCTATACTATTTGTGGTGGTGCGTGGAACTATGATCATCGAGAAAATACGTTTTTGGATGGTTGATATGACAATGCATACGAATCGAGCAGTTGGAATGAGTTTTTGCATCTACGCAACCAACGTGACCGTACATTAGGTTTTTACAATCTTATACTTTTCATCTACATTGATTTGGTTTCTAGAAGATACACGAATATTGAAAAAAGAAAATAAAGAAGGAAAACAACGGTAGAAGTGAGATTCCAAGGAAGAGAAAGGGAGAATATTGCCTAGCCATCTTGTAAAATATGTCGCATTGTTCTGCTCTTGACATTATATGATACATTTCCTGATTAATGTACTTTATCTTTGTTCTAGCCTTGTCAAGATGTTTTCAATATATTTAAACAAATTGTTGGTGATAATGGCACTAGTATTGATTAAGATAGAGGCTATGGAAACTTTTATTAGGCCAAAAAGAGAACTGGAAATCCCTGCACTTGAGGAGCAATTGTGGGATCGCCAACAGTAGTCAGCTGTATAATAAGAACACTGCATTTAATTTATGTGCATGTTACGAACTATTTTACCTTTTAGAGCAGTCGTCGGGTGGTACGATGCAGTAATATGAACCAACTTTTACACATCATCTTAAGTCTATCTTTATGATTCAATCGAAGAAGGCTATTTAAGCTGGGTCCAATTTGAGACTACACTTCTTGAGAGTTTGAGACGCAAAGTCGTAGTTATTTCGTCATTTAGCCAATTCCTTAAGATAAATGGTCCTTACAAAAATGGCATGACATGTATGAATAGTATGATCACTGAATATTAAACACAAAAGCAGATACGATGAGCCCCGAGTCCCGAACCTGCTATAATACTATTCTTTTGGCAATATTATTAATTATAACTTCAAGGAGCAAAGCAACTCACTGAAACTACTGTAGGGCGCATCTGAGAAGGTTATATGCCATTCTCAAAATCATTAATCTTCATTTGTTGTGATATAAGAATATGAATTTCGAAAAGATTGTCTATGCTCTTCAAGAGCAAAATTCAAATAATTATCTAATGAGAATCATCTGCGCTGAGATGGGTCTCATGTTTTGGAGCGACTAAAAGACCGTATACACTATTTGTACCAGAGGCACAGTGTTTTCCGGAAAAAAGAAAGAGAACATATGCTTATATTTCTTGGAAACAAGTAAACTCAAAACATATGAGGACAGTTTCTTCTCACAATTGGAAATTTTTGGTCTAGCTGGTCAATCTTGTAGAACCAAAAATGTATAGTATCGTCCTCGAGATATGTTATTTTGGACCTCGCTACCTCAACGATTGGATTCTTTCACTTTAACTATGCAGACTTAGACTATAAGGCAAAGAATAAAGTCCTGCAATTCTTGGGAAAGGCAGAACTTCACCAAAAACTCAGTTGCATTCTCACCTTTTCTGATATATTGAAGCTAAAAAGTTGAGGGCTTGAAACCCATTTCCAATCTCAGATGTGATCATTCCTTGCTCTGAATTGTTGCTTGTCCATGACATTCTGCGCAAAGAGAACACAACAAACATGAATGAATGTGTGTGTGTGTGTGTGTGTGAGAGAGAGAGAGAGAGAGAGAGAGAGAGAGAGAGAGAGAGGGAGGGGGGCGGGGGGGGGAGGAGACCATGCTCAATCATTCAGCTTTTCCAGTACTTTCTTTCTATTTTGTGCTATCTGGCATCTTGGAGAGGAATGGGAAACAGGAGAGAAACAAAAAACCAACCCAGAAAAGGAAAATTTTCTAATTTGCTTGTGACTAGTATAACGTGAACAACCAAAAGACATCCAAAAAGATCATCACCTAGGGTTCTTTCTTTTCTTACTTATTTATTAGTAGGGCACTCCTTTAGGGGGTGGTTGTGGTGGCATCTTCAGCTGAGGCACACTAGAGTGAGCCCAAAAGTGAATGATGTACCTCCCAAGATCCATAAATTCATGGGTTATTTAACTTGTGGTCCCAAAAGTTTCACTCAAATGCAATTATGCATAGAGGCACATTATTACTTTTGCTGATCTAAATGAGAAACATCCTTTTGTTCATTAGGAAGCTTTGTTCTAAGATTAACAATGGCTGAGGACGCCCTTAACAGATCTTGAAAGGGCAAAAGCCTGTTCTCTCATTAGCTTCGTCTTCAATAGCTCAGTGTGGATTCATCTTAATTTTGCAGGAGCTCTCTAGGGTTTGGACCTATTTCTGCATGCCTACACACACATACCCCTTTTTTATTCATAGTGGGGGTGAGAACTCAGTCACTGTGATGGGTCCAGAGGGAGTACAAGTACCTTCTCTTTTTTTTGTGTGTGTGTGAAGTGTTCTAATGCATTTGGACCAAAGCGTAGAAGAAGATCATGAAGAAGGAAGAAGAACCAGCAAGTTGTATGGCTTTGTGAAATTAGTCCAAATGAACTCACCATTCAAAGGCAAAATACCGTGTTCGATTGGAGAAATGTTTTCTAATCATGTTTCTGATCGGTAGGTTATAAATATGTACACTCTTCCACCAATCAGGATTGGAGGATAGGAGAAAACAAAAGCACAAAATTGCAAACCAACTGGAATGAGGGAGGGGAAAACAACAGTGACAGAAATTTGCATTTGTTGATGAATCTAATGATTGTGGAGCAAAACAGCAGCTTATGGTACGGTGATTGTGTGTTATAACTGGATGCTTCACAGCCAAAACGCCCTACAATTCAGTATAAGTGAACAATTAGAAAACTCCGTGCACATAGTGTTTGGCATTGTGGTGTTGTGGTATATAATGCGATGATCTACTAATGTGTACTAATGAGTTGAAATACGCGGTGTCGAAGCAAATCTTCGGCACGTTTAGATGTTGGCTTGGTTAGCGATGAATCGCTTTGAGAAATCGATATTCTTTGAATTTTTGCATCACATATTACTGAGGTTTATTTCATGAGCTGGTGAAGTGGAAGTCCTTATCAGTTCATAATATCAGTATTTTGTTCGCCATGGAGATTTGATGAAGCATTACAAATTTTACCTTTTTTTTCTTCCTTTGGTTTTCTTGTTGTATTATTGCAGAATAGAATGAATGAGAAAAGTTTTCTGTTCTTCTTTAATTAGTAGTCTGGTTTTGCCCGTCCTTTAGGAGCAAAATGCGGTCCAAAAGCTTCAAAGTTCAGTCTGAACGCTGAGCGTTTCTGCCTGGCTATATGAAGGCCAAAGCATATAAATTGCGAAGGGAAGCATCTTTTCAGGATCAGTCATTGATGGAATTACTGCGAACATCCTGGAAAATCACCCAAAACCCACAGTCTGCGTCCATCAATCTAGCGCAAGCCACATGTCACTTCTACCGTAGAGTCGGGGAAATTATTTTAGAATGTTATCACAATTATAAAAGAGTCGTAAAAAGAAAAAAAAATTTGTATGGCAGGCCGGATGTACCTAAAAAGTTTCCACTTGTCGTGTAATTATATTCGTATTGATTTTCCATATTATTAGTTGTTGTGATGTGTAACATAAGATGTATTTTTTTTTTAAGAAATGAGTGAAAACATGTCGGTTCGTGTCGAGTTTTATTTAATCCCTGTTATTTCACGTCGAAGCGGATTTCTCCTAAATAAAGCTCATCTCGTGTTCTTGTAACGAATCGAGGATTAGGATTGACATCGATCATTTAATATCGAAGTGATGCCAATGACCGATTAAATATCTGCATTGTTCACTGCAGGCCAAGGTATTCTAATGCGAGATGCCATGTCATTGGAGAAGACGTTGGAACGCTGTTTTTTTTTTTTTTTACAATAGTAGAGCCCTATGTTGATATGCCATGAGACGTATAGATTAGTAACAGGACACAGGTAATTGACCTGCGACATAAAAAACTCGTGACCTCGTAAAAGACGGCTGAAATACAGACATAAAACTGAACTATCAATCATTCAAATTACGCGGCCTTCAGCCAAAGATGGCCGCGGAGCTGAAGAACTTGATAAAGCATTTGAACTCTAAAAAATGTCGTTGAAGTGAACACTTGACACTGGAGTCGAGACATAAAAGCCGGGACAAGGAAGATCAAAGCCTAAATCAACCCGTGGAAGGAACCGTCGAGAAACTGAAGAATTCACAAGAGGGGCCACGTTCGATTTGTATCAACCAGTGATATGCTGAATTCATACTAAAAAAGCAAACTTGGTCCATGACAAAGTACACGAGAGCCGTTAAGGCATGCAGATCTCAAAAAATTCTCGGTGAAGATTCGGAGATAAATCACAGATTTAGTCTCGAAAGGCTGCAATGAGTTGCCCTCAAACAGGGAGCTCCGCATCGAAACATTCAGCCACAACCAGGTAAGCAGGTCACACACTGAAGATCGACTATGTCTTCTAATCCTGAGAAATCGAGCTAGTAAGCCGGTACCAGACATCTTTTGCATACTCATCACAAAAACCTCGTTCTGTAGCTCCTTGAAGGTCAAATGGAAGTGCCGAGGCAGTTTTCTATAAGTAAAACTAGTCTGAGTATTTACACAGTGCATGATGCTGTCGATTTAAGAAAAAAGAAAGTGGTTAAAGCGTATGCAAAGATGGTCCCAAACGTTATCCTCCCCTCAACCCATAACTGCCTCGAGCAAAAGATTTCGCACGGGTGGCTCTGCCCACCTGCAATCTCCAATCATGCAGCTTGTGGCCAAAAGGAGCGGCAAAACTGACGGTATAGATTGTCTGAGGACTAACGAGCTACTTTCACCAAGGGCCAGACGAGGCACGAGGCTTCCCCTTCATAGAATTCAGGTGTTGGGTGACGAAAATGACACCCATCACGACGATAAGACAACCAACCAGCATGCTGAAGAAGAGGGCACCGGGTTGTCTTGTCTGGACAAAGCCGTAGATTCCATTGGAAGTTACAAGAATGAGGTCAGTCAATCCGTCATTTGAGAAGTCGTCACAGACGAGGGCATGAGTAGGTGGTGAAGGAAGCTCCACCGTTGCTAATATACTCCCACCAGGGGATATCAACACTGCTTCTTGATCCCCTGCGGCAAGAATAATTTCTTGATTATCATGCACGCGCAAAGAAAATGCCTTCAAGGTGGGGACCACCATGCCACCTTCCATCATCCCTGATGGAGATGGAAGGTTCGACCACGTCGCACCAGTCAAGATTTGCCACTGCCATACGGCATCATGGCCATGCATGCCAGGACGGTAAGATGTGACCTGAAAAATTATATGGGACAGCTCAGTTGTGTATTCTCAATTTCTAGAAAACAAGACTATTAATGCGCAGGCTGAAAATCGAATTCTTCCTCCATATGTGTAGTCTTTATAAAATGATTCGTGATAAGATCGGGAAACTCCAGGGAGGGGGAAAAAAGGATTCATGATGCTATAAATCTAAAGTAGCATGAAAAACAGGAAACTTCAACGGCTTTACCCATCAATATCTTCTGACCTTTTCAGAAGCTACAATCTGTATAGTAATGGAATGGAATACAACTTACGCAAAACAGCCACCAAATCCCATTTCTGGATATTTCCTCAATATAAGATAAAAATGCATGGATAATTTTTTTAGCCACGTTTTCAGTTGCTAAAAGAGAAAGCAAAAGTTAAATAAGAGCCTACCTCCCCTCGATTAGTCAAGAAGACAACATCACCTTGGCTTCTCTTATGATGTTTATGACCATCCTTTTTTTGGATAAGGATGGGCGTTGCAACCTCCAAAGAAGCCACCTCTGATGATTGACCGAAATTTCTTGAGTAGTCTCCATATGGGAACAAGTTAAATGGGGAATGACGGCATATAGAGACATTGAAAAGTTGTTCTCTCACAGGTACTCCGGATGTCGCCACAGCCCAACAGGGTCTAAGAACTTCCATTGATCCAGTAACAACAGTCCTATCGGTACCATGTCCTCCAACAGCCTAAAGAAATGGAAATCTACTCTCATTACAAATGAATCCCTACCTATTGAGCTAATTCTGCAGATATAATCATGAATTGCCATGAGGAATGTCATCTCTTAGCTGTTTGATTTGCTTAAATTATGAATTCCTTTGTCCTATGGACATGCAGAATATGGTTCTATATATGCACTTAAAGATCTTTCACGCAATGCCTATAAAGATGTTAAATGCAAGACCAACTTACTTCAAGTGGAAACATTTTAAACATCCCCAGAAACTCTGTTATACTCATAGACCAATACCCATGTAGTGACACAAAAATATATCCAAGCAGTTACATGCAACAAACAGAAACATAGACATATATCTACGATCAAAGTAACTACACATACACTATAAACACCGAGATAATGATGGATAATCATATATGTTCAAAAGCAAAATTTCTTACCTGGACATGATCAAGAACTCCATCCCCATTGATATCAGCATGGAGGCCACCTTCTCGCAAATTAAGCTAAAGAAAACAACTCCCACATTAACAATCAAACAAAGTGTTGATGGTAAAACAAAATATCACGAACATCTTTATCCAAAAGAGTGCCGGACAAAATGCATTTCATGTGTGCATCATGCACAAATTCCTCTAAGTATTGTCTGGATGACAGTCTGAAGATGTTATTTGAAGAAAGCAGAGTAATCACTGAACGTCCGTATGAATTACGCTATCCAATATATGGAGATTGATCTTGTAGAAAATATGGTTTGATCCATCATTCATAATTCATATCAGCCCTGGGATGCATATGCTGGCAATTGCATATTGGTGAGATAATCAAAGAGTCATAAGAATCCAGAACCAAA
The DNA here is from genome assembly GCA_031216405.1 of Syzygium malaccense. Taxonomy (NCBI): domain Eukaryota; kingdom Viridiplantae; phylum Streptophyta; class Magnoliopsida; order Myrtales; family Myrtaceae; genus Syzygium; species Syzygium malaccense. The sequence goes on along the minus strand of CM062262.1, from coordinate 26,048,642 downwards.
GATCCACCGAGATTTGTATTTCTTTTTGTATGTACTACTCTTTGAACACAAATTCAAACTCAAGTTAAGAAATAACCGCACTCAACATCAATAATAAAATTATGGAAAAGAGAAGGCGTGACGCAACAACAGGAATTCTTTTTTATAGATTAAAGGGCATGGAGTAGACTCTAAGGCATGAGATTTGCACATGAGAAGTGATTTTTCTTGTCCTTCAAAAAATTCTGTCTGCCCATGATTTTTCTTGTCCTTCAAAAAATTCTGTCTGCCCAAGATGAGGATAAAGGCTGGCTATTTATGTAGCTATCACTTAGATCAGGGGTCTTCCCATAAACAACTCCATCCGTATTTTGCAGTAAATTTTGAGATGAAGTGAGTTAAGCATGTAACTTCCATTAGTACCTTACAAATGGTCCGTCCGGAAGCCAAGTGGACAGCTTCTATTCCTTCTTCTTGATGAGCCACAACAACATTAGGAACCCACCAGAGCTGTGTGTAATTTGTTATAGTAGGAATGTAATTCACTGGCTGCACTAAATCAAGATTATAGGTTACCTCAGGAGATCCAGGGACTATATCACCAGTATGAAATACTTCCACTAGAGTATAAAACAGAAAAGTCCTCCAATTCATAAAAATTATACACGAGAATGAAATCAAACTCAATTTTATGTCCTAAAACATAATCATTCCAATATCTAGGCAAAATACCTAGCGACCTCTACTATGAGTAGACATGTTCATCCAGAGATCTAGTGTACAATTCAATGCCTGACTAGCTCAAGCATCTGCCATCATGTCAGCACAAGGAGGTCAAGTTCCCATTTCATAAATATGCATCATGTTTCCATGCCGGAAATGGAAAGCACATGTAGTAGTAACCAAATAAACTTCATTATCTTTTCGAACCTTGCTAAAGATGAGCGATAAAGAAACTGTGCTATTGCTGGCACCACATAAAGACGTACAGGTGGTGGGCTCAGTATCCAAGATAAAATCAAAAAGTATAGCAGACCAATGAGAAATAAGAGTTCTATGGATGACTAGAATGGATTTCCTGCAAATAGCATATTCCATAGCCATTTAACGAATCTCTAGTCCTTATTTTACCGAGTATATTAATAGACTAGTAACTGGATGGATATTTGAAGCAACCACCTTTCCCTTCCTATTCACTATTTTATCCACAATATCCGATTTACTACCCTGTTTAATTCTGGGATCCGAAGCATTAAACTAAATTACTTTACTGGTCACTTAACAACAAAGTAATAAACAAACCATCAAAACTCTCTCCAGAAGGAATCGTGCTGTGCAATGACAGTACAAGCACTCAAGAATGTGCATTCATAAACTATGAGAAGTATGAACTGCATAAAGTATGTTGGAACAAGTTTAATTGCACATAGTTCTTTTGTATGGATTACCTTCTTAGATTTTGCGGAACCAGCAATATTTGCAGCCTTTGCAATTAAGTTTGAAATCTTCTTGGTTGAGTCTTTCCCTGGAGGATGGTTTTCCTCAGGCTTGTGATAGGGGTAATTAGTAGTTTTCCCCGGATTTTTCTTCAGTGTTTTCCTTTTGTGCCGTCTGAAGTGTGACAGCTTTAATAAAGTGTCTTCTCTCCTACCCTATAAAGAGATGTTTGGTTTCAGTAGCACCACAAATGAGACACACAATAACAAGGAGAAAAAGCTGAAGAACTCCACAAACTTACCCAATGATGCGGCATAATTCCCAAAACTGATTCTCTGAATTCCCTGCACTCAAACTGTAACATAGTGGTGTCTATTAGAGCTTATCAGTGAACTAGTAAAGCAGGTCGTACTCAGTGTCCAAACAACATATAAAAAAACTCCCTGCCAAATTATACATGCATATGAAGGACCACCAATTTTCCATTAGGAGTCAATTAGATCTGATAATCTTTTACCACAGATTGGAACTCGTTGCTGTGAGAGAAAGAGTAAATAAAAGGTCATAACAATTAGGCAAATGACCTTAATATAATCCTCTAATATTCAGATCATCAGTCCTCAATGTATGTTAGAACTTTGTCAATTACAACCGAGACTTTTCTTTCCACAGATTACAGTAACTTGCAAACGGCAAGCTATACTGCATCCTCAACCAAGTCTCACCTGCCACTGTCAAATGTCATAGACATATGCTTTCATGCAATAGCAGTTATATGAGGCTTCCACAGTGAACGTTAAAACTGAAACTTGTAATTAGTAAGATATATTTTGAACAGTACGTACACTTAACACACACAATGACAACATAGAGACCCAATCAAACCACCAATCTGTATCCAGAATACAATAAAATTGCTAAAAGGAATGACAGAAAGTCACATGTTGAAAGGGCATTAAAGCTGTGGCAAATTTATTGCATTGGCAGACATTGCCAATGTATTAGATGGCACGAAGAAAGAGCTGCTTCAAGAGATGCAAACTGATAATAAAGCTAAAGCTTAAAAAGATACCTCTCCAGGGTGACGACTGTTCATTGCATGAACATCAAGCTTGTAGTTATGCTGTGGTATTAACTGTGATGGATCTGCAGAATGCGCTTCAATATTCTGGGCAACATAACCAAAAAGAAAAATTGTGTGAGAAGAACTGGAAGAAAATGTTGCATACAGTAAAGTACCACCAGCTTACAAAAGCTGAGTTAGATCTTTCTCCACAATGTTAATGGTTCTTCAGATCAAGTCCTATATATCAAGAAAAGATACCCTAAAATTGGAGAAGACAACAAAAGAAGATACTAAACAATAGTGCAAGTCTTCTCCAAATTGTCATTAAGAAAAGCACCAAAAAAAAAGAGAAAGGTCGTGAAATAGCATATCAAAATATAAAGGAGAAATTACCTCATTCTTTCTGCTCCATCTAAGTTGACCAGATTTTCCAGCAAAAGCATAAAATGCAAAGTGTCGCAGATCAACAGTTCCAGCAATTTCAGAGGCCTGGGCATGTTGAACAGAAGATTAAAATCCTTGCCTGAAGACTGACCTCAACTTTGATGGCAAGGCTCATGACCATCAAAGTAAAAGAGGATAAAAAAGTTATCACCTCTTTTTCACTAGCACTTCTTCGATGCATCTCAGCATTCTTCTCTGATGTCCCAAACTCTTCCAAAGGATCCATGAGATACTATTTACAACCAGGAAAGGGAAAAAGACTATGTCAGTCCGATGAAAAGACTTAGATATCACAGTGACCATAAGAAAGAGGGTTGAAGGGCTAGGGCCAAGGCAATTGTCATTGAAAGACAGGCGCCTTAGCCCTTGCAAATACAAACTGGGAAAAAATTAGTACATCGAAGATCTTCATAAAAGTGATAAAGAAAGGATTTGATGAACATGAATCAGAGTAATGAGCAAGGATGAGCAAAAGGCAGAAGAATTCCATATTTATCCAAGAAAGAGAAAAAGGCAGAAGAATTCCTGCCAGAGTTTTTTTATTTTTTTGGTTGGAATTCCTGCCAGAGTTCCATACTAAGAAATAATCTGATTTACGAGTTTATACCCTCCTGCCCCTCACCATTGGCTAATTGGGAAATTCCACTAATGAAAAAGTTAGAAGAAGAAGAAGAAGAAGAAGAAGAAAAAGAGCATACATGAGACTGTGCTTCCATCCTCCCACCAACAATTACTAAACCCGAATCCCCATGCTTGAGAGTATAATTGCTGATTGAGATTGCTATCTCTCGATGGTGGACATTATGAGGAAAATCTTCCTGCCAATAAGCCCCACAAACGAATCAGACCTTTGCCAGAGTACTTTCATGATATCGAAAAATGAATCAACTCGGGGTATCCAAATCAAAATGGCACGTACCTGCAAATTTTCTTCCCATAGTTTCTTTAGATTGTGATCAAAGCACATGACAGACCATCCTGAGGTAACTACAACCAAGACTTGCTTCTGTGGTTGCCCCTGCTTGTAATTTCGATCAATCACACCCGTTGCCATGGCCACAGGCCGTCGCCCTGAAGCAATCCGGATCTTATCAGGCAACAAAGTAACCTCCGCAAGGACACGCGCTTCACTAAATCCCTCATCGACCCGCCTAGTGTGGGGCTCCAGTACCTAGAACATCCGCCATAATATTAAAAAAAAAAAACAGTTAAAGGACCAATGGTATTGTCTCCGACATCCTTCATTTTGGGGAATATGCTGTAAAGACATTTTCAATCAAATTGGCATTTAGTGTCCTTAAGAAAAACTAGTGCAACAAAACTTTTCTTGGTCAAGGCATGAAAAAACTAAAATTCCAAAAACAGCTATCATTTTTCTAGAGGAGATGCTAGTTCTCTCCAAGCAAATAGAAATCGTTCTGCACAAGCAACTTATTATTCCAGCTCCATCATCATCACTATCGGCAAACCATAACCACGAACACCACCAGATCCACCACCATATGTGGCCAACATTACCCATTGACCAAATTTGCCGTTCCTGCAGCCGCACCATCACCATCAGGCAGCTGCGGTAGCGACCACAGCAACCAGCTCGTTCCAGTCGATGGCAGTCCCCAAACTGCCTCCACACCACCTGACTAGCCAGCCATTGTTGCCGCCACCATGCAAACCAATCCACTTTGCACGCATGGTCATCAACTACTAAAGTGTAAAGAAGCCTTTTTACCACCCAAGAAAACGGCTTATTTTGATGCAGATGCACCCCGAAAATCTACTGTCAGATGCTCATAAAGGACTCTCACGTCAGTCGCAATGCAAGTATGATCAATCCTATCAAGAAAGTCACTCATCTTCCACCAAGAAAGCTGGAGTCCGGCAACACAAAGAAATAACCGGGGGGGCACAAAACAGAAACGCAAAAGGTCGCGATCGAACACAGAAAGCACTTCTTCGTCTATCCTGCTGGGCCAAAATCTCCATCGTTCTAAAACCAAGACTACATCAACAATTGATCCGACACGGCGAATACACTACAGACCACCCTAGGCACGGCGCAATTTGACACGAGGCACGTCAAATAACGAACAGCACAACAGCCAGAGAGTCGGGAAAAAGGACCTGAATTTTGGCGTCGTGGGTGGCGACGAGAACCTCCTTCTTGCCGTCCCCGTTGAGATCGGCCACGATGGGAGGAGGGAGACGCTCGGCTTCGTACTTGACAGGGTACTCGTCCAGCAAATGGAACCACGCCTCCCTGAACGAGAAATCGCCCTCGTGCTGCACAAGCCCCGACGCTCAACCAGGATCAGGAAACGACCAAAGACCCAAAAAAAACCGAAGCAATGAGCATCCGCTCGTCATCAAGCGGCCGTCCCATCCCCTCGCTCGATCGCCGCGAACGCCAGCGGCGGGCGTGCCGCGCGGGCAAGGAGGAAGAGGAGAAGAGCGCTCGCGAGGGATCGAACCAACCTGGAGAGAGAAGAAGATGGCGAAGGCGGAGAGCATGAGGATGGCCAAATCTCGCTTCCTCATCGCGAATCGCCCTCGATTTCGCCGCTGCGAGATCGACCGTACGCAGGAGCTCGCAGCTGCTTCTAGCTCGCGAGAGCAGGGAGAGACGAGGTCGCTGGCTTGGACCAGGAGTCCGTCTCGGTCCAAAAACGGCATGTCGCAGCGATTTTGCTCTGTTGGGATCAATGGGCTTGGGCTTGGGCTTGGGCTTGGTCTTGGGCCTCGGGTATATGTGGTGCCTTTCTTTTAGAAGAGAGAATTGTGTTCGGGGCGACTTGTTGAAATTACTTATGAAAATTATTTGTCTTAAAATTTATGGACTGCTGAGAATTTTCATAATATTTTGAATGATGATTGAAAAAATTGCATGATTTTGTACTTTCATGTGTTCGCTGCTAAATGATTTATCAAATCTTGAATTCTAAGATGTCGTTAGCAAAACTCACTGTAAGCAAACCGTCGGAGTGACGGGAAAGTTCGACTCGCCGTTTCTCGATTTCTTCCTTCGATGGAAATGATTGATTTGTGATTTGGATAATGTTGATTTGAGATGCAAATGGTTGATATATTAGGAACATTTAAGTGTGTTTTTTTAGGAATTTGTCATTTTGATCTTTTGACTTTTTGATTTTAGCTCAATGGGTAGCATTTTACTAATGCATTCAATTTTAAAAAAAAAAATTAGGATGTCCCCATTTAAAGTCCTAGAGATGTTTAATTGAATTTTCTAGAATAATGTTTTAACACATAAGGCCACGTTTGATCGTCTGAAATTTTTTACACGGTACGATAATAAGATTGAATAGGAGATAGGTCAAATCAAATAAAAACAAGACTTCTCTTATCTCATCAATGTTTGGTAAATATACGATTATCTAAGTTGGATTAAATGTGCCTGTGAAAGGGATAGAGTTGGGCTTGTCACCACGGCCCGATGGGAATGCTGGGGTTGGTGGGCCCTGGATGGCCAGAGAAACAGAGGAGAGAGACGAGCGCGACACATATTCTATTCATCTTTATCACACTCATATCCAGCACCATCCTATCTCGGACGGTAGTATACATATATTTTATTCCGGCTTTATTCCTTATCAGACGTAGCCTAGCTTTACAGCCGAAAATCCTTACGTGGGGCCAAAATATATTTTCCATGTTCTCTCGATAATAAAGGGCAACTCTCCTTCTGTTGAAATCAGACAAAACCATCGCAGCCGTCCATGGGAGGCCATCTTCGGCAACTCCTAAAGAGTTCCGGAACATTCCTTGAAAAGCCGTCGAGAAATCTTAATCGCCGACACGTCATAAGCGAAGTTGCCTACCGCTAATTAGATGCGACGTAAGGCAGGACGGGGCAATGACGTCATGATCACATGCGTACGCGCATTCCGCTTCTCAACGCGGCAAAGCATCATATTCCGTTCCCACTCCTTATTTTATTTGCGCAGATATTATAGATCTGCCAAACCAGCGGGTTCAATCGTGTTAGCGGATACCGAAAATGAATTGACCCGAATGGATTCATTTAATCCGTATTGATCTAAAATTTATGCGATACAATTTTAACGAGCCATACTTAACTCGATCCGATTTGCACTCAATTGGACCCGACCTTCACTTCTAGTTAATTTTCCCCCTCGAATATGAAAAATTAGCGTGCCGAAAACAAAATCCAATCAATACAAAATAAACTAAACACGAAAAGAATTTAACAAATGGGAAGAAGAAATTTAACGAATCAAGCTACCAAACCAAAACCAAAATCAATTGGAATTTCGACCTCCTTTTTTTCTCTTCTCAAAAGATGTGACTTGACCAGGCGACGCACGGCACTGATGATGTAATCTCAGCTCTCTCTCCTTCGTTCTTTCTACTTCTTTGGTTCGATCAGAGTTGGAGACGGATCAAACCAAGCCACGAGAAGAAGTCATCTTGAATTTGTTCTTCAAGGGGGGGCCCAAAAAAATAATTATATATATAAGGGAAAAGAGCAACCATCCCACACGAATTCTCCCATCCTACGTTCAATTCCGAGTCGGACTTAACGATTCGATTGGCCATCGATCAATTTCCGATTGGATTTCAAATCAGGACCATCGAATTCCCGGCGACCACTGCTTCGCGAAAGTCCGACGCTACAGAATTCAAATTCCACGGCTCCTAAGCATATACATCCAGACAAAAAAAGAAAAAGAACGGTCGAAAATATGTTCGAATGGAAATCGATTTCTAGTTGTCTTTCTTTTTGTTCCTTTACAGCTAATATACCATAGCTTAGCTAATGCTGGAGGTCGTTCCCCGATCGTTGCATGCGAATCTCCCGTGGTCCTTCGCATTCCCAATCTTTTTCCCCCCACCTAAGTGACCTAGGCCTTGGGTGGCTGAATCGTAATTTCGCGTCGCGAGCGGAGCGGCGACCTTTCTCTCCCTATTTAAAAAAAGAGGACGACGCACCGAAACCGGAAGAAGGCAAAGGGGAGCGCCGCACGTTCGGACAAGTCTTCGAAACAGCAAGATTTCCGGGTGTCTCGCGAGGCGTTGTGTAAGAGTGTTTTTCGCGAGAGCGAAGAGGGGGGAGAGACGAGAATGGCGTCCGAGGAGGCACAGGTGATCAGCTGCCACACCGTCGGGTCCTGGACCGAGCAAATCCAGAAGGGCAACGAGCCCGACAAGCTGGTACTTTTTTTCTCTTCTTTTTTCTCTTTTTTGTCCCTCTGGTTTCTTTTTCGTTCATGCTTGCTTCGACGTTTGATGGTGAATGTGGGTTTGACGGTGGTTTTTTTTTTGGCACTTCGGATGCGTTTTCTTTCTTCCGGCTGTCGAAGTTGCTAGTTTCCGGGCTCTTGTCTTCTTTTTTTTTTTATTTGGCTGGCTTGGTTGATCATCGCGAAACGTGAGGCTTTGACTTTGATTTAGACGTACTCGATTCGTCGATCAATGTTTACATGAACAGGCGATTGATTTCGAGTCCATCAGATTTTTTTTTTTTTTAGTGATTTGAGCGTCTGCTCTGATTGGTTTGGCTGATTACACGTTTGATTTCTCTACCATAAGCGGTGTGATTATCTGCAGAGATGGGAAAAACCACAATCTTGTCAATAAGCACTGAAATTCGAGTTTCTTCAGGTGGAAGATTCGTGATAAGTCGTTTACGTATGGGTCAATTTATCCGATTTTTTCCAAGGTTGTTCATGGTTGGACAATGTGTAATTGTCACAAGGGAACTGCTTTTTGGACCGTGTCTTGTGAGCGGTTTGCTTCATCAACAGGGTGTTGACTTTTTGTATTGTGGCTTCTTTCATGAGTCCTGCACTGGTTTTAGCTTAACAGAAGGGGTCGTCTTGCTCCTTAGATTTAGACGGTTTCGAATGGTCCATACAATGAGAAGTCGTCTTGCTCTATGCAAATTGCAATGGCATTGGATGGACCGCTCCTTAGGCTGGACTGTTCTTGTGTTGTCCTTTTTGTTTTCTCTGTTATTCCCTTCTGATAGATACATACTTCTTTCTTTTAACTTTGTTTTTAAGTGAATAATGATATCTTCCACGATAAGACCAAGCCCACAGTGGGTAAAAAAGAAACATGTTAATTGAAAAGCTTTCATCTTTATGTTAGATTCGATGATGATAAGTGTCACCCAGAAGCGTTATCACTGTTCAATGGAGCGGTCAAGGCACAGTGGAATTTTTTTGAGTCTGGATGAGGTAAACTACAATGGGAAGTGGCTTGCAACTGATAAGATGTTATCAGGAAAAATACACTGTATACTCGTAGGAAGAACAAGGTAGCACGCTTCTTTTCTTAGTCGATCTGTGTTGATGTTCGATTAGTCACGCCAAATTCCCTCTCCAGTCTCTAGGAGCAGATCAGTTGGTTGCTAGTAGTCCTTGCCATGTCATGCCACAGAAATACCGAAAAAAAGGTCATTTGACATTCGACAAAAACATAACCAAGTCCCAAGCCATTGCCACCTGCATATTTTGAACTGCAGATTTCTCCAATATGCCAATTCATGGATGACCAAATGGTCTGTCATCCAGCTTGATTTTAAATAACCTCCCTGGACATTGAGGTGATGGAATGTTGTGCCAAAGTCATACTGGCTCACAGGTGTTCTTGCACTCGCACAGAATATGGCTATCCGTCCAATTCAGTTCTCTAAAGGTTATTTGGAGGATGTTGTGACACGTGACTAGCTTTCAAAAAGTCAAAAAGCAATTTGAGGCCGAGATGGTCTGCTTTCTTCTGTTGCTTCTGGTCCTTTCTTTTTGCTGCATTAAAGCTCGGGTCCCGTTGGATAATGATTGGTGCTTTAATTGACGTAGGTGGTTGTGGACTTCACTGCTTCATGGTGCGGACCGTGTCGCTTTATTGCACCTTTCCTGGCAGAGCTGGCCAGGAAATTCCCCAGCGTCCTTTTCCTCAAGGTCGATGTGGACGAGCTGAAGGTAAAGTAAAATTCTATCTCCACTCCACTGAGATTGTTTTCCCAATTCCGACGTGCTCCCGGTGCATGTAAATTGCGGACTAATTATCGTGGCTTGCAGCAAGTTGCTCAAGAATGGGCCGTGGAGGCGATGCCGACCTTCATGTTTGTGAAAGGGGGCAAGATTGTGGACAAGGTGGTTGGAGCAAAGAAAGATGATCTTCACCAGACCATTAACAAGCATGCGCCTACTGCTTCGGCTTAATTTGCAGTTTGTCTTGGAACAAGCTAAAATTTGCCGTGATATACTATAAGCACTAGATGTTATGTTAATATACTCTTATGTCCGCAGCATGGAGTGATTTTCGTGAAACTTTACAATCATGATGAATAAATTTGACGAATTGATGGTAATTTCTGAAAATCTGTTTGGTGATTTTCATTTCTTCACTCGAAACTTTCTATGCTCCCTCTGTATTAACTTGACCCCGTTGTTTAGTAGTTTTGACCCATTATATATCTTAGACATCATGCAATTTGTCCCATTTGAGTTCAAGAAAACCCAACTCGTAGTAGACTAAAATGTTACGAAGTGTATTTCCAAAGATCCCTATCAAACACGTAAAAGAAATGAAATTTCTATCCTTACAAGGATTGCTTGCGCAGCATAAATGTCTATACATTCATTCGAATGATCTCTTTGTAGTGTCCTCACTGCTTCAATCACTGAGGTACCGAGGTAGGACTAATAGCTTTCGGCATGTGCTTAATGTGTCCAAGTTCGATTTAATCGTGTCGGTACAGTAAACGAGTGATCTATTTCATTCGAGAATGATAAAAGTGACGTCCATGAATTGTCCATTTGATCCATTCCACGACATTTCAGACACAGGCCAATAAAATGGTAGATGGTGCGTTCGAACTTTTTGTTACATTTTTGTAATTGGGTCTAAAGCATGTCATATCGCGCAATATATTCAACAATAATGTCCTTTTGGGATCTCAAAATGGTAGATATTGCTTCCCAACTTACCAACAACGGGATAAAGACATTAGGAGTGTCATAACTTTTGTATAGCGCTCACTTGAGAGTTATAACTTTTTTTTCGCTCACTTGAGTGCCAAAAATTTGAAAAAGTGATTACTTGAGTGCCATCGGCGATTTTGCTCGCCAGAAAATCCGACGTGGCATTAAAATAATATTAAAACAGCCGACGTGTCTCACCGGCAAGTTGAAGTCAGCATTTAACATGCTAAATGACGTCGTTTACCCATCTAGTCAGCAATTACATGCCAAACGACATCGTTCACCCATCCAATTATAATAACCTTTGCCTTACTTCAACAAATTGGGGCCAAATCCAATTTCATCTTGAGGAACCCTAACCCTAACCTTGAACTCGCAAACTCTCTTTAAATTGGGGCAAATCATTTCATCGAATTCACAATGGGGAGCAGAAGCAAGAGACACGGCTCACAAGTTTATGAACAAAGTGAAGATGGAAGTCAATATTTATACTATTGTGGGCTGCAAAGTCCAACAAGAATAGCTTGGATGAGAAACAATCCTGGGAGAAGGTTCAATTGCTGTGCCAGATATAGAGAAGACTTCAATTGTGGATATTTCAGGTGGGTTGATACAAAATTTTCGAATCGAGTAACGGAAGTGATCTTGGAGCTACTTCAAGGACAAGATGAACCTCCGCCTATATTGAAAGATGAGTTGGACGACGCAGACTCAATGCAAGCAGAAATCAAGGGTTTGGAAACTTTGGTGAATCATTTGAAAAAAGGAAGTTTCAAGGATGAAATTTCAAAGAAATATTTATCGAGTGTTATTTGCCTTGTTGTTGTTGGGTTTGGTCTGGTTCATGATCATATGTAACATCATCAATTAGAAGAAGCTACTAAGTCTACCATAGTAGAAGAACAATGAAATGTGTTGTTGTATTTGGTGCAATGAATTTTAGTTATGACAATGTTTTGATGTTGGAATGTTGTTACTTTTGGCAAATTTGTGTATGTAAGTTGAATGTTGAATGGCCAAGTTTGTATTTACTTGTAGGTTGGTAGAAGGTTTTATATTGTGCATTATTGTTGGTTTATATAAAAGATAAATGAGTTGCAAGCCGTAGAATCTGCAATAAGAGCAGGGATGATTATGCATTATGTAGTTGGTTTTGGCTTTTCCACATATGGTGTTAAAGAACAGTAGAAGTTCCAAATAACTTTATGAAGGATCGTTTGAGTGCCACAAATTTTTTTAAGTGAACACTTTGGTTCATTAACTTTTTAAAAGTTACAATTTAGATTCCTTAACTTTTTAAAAGTGACCATTTAGGTCCCTTAATTTTGTTTAATAAGTAAGCTATTAGTTTCACTTTTCTTAACCACATCCTATACAGCTTAAGCAAGATTATCTCATTTTTGCCATCTTGTAATAACGTACAAAAGAAGTATTATTCCATAGCCTTGGCATGGGTTAACACCAAATAGTATTGCATTTGCATCAAACATAAAAACGTAATCATTGCACCAGAAAAATCATGTTCTTTTACATCAACATCAATGTTCTTACATTCAATACCGAAACAACAACATTGCTGCCAAGCACATCTCCAGCCAAAATGCAGCAATAGATAATTAAACACCTAACAACATTGCTGCTAAACACGTTACCAACCAAAATACAGCAACAATCTCAAACATGTAACAACAAAATCCTAAACAGACATTGACACCTAACAACAAACATAAACAGATGGTCTCCGCCCATCAGTCAAGCTCAACAACCTGGTTACTTCCCTTTTTCTTTAATAGACTCTTGAAATTATTCATGATTTTTGCTCTCTTCCGAACTAGAACTCGAGGTACATCCTTCACTCGTGTTCTTTTTCTCACTGTCTTATCTTTTGGAGGATCCATTCTTTTTTTGGAGCTTTTGTGTTTTGGTGTTGCCTCCTATTGAAATTTCAGTGATTGGTCTTGGCATTGTGGTAATAGGTTGAGATTGATGTATATTGACATTTTCAGATTCATTCAATTGAGATGAAGCTGATATTTGGGTCTTTTTAGGTGCCTGTTTTTGAGCTACCCTCTTTACCCTCTGTTTTGGAGCTACCATTGGTTGCTGCTTCTTCGATTGTGTTCGAGTTACCATTGCTTGGTTTATTAGTGCTTGCCCTTGGCTTCTTCTTGTAGATGCAGCCGATTCTTGACTTGGTCCTTCTTAAGATATCAACACCCCGGAACTTTTCGCAAGTTACAACATATAAAAAACTTGATTAATTACCATATCAATCAAATGACAAACATCAAATGCATAACGCCTAAAAAGCTGACATTCAAAACCCTAATGCCAGTATTCATGTCTGTAAATAACCCATAGCCATATTCCCTTAACCTTTTCCCAAATGCACCATGTGTATGCTGGGTGCAAAACTTTCAAAAAGCTCTTCAATTGCTCTTTTTCTAACCTACAAAATGACATAACATAATGAAGTTAATGCACCAAGAAGTATATATTAGCAATGACCATAACAAATAGCTTACTTGAAATTTACTCTTCTGTTGTACACTATTGGACTAAGTTGGCATTGTAGTTGGTCTTGCATCATTGCTTTCTGAGTTGCCCTGACATGCCCTTGCATCATTGGCCTGTGTTGTCTCCTGTTGTTGTTGTTGTTGCTTCTTAGTTGGACAACAAGTCTTGTTGTGCCCTTCCCTATGACAGCGTGAACATCGAATTATTCCACCATCCCTGCTCATTTTGTTACTAATAGTCTCAATTTTCTCCACTCTCCTTTTCTTTTTAAACCTGTCAACTTGCTTCTTCAGTGGTAGAGGTTCTGGGGGTTGATGGTTTGTTTTGTCCCAAAAATTACAACTTCTCAGAGGTTGCATCATGAATTGGTATGCAGCAAGATGCTTGCTTTTCTTGTAATAGTCCTCTACATAATCCTCTGGATTGAGTTGCTTCGAGTGGATTGCGCATATGGCATGTGAATAAGGTATTCCAACCAATTGCCATGCTCGATAGGAACACTTTTTTCTATCCAAATAGACAACATAATTGTCATCGTTATTCATGATCTCATATCCATCGTCCTCATTTGAAATTGGACGACAGAACCTATAAGTAACAATGTTGTTATCTAGTTTTTTTATAATCCTAGGCCCACATTATCTAGACCACTTTGAACATTCATGTCTCTGTCTTTGCAGCCTTGTCATAACCATAACTCTGATGTCTTTAAGTATACTGATAATTGATTTGCACCTGGCTCCTATAATCCTGCCGTTGAAAGCCTCGCAAAGGTTGTTGTCAACGGTATTGCACTTGAATTCTTCCTTGAAGAATGCTATACACCAATGCTTTGCTTCGGTTTGGAACAATGCTTCACAAGCTTCAATTGACAAGGCATTTAAAGCTTCTTTGTGAATTCTGAAATTTGCCATATTTGTGCTATTTACAATAAGCCAAAGTTGCCTCTGCAGTTGATTACCTCTGTACTTCTTTGCCCAATTAGTATATATGTGGCGAGCACACATTCTATGCTCAACGAATTGCATCAACTCAGCTATCGCTGGAACAAGTCCCTGCAAAACTAGCAAACATTTGTAAGTTGCATGAATTATATTAGAAAGCTAATAATTCAATGACATTACCTTTTGTTAGTCGCTCATGAATACCCAACCTCTTCCATCAGCTATTTCAAGATCAGCCATTAAATTTTTCAGAAATCAAGACCAATTGTCCTTGTTATTAATCTTCACCACAGCCCAAGCAATTGGAAACATTTGGTTTTTCCATTTCTTCCAACCGCAGCCAATAACTCTCCATTGCATAATCCTTTCAGAAAGCACCCATCTAACTCTATCACTTTTCTATAGCCAACTAAGAATCCAGTTTTACATGCATCAAAACATATATACATCCTACGAAACTGTGTCCCATGATTAGGCGAGGACTTCTCCACAACTTCTACATGAATTCTACTAGGTGGATTCTGAAGCCTATATTCCCTAGTATAGTTCCAAATATTTGCATATTCTTTATTGTAGGTATTTAGCAATATACTCATCACCTTATACTTAGCCCTTTTGCACTGATTTTTGGACACATTAACACATAGTTACTTTTTCACTAGCTGTTTCAACTGAGAAGTTTTAATTTCTAGCATTGCCTTGATGGTGTTGAAGAAGTGTTTGGCCAACCACACACTAGTCACTCTTTTACAATATCGCAGTTATGCTCCTCCTGGAGTGATCGGATTTGAAATGAGCCACTTTTATTAATTAATACATCGTATATGCACCGTATATTTTCCATGGATAATTGTCTTGTGCACACTTCGCTCTAATGAAATTCTTGTTATTTCTAGTGAATTTAACATTTCTCTGTTGAGTGATGGAGTACCTGATAATAACATCTCTAAAATGCTTGGCATCATCAAAATTCATCGATACGCAAAAGATAGGAAATGTACCTATTGAATCATAAGAAGGATACCGACTTCTCCTTCTATGCTGCACTGCACCATCTTCATCATCATCATACTCTGAGCTATTGCCACTATCATGCTCATTTTCCTCATTATCAAAATCATTACCATCAACTGCATAAGCTTCTTCGTCCTTGTTGAATGAAATGCCCTCATTCACCACCCCAAATGATACTTTTGTCCTTTGCTGAAATGCTCTCACTTCTTCCCTTACTTGTGCAATGTCCTCGTCATCAATATCACTTGTGTAAATGGTATGTACTAATGTTTTCTCATCTTCGTCACTCAACATTGCAATTTCCCAAGATCCCATGTTTATTTTAGTTGATTCTTTGGGCAATGTATCTTCACCATCAGATAAGCCACGAGTATTCTCAAGTTGGTCAAATAAATCTAACACAACATATATATGTATATATATATATATATATATATATATATATATATATATATATATATGAGAAGCCTCGATCTCCTCTACTTTCACATCTCCTTTTAAAAGAACTCTATCACTGGCCTGGGTTTTAGCACCAGCTTCTAACACTGCTTGCTCATCTTCATCGCCATGATATTCAGCATACACATAAACATCACTACCATGAAGATACTAATAAACAAGATCCCTCACACCACTATCATCGTGCAGATATCTCAAGCCATTCTTAAGACTCTTACCATGTACTTGATAATGTAATTTCCCTATTTTGCATTGCAATTGTTCCTCTATATCTTTCTTAAAGTCTTTATATGGCAGCTTACTAAGACTGACAAGGATAATAACAACCTTTCCACCAACGTATTTCCACTCTTCCATAATTACAAACCTCCCACCGTATCAAACTTTAATGGGTGGATCAGTATCGCTCATGTTAACATTGCATCTTATAAAAAAAGTTATTTTTGTAATAGGAGACCACAATACAGATAGATAATATTAGTAATCAGTCCCCACAACCACAATAAAAACACTGCACCCCATACAAAAAAAGTTATTTCTATAATAGGGACCACAACACAAATAGATAACTTTAGCATTTAGTCCTCACAACCACAAAAAAAACACTGCACCTCATACAAATTTTTTTTTTTGGTGATAGGGGACCACAATCCAAACAGGCAACTTCAACAATGGTCCCCACAATCACAATAAACAATCAGGGGTGTCGATTAGTGAGCACAAATTGACAAAGTATAACGGCGAATAAATTAAAGCGCTCACATTTACACTATGGCACCAAACCCAAATCAACAAGGATATCGCATTTTCCCACGCTTTTACACTTCGTCAATAACACGAAATTGAATAAGCATTTGCTCATTTTGTCAGTCAGTAATACAAAATAACAAATCACTAACCTTTACTCTCTATCGACCAAGATTCGTCACGTGACAAGCCTTAACTTTTCCTTCCAGTCTGTCGCCTTTTTAGTCTCTATCCAGTGAGTAGTAAGAACAAAGATCGAAGGGGAGAAATATCGAAACCCTAATTTGCCATTACGGAGAGTGCAAGTGAGAGCTGCGATTTGGGACTTTGGGCGTACAAAGAGAGTGGCAGTGAGAGCTCGATTTACTTTAGAAGAGACGAAGTATTGAGGAATTGAACAAAATTGAAGCCCTAATTTGCGATTATCTCAGAGAAATCGAGAGAAGGATGGAAGACAACGTGCACGAATAGGAGGAAGATTACGTGCGAGTGAGAAGCCTTAATTTGGCACTTACACGTGACATCGTTGTTTTCAGGCTATTACACACCTAGAAACGACGTCCTTTCTATTGGAGGGAGAGATTTGTACGCAATTTAGGAAACGACGTCGTTTCTCTCGGACTAAAATTTCTACGTAAGATTTCCATTTATTTTTAAAAATTCCACATCAGATTGTAAAATTAAGTAAAAAAATCCACGTATGATGATTTGCTGGAAGTAGTACTCAAATGATCTATTTTTGCAAGAAGTGGTATTCAAACGATCTATTTTATTCTGACGTGATACTCAAGTGAGCGAAAAAAAGTTATGGCAGTCAAATGAGCGCCGTATGAAAATTATGACACTCTTAATTAGCCTAATCCCTATCGATAATAAGTAAAGATGTTTTTCTTTTTAGCAAAAACAACAAGTCAAGATGTTTCGATTTGACGGCCAGATTCTTTCTGCCAATCTTCAATTTTTGCGGCTCATGTTCACACGGACACACTTTCCAGTCAACCTCGGACAAAGGAAAATCGAGCCTTTTCAATGTCTTTGGCTTTTTGAACTTTGAAGTCTCGAAGGCTTAAACAGTAGCATGGCACGTTTCCATTCACAACGTTTCCCTGAATTCGGCGCCAAAACAGCGATTTGATGATGCCTATGCTCAGACCAAGCAAGAACCGCGAACTCCGCATGATATCAACCGTCCCTCGGTTTCGGTTCTGAATCCCTCGCTCCTCGCCGACGCCACCGGCACTGACCCATCCGAGCGCTCGAAGTAGAGACTGCCCTCTTCATGTTTCGCAGGTGCCGGTCCATTCGTGCCGATCTGAATCGACGACTCCTCGGGCAACGCGATCGCGCTCGACGACTTCTCCAAGCCAAATGCCTACACGCTCGCGCCAATGGGGACGATGGCCGTCGGGCTTCCGAGAAGGGCGGTCGAGAAGCCCGAGGACCCGAGTTTCGGCTTCACAAGAGCAAGGGCCAGCACATCCTCACCAACCCACGAGTTCTTGATTCGATCGTCCGGAGGGCCGACCTGAAGCCCGGCGACACCGTCTTGGAGATCGGACCTGGGACTGGGAATCTCACGCTGAAGCTCCTCGAGTCTTCCCGCAAGGTCGTGGCGGTGGAGATCGACGGCAGGATGGTGGATGTACTCCGGAAGCGCGTAGCGGACTGCGGGTTAGAGGATCGGCTCACTGTACGTGGTTTTAGTATGTGATGTGTTCGACGAAATGCCTCATTGAAGCTTTTCAGCCTCTGAAACGGCAAACTACACGAGACTCTTTCCGGGTGTGGATAAATTAAACACTCGCACTGCTTATAAAAGAAAGAAAAGAAAGTGGAAAAGTTCATAGTTTGAAAGTAGATATATTCGGTCTAGATGGCTAACAAGATGGCTCATAACTCTGGTAAGCATAACGTATTGAATCTGCTAACTCGTAAAAAATACGGAGCATAACAAAGTGTTTTGAAATAAAGGGGGTGACCGTGTAATTTTGCTTAAGTACCAGGGTACTATACTACAAATATGTTTTTCTTTCTTTTTTGAGGTGGCCTAGGTGACACAGACTTGCGATGGTGTATGCAGGTGATACAGAAAGATGCGCTGAAGACACAGTTTCCACCGTTTGATATTGTAGTTGCAAATATTCCATATCAGATATCGTCACCACTTGTAATTAAATTGGTGTACGGGAAAATCCGGTTTAGAAGCGCGACTCTCCTCCTGCAGAAAGAGTTTGCGAGGAGGTTATTAGCAAATCCTGGTGACTCGGAGTATAACAGATTGGCTGTGAATGTGAAGCTGGTCGCTGATGTGGAGTTTGCAATGGATGTAAGCAAGAGAGACTTTCTTCCTGTTCCTAAAGTCGACTCGTCTGTGGTCATAATCCATCCAAAAACTGAACTTCCTAACGTAAATCTTGCTGAGTGGTGGGCTTTCACAAGGACTTGCTTCGGCAAGAAGAATAAAACTTTAGGTGCCACATTTAAGCAGAAGAGGAAGGTAATGGAGATCTTAAAGACCTCCGCATTGGCTGGTTTGAGAAAAGATGTCACCATCAATGACAATGATGGGATTAGCAGTGTTTCTATTGAAGGTGGCGATATGGATGAGGAGGGAAACAGTGAAGAGGAGTCTCTATCGTCGTCTGTCCCTGAAGGGGAGATGAACTTGTTCAAGGAGAAGATTGTCGGGGTTTTGAGAGCCGAGGGGTTTGAAGATAAGAGGCCTTCAAAGTTGTCCAATGATGAGCTATTACATTTGCTGGCAGTCCTTAACCATGCCGGAGTTTACTTCCATAATCAGGCCGAGTCATGACAGGACGCCTTGCTAGCTGATGTATAACCCAACACCATCAGTGTATCGGTGTCAAGGTGAAAGTATGAGGTTTAAAAGTTGCAATTTTTATACGACTCACTGTTTGGTACCTTTTAGAAGAATCAAACGTGTTTGTTTTAAAATTGATGCAACGTCTGCTGTTAGAAACTATCCTGTGGAATGACTTTAGTTACTGGACTCGC
The DNA here is from genome assembly GCA_031216405.1 of Syzygium malaccense. Lineage (NCBI taxonomy): Eukaryota > Viridiplantae > Streptophyta > Magnoliopsida > Myrtales > Myrtaceae > Syzygium > Syzygium malaccense. The sequence continues at coordinate 26,029,056 of CM062262.1, read as the reverse complement.
AATACTACTTCTCTGAAAATGGGAGAAACTCATTCCAATAAGTATTTGCCGTGTACTCACCAAGAAAAGGAATTCATTGGGCGGAATAAGTGGAATAAAGGTTAAGCAGGTTGTAGGGTTGCAATTGCTTTAGCACAGTGTTACTTCACCATGATTGAGGATTGCAGGGCTCTTCCAATAAATATTTGGAGGCTTGTTGCTGTAGGGAACGTTAATATTTGACATTTGTCTGTGATTGGCAACTGTTGAATTGTACAAGATGTCCTTCAAATTCTTGCTACTGCTTCCCCAGGTTCAAGTAGTATTTTGCAGACAAGGTGGGGATCAAAGTCCTTGTTGCTCCTAGTAGAGAAGCTTCCTTCTAATAAAAGGGAGAGGGAAAAAATTAAATCCGAATTGAGTGAACAAGGGAAACTTTTGCCTTGTGCTCCTGAGCCATCCTTTTCTATTCCCAGAAAATCAGAGAGAAGGATTGCTTAGCCTTTTCTCAGAGAAGAAATAAGACAAATAATAGTTTGCAGTTGGTTGTAGCGCATGGCATTTTCGATTACATGAAGAACTGTAGCTATACAAAAGGTGCCTTCGCTATTGGTCCTTGAAGTGGGCAAGACCTTTTGACCGAAAAAAAAGAAAAGTGCGCAAGACCTCTCCGAGCATCTACTGCCGCTGAAAACTCTATGATTGACTTGGTTGTCAATGTACATCCACCTAATTGTGTTTGGCCAATCATACGACAGTTGCACCTAACGGTGTGACCTTTATGGGTAGCTTCCTTCTCATCTTGACAGTTGGAAAGGACACGATCTCATCTTTCTCAGCTACCCAACTGCGCAGCAGAATCCAAGTATAAGCAGCGGGCAGATGATCTTGAGAAAGCAATATGATTGATTAGCAGATCTTTCCATCACATTATCTAGGCAAGGAAGGAAGAAGTTACCAGTATGTGGTGACAAAGTGATGAAGAAAGATTGAGATCTCGAGCCTGGACAATTCTAAGCCTGGACATAGCCTCTGTCCACCACCAAATGGTGTAAAGCAGGTGTTATTGACCGCAGCTCCTGTTTTCTGCCAATAATGAATCACATAGCAAGCATATAGCATGAGTAATTGCTTACTTTCTGCCAAGTTGCCTTAGTCACAGGCCAATAAGAAGATTAAACTGTTTAAGCAGCTCTTTGAGCATGATTTGAGGACCAGTATATCTAATTTCCAGCAAGACTTGAGAATGGTGATGTCAGCCGACACAAAGACATGGGTCCTTTAAATATCTGAAATACAGGGAGTGGTTCATAGTAATGTATTAGTTAGCTGCTCTTAATACAAATTCTTTTGGCCTGTGATGTCTGACACAGTTTGAACATTTTGTCATGCAAAGTATGTTGCTCGAGTTAGCATCAATCTACTCACTACTGATTCTTGTGCTTCTATATAGGAGTTTCTTGACACCACAATGTACGTCTATAACCATTCCTTTCAATGACTCTTACTTCCTAAGGTTACCGTAATAATTGTCGACAATGTAATAATTTAGCTTATTGATTGGAGGGAGTTATCAGATTCATTCTCTAGTCTGTTCACAAGTAGAGAAGAGATGCTTACCTCCCATCTCCAAGGATTGAATTCATATGGATCTTCATAGTTGTCTTCATCCATGTGAACGGAGATAAAGGATGCCAAAACACACCACCCTTGTGGTATCAAGTGACCTGCATAAACACCAAAGAGGCTTTAATAAATGCAGAAAGACACTTATCAACTTTATGAATGATTTTTCCCTTCTAAACAACCATGGAGCAAATTTTATTTTTAAAGAGACAAAAAATAATACATACAACAAGATTCACCTTTGATTTCCACATCTTTCAGTGCTTTTCTCCAGACCCCGTTAATAATATTTGCCAATCTCAGGGTTTCGCTAATCACCTGGGACCAAATAAGAAGGCAAATATGAGGTGAATACTTCTCCAGTTAGTTTCATTAAAAATAAACTGGACCTTTTCCAGTAACGCATGACTCCCCATTGATACTTACATTTTGAGTAAATGACAAAGACATATAGTCAGTCCATCCATAGTCATCACCAGAATCAGCCTTCTGCCTCTTCAATTCCAGGTTTTCCTCCTAGATGATAAACGACAGCAGTAAATAGCATGTGAATGAATCTCGATTAGAATTGCAGCAAAGATTAAGGCCAAACCTAGTGATATCCACTGAATTGTTCTCATTTAATAGAATCAAGAAAAGTCCCGTTGAAGGTTGTCTTGACTACCTTTGTGACAAAAGGGAACAAAGGGTGTTCTCCTCCGAAGGTCAAGGTTGGCTTAGCTCAACTATCTATGAAAGGGTCAAGCCACAATAACATATACAATTCCTTTATATACCATTTTGTGCCCTAACTAGCCAAAGTCTCTGGAGCACTAGACCAAGGCAGATTTAGTAAATTTTATTTCCCACAAACGCACAAAGTGTTCCTGAAAAACTTAAAGCCTAAAAGAGGCATAATTATCTCCCTCTATTGCAAGCAATATCCAAAAAACTAATGGATATTAAATATTGCCATATGGAATTTTTGCCTCACCAAGGACTTCGAACAGGGTGAGAGATTATCGGTGGGAACTCTCTTCTGGTGAATCATACTTCGTCGTTACGAAACCTGAACCTCACAACATATAACTGTGTCAAGTATCCAGTTGAGGACTTGGTCCTACCTCTAAACACTGATCAGAATTCTGTGACCAAGAGAAACCGACTCTTAGTATCTAGTCCTCAAAAGTTTATTAGCGCTTCCTGTCCTTGAAAGGACACATACATTTCAAGCACTCTATGGCCCAATTACTTCAAGCAGGGGCTGAGAAGTGAATAAAATCATAAGACATCATGCTAGCCTATCACACACAAAAGATGAAAAAACACCTTACCATCAAATGCTTTAAAGCGACAGGTGAATCACTGAGAAATTTGATGGCCAGGGTCATGGCTGTGGGCACAGTCTCTTCTCCTGGGATCATCATTTCAATGATATTCCCACAAATAAAGTCCATTGGAAGGCATTGCTTCTCATTGGGCTCACCATTATCATATAGGAGCACATCAAGCGCGTCATTCAGTGTGCCCTTTCCCTCTGATCCCTCGATAGAAAATTTTCTTTCTTTAACAATTATTTCGACCTTCTTTAGTAACCTCTCCTTGGCCTACAAAACAGAAGTGAACTTGGGTGAGCATCTAAAAGCAATCGCTTCAAATAATTGTCATTTTTAAATTGTACCAGCTCTATTACCTTCAGAGACTTGTACAGTCTTGTTCCAGGAAGTCTGATAGGTACACATATCAAACCTTTGATGAATTCCTCGAAATCTCTCTTTAAATCGTCGAGGTCTCCACCGGGACTGATACTGATCAACATCTTAACCAAAACTTCGAATGTGATCTGTGGAACCAGAAAGAAAATCCACACTGTCATTCTTTAATATGTAAAGTGTCCATTTCCTCTGTGTGTGTGTGTGTGTGTGTGTGTGTGTGTGTGTGTGTGTGTGTGAGAGTGAGAGAGAGAGAGAGAGAGAGAGACCTTTTGAATTTCCTCTTGTATGTGTATCACATGCATGTCTTTCCAACAAGCCAAAGTACGTTCAACGCTGTTCTCGATGTCTTTGGTTATACGAGCTTTAAATTGTGGCGATCTTAAGAAGCCCCCAATCAGTGCGTGAACCCTCTTTTGAAGATATCCATTTGTTTGCAGGATAGAATTCTGTCCCAGCAACTCTGTAATTGATTTAGGATAAGCAGGGATAAAAGTGTTCCCATGGTTTTGCAGAACCACCTTATTCACATCAGGATCCGTGGACACAATAATAGGCGTTCCCAAGATGTGTGTCTTGAACACTTTGCCGTACCTATGAAGAGAGAAAGTAAAGAAACCGAAAAAAAAGTATCTTCCCTATGTATTTTCCCGCTATGAATTGTATGCATGGATGTTTAATGTAAAGAAAAAAGGTATCATCTCATTAGAAGGGATAGGAGTAACTATCTACACAGTGATCCGTAAGGCAACAGGATTTTTAGTGTCTTCATTCAAAATGCTCCTTGTTCTCGCGATGTTACTATTCTCTCCCCTTTGACATGAAACTTATGAGCGCATCATATTCCTTGTATATCTCTCAGGGAGAAATTGTATATTTATAAAGATTTCATGACACGAAACGAGGCTAAAATACCGGAGCAAGAAAAAACTTTGAAAGCAGGCATGCATCAACATATTGTCCTTTCTAAAACATGATCATTCGATTTATGATTGCTTGACAATTTCGGTCCCCCTTAAATCATTCTCTCTTCCTACACAGCTCATATGAAGAAATGACTTTGAAGACTTATGATTGTTCGACAATTTCCATCATCCTTAAACACATAAGCATTCGTTTCATTTTGGTATTATTTATCGCTCTTCCTTCTCCATCAAATATTTATTGCAATTCCTATGAAGTTTTCCTAGTAATATGAACTCACCATTATTTAAAACAACGATAAAAATGGAGCACTATCATGATGGTGATCAATTTAGTGGATATAACATTTGTCCATGCATTCTCTCTCAGGATATTTGTCAAGGTAATTGTCTAATTTTTGACACTACATCACATCCACTAAGGCTTTATACATGTCCCGTTCGCCAACTCAGACAAGATCCAATAATACACGCAATAAACAATCACACTCATTGAAGTGACAAGATTCGATACAACGAGGGTCTAAGAACCACCATAACTCGAAGGAATGTAACTGCTCACATTGGTCTACATAAGCCAGGAAACTACAGATCTTCTTCGTTGTAACTAGCTGGGTTGAGAAAATATGGAACGCGAAAACAAATATATGTAGATAAATGCACTTATGTTAGTCAAACTGAAAGATGTGGGAACCCCTGTGCTATTAACAAAAATTTATGCAGCTAGAGACGACAAGTGAACTTACAGATGTTTGCGCTTGTCCATGAAGCTGACAGGTCTGGAAGTGTATCCACAGGCAATGAAGTCTAGCGTTTCTCCGATAAGAGGCCAACCCGAGCTGCCTTTCGGAATCCCGCGCCTCTCATATATCCTGTTCTTGGCCGACTTATGCCGATACCAACACACCGTAAGAACAGCCACCAGAAACCAAGTTCCCCAAATCCACTCCATCTCGTCCCCAACCCAACGATCAGGGAATGGCAAAACAGGCCGCTTCAATTTTGACTGGGCAGAAACACCCTCATTCTGCTTGGCTTTTCACGTTCTCTCAATACTTAGACTGTACCCTGTAAACACGATATCAATGCAGAAAGATGGAAACTTTCATAGAATGTGGAAGAGAGAATGCGTGGAAATTTTCTATATATTTCGATATACCATGGAGATACCGCATAAAAAACTATTTTAATTATCTCTAATACAGGAGGATATCCTAAAGAATTATCCTAATTATCTCTAACGAGCGCCTGACATCTCACCAATATCATCAAGCTGATTTGCATATGAAACGGGTTCATTTCACTACTTTTAAAACTTCCAAAAAGACTGAAGACTTGAGATTTTGCAAAGACCTAAGGATTCAAGATCATCTTTCTCTTAAGGTAAGAATCGCAGGACGAGATCCTGCAACCTATTAACTTCGGTAGGGTGCACGGCTAGGATCCATGCAGGCTCCCGCAGACGAGCACACCCCCCCCCCCTCGAAAGCATGCTCGGAAAGCGGCCAGGGGCCACGTGCGCACGTGCGGGGGGCGCTGCCGCTGGCCGCTGGCCGCCCACGTTGTCCTACCTCTTTTTCCTTCCCCTTTTCTTTTCTCCTCTCCCTCCCCGCGAAACTTTCCCGCATTCTCTCCCCCCTCCTTTTCCCCCTTCCCGGCGGGACCCCCTCTCCGCCGGCGACGGCGACGGCGACGGCGAGGCTTCGAGTCCGGCTCTCCTCAGCCCCCGACCAGACGCGGACTGCTAAATCCAATCGTTACGCCCGAAATCAGAGAACCGCAAAGAAACGAGCCGGAACGTACGCACCTGCCGCTCCCGCGAAAGCCCGAAACCAGCCCACGCCGGCGATGCTCCCTCCCTCTCCCTCTCCGTCTCCGTCACGGGACCTAGCGAAGAAGGTGTCGGGAAGGAGGAGAGGATTCTGGAGGGGGAGTTAAAGGAAAGCTGGCAGCGGTAGTAGTGATGGCCATGGGCGGTGTGGTGAGGGAGGGAAGGCGAGCGAGGGGACTCAGGGGAGCTTCGGACCGCGTGTGAGCCAGCAGTACGTGCGGTCGCCGTCTTCTTATATTGGGGGTTAGGCTGTCAGCATCGCCTCCATTATTGCAGAGCATGTGGATTTTCCCCGCCCGTATTTATTTTTATCTTGTCTTTCTTTTGTCTTTTGTCTGTGATTTCCTTACCATTCATAGTCACATTCTTTCTTCTTTTTTTTCCCTATTTTAGATTGCTTTGAATATTTTCCCCTTTTTTTGAGATTTTTTTATCCAATCTACTTTAATTCTTAACTTACTTTTAAATTTTTATCATTTTTTTATAGCGTGGAAATTGAAAGCTATATTTAAAACTATCTCTCTCCCTTCTCAAATAAAAGGATGGAGGCAAACCTGGTGATTATTTTTTTTTGCACTCTTACAACATGGGAAGAAAAAGGGAAAAAAAATTATTTATTACGTTGAAATGGGGAAAAGGCATAATTTTTTTAGCTTTCGATATTAGATGAAGATATGATTTAATATTTAATTCTTATAACAAAAAAAACGTGAAATTCAGTGAGAGAGATGCTTCGAATTGAAGATGAATAGATCAGCACGATAAAGATTTATGACAGTCGGAATCCGAATACAGAGAGAGATGGCGACCCCATTCTCCAAGAGAGTACCAGTGATGCGAAAACAATTATTTGGTATGGGTCACGTGGCATGCACGCGATAGGATGATGTGTACGAGATCTACTTAGAGGGTAGCTCGATGGATCGACTTCGAAACAGTGCGAGCCAGAAAAAAGGGGTGTGGAAAAAGGCCCCGCCCATTGTTCCGCGATGTAGATACGAGCCTTTTAAAATGGCTTTATATGGATCTAATTTTCTTTTATGATTAGAAGGCGGTCTACCATGTAACAATGATTTATTAATATCAAAATCTCAAAAGAGCTGTATTGAAAAACTATGATGGGTCCCACCATATTTTTATGAATTTTTTAATTAATCATTTAGATGATAAGGGCGGGATTAATTATTGGGCGGTTTAGAAGTGGGCCGGCCTGTAAGGGCTGGGCCTACGCTGGGGATTTGGACGTGTTTCTAGAAAGACAGCACAAGATGATAAAACAACCATTTGGGTCTTGATCCCAAGCTCGAATGATCCTGGCCGTTCGATGCCGCCTTGGAAAAATGAGTTGAAAATTGGAAATTATCTGATAAATGATGATGATCAAATCACGTGAATTTGATTGAAAACCGTTCGTTTGAATTAACCATATATATAGTTGGAGAAATGGAAAAAGATCGAATGTCAAATTGAATCCGAGCACCGAAACCGCGCGTACTTCATCGACCGACCCTGAGTCGGAGCTCGTGTATGCAATTTTGTTCTTTAAGTTCTTGGATTAGGTCGTCCTTGTCCTTAATTTATCTCAGTTTAAGACTTTTTGAGATTTCGCATTCGAGCTCAAGCTCCAGCTCGAGTCACTGGAGGGCAAGATCCAACCCGTTTAAGTACGCATGACTTCAAATTGGACCCATGCAATGATGGATAGGTTTAGGATGACATTGAACGACCAAATTAAAGACATTGCAAAATCCTTTTCTTTATTTATATTTAGGAGAAAAAAGCCATCGAGAATCCTAAATTATATCTACCATGACACATTTATCTTAAACTTTCTCTTGCAAGATAAAAATCCCAAACTATGGCCACTGCGATACATTTAAACTTATTTTGTGACGTTATAAACCTCAAAATTGTACTTATGTAACACACTTATCCTTCATCAAAGTTTCGTCTAATTATTTTTCAATTGCTTGCTTTCAAGGTGCCCGTTGACAGAATTTTGATAGACAAGTATAAGTTTGAAATTTTTGATATCACGTGAAAAGTTTAGGATAAATGTGTTACAATTAGGGGTGAGCATGGTTCTAGGTTCTACCCTGGAACCTAAGAACCTGATTAGTGAAAACTTGTAGGGTTTAGGTTCCAAGATGCATGGGTAAGTTTTAGGTTCCAAAAATTGAGGAACCTGTTTTGATGAGTAGGTTGCGGTTTCTAGGTATATGGAACCCAGAACTTGGAATCTAAACAAGTTTTTATTTTTTATTTTTTCTTGGTCTATGTCTTCACGTGATTCCGTGGTGTTTCATGGCGTTAGATGATGAGTTTATAATCTGGAACCACTAGTCTGAGCTTTCATTTTATGCTTTGTTAATGTTTTTATATTTTTCGTGTGTCTAAATATAAGTTATGATTAATGGATAATAGCAGCAAGTGGTAGTCATTAAAAGTGATGATTTATTGTAATTATTTTATTAATAATAGAAGTGAAACTTGGGTAGATCCTGGAACCAATCTGGAACTTGCGATAGGATAGGTTTCAAATTCCAAAAACCGAGAAACCTATTCTCATGGGTAGGTTTCAGATGGAACTTGTACAGAACATGAAATCACTCATCCCCAGTATCGATTCACACAATGACTTTTCATTTTAATTGTATTTATTTGAACCATAATGCAAGGAAAACTAGAATTTTGTATTCTCTTTGACGAATGACAAGCTTGTTCGGTATTATTGGCTTCATTTTTGTTTTGTTTAACTAAAAAAAAAAAGAACTTGTTAGATCCTGAAACCTACTCTGAAATCTGTGACAGGATAAATTTTAGATTTTAAATTCTGACAGGTGAATTTTAGATTCTAAATAACGAGGAATCTGTATTCAAAAGTAAATTTCAAGTTCTAAATGAAATTTATAAGAAATCTGGAATCGCTCGTACCTAATCACAATAGTAAGGTTTAAAATTTTTGGTGGGCTTTTACGTCGGCCAATCCCGCGAGCTGCTTCCCTACGTCTCCTCCTCGATTGGGCGGCGCTCCAAACGCATTCGCCCATCCGACACGTCGGACAGTTGCGGAAGATGAGTCAAAACCGTCGTAGTCTTTGACTTTCCACTACGCCTACACATCATCATCGTCTTCCTCTGTCCACGACAAAGTACAGTTTCATTTGGCGTCTCTCTCTCTCTCTCTCGCAGCATCGAGGACATCGCCTGCTCGTCGCACGAGGATGTTGTCGGTGCCGTTCGAGTACGAGGTGAGCCACAGCAGGGTGAGGACGAACGGGATATGGATGCACGTGGCGGAGAAGGGGGAGGGCCCCCACCTGGTGCTCCTCCTCCACGGCTTCCCGGAGACGTGGTACGCCTGGCGCAACCAGATGGCCTCCCTCGCCGCCGCCGGCTTCCGCGCCGTCGCCCCCGACCTCCGTGGCTACGGCGACTCCGACTCCCCCCTCAGCCCCGCCGACTACACCATCCCCCACCTCGTCGGCGACCTCGTCGGCCTCCTCGACCACCTCGGTCATCGCCAGGTTCGCCACGTTCCATTTCCCCGCCTCCCCCCTCCTCCTCCTGGTGACTGCTTAACCGAATTCTCGCCGCGGCCTTGCAAAAAGTCGCAAAATTTTGTCAGTTGATCTGTTGACCCGATGCTCCGAATATGCTCATGAACAGAACTTTTCACAGAGAGCTTCAGGAAGCATCTCGTAAAGAAACTAAAATTGGTAGGTGAATTTGAAAATTTGAAACTGTGGGTATTGCAAGAAAACTACCATTTCAATTAGCAAATAGCAAAATTTTGTATTTTTCTGGGCAGATTTGAATTATCAAGTGCTTTAAGGGCAATCTTGCTGCTGTCCTATGTAGAAAACTTTGATGATTACGATGAGCAATTACTGTTGTACGAAAAGAACCAGTGCTCCCCGCTGAGATGCAATCTATAAATGACATGGACATATCAAGACACACAGCTTCGGTGTTCTTGGTTGGTATGTTGTAAGTCGTGCTCTAAATTTAGGGACGTAATTGTGTGGTTTGGCCAGGCATTTGTGGTGGGGCATGACTGGGGAGCAGTTGCAGGATGGTTCCTGAGCTTGTTCAGGCCTGATTTGGTGAATGGCCTGGTTGCTCTCTCTTCTCCGTATTGCCCCAGATCTCCAGGAATCAGAATTCTTGATTCGTACAAGCCGCTCGGAGATGGTTTCTTCATCTCTCAATTTCAGGTACTTTTTTCGCTTTTCGCTGCAAAAACGGAGTCTGAGTCGCTCACACCCAACTTGGGTTCCGTTCAACTCTGCTCGCGGCGACTTCGCATCAATCTTGAGCTATGAGCTATTAGCTCAGTTGTTGTTGATTGATGTTCATTCAGTTTCACTTGTGTTTGGCATGGCTGAGTCCGAAGCTTGATTCTGAGTCATGCACTAGATTTCGATGTAGCCAGTCACTAAAGCATGTTAGGATGAGTATATCAATGTATAGAAGTGTTCTGAATGTTGTGGTTCTGATTCAGGCTTTAGCTCAGACGAGAAAGCGAACAAATTACGGAAGTGCCTCAAATTCAAGCATGTCAAGTACTTCACTCCACCGAGCTTTCAAATGAAATTTAATTGAGTTCATATGATGATTTAGAAAATATTGGCTTTCTAAGTCAGTGTAGATCCTAATAGTTCATTACACTGGTTTATTGGTCAGACCAATGTAATTCGTGGACACTTTGTCCGCATTTTCCAGTAATCATTAGATGGAGTCATGAACAAAGTCAGTTTCAGCGTATAAATCGCTTAGAATTGCCGTAAATATGAGCATGGCACAAATTTTTGATTGGCAACACAGCTACTTTGTGAGTAACTGAGTATCATTATCCTCGGTCACTCTTCAAGTTCATTGATGTTGCTCTGCCACATGCTGTTGGATACAACAGAAGCCGGGAAGAGCGGAGCGGGCGTTTGCGAGATATGACTATTTGACGGTGATGAAGAAGCTGCTCTTGCACAACAAAAAGGAGATACTAATTGCTCCTCCTGGAATGGAGATCATTGACTTCCTGGAAACTCCGGCCGCATTGCCCTCCTGGATTACTGAAGAAGATTTGCAGGTCTATGCTGACAAGTTTCAGGAGTCGGGTTTCACTGGCCCTCTCAACTACTACCGAGCTATGGACTTGTGAGTATCTAAAATCTGTCTCTGTCTCTCTCTGTCTGTCTGTCTGTCTCTCTCCACAAATACTTTTTCACAGAAAGAACCGCGACTTGACCATGCTTCAGTTGGCTTTGTTAAGGGACCCAACCGCTATCGTTTTGGTCAACTGCATATGTAACAAAATTGACCCCATTCAGTAAAATTTCATCGACATGGGAGATGAGTTCAACTGTGTGTTTAATGGAAGCAGGAATTGGGAGCTTCTTGGGCCGTGGGATGGGGCAAAAATCACAGTGCCTACCAAGTTCATAGTCGGCAACAAGGAACATGGTTTCGAGTCGGTTGGTGCCAATGAGTACATTAAAGGACAGATATTCAAGAACCTCGTTCCCAATGTTGAGGTCGTCATTCTAGATGGGCACCGTTACATCCACGAGGAGAGAGCGCAACAAGTTTGCGACGAAATTCTCAGCTTCTTTCATAAGCTTTCTGTTGAATAGCAACTTTGATTGGTCTAGATCATACTGCAGAAAGTTTCTCGATGTGCCATTACCTCCCCCACTTTCTCTCCACCGTGCAGTGTACTCGCCAATGTCAGTTAAACAAAAGAATGAGAATGTTTTCATAGTCACGTGCTTCTTCGTTTTCATGGTCATGTGCTTCTTTGGTCCTTCATGGAAAGAATCACGCATTTTTTTCCTGATGTCTTCCCTTGCTTCGCTAAACTTTGATCTGGAGCTTTTGGTCCATAAAGCTCGCAGCTTGTTTATGTTGAGCATCGTGGATTCGCAGGCTGACTGAACTAGCATGGCAAGTTATCTTGGGAACCTGAATAATCAACTTCAAATGCATATGATTGGAGGTTGGAACGCATGCTTTACTAGTTACATGCATATGATGCATCATCAATAATGCCAAAATCTCTCTTGATTCGTTTTCTGTTTCCATCACGCACTTCAAAAGAATTCTCACTTCCGATTTCGTTAGGCTAGTTCAGTTAACTGTGGTGGGCTCACAAATGCATTCATATCGCAATCAACGCGGTTTTTGCTACCATTAGAGAAAAAAGTGTACATGCGATTAAATATGTTAGGCTCTTAGGAAAATTTGTTTTGGCATTCTTTAGTTTCTTCTCATATTTCCAAATCATTCCTACCATTCTTACCGTAAATAACCCGCAAACCAGGTGGACAGAAGCCCTAGAGCAGTCACTAGGTCTAGAAGATTGAATTTGTTCAAGTAAAAGACATTAACCAAACCATTCTAGATGATAACAATAACATTCCAGGAGTATTGTCGAAAAGCTCTACCTTTCACGGGCGGAAAATCTGAAAATAATAGTTCTCTTTGGGTTCAATATGTAAATCACTAAAGATTAATTTAGGTCGTATCATTTTCAACCCGACCATACTCACCCATTTGACTGGTCTAGCTTTACTTAAGCCTCCGGAAAAAAACAAAAAAGAAAATTTTAATCATGCATATTTGAAATAATCCAATTCTCGATTTGGTTTTGTAGGTCCCTCGGTTTGTTTGGTTCACTTTCAGTGACATTCGTTAAATTCTGTGATACAGAGAGGAGAGCGGGAGACAATATTTCATAAGATGGATATGACGTGTGGATTTACCAATCAATCAAGAGTGAGATGTGTAATATATGGCGCCAAAAAGGATGAGATTCATTGCAGACCAGCAATGGTAATTGGTCTGTCACGCTACGTCGTCACTTCAAATGGTATATCCATTACATAAAATACTTTCTCCAGAGAGTGGACCATCCAGTTGTTACGGGAAGAGCATATTAACAGAGCTGTACATTTGAACACGAAGAACATGGAATGGAAGAGATAGAAAGTTTGAACAAACTTGAGATACAAACTCAAAGGCATAATGCTTGAGTTTTGTGGTGAGAAAAGATAATGACAAAGCATTAACTTTGTATTACTAAGAGAAGAAAAACAGGTCACACAATAAACAAATTTGCGTATTTTGACCAAAAAAAACAAATCTGTGTACTCAGTGCATACGGTTAAAACGAACCATATGTCTTTCCACTTGATTTCTTTGCTGCATAGTCATAATCTGGTGGTTGTTCCCAAGAGGCTTGATTAGTAAAGGCACTGTTTATTTCCTCTGCTCGCGAATAGCCTCTCCTCCCACCGCTCACCTTTTAAATAAGTTCCAGATTATACATCAATGAGAAGATAAGCATACAAAATGAGAGTCACTCAAAGTTGACAATCATTTGCTAGCTGAACTTATAATTTTGTTTTTGAACTATAGAAATGGTTCCTAAAAAGGGAGTGCAATAAAGGCATGACGAGATGAGTTTCTTTTCTTTCCCCTAAAAGGCTTGACAGAACAAGTTAATTGAATTAGCATAAGTAGAACCTACTTACAGTTTCTAGACAAGCAGATAGAATGGTTATACCAGGCAATGCATCAAGTCCACGCTGCAAACAGTGAAGAGGTGCACATATCAACTTATTTCCACGGTTAGTAAACTATGACATAACATACAAGGCCATCTAATCTTTTAATGCACAAGTTAGACAGCCTACCTGATGTTCCACTCGTATCTTGTAGACAAACCCTCCAATGCAGAGCAAAGTTGACAAAATGATGCATCTGATCAATGACAAATCATTCAGAATTAATTTAAGAAAAGAAACACATATCACAAGATCACATTTTGGTGATTAGAAAGACATAAAACCTAGCATCACGATCTAGAAATGTTTAAGCTACAATCTACCTCAAGGATGAAGCAATCCACAAAAATATGCCGCGCTTCTATTATTTGTGATGTATGTTGGCTACTTGGCAGAAAAGGGACAAAGGCAAAGGGAAAAAAATCCCACCATGCATGTCGCAACCTTAGGCTCTCTATTTAGCACCTCTTGGTAGTTAAATAGATATTACTGACTGACAGCACATGGAAACAATATCAAAGTAATAGTACATGCAAGATAGGATCCCAAATACAGCCCATCCTCTCATAGCATCTCCTCCTGTGTCCTGCCTATGCTCTGCAGAATTTTGAACAACCAACCGAACAAAATCAGTTAAACGGCAAGTCATTAACTGAATATGCACGGTAAAACCCACTCAAGCAAGTGAGAGAATAAGAGGTGTGTCCCATTGAATGAGCTCACCGCATATTTTGGAAAGTGTAAAATGAACAGGTTCATAACCATCCACAGGTACCGTGATCCCAACTTCATATGGAGAATCAAGGGATGTCTCACCTGAAAAGGTAGAAACATACAAGTCATAAACATGATAATTGCTAAATATGTTATTACTAAACCAGCAGTTCAGGACAAGATCTTATCCATACATCTCCAGTCCAAAATTAGAGTCGTTGGAGACAAAGTTGTAGGATATCTGCCTGTCATTGCTGATCCAGATAACTCGACATCCAATCCATTTTCTGGGAAAACCTAAGAAAATTACGTGATTTTAAAGCAAATAGTGGTAAGCTGATTCAACGCACAGTGGTAAGGTCTTTAAGTAAGGATGAAGTACCTTGACAATAGGTTTTTGCACCAAATTGGAGTGGGAACTGATAGCAGTCATGTAGAGGGCTACGTGGGCCTGCTCTGTCCTAAAACTGCAAAAGGTAACTCATGGAATTATTGTTGGGATGATCATGACTGGCATATTTTGGTTAACGTGGAAAACTAAGCTGTTTATACTTATTGAGTAAGAAAAGTTGAGGAACAATAGTACTTTAGTTAAATAAAAACATACATTGCCTACCTGTAATCAGGGTAAGATTTCTCAAAACCAGGCTGAGTCATGCCATTATAAACCTATGAAGTGCACCACAGGCAACTTTCAGTAATTCATACAAATGCTCACACTGTGGCAGGTGGATGAAGGGGTTCTTACAATTTCCCAAGACCGCGGATGAAAACCAACAGTAAAGCCCTCAAACACCCGAGGACCCTGTTTCTCGCATGGAATGGCAAGTTCTACAAGAGCTCTGGAAAAAAGAAAGTAGCCAGTACTCAAGAACAAATCACCGAAGGTACTGCTTAGTGACCATATCAGAGCAAGAGAACAATCTTCCACATGCCTTCGAAAATAACTTTCCACTTTCGGCATTATATTTCTTTCATACTAATCAACAAAAATCATATCTATATGGCCCAACTCCCTAAGCCTCTCAGATCATAAACCAACATTGTCCAGCTGTGCCATCTGGGTGAATCAGTTGCAAAGACTACTAATAGAATAGGTAATGCATATATTGAACTACCAATACCAATATAGCACAAGGTGTGCAAACTCTGTACACATCCTGGAATGTCAGGGGATCAACTCACCTTGCCTCTTTTGCTTTTTGGAAATAAAGTTGAAGATATTGTAAAGATTAAGTATTTCCCATAATGAAGAGATGTAGCCACTAGAAGTCAAGTGATAAAGTGCTGTAACTCTTTCTAAGAGGGCAAGGGTACAAAACACGGCCTTCAAAATATCTTTCAATTTGTGGTTGGTCAAAGGATCTGTCAAATCAGTTTCTCGCTAGCTAGCTTTATACTTGAGGTTTGTAGCATTTGCTTGCTCCAGATAAACCATAGACATCACACCTCAGCAAGAAAACAGAACGAAGTTCTTATGAATCTTGATGATTCAAAGAGACAGGTTTTTCAGCAACCATAGACTTGCTCTTGGTTCTCACACCATTTAGGAAAAGAAAACAACATTTCCACATAAATGCATCTTTGGGAGATCAAGGCTAATGATCCAGGTGACAGTCACATAGATTTTGTGGAGCATGGAACTTTTATACAGAAATGCTATACCCAAGACCCCAATCTAAAAAATGATACAAGAAAAAGGGTAATGTGTTGATCACCTGCATGCAGACTCATAGGTCACATTGCATATGCATCCAAGTTCACCTGCCGTAAGACACCCGATTGCTTAGCATATCCCAACTCTATTTGCAGTCAATCCTCAGCAACCAAAGTACTCCGAAGTGTTTTTGTAGAAGAATTTGCCAAGTGTTTTGCACACAAAACTAGTTTACATCAATGAAATACAAGTTTGAACTTTAAAACAAGCTCAGAACTATTCACACACTGAGTAGGCCATGCACATTACTCATGTACAAGCCAAGACATTAACTTGAGCTTTGACAAACCTTTGCATTGGCTTTTTGAACAACTCCCACAAATTATATTCACCTGAAATTAAACAGAAGAAAAAGGCAACTTGATGTTTCTTTCATGTAACTAAACAAATGGAAAGGGACAGAACGGGGTAGGTAAAGTGAGCTCCTACTCCATTCGGTTACCTACCCCATTTGGTTGGGCTTGTTCTGTGACCATTCCAGGCATCAGAATAGCTTATTTTGTAGATTTTACAGCACAAAAGGAGGTCTGAAGGTTTACCAACCTGAGCTGTCCGTCCCAATTTGTCGTGGCTCTTTTCACAATTTCTCAGGTCACCATTGTAAAAGTGCTGCAAATTTGGAGAAGAAATCAGTATAGCTTGAGATTATGGGGGGACATAAAGATGCACTGGGGAATTCTGAAGGGAATAATCACAGTGATTGTGGATACTTCCCATCATTAGAGCTCATCTTAGGCTAATGAGTGCTAAAAAGTTGACCATATTATGAGCAGAAATGTAGTGGGAAGTAAGGTGACATCTAGTTAACTTGAGATAGCAAAGTTCTATTCACCATAATCAAGCTTAGATGAAAAGCTCACAAAAGAACTGTGCAACATAAGAGAGAGCATACTTGAACAAAATCGATGTGTCCCGAACCAGCAGTAAAGTAATTGAACTTATCAAATCGGCCAAAATCCACAAAGCCCTGTGATGTTATAATATAAGCAGCAGATCAGTACCCCAGTGATAGAATGTTATGAGTATTGAGTATATCATGGAGATGAACTTTGCCCTCAAAGAATGTGAAGTTTTGCTAAAACTACACGTGAGGTGTAACATGCATTCTTTTTGCCATGATAAACGTACTTTCTGACATTCAATCTATTAATGGTTGTAATTAGACCCATCCCTTACTAATTTGGACAATCAATTGACTAAAAGCACCTCAGCAGGAAATAATAGTATATTTGAAGCACAGTAGTATTTACAGTCATTTGCCTTAATTTGTTGATTCTACTAGGAAAAAAAGACCATACTCCGGTCTACCATAAATACAAAAACATTAGCCGAAACATTCATCCATAGTACGTGAAGATGGCCAGTATGTGAACTTCAAGTTAAGCAGAATACCAAACTGGACCGAGTCTGCACATCTTTGCAAAACCGGACCACCAAGTCTTCTTCCTGCATTGAGGTAATAAAAAAAAAACACGAAAAAAAGATGGTCGATGCAATATCTTGGCCATTGAAAACATGCCCATGAAGTTGAACATGACAACAAGATTACCTTCCCCTCGTATTCAAAGAAATGGCCAATCCAGCTACTCTAAATCAACAACTAAGGAAAAACAGCTCCTCCGTACTCCAGAATTCAAAGGATGCTGCCGATGCCAGCATTCAGATTCCATTACGAACTATAATCATTAGTGCAATAACCAAAAACACACTGTCTACTGTTTTAAAAGCTTAAGCTGTTGGACTTAGGCCTAAGCTTAAAGCGTGAAAATATGTAATTGGAGAGGCAAAAGAGGCCCGAAAGATTTGAACTTAAAACCTTGCCGCTCTAATATCACGTGAGATTTTGTGTGATCAGAGTCTTCTAAAATCTTAAGCTACTAGACGTTTTCAACTAGATAAACTAATCAAACACCATAAGTGGAACAACGAAAGCTGCACCCACTATTGCCCAGTGCCCAATCTCAAATTTTTGCACCAAACTGTTCCGCAACGACCGAAGAAGAAAGGATACGAAATCAACGAGGCGGCTGGAATTATCGAGCGCGTAGCAGCTGGTGCTCGGCACGGCAACGGAAGCAGCTCCGATCGCTCGCGAAACAGCCACAACTGCGACGAGCAACAGACACGGCGGATAAAAAAAAAGCCGGGGCATCAGACAAGAGCTCGAAACAACGGAGCTCATCAAGGACGCGAACGAAACCGGGGGGGCGTGTCCCTCACATGCAATCGCGACGCGCAAGCGCGACAGAGAACGGGCGAGCCTCGGAGGCTCCATCGTTGTCGGCGCGAACCGGAAGGTCCGAATCTCCCGCTCGGGTTGCGTCCCGGATCGACGGCGAGAGGGCCAATGATCAAGCCGGCATCCGGAGATTTTCTCCGATTCGAGGATTTTCCTGGTTCGAAAGCGGGAGGGAGAAAACGCCGACGCGATCGTCTTCCTCAACTTCGCTTCGAATCGTTCATCCCCCGCAAACAATCGAATTCCAATGGAGGAATCGGAGCAGTCAAGAGGGCCGGAGCTGAACGCGGGTGGAGTCTACGCCGCGTCGATTGATAAAATAGCAACGGTGAACTTGGACAACGGGCCAAATCGAAATTTTCTCTCTCAATTGGAAACATGACATTATTCCTGAATTTCTACTCGGCATGCAATGTCATTCCCCGAACTCTTGATTTGTTTGATATGGTCCGTCGAGTTAAATGTTCGGTCTAAGTCCTAGATTATCTGAAAGTTTTCGATGTTGTTCTTCCATTAATTCGGGTTAATGCAATCTACTTATGTGGGTTTCAATCTATTAAGCTTGAAGAAAAAAAAAGATTATACATGAATTATCCAAGTAAGATATTCATCTCAAATTAGAATATTATGATTTGTATTATCAGATAACACCGGATATGTTAACGTCCTTACTTCTTTTGTCCTCCTCTAAAGTAGAAATATGGACATATTGGCTCATCGTCTTTAAGAATCCAACTCTGCATACAATAATTCTTATCATCAAATCACGTTTGATTTGTCGCTTGAGTAAACGGAATGATTATATTGAACATTTACAAATAATTTATGAACCATATTAAACAAATTAAAGATTTAGAGATGATACCATACACTGTCAAGTCTTTTCTTGAACAATTCTTGCGTTGGGTTCTCGTTATGATCTAAAGTTTATGAATTCTTTGCGTCATTTTCCCTTATCGGTTAAATGGAAGAAAGGAGAATTGATTGGGTCGATAATAGCCGGCATTGTCGCGTAACTTAAAACACTCGCATATACTTTCACTCGTTATTGAGAATAACAAATACAAAATCATGGCTACTTTCATATGAATCGCATCTTTTCCATTTTTGATCCAAGTTCAGTCCCCATCGTTAAAGTCCATGATTTCTCAATCAAAACCAAATTTAATTAAAAACCCTTTTTTGATCCAAGGGGGTTGCAGAAACTCCAAACCCTTAAATTAATTGACACAGCAATGAGGGTGTAATAATCCCAACCTAAGTGGTTATGCCACGAGTCTGCTTGATTGAAGAAGCTTATACAACCGAAGAGAGCACGAATCAAGGCAACTCATGAAGAAAGAGAATCAAGCTTTATTTTAACTGAAGAAGATTAATTACAACCACAGTTATTTAACATGTAAATGAGACTTCTACAAGATGATCATGCCCTTCTTCTAACTTGCATTCATTCCTCTATAGGCTAAAACATTACTGGAATGAGATCTGTCGCTAAAGTTCTTGGTGCTGTTCATGCTCATTCTTGGGTTTCTGCAATGGCCCAAACTTCATGTTCAGATCATCAATGACTTGCCAGGAGGGAGCCGTGCTCACCGTGCACTGCAAATTGGGAGACGACGACGTCGGCGTTCATCAGATCCGACTTGGCGCCACCTGGGAATTCGCGTTCCGGCCCCAAAAACGCTCTTCTTCTGCAGTTTCCAGTGGCCGGGTCACCTTCACTACTTCGACAAATACACGACGAGGAGAGATTTATACCGGTGCCAGAAACACTGCCCGTGGCACATACACCCGAGCGGTCCGTGCTTGAAAGACAGAGAGTGTGAGAGCTGGAAACCTCCACGTCGAGTGTGAGGTTCTGCGCTATGCAAGTGTCGAGGAAATAATTGACGAGGATCTCTTCGTCCGCCAGTCCTCCATCCAATCCGAGGGCTTCCCCAGCCTCGCTGAGGGCGAGCTCGTCGAGTTCCAAATCGAGTGCGACTCGTTATCCTCATCGATTTCAGGACCGTCGAGGATTCTTTCCTTTGTTTGTTTTCGGTCGTCCAACGTCGGTGAATAAAGCGTTCTGGAAGCTGAAAATCAACGGTTACATGTTCTGTTGATCTGCATTTGCTTATGTTCGAAAAGGGTTCAGTCTTTCAGATACGAAGGCAGGTAAGTGGATCGATTTTTTGCAATCTTTGAAATCTTTGTCAATGATTTTCGAAATTTTGCATTTAATGGAGACCTTTCAGTTGCTTGGTCTGGTGTCTTCTTCATCCTGGATTGTGTCTTCTTCGACCTAAAGTAACCTTAGCTATGGTGGGGGCAGTTACGATGGGGCGGCTATGGTGGCAGCAGGGGAGGTAGGTACGGAGGAAGAGGAGGCGGCGGCTGTAGCCGAGGCCGGGACGGAAGCTATTGTAACTTAACATTAATTTAAAATTAAAATATGAAACACGAAACCCAATCCACCCGATCCAAATCGATTGTGTGGCTATATCTTGTTTGAGTCTTGTCTCGGGTCAGGCCAATCACACATGTTCATTATGTCGGGTTTGGTCAGGCATCGTGAAAACCCCACCCAACCTGATCCATTGACACCCTTACGTGACACGGGCAAAGCTATGCAATGGTGTCGTCAAGGAGATGGACTGCTTGAGAAGAGACTATCGTTCGTCGATTTGACTTCCACGTTTCGTCGCGTATATAACTTTTGAGGATTTGTACAAGGATCACTCTAGCTCCTGATATTCAAACAAGTGTTTATTCAAACACATATGTACAAAAAGATAAAGCTGAATTATCGGGTTATAGATAAGAAAAAGGTTAGCAAATTAATTTTTTTTTTCTAATTTAAGAGCACACGTGCGGTGTATGGCTAGCAATTCTGATTAGAGTCATTGTGATTTGATGATGTGATCCGATGAAAGTGGCATATTTTTTTGTTAAATCATTACACACTCAATAGACATATGCTACAAATTAAATCATGGCATTTTTCAAGTAACGACGAAGAAACAAATAGTTATGCTAACTGTTCATTAACACTTTTGCCAAGGGGCATTATGCTAGCCGTTCATTGCAAATCCACACGAGATGATCTCAGCTTTCATCACATCTCTCCTAATGGCATTCGGAAATTCGCATTCCAACCCCGATTTTTCGGTTCAACACTCTTCTTTGACAGCTCTAAGTGGCCGGGTCATTTTCACCACTTCGATATATACAAACAGTCGAGAGATTTAGACCGACACGCAAAACATTGTTCTTGGACCACATATGCAGATGCAGCGTGTTCAGATAAGAAGTACTGTGACCCCGGGACCTCTTGAGATCGCTTGAGAAAAGATCTGTGCTATGAGGTATTAAGAGAAAGCGAAAGACAACAAGACAACGGAAAACAAGATCGGAAAAAAGATGGCATGGCTGAGAGGATATTGTATCCTCCCCCTCGAGATGAAATAATGATGGTTGCCTCTAAACTTTCGGTATGATGCGTGAAACCTTAAAACTGCTGTTAACTTCTGATGTCTGCCGCAAACCTTAGACTGCTGTTACCGATATGAATGCAGAGAGACTTTTAGCGAAGTTCTTGTTTTGACCCCGCTGTTCCTCAGTCGATTTTGACAATGCTTTTAATCTCTGAGAACTCCTGTTGGAGAATCGAAGTAGCCACCGAACACGTGCAAACTGGTCACGCTAACCCTGAGGAGAGATGCATCGCTAGTATCAAAATTGTTTATACTGCCGGCGTAATGTTTATTGTTTATCCTTCAGTTAGTTCGCACTTTTCGCTTTCCTCCTCACTCCCTCCATCTTCTTCAGCCAATTGGCGCAAACGAACTTTCTCCTTATTATTGACTTCTTCATTCTCTTTGCTCTAGTGATCAGCGAGGAAGGTAACCATGTCCCTGAGAGCGACCGCCGGTTCATCGCTCTTCAGCAGCTGCTCAGCCACTTCGGCCGGAGTGACTTGGGCCGTCTTGAGCAAACTCTCGATACGGTCGAAGAGCTCGTGGCGATCAATCTCGAGATAATTAGAAGCGAGAAGCCTGAACCCGCATGGGGTGCAATATAACATGGGAACTTCCACGTCCATGCGTCCTGGGCACAACAGCGCCGGGTCTAATCTCTCCTTGTGGTTTGTTGTGAAGATTATGATCCGTTCATCACTGCAGCTAGACCAAAGCCTGTCGATGAAGTTGAGAAATCCAAACAATGTCAGCTGTTGCACAAGAAATAATCAACGCCGTGGGGACAAGCATAAGTTAAATGTCAAAGACAGATCATATGCATAGGGTGCAACAATTGAAGCAAACCTTATACTGAAAAACAAAGCCAAAAGAAAAAATTGTACTTCATCTTGTTGCGGATACGGGGCCGACATCTTATTCATGCTTGCGGTTCGGGCTTCCAACCTCCTATCTTGAAACGTGGTGGTGCAATCGATGTCCTCGACCGCCAATATGGACCGCTTTGCAGTGGTGACGAGCAGCCTCTGAAGGTCAGCGTTGCTCCGAAGCCCACACATCTCTAGGTCGTATATGTCGAATTTCAAGTAATTGGCCATCGCCGCGACCAGGCTGGATTTCCCCGTGCCGGGGGTTCCGTATAATAAGTACCCTCTCTTCCACGCCTTGCTGACTTTCCTGTAGTACTCCTTCCTCCTCACAAACCTGTTGAGATCGTCGACGAGCATCTTCTTGAGCTTTGGGTCCATGGCCGGCGCCTCGAACATCACCGGGTGGTTGAGGTTCACCGGGGCCGTGCACCGGAGAGAGAACCAGTAGAGGAAAAAATAAAATTTGCGATGGAGATCCAAAATCCAGTTTTCTGTTGAAGAAATTGAGAGCAGGATCATAGTAGATACTAGATAAGACGGTGCAAGACTGTTCCGGTGAGTTTTGACCTTAATGTTCTTTAGGATTTTACGTATGAACTTTTCTGTAGCCTAGTACTTATTTTTGGGACTGGACCATTTAATTGCCACTCTACAATGTATAGGATGCTTCTAACTAGTCGGATCCAACTGAAATGTTTCTGTGAAATTAAACGCATTTAGAGAATGGCAGATAGAAATTGACCACGATCTCCCTGTGTCTCTTGTGATAAGTGAGGTCGAAATACTGAACTTCGTGCTCTGCCGTCAAGTTCCGGCCTTGAGGAACTTTGGTAGCCCGAGCTGACTTGTCTTGACATGAAAACCCACTTGAGACGTCTCTACCAGCACTTAGATTTCGGTCCATAGCCAGGGTGAATTGGTTCTCCTTCGTGGGCTTGGTCACTCAATCGCGCCGCATCGAAAGGGACTGCATTCGCTTGCCAGCCAAGGAAACCCGGGCCGCCTGAAAGAGCTCGTTTTGGGCGTACCCGCCGAAGCTTTCGATGACCATGGTCATTTCGTTGGAGAAGCGAGACGGGAAGCCGTGGATCTCGGAGAAGAGGGAGCCTTGGAATTCGGGGGGCACGAACGGTCTAATCACTGGCTGCACCACCATCATGGTGGCCGTCACGGAGGACACGGTAGACAGCACAGCCTTAGCCACCACGATGGGGTTCTTGAAGTAGTCTGGAGTCGGGGTCGCCATTCTTTTCAATTCAATCTATGGGGGGGACATATGGTATTTGAGTGGAGGAAATCGGGAGATGAAAATATGAGAATCGGAGATCGATACATTATGGTAGAATTCTCCGGAGTGAATGGGACACCACCAATGAGTCGGCCTTGGATTTTATGGAAAATGACACAATTAGTTTCTGAACTTTAGCCTCATGCGCAGTGTAGTCCCTGAACCTTTAATTTGTTCAATGTGATTCCTGAATTTTAGCCCAATATATAATGTGGTCCCCGAACCTTTAATTTTTTTTAATGCAGTGCATAAATTTTTTGTGCATGTTTAATTTAGTCGCTGAACTACATGAAAATGTTCGATATTGTGCTTGATCTCGTATTAATAGAAGGACAAAATTGAATATTTTTATATAGTTTAGGGATTACATTGAACATGTATAAAAAATACATGAATCACATTGAAAATTAGTTGAAAATTAGGCTAAAGTTCATGAATCACATTGAACAAATTAAAAGTACATAGATCACATTACACATTAAGCTAAAATTCAGGAACCTTGCATGATTATTCCTGGATTTTATGGAGTGCACTCACTAACCGAGCGGGTTCCTGGACTATTCCTAGTCCAAGTCTTCCTAGACTCAGGGTCTTGCCTCGACCGGGCGCTGTTCTTTGCCTTCTCTTTTGAGGGTGGTGGCAAATATATTAAAGTCAGATCGACCAACCCCGCGCGATTATCTTATTCAATGGTCGCATCTCGATGTAAGTTTGTTCCATTTCAGAATAATTTATCTAACGTTCTCTCCTTAACCCTCGCTGCACGATACGAGTGCGACCAGTGATAGTGGGAACCTTTTCCTACCTCGTTTTGCGTTGGCAAAGCCTGTCGTATTCCTAGGAAAAGAACATGACCTCATTTGTCCTCCTTATCACTGGTCAATTTGATTCGAATCACTGCACATACGCATTTTCTCGAGACCATCCTCGAGCTCGGATCCATGTGGTATCCATCGAGAATTAGTCGAGTCCAATAATTGGACTAGAATCCAAGCTCAGAGGAATAATGCTTTCGACCAACCCAAGCAAATACGAGATTCCGCGGAAAGGTCCAAACCATGAGAAAACTTAGTGCAAGATCATGTGTCCTCGACGTGATATAACAATATAGAGCAAATTATACCGATCGCAGAAAAAAATATCGCATGGTTGATAGATCATGTAAATCAAATTCGTCTAGACTATTGATTATGTGGTAAGCGATTTTACCATCTGACCCATATAATTAATGACTCGAAATGACCATGTAATAACTTCTCACGATCACTTTATCCTCAATAATCATCATCTTTATAATAATCTAAGTTAAAATCGATAAAAAAACATACCAACCCAGTAGATATTTATTGTTTATTCTTCAATTATTTTGCACTCTCCATTTTCCTCTTTGGTCCCTCCATTTTCTTCAATCAATTGGGACTGACAAACTTTCTCCTTTGTGACTTCTTCATCTTCTTTCCTCTTGTGATTAATGAGGAAGGAAACCATATCCCTGAGAGCAGCCTCCGGTTCATCGCTCTTCATCAACTGCTCCGCAACTTCGGCCGGAGTGACTCTCGCCGCCGCGATTGAACTCTCTATCCGGCCGAACAGCTCGTGGCTATCGATCCCGAGATAATTAGATGCGAGAAGCCTGAACCCGCATGGGGTGCAATAGGACATGTGAACGTGCACATCCATGCGCCCTGGACGCAACAGGGCCTGGTCTAACTTCTCCTTGTGGTTCGTCGTGAAGACTATGATCCTCTCATCGCCACAGCTCGACCAAAGCCCATCGATGGAGTTAAGCAATCCAGACAATGTCAGCTGTTGCATGAGAGAAAAATTAATCTCGTGGTGACAAAAATAAGTGAAATGTCAAGGACAGATCATATGCATAGTATGCAACAAACTGAAGTAAACCTTATAATAGAAAGAAAGCCAAAAAGAAAACAAATTGTACATCTTCTCGTGAATATTCAGTCGACATTGTATTCATTCGTGCAGCTCGAGTTTCGGACTTCCTCTCTTGCAACTCAATGGTGCAATCGATGTCTTCGACCACCAATATGGACTGATTTGCAGTGGCGACGAGCAGCCTCCTGAGCTCCGCATTGCTACGGAGCCCACTCAGCTCTAGGTCATATATGTCGAAGTTCAAGTAATTGGCCATTGCCGCGATCAGGCTCGATTTCCCCGTGCCGGGGGGTCCGAACAATAAGTACCCTCTTTTCCATGCCTTGCCGACTCTCCTGTAGTACTCCTTCCTCCTCACGAACCGCTCCAGATCGTCGATGATTGTCTTCTTGAGCTCTAGGTCCATGGCCAGTGTCTCAAATGTTGCCGGGTGGTCGAGGTTCACTGAGGCCCACGCATCAGAGAGAGGACCTGTAGGGGAAAAAATTTGTGATGCAGATACAAAATTCAGTTTTCTGATGAAGAAATTGAGAGCACGATAACAGTAGGTAAGAGGGTGCAAGACTGGTTCTAGTGAATTTTGACCTTAATGTTCCTTAGGACGTCGCATATGAATTTTTCTGTAGCAAGTGAGACTTCTGACTAGTCCGGTTGAATTAAAAAGTTTTGTGAATCTAGTATTTTTACTAATTTCCACACTTCTAACAGCAGAATTAAACATCTTTACACATAATTTCATTGATTTGAACTTAATGGTCCACGATAATTACAGCCATAGACGCGGTCGGAGCTCGGAGTGTGTAGCTTCAACGTCTTCTTCCCCTGCTTCAAGGACTTGGCCTCGCCGATGATGAAAGGCAGATAGGATTCGACCACCATCTCCCTGTGTTTCTTGTGAAAAGTGAGCTCGAAGTACTGAACTTCGTGCCGAACCGTCGAGTTCCGGCCATGATGAACTCGGTAGCCCGAGTTGACATGTCTCGATGCGAAAACCCACTTGAGCTCGACCCTACGAAACGTATCCACCAGCGCCTGATTCTGGTCCATAGCCAGAGTGAAGTGGTTCTCCTTCGCAGGCTTGGACACGCGGATGCGCGTCGTCGAAGAGGAGTGCTTGGCAGCCAGGAAAACCTGGGCTGCCTCGAAGAGCTCGTTTTGGACGAACCCATCGTACTCGTCGACAATCATGGTCATCTCGTTGGAGAAGCGAGAGAAGATGCCGCGGATCCTGGAGAAGAGGAAGCCCTGGAGCTCATGGGGGACGATCGTGTGGACCATCGACTGGACCACCACCGCGGAGGCCGTCACGGAGGCAGCGACGGACAGCACCGCCTTGGCCACTGCGACGGCATTCTTGAAGTCGGTTGGAGCCGGAGTCGTCATCTAAGCAGTCTGGTAATAGATGGCAATCGAACCGGAGGAAATCGTGAGATGAAATCGTTGATTGTATAACCTTTTTTGGGTGAATGAGAGAACAATGAAGTAAGCGTTGGATTTTATAGAGTGAGCTAGAGACATTTTTCGTTTAATTTTTTTTTTCTAATTTAAGAGCACACGTGCGGTGTATGGCTAGCAATTCTGATTAGATTCATTGTGATTTGATGATGTGATCCGATGAAAGTGGCATATTTTTTTGTTAAATTATTACACACTCAATAGACATATGCTACAAATTAAATCATGGCATTTTTTCAAGTAACGACGAAGAAACAAATAGTTATGCTAACCTTTACCCAAAAAAAAAACAAATAGTTATGCTAACTGTTCATTAACACCTTTGCCAAGGGGCATTATGCTAGCCGTTCATTGCAAATCCACACGAGATGATCTCGGCTTTCATCACATCTCTCCTAATGGCATTTGGAAATTCGCATTCCAACCCCGATGTTTCGGTTCAACACTCTTCTTTGACAGCTCTAAGTGGCCGGGTGGTCCGGGTCATTTTCACCACTTCGATCTATACAAACAGTCGAGAGATTTAGACCGACACGCAAAACATTGTTCTTGGACCACATATTCAGATGCAGCGTGTTCAGATAAGAAGTACTGTGACCCCGGGAACTCTTGAGATCGCTTGAGAAAAGATCTGTGCTATGAGGTATTAAGAGAAAGCGAAAGACAACAAGACAACGGAAAACAAGATCGGAATAAAGATGGCATGGCTGAGAGGATATTGTATCCTCCCCCTCGAGATGAAATAATGATGGTTGCCTCTAAACTTTCAGTATGATGCATGAAACCTTAAACTGCTGTTAACTTCTGATGTCTGCCGCAAACCTTAGACTGCTGTTACCGATATGAATGCAGACAGACTTTTAGCAAAGTTCTTGTTTTGACCCCCCCGTTCCTCAGTCGATTTTGACAATGCTTTTAATCTCTGAGAACTCCTGTTGGAGAATCGAAGTAGCCACCGAACACGTGCAAACTGGTCACGCTAACCCTGAGGAGAGATGCATCGCTAGTATCAAAATTGAATGAAGAAGCAAAGAAAACTATTCTATGTTCTAACTTGAAAAGGGAAACTTCCGTAATGACTTGAGGACATCTCTAAGAATGCAAGAACTAATGCAACAAACGAATGCACCGACATTTCGCCACCACCTGGAGCACTCTTCGCAGCAAGCTTGCGTCCACTTAAGAAATGGAATTGCTATGCAAGACTCTCCTACACTGTCAATGCACTAAAGCAATCCAAAAGTTCATTGCAGCAGCCCGGACAAACACAGGACAATAGTATGTGAGCAAGGGAAAAAAGAAAAGCCAACATTTAGGTATATCCCACACACGGCCAATACAAAGTTCCAACCAACGAGGACCATTAGCACCAAACTGAAGGATCAACTCATAGTTTCTGCCATACATCAGCGCAGAGAATCATATGACAATCAGGCCACACCATCAGATACAATTCTGAAATAGCCAGCACAGTCAAATGACTTGAAGCACAGGAAATGGAAAGATCCACCACATCCACAAACACAAACTTGCGAATTTGCAAAAGGACATGGAGACCAACCCGAACCACTGTGCAGAGTTCCCCTTATATGTGACTCCTGTAAATCTAAAACATTCATCTTATTGCCATCATCTCATTGCAATTTGCCAACAAAAAGCTGTACAACAAAACTGGCAAAGTGCAAATATCTGCAGACAGAAAGAGGATGAACATTACAACCCAACCCAGTCATTCAAAAAGATGGATAGTTTGATATACATCTTGAGATGAGATAGACCTAACACTTCTGCATCTTTGTTTCATTCATCATTCTAGTTGATCATGACAAAGGAGAGGCAATTCAGGTCAGCCACTCAAAAGGATCAGCTATATGAAGATTTGGACTATACTTTGAATCGGAGCAAGTGCATGGAGGATAAGGCTGATGGCTACCAAAGGCTCTTATCAATGTCAATTGTCTCGCACACTTCTCTTTACTCATTAAGAGCCGTATCCAGTAAGAAGGATGAACTTAAAAATCGAACTTGCTGATTCTTGCATAAAAGTAAATCAAATAGTGAGCCTTGGCTCCATCAATTTAGTTGTTTCACATTGAGGAAATTGCCGATACTCTTTGCCCTTCCAACCACCTTCAATAATTCAAAGTGCTTTTGTAAAGGAAGAAGCATCATCCTACAAGACAATCTGAAGGCTCCTTTTGAATGCAGATGAACAGGATTCAAGATTGAGAAAATACAGTCTTGTCTGTTCCATCATGATCAATAATTCTCCAGTTGATTTCATCCACCTAAATAGATCCCCTGGAAGATGAAAAACTTAGCACATAGTCACGTCACCTCTTTATAAGTGACAAAGTTAAACCCTGAAAAGACACCATTGAAGGTGGAAATACGTCTTTGGCTGAAACAAGACATGTAATCAATGCTTCCATTTGATGCATCAGCATGAACACTTCATCAGCTGAATGCGTTGTCACCCATTCTTCGCTCGTCCTGCGTGAGAATTCATTGCACCTTCTTCAAAAAGCTTTCCCCTTTTGTACATTCTCTAGTTTTATTGACACATTACTGTATAATTGTTGGGAGGCCAGAAGACAAAAATAGAACACAATTGCCGAATTCAATGTGAAGAATAATGTCCAACAAACCTGTCTACAGGATCAAATATTGGCTGCTTATATAACTTGGAATACGATAAGACTTGTGGTATAAAAACCACATGGCTCACCTATTAAAATTCCTTGCTTGAAACAAGGAAGAAGTTGATAATACTACTCATTTAACAAAATTCAAGCTTCCCAGAAAAAGGGAGGATCAATGAAAAGAATGAGTCAAGAAATGAACTTACTTTGAGCTAAACAGCGTGCTGTCCCTGCAGTCATTAAAAACCACCTTAATCACAGGGTGAAGATTTAGCTTCGTGGTTAACTCTGGAGGATTGCCCATGTCAAAGCAGTATCCAGTAGACAACCAACAATTTGGATTTAAAAGAACTATTTGAAGAACTGGAGATTTAGTCTTCATATCTCTAAGTACTGTACGAAAGGATAGGTCATCCTTTGCACTTTCCAGAATCTGGTTGCTGAACATTCTCTCCAAGGTATATTCCCTGATAGCAAAGTAAAGATAATTCTTCATGAGTTACAACACAATACACAAATCCGCCAAAGAAACAGGGGCTTAGTTCATACATATATTTAGAACATGCCAAAGGTGCTTGATCCAAGATCATTGACATTGGTACACATACAGAGTTCCATTCTCTCTAACCCAATTTGCTATCTATCTTTACAGGTTAATATTTTCCTCAAATGATGTTGATGACTGCTGATCCTCACAGTTGTACATTTTGCTGTAGGTGGGTCTAAGACAGGGCGGCAATCCTTGATACAACACAAAAGCACGACTCGAACATGATATGACACCAGAATTTTTACTAAGAAAAACCCCAATATGACACTTCAAGAACATGATTGATACATAACCAACACCAATTGACATGCAAGAATGTCAAACCTAAAAACTTAAGTTAATCGGTGGAGAGAAACCACATGCATATAAAGAGCATACAATCCCGTAGACAGTGATACAATATGCTCTAACCCATGTCTTCATAAATTCATTTCAAAAACCAAATTTGAGTAATATTAGACCAGATTTAAGCTATGTTGGCAATGATATGGAAGGAAATGAGCACAATCACACAACTTAGGTTACTTCTCCTAGGTCTGAGTGTATAGGCCCGTGTGCTTACCTTGGGATCTATTGAAGTACATAAATATGGGAAATCATTAAAAAAAAAAAAATCATATTTGGCATAAAGGAAACTTTAAGTGTTATTTGCTCACTTGCCTGAACAAGTCATCGGATCCCTCAACTGGCAAATCAGTAGATACGCAACATTTATAGAACCTCACTCCATTGTCAAGAGGTGCACAACTGTCGGCACAAGGATAAGCTCCGAGAAGCGCTGAACACCGGGGACATGAAAATTCAACCCACTCGATAGCAGTTGAAATATTGTGAGATTTGGCCATGAAAACATCTCCAAGAAAGCCATTCAGAAAATATCTCTGGCTTGGAGGCAGTTCCAATTCATTTGGGAGATTCAAGTGTCCACACATATCTTTAGATGCATCCCTTGCACGGCCCTCATGCTCATAGCTTAATGAATGACTTGTGTGAAGACAACATCCAGTAACTGATGTCTCATTTTTTGGTGATTCGCAATATAAAATAGATCCATCACTATCAGCACCAATAGCATCACATTCAGGGCGATTCTCATCATTAAGATGCATAGACGTCAGTTTTCCTTCATAAACATGCGTCGGCCCAGTTGCATTATTACTTCCAGGATGCATCAGGACTTTACTCCGATCATCATCTTCACCAGCCAAAGGGGGTTGATATTCACAACTTTGGTTTCTTTCATCTTCTGGAAATTCACAATTTAAAAGATCATCTTTGCAAATAATGACAGCTCTAGATGTCAATAAGCATCTTCCTCTTGAAGGCGCATAAGACCTTGCATACCTAGACACTAGCTTCTCGCTTATACCTCCAAATGAGCAGCAGCAAGCCCCAAACCAGTTGTCAGCTGCCTCTTGCCAATTGATTGATGGTGAGTCAAGAAAGCAGCTGGATGTAAAATGGAAAAATGGAAAAAATCAAAAAATGACAGTTAATACTTTCAAGGCGTCATATCCACCTATATAGACAAGAACATACAATTGCCACGAGATTGGATATATCTAAGCAAGTTTCTTCCTTTACTTTTAATCGAGGCAAATTGGATATATCTAAGCAAGATTCTTCCTTTTACTTAATCTGAAAATACACCCGCCGCTCGAAATTTGCCGCTCAGTGATGCAGTGGTGCCAGTTCTCACAAGTATTGCGAGACATCTCATGAGTGAGAGATGCGCCTAAGAGAGGTTTGCCTAACTTAAAGCAAGAAAATGGAGCAAAACAAAAATTGAGCACCAAGAAGAACGCCAGCTTAACCTGATGGGACTCCGAGTCAGCTTAGCCGAACAACTTCTGCAATAAAAATCGACACTTCCCTTGGAGGACAATTTCTCCACATCTACACCAAACAACATTACCAACACATGTCAATTTCAGCACAGCTTAGTGGCCCGTAAAGAGCAAAAACCAAGAAACTGAATCCCTAATCTCACCGGAGTCCATCGAGAGCGGCTTCGGAGCATCCGGCAACAATGCCTCCCCTCCGTCCTCGGACAAACCCAGCACGGAACGGAGATTAGACATCACGGGGTGATCGACGGGGAGCAGAAGCGCGAGCTTCACCTCGATGTGGTCGTCCAGCGCTCGGAAGCTCACCGGGGAGTCGCCGTCGATGAGGACCCCGGGGATCGGGACCCAAAGCGAGACGTCTCGCCCGGGATCGGCCGCGAAGCTCACGTGGACGGCGGACCGAGCGGGATCCGACCGGACCGTCAGGCCGCCGCATCGGTCGGCCGGGTGCGCGGCGGGGTTGAAGAGGAGGAGCTTGAGGGTCGATTGGTGGGACTGGGCTTCCCACGTGAACCGCCATTTTCTAGGGTTTTGAGCTTCACCGCACATCGCTTCGGTCCTGCGCTTCAAAAAAGAGCGCGCGCACTTATAATGGTGCCGGAGGATTTGAGATGGAAGTCCTCGAACTTGCACTATTTGCTCGATGCGGTTTTCGGAACGTGCAATCGAATCCCTAAATTTGTAGAAAACTTCAATTGAGTCCCTCCGTCGACATGTAAATCGTTCGCTATGGAGAAAATGCATGACGGTATTGCAATAATCGATACGATTATCGAATGGAAGGCCGGTGAAAATTCGTTCGATCTTATCTTGCGTTATCGTTTCTCCATTTTGCTCGGCGTAACATTTGTAGCGGCGGTGACTTATCCCGCATCGAAATTTTGGTTGCACCTGATTTACCCGTCAACTTCGATTTGACGAAATCAAAGGCCAAGCGGCTTGATTGAAAAAAAAGAAATTTACAAGTTTGAGAATTTGGTCATACGATTTAAAAACATTTTAAGGTCAATGCTGAAAATATAGCAGAAAACAAGGGGCCACCCATTGAATTTTTGGCTTGTCAAATTGCTTTCTATGAGCTCCATTTGTAAATATATTTTATTTTTTGCCGAAATGCATCTTTTCATCTTTGATGACATGATTAGATGCTAATTGCACATTTTCGAGACACCTAAGCAAATTTTCATCATTACTTCTGTGCTTCGAAGAAGCTAATGCGACTGTGTTTTGATGATTACACAGACAAAGATCGAAGCACCGAGGTAAACTTCAAATGAACCTATGATTAGAGTTTCGGATTAGCGAAAAAACGGAAATAATATCACAAAAACATAGTTTTAAAGAAAGTGCAATGTGCTATTTCAGTTGGTATGGACATCGCAACTATTTATAAATTACATATAACATCAAGTATTAGGTCTCATCAATGCAGGAACCAACGAGAAAAGTTCAGGGAAAATTTAAGGATGGAGGCGAGAAAATTCTTGCTCTGGCATGCCTCTTGATAGCCGATGATGAAGGGATTCCGCAATTTTCGTCTGGTAATAATTCGGAGATTCGAAGCGTTCATCCATGTAGGGAAGAAGCATACTGATGAGGATGGTAATGAAGGATTTCGTTCCACATCATCTCCCTGATCACATGCTCCCCCATGCTCTCGTCGATGTCGAGGCTGATCGGGTACTGAGCCGACGGGTTGCACCGCGGGTCGTACAGCCGCGCCATGTAAGGATGCTGGAGCGCCTCCGTCACGGTGATCCTCTTCCTCGGATCGAACACGAGCATCCGCTGCAGCAAGTCCACGGCCAGGGGATCGGCCTGCGGGTACAGCCGGGAGAAGTGGGTCCCCCTCGAGAAGGGCAGCGCCTTGATGTACCGCCGGGCCTTCAGGTTGTCGATGAACTCGATGTCCTCCTCCCCCTGGCTCCCCAGCGTGTTGATGATCAGCTTCAGCTGGTTGAGGCACTCCGTCCCGGGGAACACGGGCTTCCGCCCGAGGATCTCGGCGAAGATGCAGCCCACGGACCAGACGTCGATCGAGGTCCCGTAGTTGTCGCACGAGAGCAGCAGCTCGGGGGCGCGGTACCAGCGCGTGACCACGTACTCGGTCATAAACTGCCCGTCACCTTGGCTGGTCCGCGCGAGCCCGAAGTCGCATATCTTCAGGTCGCAGTTGGCGTTCACCAGGAGGTTTCCAGGCTTGAGGTCGCGGTGAAGAACATTGGCCGAGTGGAGATATTTCAGCCCTCGCAGCAGCTGAAATGTGCAGATTCAAAATCAGAACAAGAGTGAGAACAGAAACATACACGCAAATGCAAAGAAACAATGTGCATCATCAAGTAAGTCAAACAAAGCTAATGGTATATGAGCATGAATTTTTGTTTGGCAAAGAGCTGCACTTCTGGATATTTGCCTAACCCAAAGTCTTAGTGTTTCCTGATGAATTTCGGCCCGGATGGCAATCTCATATCACCCACACCGGTGAATCTGAGGTCGCGATTCTGAGGAGCTACTCGCACATTGTTATCCCTTTCAAACCAAAGGCGGTGCACACAGCTGAACCGGCAATAGAATTCGACGAAGTGAAATCGCGAATTGTACCTGAAAGATGAAGTATTTGCAATGTTCGTTGGACAGCGGCTGCGAGGACTTGATGATCTGGTGCAGATCGGTGTCCATGAGCTCGTAAACCAGGTACACATCCTTGAAGCTAGCCCTGTGGACCGGCAGCATCACATCCTTCAGGGCAATCACATTCTCGTGCTTGATGTGCCTCAGGAGCTTGAGCTCCCTCAGGGTTCGCAGCGCGTCGATCCGGTTCTCGAACACGTTGTGGATCTTCTTGATCGCGACCTTCTCGTTGGTCTCCCTATTGATCGACGAGCACACCACGCCGTACGCCCCTTTCCCGATGGGCTTGATGGGCACATACTTGGTGTCCACCTCAAACAGAGTTTTCCACATTGAGTAGTAATGCTTCCCTCTTTGCCTAACTCCATCCGGGGGCTCAACCAGAGTCGCCATACGTCCCCCTAATCACAACCAAAACTCTATCACCATAAAGCACGAGGAGAAAAAGAAAAAGAAAGCCGGGACTGCAGTGAATTGGTATCAAACCCAGATGTGAATTGGGGAGTTTCATCAACGGAAATGACTGATAAAGTACCGAAAATTTAAGGAGAGTTCAGCCTCAATTTCAATGCACGATGAGCAAGAAAGGAAGAGCTGGAATCCCAACACAAGAAGATACAAGATGGAACAGGAATTGATTCTTACTTGCCGCTTCTGCCGTGGAAACTGTGGAGCTTTTTCGAGATCACCTTCTTTGCACAAACTGTGCTGATGCTCTTGCCCTTTTCGGTTCGCTCTGCTCGTTTTTCTCGATCATAAAATTCTATCCTTTACCTTCTCCGGACTCTCTCCCAGACCAAACCCGCCACCAAACCCCCCAAGTTGCAGATTCTCCAAACCTCTCCCCTTTCTTTCCCCTCACACGATTTCAATTCTCGCTCGCTAGTTTCCCCCGGAAAGCGAGAGCCACAGAAACGACGGCGGAGGGCAACTGCAGGAGGAATTCCCCTGTTTCGCCACTCAAATTGTTGAATTCCTCCACCAAAACCCACCAAGCATTCAAGCCCATAATCGGTAGTGAGGGTTCTTGCAAGCTTACCGGGTTCGATTCAGATCTTGCAAGAGATGTGACGGGGGATCGCTTATCTGGACAAGAGGATAAATATCTTCTTGATCAGATCTTGAAAAATAGAGGCGCGAGCAGAGCAGAGAGAGGGTTGAAAAAGAAAGGGGGGGGAACCAGAACAACTGAAAGTGCGTAGTGATGAAACCGTGGACACCCACGCATGCACTGTGAAAGAATTGCATCAAGGATGCTGCAAGATTCTTCTCTTCTGTAGTAAAGTTTCTGGGAAAGCTCACCTTGGATCCACGAACAGAAGAACGAGCGGATACGATGAACTTGAGGAGCTGCTGCTGCTGCTCCATCACAAGTAGAGCTTGTTGATTTCGTGCCGCCGCGCACAACCGGTTCGCTTCTTGGGTACAGCCAATGAGGGAAAAGCTTGGTTTCCCCCTTTTTGTTTAGATAATGTAGCTCTTAACCCATCTTATCTTGATGTGTTCAGTACATAAGAATAAGATTTTGGCGTACCACGTTAGAAGAAGCGGTGTTTTCAAAATCGTGTCCCCGAAGGAAATCACGGAAATGGGGTGCGGCCCGACTTTTTGGAATATTGGTTGGACAAAAGTAAGACGAACCATAAAAAGAGTCGTCAATAATTGAACATGTTGCGAACGGTTGAATTGGAAAAGAAATGAACACCTTCGGCGTGCTCGAAAAAGAAATCTATAGGATGCATTCTCAATTTCCTAACAATGAGGTATCCCGAACCTTTCGTATATCGGATTATTTTCTTTCCGAGATATGAAAATATCCCTCAATTGACACTACCGATAATCATCATCCAAACGTTTAGAGCCATGGTCCTAGCCTTTCGAGCGACTCGAGAGTCCCTCTCGCTGCAAATCGGATCAAGCCGCGAATGCTCCGTATGCATTTAGTTTTCGGCTTCATTAAACATCATGAGTTTCCTAAGTAAAGAACTATGCAGCGACACGTGGCTCATTTGCTAAAGGTTAAAAGTAGGTAACGTTCGTCTTTTCGACGTACTCGCACATCTTTTGCTTTCATCTAACGTTTAACCCATCTGGACCAAACCTCCAATTATTTTATTCGGCCGCTAGCTCGAAACCCTAGAATCAAAGAGGAGCCTTTTTTCGGAGCCTTCTTTTAGAAAGAGTTTCGAAGACCACTCTTGCATCTCCCCGTCCATCAAATTGCTTGCCGCACGTAATTTTCCCCTTGTCGGTTTCCCTAATGGGATAACTTTGGATCGAGAGAAGTGGCCACCTAGTGCCTGCCCCCATCTTCAATTTCGGCACGCAATTGCAATTCGTGCAATTATATAGGACGTCGCGATGATGCCGATATGCTTCAATAGGCTTGTCGAATTAATTATTATTATTTCCATTATTATTATTATTATTATTATTACTTTGGGTTTATTTTAAACTCGAACCAAAAGAGTAAAACAATTAAAATAAAAAAAAATTAAGTATGGTCAAATGATTTAAAAGGGACAAATTGCGTAATTGCATCTGGAAGCATAGTTTTTAGGGACGAAGCAAGCGGCGCCGACACGTGGAAAGCGTTCGGGGCGAGGCCGGCTTGGCTTGCTTCCATTTGCAGAGATCTCCCTCTTTGTTGGGGCCCCACTGCCCACCTCCCCTATCCTACGAATGGAAATGTTACACTTTATCACTCGAATTTTTTTTTTCAAGAAATGGCGAAAAAAAAATAATTATAATGCATTTAAATTGCGAGATTAACGCTAAAATACTTTTATTGTTTACGCATATGCTTGGATACAAATTGTTGTCGCTTATCTTTCATTGATTAATCATTTTAAGTGATACGTGCGATCAATTTTAAGAGAATGTTATTCAAATCACTCATTTTTCGCGAAATAAACGGAGCCCAAAGTCTCTTTTCAAATGAAGAAAATTGCACCTGAATTCCACCGTGTCGATTGAATGAAACGAATCGAAATCATGTTGTTTTGAGGATAAATTTGATGCCAAGTAATGATCCTATGATCGATTGATAACGTCGCTTCAAGTACAAAACACAATTCTTACTTCTTATAGAAGAAGAAGAAGAAGAAGAACATTGCATGGTCAACATAAAAGTAATGATTCATATGATATTGGTTCGCATGCTCTATAGACCATGCTATAAGTCTCCTTGTAGAGTCTTTGCTGCAAGAGGGCGTCTCCTATCTCGCGGGATGTACGTTGAAGAGGCTATCTCCCTCGACGATCTTGACGTCATCTATCTCTAAGAGTGTTCCACTAAAATCTCTTCGATCTTTAGCTCTGCGAACGATTAAGGCCCAGTAGTAGCGAGTGGTCCCGAATTCGACTCCTTACTATCGTCGACTCTCAAGGTTCGACGTCCCCGAAAGTCATGGATTCGTGCGACCCTGTAATTATCTGTTGCGATCGACTATGATGAATCGTCACACTCACCAAGAGGGACTAGCCCAAACCGACAATATCTATAACTGCTGGGATTCGAGCCCAGGTCTCCATGGCCACAACACGGAATTCTAACCACTAAACTACAGCCACTCTCATTTCCCTATCCCTGTATAATTAAAAACGACAAATTAAACAAACTTGATAACAATCGAAGGGAACCAAAACGGCAAGCAAATCGGATTAAAATGCATTCTTCTATGTGGTCACATGTCATCTTTCTTAACACAAAGTAACTCCATGACAATCTGGATAAAATTGACGGAGAGACATACCACCACAGCCAATCGTTCCCCAGCCATTCTGCTTTCCTCTTCGCTCCGCCCATTTTCTTCAGCAAATTGGCACCGGCAAACTTTCTCCTAATTGACTTCTTCATTCTCTCCCCTCTTGTGATCGATGAGGAAGGTAACCATGTCCCTGAGAGCGGCCTCCACTTCGTTGCTCTTCGACATCTGCTCCGCTACTTTGGCCGGAGTGACTCTAGCCGTCTCGAGCAGACTCTTGATCCGGTCGAAGAGCCCGTGGGCGATCGACCCCGGGATAATTGAAAGCGAGAACCCTGAACCTGCACGGGATGCAATAGGACACGGGAATGTGCAGGTCCATGCGCCCTGGGCGCAGCAAGGCCGGGTCTAATCTCTCCTTGTGGTTTGTCGTGAAGACTATGATCCGCTCATTGCCGCAGCTCGACCGAAGCCCGTCGATGAAGTTGAGGAATCCGGACAGTGTCACCTGTTCCATGTCAAGGACGGATAATATGCATAGTACGGAACAATTGAACTAAACCTGATACTGAAAAAAATAATTGTACTTGCTTTTCTTGCCTAGAACCGAACGACATCGATTTCATGCCTGCGGCTGGTGTTTGCAACATCCTATCTTGCGACTTAGCAATGCAATCGATGTCCTCGACCACCACTATGGACTGATTCCTAGTGCTGTTGAGTAGCCTCCTGAGGTCTTCGTTGCTCCAGAGCCCACTCAGCTCTACGTCGTATACGTCGAATTTCAAGTGATTGGCCATCGCCGTGACCAGGCTCGACTTCCTCGTGCCGGGGGGTCCGGACAATAAGTACCCTCTTTTCCACACCTTGCCGGCTCTCCTGTAGTGCTCCTTCCCCGTCACAAACCTCTCGAGATCGTCGATGAGCTTCTTCTTGAGCGCTAGGTCCATGGCCACCGTCTCGAATGTCGCCGGGTAGTCGAGATTCACCGGGGTCCACCAATCTGAGTGAGGAGGGTGTGGAGGCAAATAAATTGTGATGAAGATGCAAAATTCAGTTTTCTGTAGGAGAAATTGAGAGCAGAATCTTCGCAGATAAGAAGGTACAGGACTGGTTTAAGTGAATTTTGACCTTAATGTTCTGTGGGATGTTGCGAATGATCTTTTCTGGCAGCAAGTACTTATTTTTGGAATGGACCATTTGATTCCAAATTTGCTGTGTACATGATACTTCCGCTGGTTCGAACGAATTAAAAAGTTTTGTGAATTTAGTATTTCTACTCCTTTCCACACTTCTAATAGCAGAATTAATCATCTTTACAGATGATTACGCTGTTTCCAACTTAATGGTCGAAGATAATTACCGCCAATGCCGCGGTCGAAGCTCGGAGTGTATCGCTTCGTCGTCATCTTCTCCTGGTTCATGGACTCGGCCTCGCTGATGACAAAAGGCATATAGGACTTGCGCGCAAACTCCTTGTGCTTCTTGTGAAAAGTGAGCTCGAAGTACTGAACTTCCTACGACCCCGGGGAGTTCAGGCCTCGGTTGCCCGAGTAGACTCGCCTCCACGCGAAAACCTACTTGAGTTTGATCCTGCCAAACATATCCAGCAGCACTTGATTTCGGCCCATGGCCAGAGTTAAGTCGTCCTCCTTCGCGGGCTTGGCCACCCGGACGTGCCTCATCGAAGGGAGTTTCTTCACGGGCAAGAAAACCCGGTCCGAGCTTGTTTGGGTTAATCCCGTTGTACTCGTCGATGACCATGGTCATTTCGTTGGAGAAGCGAGACAAGAAGCCCCGGATCCTGGAGAAGAGAGAGCCCTGGAATTCCAGGGGGGGAGGAACGGTTGAACCACCGACTGCACCACCATTGCGGCGGCAGTCACGGACTCCGTGGCAGATAGCGCCGCCTTGACCACCACGACGGGGTTCCTGAAGTCGTTCGGAGCTGGGTTCGCCATTCTTTTTGAGCACAATCTCTTCGGTATAGACGGCACACGACCGGAGGAAATCGGGGAGATGAAATCGGCGATGAGTATGAGAACGGGAGATCGATACGTCGTTGTGCAAAAATTCTTGAGAGTGAATGGGAGTGGGAGACCAATGAGTATAGGGTCTTGACTTATAGAGCGAGCTAGTAGCGAATGGCCCCTTCTAATGCCGTGATGTTTCAGCCTTCTCGCTCCGACCGAACGCTGTTCTTTCCGAATTCTATATCGTTTCCTTGGAGAGTGGTGGCAGCAATTGTCAATGCCCGCCGTGTCATAGGCAACCCCTAACCGATGACGGAAGACACAAACCTCACGTAATTTACCTCATCTGTCTTGATCGCTGATTCATTGGATTCTCTTCCACCGAAAAGTGTCAATGAAATACCTTTCAAAACATGGATGAATCGGTAAAAGGTTGTGAGGGTCCTCTATTGATTTTGGACGGGAAAGTAAATGACCAGGTATTTAAAGATCGATATGAAGACCGGAAGCAATTGCTGCCGGTAATGTAAATTGCAAAAAAATAAAGATAAAGATAAATTTGCAAAAGAATATTGAAGTTCCTTGATTGATTGATGGGAACCTTCACAAAGAGTATAGTGCGGGTGTTTATAACCCACTACCAATGGTTACAAACAATAGTTTATAAATAAGTAACTTCCTAATTCTATTAGCGATTATTATAAGTTACTCCGCGCAATACCTACCTACAAAAAGTTGGAGAATTAGGTCGATGTCTCATTATCCACGAGTCGGTCTGGGATTTCAACGGGCAAGCTGGTGACACTTTTCGTTTTGGTGAAAATCTCTACGTTCATGGAAATCTGACTGGAAAGCGCAAAGGTACAAATGAATACAATGCTTTTGTTACCTTCTCGACCAACAAGCTGATCCATGCACTGCTCTTAGTCCAAGTCTTCGTACCCTTTGATCTTAATGTTAAAATCACATCGAACAATCCCTATGAAATTATCTAATTCAATGATTTGCATCTCGATGTAACGCGAAACCCCCTGTGTCCACGGCACATCCCACTATAATTTAGTTTAACATAGCATAAACTAGTATACCCACGATAACTTTACCCCGAACTTATCAAAAATCTCAATTCGGTACATCCGCGACTAATTACCCCACCAAAAACCCCACACTAATACACTTGTGACAAATTTAACCTCTACTAATTTTCGTTAAATTGAATTAATATCACGAAAAATCACAAATTGGTACATATGTGACAAATAGTGGGTAAAATCCCAAGCCGGTATACCTATCAACTGTCACGTATCATCTAACTCAGTAATTTGATGATAAAATATAACAGAAACTAGTGGAGGATAAATTTATTACGAGTATACCAGTTTGGGAATTTTGGTGATCAAAAAATTAATTTGAAGGTTTTTTGTAGTATTAATCCTAATAGAAAAGGCGAAAAATAGATAATTTTTTGAGCTAACCCAAGCAAATACAAGATTTCATGGAAGGCCCAAAACATGAGAAAACATGAGCATCAGATTGTGCCCTTGACCCGACAACTGTATGTAGCAAATTATACTGTCGGCATGATACGAATATCAATCACGAAAAAATATAGCATGGTTCATAGATCATATATCATCTAATATGTTGATCATGTAATTTTAGCATTTGACCCACATAATTAATAATTCTGATGACCGTACAATAAATAAGTGAATCCTTAATAGTCCCTATCCTTATAATAGGCTAAGTTAAAATCGATGGAAACGTACCAACACCGTCGATATTTATCGTTTATTCTTCAATTAGTTCTCACTCGTTGCTTTCTTCTTGACTCCCTCCATTTTCTTTCACCAATTGGGACCGACGAACTTTCTCTTCATTTTCTTTCCTCTTGTGATTAGCGAGGAAGGAAACCATGTCCCCAAGAGCAA
Source organism: Syzygium malaccense (assembly GCA_031216405.1). NCBI lineage: Eukaryota > Viridiplantae > Streptophyta > Magnoliopsida > Myrtales > Myrtaceae > Syzygium > Syzygium malaccense. Next base: position 25,986,524 of record CM062262.1, on the reverse strand, counting down.
CCTCCGGTTCATCGCTTTGCATCAACTGCTCGGCTACTTCGGCCGGAGTGACTCTAGCCGTCGCAATCTCGCTCTCGATCTGGTCGAAGAGATCGTGGTGATCGATCCCGAGATAATTAGAAGCGAGAAGCCTAAACCCGCAAGGGGTGCAATAGGACATGGGAACGTGCAAGTCCATGCGCCCTGGGCGCAATAAGGCCGGGTCTAATTTCTCGATGTGGTTCGTCGTGAAGATGATGATTCGCTCATCGCCGCAGCTTGACCAAAGACCGTCAATAAAGTTGAGGAATCCGGACAACGTCACCTGTTCCATGAGCAGAAAATTAATGTTGTAGTGACGAACATGAGTTAAATGACGAGGACAGACATCTTCACAGTATGCAACAAATGAACTAGACCTTATAATCAAAAAGAAAGGAAAAAGAGGAAATCGTACTTGATCTTGTCGCTGATAACTTGTCGACGTTGGTTTCATGTTGGTGGCTTTTGTTTCCGACATCCTGTCTTGCAACTTAATGGTGCAATCGATGTCCTCGACCACCAATATGGACTGATTCGCTGTGGCAACGAGCAGCCTCCTGAGCTCCGCATTGCTCCGGAGCGTGCTCAGCTCTAGGTCGTATATGTCGAAGTTCAAGTAATTGGCCATCGCGGCAACGAGGCTCGACTTCCCCGTTCCAGGGGGTCCGTACAATAAGTACCCTCTTTTCCATGCCTTGCCAACTCTCCTGTAGTACTCCTTCCTCCTCACGAACCTGTCGAGATCATCGAGGATCTTCGTCTTGAGCTCTAGGTCCATGGCCAGTGTCTGGAATGTTGCCGGGTGGTCGAGGTTGACCGGGGACCACGCACCTGGGAAAGGCCCTGTAGAGGAAACAAATTGTGATGGAGATACAAAATTCAGTTTTCTGTACAAGAAATTGAGAGCAGAGTCATGGTAGATAAGAAGTTGCGAGGCTGGTTCCAGTGAATTTTGATCTTAATGTTCTTTAGGATCTTACTTATGAACTTTCTGTAGCAAGTACTTATATTTGGGCTGGACTTTTAAATTTTATGTTTTCAATTTATATGATACTTCTGACTAGTCCGATTGAACTAAAAAGTTTTTGTGAATTTAGTATCATCACTTTTCCACACTTCTAATGGTAGAATTGAACACATTTAAAGAAAACTTCAACGATCACAGCATAATGTTCGACAATAATTACCGTTGGAGCCCGGAGTGTACAGCTTCAACGTCTTCTTCCCCTGCTTCAAGGACTTGGCCTCGTCGATGACGAAAGGCAGATAGGATTCGACCACCATCTCCCCGTGTTTCTTGTGAAAAGTGAGCTCGAAATACTGAACTTCCTGCGACACTGGTGAGTCCATGCCTTGATGAACTGGGTGGCTCGAATTGACTCGTCTTGAGGTGGAAACCCACTTGAGTTTGATCCCACGAAACGTATCCACCAGCACTTGATTTCGGTCCATAGACAGAGTGAGGTGGTTCTCCTTCGTGGACTTGGTCACTCGCATGCGCAGCATCGAAAGGGATTGCTTGGCAGCCAAGAAAACTTGGGCCGCCCCGAAGAGCTCGTTTTGGGCGTACCCATCGTACTGTTCGATGACCAGGGTCATTTCGTTGGAGAGGCGAGACAAGAAGCCGCGGATCCGGGAGAAGGGGAAGCCCTGGAATTCGGGGGGCAGGAATGGTTCAACCACCGACCGCACCACCATCACGGTGGCCATCACGGAGGCCGCGGCAGACAGCAAGGCCTTGGCCGCCGCGATGGAGCTCTTGAACTCGTTCTGAGTCGGGGTTGCCATTCTTTTCAGTTCAAGCTATGGGCGACAGATGGTATCTGACCGGAGGAAATCGGGGGATGAAAGTGGCAATGAATATGAGAATTGGAGATTGATGCGTGTCGGTAGAATTCTCCAGGTTGAATGGGAGACCACCACCACCAATGAGTCGGCCTAGGATTTTATGGAGTGAGCTCTCTGCTTACAAATCCATGGATTCCTTCTTGACTAAGCTACTTCCTGGGACTGTTCCTATCCCAAGTCTTCGTAGACTTAGGTTCCTGCCCCGACCGTGCGCTGTTCTTTGCTTTTTCTCTATAGGGAGGTGGCAATTGCAACTTTTCAATTTAGATCGACCAACCCCGTGCGATCATCTCATCCAATGATCGCATCTCGATGTAGATTAGTTCCATTTTATGGGGGGGGACCTTTTTCTACCTTGTTTTGCTTTTGCAAAGCTTGTCGCGTTCCTAGGAAAAAAAAAAAACATTACCTCAGTTGTCCACCTTACTACAGATGAATTTGATTCGAACCACCGTAAGTGCTCATTTTCTCGGGACAATCCTCGGAGCACGGACCCATGTGACTCTAGTAATTAATTGGTGCACAGGCAACGGAGGACTATGATATTCATCGAGAATTAGTTGAGTCCAACGATTGGACTGGAATCCAAGCTCAGACGAATAATGCTTTCGACCAACCCAAAGCAAACACGAGATTCCACCAAAGGTCCAAACCATGAGAAAACTTAGTGCGAGATCATGTGTCCTTGACGGTGATATAACAATATAAAGCGAGTTATACTGCCGGCGTGATATTAGCTATCGAACGCGCGGTAAAAAATTCGCATGGTTGATAGATCATGTAAATCAAATTCGTCTAGACTATTAATCATGCAGTAAGTGATTTTGCCATCTGACCTACATAATTAATGACTCGGATGACCATACAATAACTTCCCACCATCACTTTATCGTTGATAATCACCATCATTATAATAACCTAAGTTAAAATCGATCAAAACACACCAACTCAGTCGATATTTTTTGTTTATTCTTCAATTATTTCGCACTTTCCGCTTTCCTCTTCAGTCCCTCCATTTTCTTCAACCAATTGGGACTGGCAAACTTTCTCCTTTTATGACTTCTTCATTTTAATCACAAGAGGAAGGCAACCGTGTCCCTAAGAGCGACCTCCGGTTCGTCGCTCTTCATCAACTGCTCCGCTACTTCAGCCGGAGTGACTCTAGCCGTTGCAATTGAACTCTCGATCCAGTCGAAGAGCTCGTGGCGATCGGTCTCGAGATAATTAGAAGCGAGAAGTTTGAATCCGTAAGGGGTGCAATAGGACATGGGAACGTGCAAGTCCGCACGCCCTGGGAGCAACAAGGCTGGGTCTAATTTCTCAATGTGGTTCGTCGTGAAGACTATGATTCACTCATCGCCGCAGCTCGACCAAAGCCCATCGATAAAGTTGAGGAAGACAATGTCACCTGTTTCATGAGAAGAAAATTAATGTTGTAGTGACATACATGAGTTAAAGGTCATATTCACAGTATGAAACAATTGAACTAGACCTTATACTAAAAAAGAAAGCTACTTTGGTAAAACATCATTTGTAAAGCTACTTTGACCCAAATAGTATTTGAAAAAAAATTTTTTGCAAAAGAGCTTTGAGAATTATCTTTTTTATTAAAAAAAAACCTATCTTACCCTTCGCCGGAGCTGACGAAGGCCTACGGCCGCCAGCGAGCTAGATCTAGCGCTGGCGGCCATCGCTCGAGGTTGGGCGACGCCAGCGAGCCAGATCTGTCACTGGCGGCCGTCGCCCGAGGCTAGGCGGCCGTCGTCTGGGTCGCGCAACTCAGGAGGCCGGTGCCTGGGTTGCATGACCCAGGTGACCATCGCCTGAGGTCGAGCGACCTTAGGCGGCTGTCGCCTGGGTCGCTCAACCTCAGGCAATGGTCGACTAGGTCGCGCGACTCAGGCCGACAGTGCTTGGGCGGTCGCGCGAGGCGGCTGTTGACTGGGTCGTGGGACCTGGCCGGCTTCTTGCCGGCTCGATCCGGTGTTGGTTGCCCTCGCCAGTCGACTCACGAAGAAGATAAACAGTAACAGGATGGGCAAAACTAGTATAAGCCAAAATAAGTGAGGGTAGTTTTGGGATAAAAAATTTGGATTTAGCATTTGCGGAATGCCAAAAACTCAAAGCTGGTCCGGATCGATTTTGGGCTTTTGGCATTCCAAATGCTGGCATTTGGCCAGTGCTAGGCCGAAAATTAAACCAAATGGTTCAGCATTTTGAGAATGAGCTTTTGAGGCTGAAAGCCCTTTCCCAAAGCTAAACCAAACGGATTTTAGTTTGCTTTTTGCAAAAGCCTACCGTGTCGTAGGCTCTATATGATTATGGAAGACATAAATCTCATCTGATTACACAAGTGATGACCTCATCTATCCTGATCGCTGATTCATTGGATCCTGGTTCATCGGAAAGTGTCCGTTGAAAAACCTTTCAAAATATGCGTGAATCGATAAAGGTTTGTGAATGGTCCTCTGTTGATTTTGGTCAGGAAAGTAAATGGCCAGGTACGTAAAGGTGCGAAGACGAGAGGCAATTGCGGCCGGCAATGTAAATTGCAGAAAAGCTAAGATAAAGATGAATTTGCAAAAAAACGATGAATTTTTTGATTGATTGATGAAATCCTTTTGATTGATGAGATCCTTTACAAAGAATATAGTCCGGATGTTTATAATCCATTGCCGATGACTACAAACAACAGTTTATAAATAAGTAACTTCCTAATTTTATTTGCGATTACTATGAGTTACTCCACGCAATACTTACCTATAGAAAGTTGGAGAATTAGGTCGATGTCTCATTATCCACGAGTTGGTCTTGGATTTCATAGGATGAGCTAGTGACACTTTTCGTTTTGTTGAAAATCTTTACGTTCATGGAAGTCTGACTGGAAAGCGCAAAGGTACAAATGAATATAATGCTTTTGTGTTACCTTCTCGACCAAGCTGATTCATGCACTGTTCTTAGTCCAAGTCTTCGTACACCATGATCTTAATGTTAACATCACATCGACCAATCCCTTTGAAATTATCTAATTCAATGATTTGCATCTCTATGTAACACGAAACCCCTGTGTCCGCGGCACATCAAACTTCAATTTAGTTTAACTTAGCATAAATTAATATACATGTGATAACTTTACCCCAAACTTATCAAAAAATCCAATTCGGTATACCCGCGATTAATTTACCCTATCAAAAACCCCACATTGATATATTTGTGACAAATTTAACCTCCGTTAGTTTTCGTTAAATTGAATTAATACCATGAAAAATTACAAACCGGTACATATGTGACAAATAGTGGGTAAAATCCAAGCTGGTACACCCGTTAATTCTCACGTGTCATCCAACTCAGCAATTTGATAGTAAAATATAATAGAAACTGATGGAAGATAAATTTGTCACTGGTGTACCGGTTCGAGATTTTTGATGGTCAAAAAATTAATTTGAAGGATTTTTTTAGTATTAATCCTAATAGAAAAGGCGAAAAATAGATAATTTTTTCAGCCAACCCAAGCAAATACAAGATTTCATGGAAGGCCCATAACATGAGAAAACATGAGCGTCAGGTTGTGTCCTTGACCCGACAACTGTATGAAGCAAATTATACTGCCGGCATGATACGACTATCAATCACGAAAAAATATAGCATGGTTCATAGATCATATAAATCAAGTTCATCTAATATGTTGATCATGTAATTTTAGCATCCGACCCACATAATTAATAGTTCGGATGATCATACAATAACTAAGTGAATCCTTAATAGTCCCTATCTTTATAATAGTCTTAGTTCAAATCGATGGAAACGTACCAACACCGTCGATATTTATCGTTTGTTCTTCAATTAGTTCGCACTCGCTGCTTTCTTCTTGACTCCCTCCATTTTCTTCCACCAATTGGTACCGACGAACTTTCTCTTCATTTTCTTTCCTCTTGTGATTAGCGAGGAAGGAAACCATGTCCCCGAGAGCGACATCCGGTTCGTCGCTCAGCATCAATTGCTCGGCTACTTCGGCCGGAGTGACTCTAGCCGTCGTGATCTCACTCTCGATCTGGTCGAAGAGCTCGTGGTGATTGATCCCGAGATAATTAGAAGCGAGAAGCCTGAACCCGCAAGGGGTGCAGTAGGACATGGGAACGTGCAAGTCCATGCGCCCTGGGCGCAACAGGGCCGGGTCTAGTTTCTCGATGTGGTTCGTCGTGAAGACTATGATTCGCTCATCGCCGCAGCTCGACCAAAGGCCGTCGATGAAGTTGAGGAGTCCTGACAATGTCACCTGCTTCATGAGAAGAAAATTAACGTCGTAGTGACAAACATGAGTTGAATGACCAGGACAGACATCTTCATAGTATGCAACACCCAAAAAAAAAAATTATAGGCCTTATACTCAAAAAGAAAGCCAAAAAAGAAAAAAAATTTTACTCCATCTTGTCGCTGATAACCAGTCGACGACGGTTTCCTGTTGGCGGCTCGTGTTTCCGACATCCTATCTTGCAACTTAATGGTGCAATCGATGTCCTCGACCACCAGTATGGACCGATTCGCGGTGGCGATGAGCAGCCTCCTGAGCTCCTCATTGCTCCCGATCCCGCTCAGCTCCAGGTCATATATGTCGAAGTTCAAGTAATTGGCCATGGCGGCGACCAGGCTCGATTTCCCTGTTCCAGGGGGTCCGTACAATAAGTACCCTCTTTTCCACGCCTTGCCAACTCTTTTGTAGTACTCCTTCCTCCTCACGAACCTGTCGAGATCGTCGAGGATCTTCTTCTTGAGCTCTAGGTCCATGGCCAGTGTGTTGAACGTCGCCGGGTGGTCGAGGTTCACCGGGGCCCACGCACCTGGGACGGCACCTGCAGAGGAAAAACATTGTGATGGACATAACAAAATACAGTTTCCTGTTGATGGAATTGAGATCAGAATCATAGTAGATAAGAAGGTGCAAGACTGGTTCTAGTGAATTTTTTACCTTAATGTTCTTTAGGATTTTACATGTGAGCCGTTTAATTGCAAATTTACTGTGTCCGTGATACTTCTGAAGAACTAAAAAAGTTTACTTGAATTCAGTAGCTTAATGTTCTAACATAATTACCGTCATAGAAGCCATTAAAGTTCGTAGTGTACAGCTGCAACGTCTTCTTCCCCTGCCTCAAGGACTCGGCCTCGTCGATGACGAAAGGCAGATAGGATTCGACCACCATCTCCCTGTGTTTCTTGTGAAAAGTGAGCTCAAAGTACTGAACTTCGTGCTGAACCATCGAGTTCCGGCCATGATGAACTCGGTAGCCCGAGCCGACTTGGCTCGACGTGAAAACCCACTTGAGTTCAACCCCGCGGAACGTATCCACCACTGCTTGGTTTTGGTCCACAGCCAGAGCGAAGTGTTTCTCCTTCGCGGACTTGGTCACCACCATGCGCCGCACCGAAGGGGAATGCTTGGCGGCCAAGAACACCCGGGCTGCCCCGAAGAGCTCGTTCTGGGCGTGCGCGGCGTGCCGCTTGATGACCAGGGTCATTTCATTGCGGAAGCGAGACAGGAAGCCGCGGATCCTGGAGAAGAGGAAGCCCCGGAACTCGGGGGGGACGAACTGCCGAACCACCGACTGCACCACCATCACGGTGGCCGTCGCGGAGGCTGCGGCTGACAGCACCGCCTTGGCCACCGCGACGGGGTTCTTGAAGTCGTTCGGACCCGGGGCCGCCATTCTTTTCAGTTTACTACTCTCTTTGGTATTAGACAGTATTCGACCGCAGGGGGGGATCGTGAGATGCAATTGGCGATGTATATGAGAATTGGAGAATTGGAGATCGATATGTTATTGTCAATGAACTAGTGATATTTACTATGGAAGTCTGGCTGTAAAGCACGAAGGTACAAACGCCATTAACATGATACACTTTTGTGTTACCTTCTCGACCAAGCTGATCCATGCACTGTTCTTAGTCCAAGTCATCGTACACTCAACCTTTTTGTCGCTCGTTCTGCTTTTGCCAGAGCTTCTCGTGGTCCTAGGAAAGAAATGACCCCTAAAGTGATTACGCACGTGATGACCTCATCCGATTTTGCAGATGATGACCTCATCTGTCCCTATCGCCGTTCGATTGGTTTCGAACCACCGTAATTGCATATTTTCTCGAGACAATACTCGGATCCACGGACCTATGTGAATCTAGTAATTAACCGATTTGTGTGCGCAGCGGAGGATTAACGTAAATAGAGAGATAATCGGTATAGTGCTCAAATAAGTATAGACCCCCTTTCATATGAAAAGAAAGAAAGGGAAAAAAAGATAAAGTTTCTATCTCGCCCATTTAACATGAGAAAGGCTATGCGCCATTGACGCGATATAACTATATATAAAGCATAATATAGTGCTAGCATGACATGAACATCAATCATGAAAAATATTACATGGTTCATCTAAACTATTGATCATGTAAGTTCATCTAGACCATATATGATTTCACTATCTGACCCACATAATTAATGATTCGGATGATCGGGCAACAACTTCCCATCGATTACTTTTGTGATTGAATCCTCAATAATCACCATCTTTATAATAATCTAAATTAAATTCGATGGGAACATACCAGCATAGGCAATATTTATTGTTTATCCTTCAGTTAGTTCGCACTTTTCGCTTTCCTCCTCACTCCCTCCATCTTCTTCAGCCAATTGGCACAAACGAACTTTCTCCTTATTATCGACTTCTTCATTCTCTTTGCTCTAGTGATCAGCGAGGAAGGTAACCATGTCCCTGAGAGCGACTGCCGGTTCATCGCTCTTCAGCAGCTGCTCAGCCACTTCGGCCGGAGTGACTTGGGCCGTCTCGAGCAAACTCTCGATATGGTTGAAGAGCTCATGGCAATCAATCTCGAGATAATTAGAAGCGAGAAGCCTGAACCCGCATGGGGTGAAATATAACATGGGAACTTCCACGTCCATGCGTCCTGGGCACAACAGCGCCGGGTCTAATCTCTCCTTGTGGTTTGTTGTGAAGATTATGATCCGTTCATCACTGCAGCTAGACCAAAGCCTGTCGATGAAGTTGAGAAATCCAAACAACGTCAGGTGTTCCACAAGAAATAATCAACGCCGTAGGGACAAGCATAAGTTAAATGTCAAAGGCAGATCATATGCATAGGGTGCAACAATTGAAGTAAACCTTATACTGAAAAAGAAAGCCAAAAGAAAAAATTGTACTTCATCTTGTTGCGGATACGGGGCGACATCTTATTCTTGCTTGCGGTTCGGGCTTCCGACCTCCTATCTTGAAACGTGGTGGTGCAATCGATGTCCTCGACCACCAATATGGACCGCTTTGCAGTGGTGACGAGCAGCCTCTGAAGGTCAGCGTTGCTCCGAAGCCCACACATCTCTAGGTCGTACACTACAAAAAAAGGGGATTTTTGCCACGAAAATTTGCAACGAAAAAATTTTGGTTGGAAAATTTGTCGCAAATTTTCTAACGAAAAGTAAAATTCGTTGGAAATTTCCAACGAATTACAAAAAAACCCGGTACTGTTCGGCATTTTTTATATTCGTTGAAAAATTCGTTGGAAATTTCCAACGAATTACAAAAAAACCCGGTACTGTTCGGCATTTTTTATATTCGTTGAAAAATTCGTTGGAAATTTCCGACGAATTTTCCAACGAATTTCATTTTTCCGGGCAATTATTTCAGTGTGTACAATTTTCGTTGGAAAATTCGTTGGAAATTTCCGACGAATTTTCCAACGAATTTCAATTTTCCGGGAATTATTTCAGTGTGTACAATTTTTGTTGGAAAATTTGTTAGAAATTTCCAACAAATTACAAAAAAACCCGGTACTGTTCGGCATTTTTTATATTCGTTGGAAATTTCCAACGAAATTTCCAACGAATTTCAATTTTCCGGGCAATTACTTCATAATGTACAATTTTTCGTTGGAAAATTCGTTGGAAATTTCCAACGAATTTCAATTTCTCGGTTCGCGCTCGTTATTCCCACTCAAATTCCCCCCCCCCCCCCCTCCCCCTCTCTCTCTCTCTCTCTCTCTCTCTCTCTCTCTCTCTCTCTCTCCTTCGCCTCCGCCTCCTCCCCCGCCGCCCCCCCTCCTCCTCCGGCTCCGGCGCGCCATGGACACCGACGCCCCCGACGCCACCAAGCCTCGTCGCCGGCGAGGGCCGAGCCGCCCAGATCTGGAGCTCGGCCCTCGCCATGGCCGGCGAGGCTAGGAGACGACGACGGACTTGATGGGCGGCGGCCCCGAAGCCTGCTCCCGCCCCTGTTGCTGCTGCTACTTCTTCTTCATCTTCTTGTTCTTCGGCGCAACAGCCTCGCCGGCGACGAGCTCGAGCTCGCCCAGATCTGGGCGAGCTCGGCCCTCGCCGACGACGAGGCTTGCCCTCGCCGGCGACGAGGCTTGCCCTCGCCGGCGACGAGGCTGGCCCTCGCCGGCGGCGAGGCTGGCCCTCGCCGGCGGCGAGGGCTATTTTTCAATCAAAAAAAAAATTCGATGGAAAAAAAATTCCACAATTTTTTGACCAAAAAAAAATTTGTAGTTTCCAACGAAAAAAATTCGTTTCCAACGAATTTAGTCACGGGTTTTCCAACGAATTTTCCAACGAAAAAAAATTCGTTGCAAATTTCCAACGAAAATTGAAATATTTCGTTGGAAAAATTTGCAACGAGTTATTACCAACGAATTTTTTTTCGTTGGAAATTCATTTTCCAATGAATTTTTCCGAATTTTTCGTTGGAAATTTTGTCGGAAAAAACATGTTTTTTTGTAGTGGTATAGGTCGAATTTCAAGTAATTGGCCATCGCCGCGACCAGGCTGGATTTCCCCGTGCCGGGGGGTCCGTACAATAAGTACCCTCTCTTCGACGCCTTGCTGACTTTCCTGTAGTACTCCTTACTCCTCACAAGCCTGTTGAGATCGTTGACGAGCATCTTCTTGAGCTTTGGGTCCATGGCCGCCGGCGCCTCGAACATCACCGGGTGGTTGAGGTTCACCGGGGCCCAGAGAGAGAACCAGTAGAGGAAAAAATAAAATTTGCGATGGAGATCCAAAATCCAGTTTTCTGTTGAAGAAATTGAGAGCAGGATCGTAGTAGATACTAGATAAGAAGGTGCAAGACTGTTCCGGTGAGTTTTGACCTTAATGTTCTGTAGGATTTTACGTATGAACTTTTCTGTAGCCTAGTACTTATTTTTGGGACTGGACCATTTAATTGCCACTCTACAATGTATAGGATGCTTCTAACTAGTCGGATCCAACTGAAATGTTTCTGTGAAATTAAACGCATTTAGAGAATGGCACATAGAAATTGGCCACGATCTCCCTGTGTCTCTTGTGAAAAGTGAGCTCGAAATACTGAACTTCGTGCTCTGCCGTCAAGTGCCGGCCTTGAGGAACTTTGGTAGCCCTAGCCCGAGCTGACTTGTCTTGACATGAAAACCCACTTGAGACGTCTCTACTGGCACTTGGATTTCGGTCCATAGCCAGGGTGAATTGGTTCTCCTTCGTGGGCTTGGTCACTCAATCGCGCCGCATCGAAAGGGACTGCATTCGCTTGCCAGCTGAGGAAACCCGGGCCGCCTGAAAGAGCTCGTTTTGGGCGTACCCGCCGAAGCTTTCGATGACCATGGTCATTTCGTTGGAGAAGCGAAACAGGAAGCCGTGGATCTCGGAGAAGAGGGAGCCTTGGAATTCGGGGGGCACGAACGGTCTAATCACTGACTGCACCACCATCACGGTGGCCGTCACGGAGGACACGGTAGACAGCACAGCCTTAGCCACCACGATGGGGTTCTTGAAGTAGTTTGGAGTCGGGGGTCGCCATTCTTTTCAATTCAATCTATGGGGGGGACGTATGGTATTTGAGTGGAGGAAATCGGGAGACGAAAATATGAGAATCGGAGATCGATACATTATGGTAGAATTCTCCGGAGTGAATGGGACACCACCAATGAGTCGGCCTTGGATTTTATGGAAAATGACACAATTAGTTTCTGAACTTTAGCCTCATGCGCAGTGTAGTCCCTGAACCTTTAATTTGTTCAATGTGATTCCTGAATTTTAGCCCAATATATAATGTGGTCCCCGAACCTTTAATTTTTTTTAATGCAGTGCATAAATTTTTTGTGCATGTTTAATTTAGTCGCTGAACTACATGAAAATATTCGATATTGTGCTTGATCTCGTATTAATAGAAGGACAAAATTGAATATTTTTATATAGTTTAGGGATTACATTGAACATGTATAAAAAATACATGAATCACATTGAAAATTAGTTGAAAATTAGGCTAAAGTTCATGAATCACATTGAACAAATTAAAAGTACATGAATCATATTACACATTAAGCCAAAATTCAGGAACCTTGCATGATTATTCCTAGATTTTATGGAGTGCACTCACTAACCAAGTGGGTTCCTGGACTGTTCCTGGACTGTTCCTAGTCCAAGTCTTCCTAGACTCAGGGTCTTGCCTCGACCGGGCGCTGTTCTTTGCCTTCTCTTTTGAGGGTGGTGGCAAATATATTCAAGTCAGATCGACCAATCCCACGCGATTATCTTATTCAATGGTCGCATCTCGATGTAAGTTTGTTCCATTTCAGAATGATTTATCTAACGTTCTCTCCTTAACCCTCGCTGCACGATACGAGTGCGACCAGTGATAGTGGGAACCTTTTCCTACCTCGTTTTGCGTTGGCAAAGCCTGTCGTATTCCTAGGAAAAGAACATGACCTCATTTGTCCTCCTTATCACTGGTCAATTTGATTCGAATCACTGCACATACGCATTTTCTTGAGACCATCCTCGAGCTCGGATCCATGTGGTATCCATCGAGAATTAGTCGAGTCCAATAATTGGACTAGAATCCAAGCTCAGAGGAATAATGCTTTCGACCAACCCAAGCAAATACGAGATTCCGTGGAAAGGTCCAAACCATGAGAAAACTTAGTGCAAGATCACGTGTCCTCGACGTGATATAACAATATAGAGCAAATTATACCGATCGCAGAAAAAAATATCGCATGGTTGATAGATCATGTAAATCAAATTCGTCTAGACTATTGATCATGTGGTAAGCGATTTTACCATCTGGCCCATATAATTAATGACTCGGAATGATCATGCAATAACTTCTCACGATCACTTTATCCTCAATAATCATCATCTTTATAATAATCTAAGTTAAAATCGATCAAAACCTACCAACCCAGTAGATATTTATTGTTTATTCTTCAATTATTTCGCACTTTCCATTTTCCTCTTCGGTCCCTCCATTTTCTTCAATCAATAGGGACTGACAAACTTTCACCTTTGTAACTTCTTCATCTTCTTTCCTCTTGTGATTAATGAGGAAGGAAACCATATCCCTGAGAGCAACCTCCGGTTCATCGCTCTTCATCAACTGCTCCGCAACTTCGGCCGGAGTGACTCTCGCCGCCGCGATTGAACTCTCTATCCGGCCGAACAGCTCGTGGCTATCGATCCCGAGATAATTAGATGCGAGAAGCCTGAACCCGCATGGGGTGCAATAGGACATGTGAACGTGCACATCCATGCGCCCTGGACGCAACAGGGCCTGGTCTAACTTCTCCTTGTGGTTCGTCGTGAAGACTATGATCCGCTCATCGCCACAGCTCGACCAAAGCCCATCGATGAAGTTAAGCAATCCAGACAATGTCAGCTGTTGCATGAGAGAAAAATTAATCTCGTGGTGACAAAAATAAGTGAAATGTCAAGGACAGATCATATGCATAGTATGCAACAAACTGAAGTAAACCTTATAATAGAAAGAAAGCCAAAAAGAAAAAAAATTGTACATCTTCTCGTGAATATTCAGTCGACATTGTATTCATGCGTGCAGCTCGAGTTTCGGACTTCCTCTCTTGCAACTCAATGGTGCAATCGATGTCCTCGACCACCAATATGGACTGATTTGCAGTGGCGACGAGCAGCCTCCTGAGCTCTGCATTGCTACGGAGCCCACTCAGCTCTAGGTCATATATGTCGAAGTTCAAGTAATTGGCCATTGCCGCGATCAGGCTCGATTTCCCCGTGCCGGGGGGTCCGAACAATAAGTACCCTCTTTTCCATGCCTTGCCGACTCTCCTGTAGTACTCCTTCCTCCTCACGAACCGCTCCAGATCGTCGATGATTGTCTTCTTGAGCTCTAGGTCCATGGCCAGTGTCTCAAATGTTGCCGGGTGGTCGAGGTTCACTGAGGCCCACGCATCAGAGAGAGGACCTGTAGGGGAAAAAATTTGTGATGCAGATACAAAATTCAGTTTTCTGATGAAGAAATTGAGAGCACGATAACAGTAGGTAAGACGGTGCAAGACTGGTTCTAGTGAATTTTGACCTTAATGTTCTTTAGGATGTCGCATATGAACTTTTCTGTCGCAAGTGAGACTTCTGACTAGTCCGGTTGAATTAAAAAGTTTTGTGAATCTAGTATTTTTACTAATTTCCACACTTCTAACAGCAGAATTAAACATCTTTACACATAATTTCATTGATTTGAACTTAATGGTCGACGATAATTACCACCATAGACGCGGTCGGAGCTCGGAGTGTGTAGCTTCAACGTCTTCTTCCCCTGCTTCAAGGACTTGGCCTCGCCGATGATGAAAGGCAGATAGGATTCGACCACCATCTCCCTGTGTTTCTTGTGAAAAGTGAGCTCGAAGTACTGAACTTCGTGCCGAACCGTCGAGTTCCGGCCATGATGAACTCGGTAGCCCGAGTCGACATGTCTTGATGCGAAAACCCACTTGAGCTCGACCCCACGAAACGTATCCACCAGCGCCTGATTCTGATCCATAGCCAGAGTGAAGTGGTTCTCCTTCGCAGGCTTGGACACGCGGATGCGCGTCGTCGAAGAGGAGTGCTTGGCAGCCAGGAAAACCTGGGCTGCCTCGAAGAGCTCGTTTTGGACGAACCCATCGTACTCGTCGACAATCATGGTCATCTCGTTGGAGAAGCGAGAGAAGATGCCGCGGATCCTGGAGAAGAGGAAGCCCTGGAGTTCGTGGGGGACGATCGTGTGGACCATCGACTGGACCACCACCACGGTGGCCGTCACGGAGGCAGCAGCGGACAGCACCGCCTTGGCCACTGCGACGGCATTCTTGAAGTCGGTTGGAGCCGGAGTCGTCATCTAAGCAGTCTGGTAATAGATGGCAACTGAACCGGAGGAAATCGTGAGATGAAATCGTTGATTGGATTATCTTTTTTGGGTGAATGAGAGAACAATGAAGTAAGCGTTGGATTTTATAGAGCGAGCTAGAGACATTTTTTTTTTAGTAAAAGCTCTTTTGTTTAAGGAAGTCTGACCGAGCGACACAAAGTACAAATCAATTATTGGAAAATTTGGTGCTTCGCCTTTTTGATCAAGCTCATCCGTGGACCGTTCAAAGTCCAAGTCCTCGCAAAGACTTGGACTTTGCCGTCCTAATGCCGTGAAGTTTCAGTCTTCTTGCACCTACCTTCACGCTTTTCCTTTCTCTTTTGTACTTTTCAGAGCGGTGGAAATTGTTACTGCAGCATCAAAACGATCCCAATGAATGATTTGTATTTTGATGGAAGGCCAAAGCCGCATGTACATGGCACGTTCCGTGTCAGCGTAGCTTGATGGCATCGACGATGTTACTTATCAATGAGCATTTGTTGGCAAGTGAATTTCGAGTCGTAGTGTTATTTGACTACAAAAGTTGCGGGATCCTTACGAGCTATCGATTTCGTAAATTTGGTAATGTTTTAGAATGACCTATCTCTAATGGTTTGGCCCTTAATTCTCCCGGCACCCTTTTGAACATGATCCGTGGACATCTAGGAGTGATCATCACGCTCTGCATTTCGTGTGGAAGATGGTGTAGGAGCATTGACTTCTAGACTTTGATCCAAACTCTAGTTAGGGGTGAGCACGGTTCCAAAGTAAAATCAGGAACCGAAGAATCGAACCGGCTGGTCCAGTTTGGTTTTCAGTTATAGGGTGGGAGGTTTCGGTTCTCGATTCTAATTTTTTAGGAACCGAGAACCGGAACCGGAACCAGAACCGTCACTCTCACTCGTACTAAAAAGTAAAAATCCTAGCTTTCTTTGTTTCTTTCCAAATTTCCTCTCGGTTGGTCGCTCCTCTATTGCGCTCTCTCTCCCGCTCCCCGCACCCACGACTCAACGAGACCCTCTCGCCTCTCCTTGCTCTGTTCGGCGTCCACCTCGGCTCTTCCTCTGTCTTCATCAACCGCAGTCTGGCTCGTCCGCGGCGGAGGTGGGCTTCGCTTCACGGCTTCAAGCGACATCCTTTGTCTTCGTCTTCGTTCGGGCTCACACGCCGCCGCACGCGCACCCTCTTGAGCTTGCTGTCTCGGCTCTTCCTCCTCTCGTCTCTTCACAAGATCGGCGTCGCTTCTCGCCGGAAGTGGTTCCTCTCCGGGCAAGGTTCGTGTCTGCCTCCAAGTTTGAAAAAAAAATGGGTAACGCGCTTGTTCTTTTTCTTTATTTGGGTTGCGCTCGGGGGAGGGGATAGGGGGGAAGGAGGGTTGGATTTCAATTATTCAACTTCTGAATGTTTTAGACCCCAGACCCAAATCCACAGAACAAATACTTCTACATAAGTTACGGAGATTTATTTCTGATTTGAGCAGAACTGAAGAATAGTACTTGCAATTTTCATGTTGTTTGGGTATCTTTTGGGACTCTGGGAACGCAAAGTAGACGTTACTATGCCAGAGAGCGTACATAAGTCATTCCAAAAAAACAATGAGCAGACTCATCCGGTATCCAACATCTCGGGGAAGCAACTAATTGTTTCTGTGTTTCTTTCCAGATTCCGTTCGATTGCACTGCTGTAGAGGTTTCTCTGAGCATTGATTCGGGAGGAAACTTGTAGCTTGCAGACATAACTTCCTAGTTGTTTGCTTGGCCAGTGTTGTTTGTTTGATTCGGGAGGAAAATATTTTGAGTGTGTCTTAAGCCTTTGCGTTTGCAAGTCCTTGGCAATCTTCCTTGGGTCATATCTGCTCTGCTTTCCTTGTATTAGATGTGCTTTAGTATTATTAGAATTCTTCGGTTTTCTTGTTGCTCCTGCATCAAAAGATTTTAAAGTGTTGATGGTATCTTATAGTGGCATATGGCTCATTGGTTTGTATGTTTTAATTGAACATATATATTGCAAGAGCAGTTTCAATCATCATTACCTTTGCGTTCACTGATAATTCTTTTTCCTTTCACCATTCTCATCTTCTTTTATTCTCCTGCTGCGTGAATTTCTTTTTTTTTTGGGGGGGGGGCTGAGGAGGGAGGATGGGGACATATTTGAGGCTTGAGAGTTGAGCAAAAGAGATATGCAGCGATGAAAGAACTAATACTGAAGCAAGGACATCATATGTTACTCTTAATGTTATTGCTAAAGTCCTTCATAGTTGTCTATGAACTGCATAAATGGTAGCAACTGACAACTCTAATATAAAAGATATTTGACTTTTGCAGCTCAGAGAGAAGATATTGGATAAACAGCTACACAATTTGCTAGAGCAATTGGTAGCAAAGCAGGTAATTTAATTGTTTAAGTGATGTGCACTTCTTCCTACATAAAAAATTCAGGCAACTTTTCTGGAGGAAGACATTAGAAGTCATTCTGTTAATTGTAGGCCCAAGCAGAAGCCTTGGTGAAGCCATCTTCATGATTTCTTACTTAAAATTTTTCTATTGAGAAGGCCCAGGCTGCAGGGAGATCGAACAGAGTTTAAGCTCTGATATTGTCCGTGACTCACCAATTGATTCTTTAAGAGTTGCCAGAGATAATGGGCTTGGGAATGCTGATGCTGGTGTTGGAGGATTTTCCGACAATAAGACAGTTACCCTATCTTTCCCCTTCAATTGGTATTGGGCAATTATAGTTTAGTTCTATCCAAGCATTTGTAAACTTGGCATTATATCCCCTGAATATCACATCAGGGCATTGTGTATGTATCATTCAGATGATCTACTATTGCGTTTATTTTCGTTTTGTTTAATTCAAAATGAAATTAAAAAAAAGAACATGTTGGAACCTGGAACCGACCCTAAAATCTGTGACAGGATAGGTTCCACTTTCCGACGGATAGGTTTCAGGTTCCTCATTTTGAGTAATCTATACCCGAGGGTAGGTTTCAGGTTCCAGGCGGAATCTATCTAGAACCTAGAACCGCTCACCCCTAATTCTAGTATCAAAGAAATGGTCTTTTGGTCAAGCTGGAAACTTTTCTAGCTTGTTTTACTTTTGGAAAGCCTTTCTGTCTGCCAATAGAAAAAAGCACTGAAAGATTAAGTAAAGGACAACTTTATCTGTGCTCATCACTAGTCAATTGAATTAGCACTGTGGTATATACGCATTTTCTCAAGGCAATCCTCGGAGCCGACACGTGCATCTCGAGTTATTGATCGGTATATGTCTAACAGGGGACTTCTCTGCCCGGTGAGAATTGGTCGGATGCTCAAAGAAATAGGGGCATCCTTTTAATATGGAAAAAATCGAGAGGAAAATGCAATTACGAGATTCTATGGAAGGCCCAAAACGCGAGAAAAGGTAGGATTAGCTTGTTGTCCAGGGGAAGTAGTCTCTCGGAAGAGTTGTCCTGTCCCTAGGTACAAAATGGCTGTGCATCTGTTTATAGATTCAGTTAATGAAGAATTTGCAGAGGAAGCAGAGATTATATTCTCCACTAATGTTGATGGTTCCTCTCACTCTTCTGTGACTGCTTCTTCCTTCTCCACTGATGTTGATGGTTCAGCGCAACGAATGCAGCTGGTAGTCATCTGGGTTTGCGCCCTTCATCCTTTTCCTTCTGTAGCCATCATTTCCTGATTGTATCATGCGGTTGCAGTGAACTTTTTGTTTTTGTTGACATTCTAGAGATGCTACAGGTCCCTCTTTGTTGAGATTGATTGTGATGGGCATACTAATGGATGCGTTGTGTGTATTTTTGCACATGAGATGAGCCGTTCGTCAGGGGAATTCATCTACATATACATGGTAGGCCTAGTTCGTCCTCATGCAAGGGCCGGAGAAATCTTGGCTGAGAATTCATATTATCATTGGCTTTTCTCGTAGAAAACTACTTTACACAATCACCTCATTGGATATAAATTAGTGGGTATCTTGAACCTTCCATGTATGTTTTTGCTGATATCTGCGCTGTGGATTACTGATGGCATCAGAATTAAGGCAAGAGTTTACAATTACAGCATGTTTCAACATGCTATGACAGTACTAAGCCACGATAATTTACCTTGATTGCCAGAGTCAATTGAGCGCTACGGATTATAACTTGGAAAGCAGTGGAAGGAGCGTATCTCAGCTTCGAAAGCCGGGCTTAAAAGATTGAACATGATGCCAAGCATCATTGCACATGGTAAGTTCTCTCCATGGCCCTCACCTTCATCGTCGGTTGATTTGTCCCTTGAGCTGGGGAGGCCAGAAAAAGGACTTTATTTATCCCAACTTACTGACAGAGTAGCAGTTGATTCCATCCGAAGAAGAACTGGGAAAGGAGAAATGCTACTGTAGACTGGCTGAATGGATCTGAAAAAGATTACTTGCATCCTTTCCAAAGGCGAAACCACATCATGTGAATTGTGAAGCAGTTTATGCTAGCAAAGGAAATCCTGGAATTGACAGACCAAGGCATGCGCGAGTTCTGTGCTGTCTCCCTCACATGCTGCTAGTGCTAGGATCCAAAGGGAATGGAAACGATTGTCGCGTAGCAGAGGAAGAAAACGAAGGCAAAGGAAACCCGGGCCGCCTGAAAGAGCTCGTTTTGGGCGTACCCGCTGAAGCTTTCGATGACCATGGTCATTTCGCTGGAGAAGCGAGATAGGAAGCTGTGGATCTCGGAGAAGAGGGAGCCTTGGAATTCGGGGGGGCACGAACGGTCTAATCACCGACTGCACCACCATCACAGTAGCCGTCACGGAGAATACGGTAGACAACACAGCGTTGGCCACCACGATGGGGTTCTTGAAGTAGTTTGGAGTCGAGGTCGCCGTTCTTTTCAGTGCAATCTTAGGGGGGACAAACTGTATTTGACCGGAGGAAATCAGGAGATGGAAATATGAGAATCAGAGATCGATACATTATGGTAGAATTCTCCGGAGTAAATGGAACACCACCAATGAGTCGGCTTTGGATTTTATGGAAAATGGCACAAATGGTCTCTGAACTTTAGCCCCATACGTAATGTAGTCCATGAACCTTTAATTTGTTTAATGTGATCCTTGAACTTTAGTTCAATATGCAATGTGGTTCCTGAACCTTTGATTTTTTTCAATGCAGTCCATAAATTTTTTTTTGCATGTTTAACTTAGTCCCTGAATTGCATAAAAATGTTCAATATTACGCTTGATTTTGTATTAATGGAAGGACAAAATTGAATATTTTCATATAGTTTAGGGATTGCATTAAACACGTATCAAAAGTATATGAATCAAATTGAAAATTAAGCTAAAGTTCATGAATCACATTGAACAAATTAAAAGTACACGGATCATATTACACATTAGGCTAAAATTCAAGAACCTTGCATGATTATTCTTGGATTTTATCGAGTGAACTCTCCAACCGAGCGGGTTCCTGGACTGTTCCTAGTCCAAGTCTTCCTAGACTTAGGGTCTTGCCCCGATCGGGCGCTATTCTTTGCCTTTTCTTTTGAGAGTGGTAGCAAATATATTCAAGTCAGATGGACCAACCCCACGCGATTATCTTATTCAATGATCGCATCTCGATGTAGGTTAGTTCCATTTCATAATGATTTATCTAACGTTCTCTCCTTAACCCTCGTTGCACGATACGAGTGCGACCAATGATAGTGAGAACCTTTTTCTACCTCGTTGTGCTTTGGCAAAGCTTGTCGTGTTCCTAGGAAAAGAACATGACCTCATTTATCCTCCTTATCGCTGATCAATTTGATTCGAACCACTGCACATACGCATTTTCTCGAGACCATCCTCGAGCTCGGATCCATGTGGTATCCATCGAGAATTAGTCGAGTCCAACAATTGGACTAGAATCCAAGCTCAGAGGAATAATGCTTTCGACCAACCCAAGCAAATAAGAGATTCCGTGGAAAGGTCCAAACCATGAGAAAACTTAGTGCAAGATCATGTGTCCTCGACGTGATATAACAATATAGAGCAAATTATGCCGATCGCAAAAAAAAATATTACATGGTTGATAGACCATGTAAATCAAATTCATCTAGACTATTGATCATGTGGTAAGTAATTTTACCATCTGACCCATATAATTAATGACTTGGAATGACCATGCAATAACTTCCCACGATAATTTTATCCTCAATAATCATCATCTTTATAATAATCTAAGTTAAAATCGATCAAAACATACCAACCCAGTAGATATTTATTGTTTATTCTTCAATTATTTTGCACTCTCCATTTTCCTCTTTGGTCCCTCCATTTTCTTCAATCAATTGGGACTGACAAACTTTCTCCTTTGTGACTTCTTCATCTTCTTTCCTCTTGTGATTAATGAGGAAGGAAACCATATCCCTGAGAGCAGCCTCCGGTTCATCGCTCTTCATCAACTGCTCCGCAACTTCGGCCGGAGTGACTCTCGCCGCCGCGATCGAACTCTCTATCCGGCCGAACAGCTCGTGGCTATCGATCCCGAGATAATTAGATGCGAGAAGCCTGAACCCGCATGGGGTGCAATAGGACATGTGAACGTGCACATCCATGCGCCCTGGACGCAACAGGGCCTGGTCTAACTTCTCCTTGTGGTTCGTCGTGAAGACTATGATCCGCTCATCGCCACAGCTCGACCAAAGCCCATCGATGAAGTTAAGCAATCCAGACAATGTCAGCTGTTGCATGAGAGAAAAATTAATCTCGTGGTGACAAAAATAAGTGAAATGTCAAGGACAGATCATATGCATAGTATGCAACAAACTGAAGTAAACCTTATAATAGAAAGAAAGCCAAAAAGAAAAAAAATTTGTACATCTTCTCGTGAATATTCAGTCGACATTGTATTCATGCGTGCAGCTCGAGTTTCGGACTTCCTCTCTTGCAACTCAATGGTGCAATCGATGTCCTCGACCACCAATATGGACTGATTTGCAGTGGCGACGAGCAGCCTCCTGAGCTCCGCATTGCTACGGAGCCCACTCAGCTCTAGGTCATATATGTCGAAGTTCAAGTAATTGGCCATTGCCGCGATCAGGCTCGATTTCCCCGTGCCGGGGGGTCCGAACAATAAGTACCCTCTTTTCCATGCCTTGCCGACTCTCCTGTAGTACTCCTTCCTCCTCACGAACCGCTCCAGATCGTCGATGATTGTCTTCTTGAGCTCTAGGTCCATGGCCAGTGTCTCAAATGTTGCCGGGTGGTCGAGGTTCACTGAGGCCCACGCATCTGAGAGAGGACCTGTAGGGGAAAAATTTTGTGATGCAGACACAAAATTCAGTTTTCTGATGAAGAAATTGAGAGCACGATAACAGTAGGTAAGAGGGTGCAAGACTGGTTCTAGTGAATTTTGACCTTAATGTTCCTTAGGACGTCGCATATGAACTTTTCTGTAGCAAGTGAGACTTCTGACTAGTCCGGTTGAATTAAAAAGTTTTGTGAATCTAGTATTTTTACTAATTTCCACACTTCTAACAGCAGAATTAAACATCTTTACACATAATTTCATTGATTTGAACTTAATGGTCCACGATAATTACCGCCATAGACGCGGTCGAAGCTCGGAGTGTGTAGCTTCAACGTCTTCTTCCCCTGCTTCAAGGACTTGGCCTCGCCGATGATGAAAGGCAGATAGGATTCGACCACCATCTCCCTGTGTTTCTTGGGAAAAGTGAGCTCGAAATACTGAACTTCGTGCTGAACCGTCGAGTTCCGGCCATGATGAACTAGGTAGCCTGAGTCAACATGTCTCGATGCGAAAACCCACTTGAGCTCGACCCCACGAAACGTATCCACCAGCGCCTGATTCTGGTCCATAGCCAGAGTGAAGTGGTTCTCCTTCGCAGGCTTGGACACGCGGATGCGCGTCGTCGAAGAGGAGTGCTTGGCAGCCAGGAAAACCTGGGCTGCCTCGAAGAGCTCGTTTTGGACGAACCCATCGTACTGGTCGACAATCATGGTCATCTCGTTGGAGAAGCGAGAGAAGATGCCGCGGATCCTGGAGAAGAGGAAGCCCTGGAGTTCGTGGGGGACGATCGTGTGGACCATCGACTGGACCACCACCGCGGTGGCCGTCGCGGAGGCAGCAGCGGACAGCACCGTCTTGGCCACTGCGACGGCGTTCTGGAAGTCGGTTGGAGCCGGAGTCGTCATCTAAGCAGTCTGGTAATAGATGGCAATTGAACCGGAGGAAATCGTGAGATGAAATCGTTGATTGGATTATCTTTTTTGGGTGAATGAGAGAACAATGAAGTAAGCGTTGGATTTTATAGAGTGAGCTAGAGACATTTTTTGTTCAGTAAAATCTCTTTTGTTTAAGGAAGTCTGACCCAGCGACACAAAGTACAAATTAATTATTGGAAAATTTGGTGCTTCGCCTTTTTGATCAAGCTCATCCGTGGACCGTTCATAGTCCAAGTCCTCGTAAAGACTTGAACTTTTGCCGTCCTAATGCCGTGAAGTTTCAGTCTTCTTGCACCTACCCTCACGCTTTTCCTTTCTCTTTTGTACTTTTCAGAGCGGTGGAAATTGTTACTACAGCATCAAAACGATCCCACGAATGAATGATTTGTATTTCGATGGAAGGCGAAAGCCGCATGTACATGGCACGTTCTGTGTCGGCATAGCTTGACGGCATCGACGATGTTACTTATCGATGAGCGTTTGTTGGCAAGTGAATTTCGAGTCGGAACGTTATTTGACTATAGAAGTTGCGGGATCCTTACGAGCTATCGATTTCGTAAATTTGGTAATGTTTTAAAATGACCTATCTCTAATGGTTTGGCTCTTAATTCTCCCGGCACCCTTTTGAACATGATCCGTGGATATCTAGGAGTGATCATCACGCTCTGCATTTCGTGTGGAAGATGGAGTAGGAGCGTTGACTCCTAGACTTTGATCCGAGCTCTAGTATCGGAGAAATGGTCTTTTGGTCAAGCTGGAAACTTTTCTAGCTTGTTTTGCTTTTGGAAAGCCTGTCTGTCTGCCAATAGAAAAAAGCACTAAAAGATTAAGTAAAGGAAAACTTTATCTGTCCTTAACGATAGTCAATTGAATTAGCACCGCGGTATATACGCATTTTCTCAAGGCAATCCTCGGAACCGACACGTGCGTCTCGAGTTATTGATCGGTATATGTCCGACAGGGGACTACTCTGCCTGGTGAGAATTAGTCGGATGCTCAAAGAAATAGGGGCATCCTTTTAATATGGAAAAAATCGAGAGGAAAATGCAATTACGAGATTCTATGGAAGGCCCAAAACGCGCGAAAGGGTAGGATTAGCTTGTTGTCCAGGGGAAGTAGTCTCTCGGAAGAGTTGTCCCGTCCCTAGGTACAAAATGGCTGTGCATCTGTTATAGATTCAGTTAATGAAGAATTTGCAGAGGAAGCAGAGATTATATTCTCCACTGATGTTGATGGTTCCTCTCACTCTTCTGTGACTGCTTCTTCCTTCTCCACCGATGTTGATGGTTCAGCGCAACGAATGCAGCTGGCAGTCATCTGGGTTTTCGCCCTTCATCCTTTTCCTTCTGCAGCCATCATTTCCTGATTGTGTCATGCGGTTGCAGTGAACTTTTTGTTTTTGTTGACATTCTAGAGATGCTACAGGTCCCTCTTTGTTAAGATTGATTGTGATGGGCATACTAATGGATGCGTTGTGTGTATTTTTGCTCATGAGATGAGCCGTTCATCAGGGGAATTCATCTACATATAGATGGTAGGCCTAGATTGTCCTCATGCAAAGGCCGGAGAAATCTTGGCTGAGAATTCATATTATCATTAGCTTTTCTCGTAGAAAACTACTTTACACAATCACCTCATTGGATATAAATTAGTGGGTATCTTGAACCTTCCATGTATGTTTTTGCTGATATCTGCGCTGTGGATTACTGATGGCATCAGAATTAAGGCAAGAGTTTACAATTACAGCATGTTTCTACATGCTATGACAGTACTAAGCCATTGCAGAGTGGATTGAGCGCTACGGGTTATAACTTGGAAAGCGGTGGAAATAAGCATATCTTAGCTTCGGAAGCTGAGCTTAAAAGATTGAACATGATGCCAAGCATCACTGCACATGGTAAGTTCTCTCCATGGCCCTCACCTTCATCGCTGGTTGATTTGTCCCTTGAGCTGGGGAGGCCAGAAAAAGGACTTCATCAATCCCTACTTACTGACAGAGCAGCAGTTGATTCCATCCGAAGAAGAACTGGGAAAGGAGAAATGCTACTGTATACTGGCTGAATGGATCTGAAAAGGATTACTTGCATCCTTTCCAAAGGCGAAACCACATCATGTGAATTGTGAAGCAGTTTATGCTAGCAAAGGAAATCCTGGAATTGACAGACCAAGGTGTTAACACAAAGATATTTCGAGGAAGAAAACAACAATCCTCACTTTTCTGTATATCTTCTTCATCTATTTACGAAACACCATCATTCGATGATCGACACAACTCGTCTTGTCGTAAATTTCGTTTCGTGTTGGAATTGAAACTCCAATACGTGAAGATCCATAATTCTCTTAAATATTACCATTGTGTAAGGCCTACGACGCAACCTTTCGACCGGGTGGAATTGGCCAAACCTGATAACAATCAAAAGAAATATAATAAGGCAAGTAAATTAAATTAAAATATATACAAAGTTCTCCAATATCATCTTTCTTAGTACATAGTTTGAATAAAATCGATGGGAAAATACCATTATTCATTTATTTATTAATTCACTCCCTCCATTTTCTTGAGCCGTTTGGCACTGACAAACTTTCTCCTTAACGACTCCTTCGTTTTCTTTCCTCTCGTGATCAACGAGGAAGGAAACCATGTCCCGGAGAGCAACCTCCGGTTCGTCGCTCTTCATCAACTGCTCGGCTACTTCGGCTGGAGTGACTCTAGCCGTCGCGATCGAACTCTCGATCTGGTCGAAGAGCTCGTGGCCATCGATCCCGAGATAATTAGAGGCGAGAAGCCAGAACCCGCATGGGGTGCAATAGGACATGCGCACGTGCACGTCCATGCGCCCTGGGCGCAACAGGGCCGGGTCTAATTTCTCCTTGTGGTTCGTAGTGAAGACTATGATCCGCTCGTCGCCGCAGCTCGACCAAAGCCCGTCAACGAAGTTGAGGAATCCAGACAATGTACCCTGTTCCAGTTCCATGAGAAAAGATTAACGCTGTAGCGACAAACGCAAGTTAACTGTCAAGGACAGAACACACGCACAGAACGCAACAATCGAACTAAACCTTATACTAAAAGAGAAAGCCAAGGAACAAATTGGTACTCGATCTTCTTGCGGACCAGTCGGCATAGTATTCATGCTCGCCGCTTGGATTTGGGACATCCTATCTTGCAACTTAATAGTGCAATCAATGTCCTCGACCACCAATATGGACTGATTCGCGGTGGCGACGAGCAGCCTCCTGAGCTCCGAGTCGCTCCGGAGCCCGCTCAGCTCTAGGTCGTATATGTCGAAGTTCAAGTAATTGGCCATCGCCGCAACCAGGCTCGATTTCCCCGTGCCGGGGGGTCCGTACAGCAAGTACCCTCTTTTCCACGCCTTGCCGACTCTCCTGTAGTACTCCTTCCTCCGCACGAACCTCTCGAGATCGTCCACGATCGTCTTCTTGAGCTCTAGGTCCATGGCCAGCGTGTCGAATGTCGCCGGGTGGTCGAGGTTCACCGAGGCCCACGCATCTGAGAGAGGACCTGTAGAGGAAAAACATTGTGATGGGGATACAAAATTCCGGTTTTCTGTAGAAGAAATCGAGATCAGAATCGCAGTAGATAAGAAAGTGTAAGACTGCCATTCCGATTGAACTGAAAAGTTCCGTGAATTTTAGTATTTGTACTCCTTTCCACACTCCTAATTGCAGATCTAAACATCTTCACAGATTTATCTCGTTGATTCCAGCTTGAAGTTCGAAGATAATTACCGCCATAGACGCGGCCGAAGCTCGGGGTGTGTAGCTTCAACGTCTTCTTCCCCTGCTTCATGGACTTGGCCTCGTCGACGACGAAAGGCAGGTAGGAATTGAGCACGATGTCCTTGTGCTTCCTGTGAAAGGTGAGCTCGAAGTACTGAACTTCGTACTGAACCGTCGAGTTCCGTCCCTGATGAACTCGGTGGCCCGAGTCGACTTGCCTCGACGCGAAGACCCACTTGAGCTGGACCCCGCGAAACGTATCCACCACCGCCTGGTTCCGGTCCATGGCCAGAGTGAAGTGGTTCTCCTTCTTGGGCTTGGTCACCCGGATGCGCCGCGTCGACGGGGACTGCTTGGCGGCCAGGAAGACCTGGGCCGCCTCGAAGAGCTCGTTCTGGACGAACCCGTCGTACTCGTCCACGACCATGGTCATCTCGTCGGAGAAGCGACCCAGGAAGCCCCGGATCCCGGAGACGAGGAAGCCCCGGAACCGGCGGGGGAAGATGGTGTGGACCGCCGACTGCACCACCATCGCGGCGGCCGTCACGGAGGCCGCGGCGGACAGGACCGCCTTGGCCGCCGCCGCGGCGTTCTTGAAGTCGGGCGGGGCCGGGGTCGCCATCTCTCTTCGGTTCGATCCGTATGGTATGGATGGATGGTGGTATGGCCGGAGGAAATGGGTTGTCGATGAACACGAGAATCGGAGATTGGATCTGCAATTTGGGCGATTCTTGATGGTGATGGGGACTGAGAGAACGATGAGTGTCGTTGGATTTTTGTGGAGTGAGCTCACGACACTTCTTCTTCTTCTTCTTCTTCTTCTTCGGCGCAAAGCTCATTGCTATGTTCATGGAAGGTTCGTAGTCCCAAAAAGTCTTCGTAGACTTTGACCTGATGCCGTGATGTTTCAGCCTTCTTCCGCAGACCGTACGATGAAGTTCTTTTTCTTCTTTTTGCCTCCCTTTTTGGGAGTGGCGGGCATCGTGGGGCCCGGATGTCCTTATTAGGGATGAGTAATTTGGATCACCCAAATCAGAATTAGACCGGACCTGACCGGACCGGACCGGACCGGATCAACGAGTTTAGTCCAGCTTTCGGGATTATTGGTCCAATTTCCGGTTCTTAAAAGCGGAATCAATTTTCGGGCGGTCCGGTTCCCGGTTCCAAGGGGGAACCGGACCGAACCGGACTGGACTGACCAGACCGGACCGACTATTTAATATATTTTTTTGTTATTTTTTTCTTTAAAACTCTAAGTGAATTTCATTATCATAAATTCATTGATAAAAAATAGTAAAATGTGAACTAAACTCTAAGTGAACTTCATTATCATAAGTTCATTAATAAAAAATAGTAAAATGTGAATTAAACTCTAAGTGAACTTCATTGACATAAATTTATTGATAAAAATTAGTAAAATGTGAACCAAACCTTAAGTGTTTGACAGAAAAAAAAAACCCTAAACTCTAAGTAACCGGTTCCATTGGACTGGACTAGAACCGGACCTGACCAACGGTCCGGTCCGGTTCCCGGTCCTAGAACCAACAGATCCGATCCGCGGTTCCCAAAATTGGGAACCGGTTCTCTCGGTCCGGTTCCCGGTTCCACCTTAGAACCGGACCGGACCGGGAACCGCTCACCTCTAGTCCTTATGTTGTTCGCGTTCGTACCAAAATCATGTCGAGACCAATCTCGCAAAATTATCTAATTTGATGATTGTATCCGGATACTACTATTCCTTAACTTTCAATTTGTTCGATACGACCTCTGAACTTTTAATACATAATTAATTTGATCTCGAAACTTTACGAGAATGTTTAATGTTGTTTCAGAACATTTAATATTTTTAAATGATATAAGTACTGGATTGAATATTTATCAAAAGTTCAAGGACTATATTGAACATATTAAAAGTTCGCGGATGATATTGTACATTGGGTCAAAGTTCACGAACCATCTATGTAATCGTTCCTATTAGTCATCACACGACATGAATGTTATTCGTGCGCATAAAATAATCACCTCTGACTAGGAGTAATTCATTACGCTGCGCAACAGGGACAACCATGCTCAACGAGAATTAGTCATGTGCTGGAAGAAATACGAACACTATTTTAAAATGGATTAAAAAGAAGAAGCCGAACGAAATGACCTTGAGCCCAATAGTTGGACTGAATCCAAGCTCGGACGAGTAATGTTTTCAGCCCAAAAACCAATGAGAAAGCCCAATAATTTGACAGTACGCGTGGCAAAAATTGAAGAGCTGAAAAAGCGTCGACAGCAGGGTTCGAACCTGCGCGGGCGAAGCCCAACAGATTTCAAGTCTGTCTCCTTAACCACTCGGACATATCGACCCCGCCCGTCGCCAACTTCCTGTAAAATTATATAAATAAATGATCGACACAGGTTCACTCCCGTCCAAGCCTGATCGCCATATCTATCTGGGCTTCTCAGGGTTGCCCCGAGGACCCACGTGCCTGCCACGCGACGTGCGTCGTCGAACGAGAACGACTATCGTACCCGATCGATGGGTTTAATCGAGCGCTTAAACAATCTCGAATGCTCCTCTGTAAGGAAAAAAACTTTTAAGGAGATTTCTAAAAATAAGGGACCGGTTTTTCTTTCCCTCGATCGAGAGCTCTTGGACCGGCGGAAGAAATTTACAAAGAGGAGAGCCTTCTTCTTTCTTCTTTTTATTGCCCTTTTTGAACCCGATCTAAAGAGGAAAGCTCGATTTAGCCCCATGATTAGACATCTTGCCCTTCGCTTACTTGGATAGGCAAAGCACTAGATAGGGGCAAAATACCAAAGTATTCAAAAAGGTTACTCATTTCGGGTCCATCGCTTGTTGAAAATTTCCTGCAAAATGAACTAGGCATGCTTACATTGATCCATGCAAAGAAAAAAAAAGACAGAGAGAGAGAAATGATCGATCATCTCCCAAACGAGAAATTTCAATTCATGTTTGATGTAGCACAATTTTATCGAAAAATAGCTTTGTGGGAGGCGAAGAAATTTTCGAATTTCAACGAATCTCGATCTACAGTTCATTCTACCTGACGGTAGCAATTCCTTCGAGATTCTCCCGGGCGAGATAAGAACCTAATAATAACCATCTCCCATTTTCATGGTACGAATGAAGTTTTAATCAAAGCCCGGGACCCTCGATCATGCGCCGCGTGGACTTGAAACGTGATTAAAGAGGAGAACGTGGTGCCCGAGTGTCCAGGGGAGAAACATCAAATGCCCAACTTTTGCAAATCCTCTTTCAAAAAAGGAGGCCGCACTCATTTGATTCCTGCCTGCCATTGGTTCTAACCCTACCGCTTCAAGCCATATGCCGACATTCGAAAGACCGATTTCGCAAATGCATGCTCTCCACCAACCGCCCCACGTGCATCCCCTAAATTAAAGAACTCCCCAGACCCAAGCGCCATAAAGTGGTGTACGGAGCGTGACGGCCGATCCCCGTTTGGAATGGTCAAAGAGAAGGACCTTAAAAATTAGGACGGCATACCTGTCTTAGATCTCCATCGATTTCCATTTTAACCCGACATGCACCTACCAATCGATGGTCCTCCTATGACTTGTCATTCATTGAGAAGGATACAAAATAAAAAAAAACAACCAAAAGAGAGAAAAATAAAAAGGAAAAACGCACCCCCACGTGACTCGACGTTTGGCCCAACTATTATGTCACGTGCGCCAGCTTTTGGTATGTGACGTGACTACATAGAATTCAATTCATAAAAGAGTAGAGGCCAAAGAGAAGCTGCCACACGGCATTGAAATGTCAATACGATCTTTGAAATATATTTGACATAATCTTGTTTGACGTGTATGCATAGAAAATTGTCATCGAGCGTGATATCGCATCAAATCTTATTCATGTCACGGCGACAGCTATCTATATTTCGTACTTTGCTTTACTTTGCATGCACAAGCAAAAGCCATAAACTCGAAAAAAAAAAAAAAGAGCAAAAGAGAAGATCGTGCGTGCATATTTGCTCCGTCTGACGTTTTCCTTCCCTTTTTATAGATTCGCATGTTTGGGTATACATCAAGCGAAAAATGTTAATATACTCGCGATTGTTTTGTTAATACAAAGTATAACGGGAGGGCAAGTCCATGGTTTTGAATTTGCAAGCATTAAAAGCGATTGGTATCGATAAAATAGGAATCGTCGTATCGATCGAGCCAAGAGGAGGATGTACTGTATAACCCCGATAAGATTTTTAGAAGAGGACACGGAAAGTCTTACGACCGAAAAAACATTCATTGGTATCAAAGTGCCATACTAACCGTAGACGTAGCGCAATTATCTGACCAGATCCATTCACGAATTTGCACATGCCAAAGTATTATAACAAAATGAAATGCCATGCAAAAGACAACCCGCAAACCATAAATGCTACTCGGCTTTTTAAAAATATATTTCAAATAGCCGCCCCAAGTAGACATGGCCACGGTTCAAGAACCGACGGTTCCGGTTCGTGGCCATGTATGAACCAGAACTGGCAGTTCCGGGCCGGTTCCGGTTCCGGCCGATTTCAGTTCGAGGGGGGAGGAGGAGAAAAGGGAAGGAGGCACAGGATAGCGAGGGGGAGGAGGAGGGGGCGTCGGCGTCGGCAATGGCGGCGACGGCGGCGAGGGTCAAATATGGGAAGACTGGGGGCGGGCGGAAGAGAAAAGGGGAGGATCGGAGGAGGCGCAAAGGAGAGGGGGGAAGAAGGGATTTGGAGGAGGAGGACTGGAGGAGGTGGGCGTGGGTGGGGTTGGAATGTAGGGCTGCAGGCTCCCGCTGCTTGTTGTCGGCGGCGTTGACGAGGATCTCGTCGAAGATCTTGTAGAGGCCGGGGATGTAGGCGACAGGGCGGTGGACCACCTCGTCACCCTCGTAGACCCACGGCGACTAGGTGTGCTTCTCGACGGAGCCAATGTAGGTGTCGGGGCGGAGGAGGATGTGCTCAAGCTGGGACTTCTTCTGGTAGGTCTCCTCCACGGTCCTGCCCTTGCGCGCCGCCGCCGCCGTTGCCGCCGATGCGGCGGCGGTGTTGGCGATGTTGTTGGTCTGCAAAGGGAGTGCGTGGGCCATGGGTTGCGGCGGCGGAGGAGGAGGGGAAGATTCTGGAGAGAAGGAATCGCTGCAGCGAGCCTGCAGCAGTTGTTTTGTTTTTTTTTTAACCAGATCCCGTAGGCCACAGGCCGGTCCCAATTCCGAATCGCAGGCCCGATCAACAAGCTGATCCTGGGTTTGACTCGGGTTGGTTCCTGGCCGGTTCCGGGCCAAAACAGGCCCGTGCCCATGTCTAGCCCCAAGCAAGGATCGGTCACTCCTTCTCATCTTTATTTATTACTTTTTGCTCGAGAGGAAAAAAATGGAACTAAGAATTTGTCCTTTTCTAATTCTCTCTCTTTCGATCAAGAAAAATTCCCTTTCTCTTTATTTTTTTTATTTTTTTTTATTTTATATTGTAAACGTCCTTTTCTGATGCATGTGTCGCTTGTTCTACTCCCGGGGTAATAACAAATAAATTTGACGTCCCCATCACAAAAATTATTGGAGCTAAAAAAAATGAATTTTCTTTTTCCCAATTGAACCTTGAAAATGATGGGAAGATGGCGAATAATATGGCGTATATTCTATTTAGTAAAATTAAATGAGATTTGGATTTGCTAAAAGGAGACGAGACCTTTTTTCCTTTTGGAATTTGGCGAAGCTCCAAGAATATTCATAGCCTCGCTTTTCAACCATTGGACCCCCGATAACATCCACGAGAAAAACATGTGATATAAAAAATGCAATGCTAAATATATATGATATTTGAGTCTTTGACTAAATTTAATTGACGCATTTGAGCCAAGCCTACTAAAAGAATCTCATCTAGAAAATTGCATGTTAGGCCCGAAAAATCATAAAAATTTGAAATTTATGAGCAAAAAGACAATAAGAGGATAGGAATGGCGTCCGCCAGTTTTTCCAAAATATTCCCATGTTCCAAATATTAATTAAATTCAATACGAAAAAATCGCGCATTAACAATTGAAATTTATTAAATTCATTTTTTTTTGTAGAGGACGATGACGACTTTCGGATTTTTTTTTGTCTCCATCTATTTACCTTGATGAAAGAGGCATCCTCGAAATTTTGAAAGGAATTTCCATTTCTAATTTATTCGAGATCTGGAAAACAATCCTCATGATCCAGTCGACATATGAAGAATTGTGTTTGGGGAAAGAAGATTTGCAACCAAACATAGTAACACGTAGATGTTGATATGCAACCAAACATATGAAGAATAGCGGCCGGCGGGGCCAAGCCCTCGCCAGATCCGGCAAGGTTGGCCTCATCCAGCGCTGGCGAGGTTGGCCTCGCCTAGCGCCGGGGAGGTCGAGCCTCGCCAGCGGCTGGCGAGGCCGAGCCCTCGCCGATCGTTGGTGAGGCTCGACCTCGCCGGCCGGTGGCGAGGGCTCGGCCCCACCGGCCGCTGGCGAGGTCGAGCCTCGGCAGCGGGCGGTGGGGCCGAGCCCTCGCCAAATTTAGCGATGCTCGACCTCGCCGGCCGCTGGTGAGGTTGGCCTCACCTTGCAACGGCGAGGTCGGCCTTGCCAGCGGTCGGCGGGGCCGAGCCCTCGCCACCGGCCGGCGAGGTCGAGCCTCGCCAGCAACCGGCAGTGCTGACCTCGTCGGCTTCGGCCTTTGGCCGGTCGCCGGTCCGGCGACCGGCCAAAGGTTGAAGATGAAGAATATTAAGAAAAAAAAAGAAAAAAATTTATAAAAAAATTCGAAAAAAATAAAAATAAAAATATTAAAAAATTAGTTGGGGTAAAATTGTCACAAATATACCAGTTCAGGGCTTTTTGTGGTCAAAAAAATAGTTCGGGGTAAATTTATCACAAATGTACCAGTTTGGGGTTTTTTGTGATAAAAAAAATAGTTTTGGGTAAAATTATCACAATTGTATCAGTTTAGGGTTTTTCGTGGTATTAACAAAAAAAAAATAGATAGAGAGAAAGAAGTGATCGATCATCTCCCAGATGAGAAATTTCAATTCATGTTTTCTGTGGCACAATTTTATCGAAAAATAGCGTCTGAGGGAGGCAAAGAAATTTTCAAATTTCAATGAATCTCAATCTACGGTTCATTTTACCTGGCTATAGCAATTCCTTCGAGATTCTTCCGGACAAGATATGAACCTAATAACAACCATCTCCTGTTTCGCGGTACGAATGAACTTTTAATCAAAGCCTGGGACCCTCGATTATGCACCATGTGGACTTGAAACGTGATTAAAGAGGAAAATGTGGCGCCCAAGTGTCCAGGAGAGAAACATCAATTGCCCAACTTTTGCAAATCCTCTTTCAAAAAAGAGGCCGCACTATCCCAGATGAGAAATTTCAATTCATGTTTTCTGTGGCACAATTTTATCGAAAAATAGCGTCTGAGGGAGGCAAAGAAATTTTCAAATTTCAATGAATCTCAATCTACGGTTCATTTTACCTGGCTATAGCAATTCCTTCGAGATTCTTCCGGACAAGATATGAACCTAATAACAA
This sequence comes from Syzygium malaccense, assembly GCA_031216405.1. Lineage (NCBI taxonomy): Eukaryota > Viridiplantae > Streptophyta > Magnoliopsida > Myrtales > Myrtaceae > Syzygium > Syzygium malaccense. Next base: position 25,951,987 of record CM062262.1, on the reverse strand, counting down.
CCATCTCCTGTTTCGCGGTACGAATGAACTTTTAATCAAAGCCTGGGACCCTCGATTATGCACCATGTGGACTTGAAACGTGATTAAAGAGGAAAATGTGGCGCCCAAGTGTCCAGGAGAGAAACATCAATTGCCCAACTTTTGCAAATCCTCTTTCAAAAAAGAGGCCGCACTAATTTGATTCCTGCCCGTCGCTGGTTCTAACCTTATGCTTTAAACCATCTATCAACATCCGAAGACTGATTTTTGCAAATATGCTCTCGACCTACCCACTCCACATGGATCCCGAAAATAAATAAATAAAAAAGACATCCGAGACCCGCGCACGTTCACATGGGAATCAAATGGTGTACGGAGACCGACGGCCGATCCCCGTTTGGGATGGCCAAAGAGACGGACCTTAAAAATTGGGACGGCATACCTGTCTTAGATCTCCGTCGATTTCCATTTTGCCCCGACGTGCACCTGCCAATTGGTGGTCCTCCTATGACTCGTCATTCATTGAGAAGGATACAAAATAAAAAACAACCGAAAGAGAGAAAAATAAGAAGGAAAAACACACCCCCCACGTGACTCAACGTTTGGCCCAACTAGTATGTCACGTGCGCCAGCTTTTGGTATGCGACGTGACTACATAGAATTCAATTCACATAAGAGTAGAGGCCAAAGAGCAGCTGCCACGGGGCGTTGAAATGTCAATATGATCTTTGAGATATATTTGGCATAATCTTGTTTAACGTGTACACATAGAAAATTGTCATGGAGCGTGATATCGCATCAAATCTTGTCCATGTGGCGGCGACAGCTGTCCATATTTAGTACTTTGCTTTGCTTTGCATGCACAAGCAAAAGCCATAAACCCAAAAAAAAATAATAATAATAAGCAAAAGAGAAGCCCGTGCGTGCATATTTGCTCCGTTTGACGTTTTCCTTCCCTTTTTATAGATTCGCACGTTTGGGTATACATCAAACGAAAAATGTTAATATACTTGTGATTGTTTAGTTAATACAAAGTGTAACGGGAGGGCAAGTCCGTGGTTTTGAATTCGCAAGCATTAAAAGCGATCGGTATCGATAAAATAGGAATCGTTGTATCGATCAAGCCAAGAGAAAGATGTACCGTATAATTTCAATAAGATTTTTAGAAGAGGGCACGAAAAGTCTTACGATCGAAAAAATATTCATTGGTAGTAAAGTGCCGTACTAACGGTAGACGTTGCGCAATTATCCGGCCAGATCCATTCACAAATTTGCACGTGCTGAAGTATTGTCATTAAATGAAATGCCATGCAACAGACGACCCGCAAGCCATAAATGCTACTTGGCTTTTTAAAAATATAATTGAAATAGCCGCCCAAAGCAAGGATTGGTCACTCCTTCTCGTCTTTATATATTATTTTTTGCTGGAGAGGAAAAAAATGGAACTAAGAATTTGTCCTTTTCTAATTCTCTCTCTTTCGATAAAAAAAAATTCCCTCTCTCTTTATTTTTTATTTTTTATTTAATATTGTAAACGTCCTTTTCTGATGCATGTGTCGTTTGTTCTACTCCCGGGGTAATAACAAATAAATTTTGACGTCCCCATCACAAAAATTATTGGAGCTAAAAAAATGATTTTTCTTTTTCCCAATTGAACCTTGAAAATGATGGGAAGATGGTGAATAATATGGCATATTTTTATATAGTAAAATTAAATTAGATTTGGATTTGCTAAAAGGAGACGTGACCTTTTTTTCCTTTTGCAATTTGGCGAAGCTCCAAGAATATACATAGCCCCGCTTTTCAACCATTGGACCCCCGGTAGCATCCTCGAGAAAAACATGTGATATAAAAAATGCAATGCTAGATATATATATTTATATATATTATAATTGTGAGATGATATTTGGGTCTTTAACTAAATTTAATTGATGCATTTGAGCCAAGCCTACTAAAAAGAATCTCATATGGAAAATTGCACGTCAGGTTCGAAAAATCATAAAAAATTGAAATTTATGAGCAAAAAGACAATAATAGGATAGGAATGGTGTCCGCCAGTTTTTCCAAAATATTCCCATGTGCCGAATATTAATTAAATTCAATACAAAAAAATTGCGCATTAACTATTGAAATTTATTAAATTCATTTTTTTGTAGAGGACAATGGCGACTTTCGGATTTTTTTTTTGGTCTCCATCTATTTACCTTGATGAAAGAGGCATCCTCGAAATTTTGAAAGGAATTTCCATTTCTAATTTATTCGAGATCCGAAAAACAATCCTCACGGTCCAGTCGGCATATGAAGAATTGTGTTTGGGGAAAGAAGATCTACGACCAAACATAGTAACACGTAGATGTTGATCCGAGATCACGAGCGGGCTTTGAGATTTTGGCTGCATTTGTTTTGCGAAAAAATGAAAAATTCCGAAAATATTTTCATAAAAACATTCTGCTTGCATCGTTGACAAACATGACTATTTACACATATATTATTATAGATGATGATAATATTTTTTATTGACTATCGATTTTAAGCGATACGAGTTATCAATATTCTCATCTTATTATTAAATTCACTGCGAATTTTATGGAATTGCGATTTATCTCTTTCGCACGGGGCCTCCTTTCCGTTAACAAATTTCAAAATTTCAAGAATTCTTCCCGAAAAAAGGGAAAAGATTAAGGACCAAAAACAGAAAAGTTCCTTTCAAGCAAGGCGGACAGCGATCGCGAACAGAAGGACCGCCCTGTCGCTCGGATGGCGACGGAGGCGCGCGATGTCGCTGACGCGTCGATCGTCTCTCGCTCGTCAGCATCCATCCCCCAAGACCATGTCAGATCTTTATCCCCGCGGCCACGATCGTCCGTGGCCCCTCGGCGTCCGCCCGCGACAGCGAAACGCGCGACCTCTTACACGGCCCGCCGTGGGGTCGCCGCGCGACAGAACACAGCGGCAGCTCAGCTTGAAGATCGGGCGGTCCGAAGTTGGCCGCACCGGAAGGGCAAAGGGGGAATCTATATTTGGTCTCTAGAGCAAGAAAACAGAAAAGGGTAAAAGGAAAAAGCGGAACAGTCCCGTGTCGCTGTTGTCATCATCATCCATCCACCCATTTTCCTTTGCTCTGTTTCCCCGTAATTAAATATCCAACCCAGCACCCCACCGAGTGCTCGCTCGATGAAAAGGCGAGGCTTTCTTTGCTCCCGCAAAAGATCGCGCGAAACCCATTTCAAGAACCGGAGATCGATATCGAAGCTCGTCCCTGAGGGCTGCCGCGAGCGATGGGTCGATTGGGAGAGAGGTTCTGGGCGCTGGTCAACAACAGGTGGCTGGTGTTCGTGGCCGCAATGTGGATACAGTCGTGCGCGGGTATTGGGTACTTGTTCGGGAGCATATCGCCCGTGATCAAGAGCTCGTTGAGCTACAACCAGAGGCAGATTGCCAGGCTCGGCGTGGCCAAGGATCTTGGGGACAGTGTTGGGTTCTTGGCTGGGAGCTTGTCTGAGGTCTTGCCTATGTGGGGTGCTCTGCTCGTGGGTGCTCTGCAGAACTTTGTTGGGTATGGATGGGTTTGGCTCGTCGTCACCGGCCGAGCTCCAATTCTGCCTTTGTGGGCGGTGAGTATTGATGATGCAACAGAAGCTATAAGATTTATGTTTTGTGTGTGTTTGGTGATGTGTATGTATAGGACCTGGCGAAATCTGTTCTTGCGCATCCCTATAATTTGTTATGCCGATGGACATTTGAGGGAAACGAAGTTGGAGATGTCAATTGTGGAAGTAGAAGGTCATGTAGGATTTAGGAAATATAGATCAGAACTTCTCTTCGCTATTTCTGTGGTAATGGTTTTTATTTGTGAGGAGATGGATTTGGATGTTTGAGGAAGGTGGTGGAGCTGCATCATAACCTGATGAGTGATGATTTTCTGCTGAAATTTGGCAGTCCGAGTCCATGGCTTGGGCTGCAGCGTTTGGAGCTCCAGATCTCACATTTCTCTGTTTATATCTGTGACAAGTTAGAATATTTCAGCATATGCATCTCGTCGAATTAATTTAGCCCTCTGGCAGCCGCTGGTTGCCTTTTGATGATAGTACCTATTAATTGTCCTTTAAGCAGATTAACTATGTTTGACTGCATGAAAAGATTTTTGTGCCGATCCTTTATGAACATATGTGTTTTCTTTTAGCGTTCTTCTCCCTTCATTTTGTGTTCTGTGAGAAGAAACAAGACATTTGGGTAGTATTCTTTTGCCATTGGTGGACATGTGCATTCTTTCATGCAAGGGAACAAACAATTTAGATTCCTCAAACTATGAAAACTCCTGAGTTCTTATGCATCACCAGGAGTTACTTGTTTGGAGTTTAGCTCTCAAGATCATTTAGTCTTCTGCTGATCCCTTTGCACTTATTACTGAATATCTCCTGTTTCCCTGCATCATGGCATGCTTGCGAGACAAAGTCAAGAGCGCTTATTGACGGAGCTCCTTTTGGCTTATGTAGATGTGTGTTCTTATCTTCCTTGGAACCAATGGCGAGACCTACTTCAATACAGTAACTCTGGTTTCCTGCGTGCAAAATTTCCCAAAAAGCCGGGGTCCTGTGGTGGGCATCCTGAAAGGCTTTGCTGGGCTCGGTGGTGCTATTTTGACACAAATTTATGCAGTGATCCATTCCCCCGATCATGCGAATCTCATATTCATGATTGCAGTTGGTCCAGCAATGGTCACAATTGCTATGATGTTCATCGTCCGACCAGTTGGAGGTCATAGGCAAGTACGCTCATCTGATGGACTAAGTTTTACATTTATCTACAGTGTATGCCTTCTGTTGGCAGCATACTTAATGGGGGTCATGCTCGTGGAAGATCTAGTTGATTTGAATCAGACAGTGATGACGATTTTTACGGTGATTCTATTCGTGCTGCTCCTGCTTCCGATCGTGGTGCCGGTTTCACTGACTTTCTTCTTAGACTCAAGGGCACCATTTCAAGAACCTCTTCTGCCTGAGCCACAGAAACAAGAACCAGGCAAATCTGGGCAGGATGGACATGAGGTCATTTTCAGTGAAGTTGAAGATGAAAAGCCAAAGGAGGTGGACTTGCTTCCGGCATCAGAGAGGCAAAAGCGAATAGCGCAGCTGCAGGCGAAACTTTTCCAAGCTGCTGCCGAAGGTGCAGTGAGGGTAAAGAGGAGGAAGGGCCCGCATAGAGGAGAGGACTTCACTCTGACGCAGGCTTTAATTAAGGCGGACTTTTGGCTTATCTTTTTCTCGCTTCTACTGGGTTCTGGTTCTGGAGTGACGGTTATCGATAATCTGGGCCAGATGAGCCAATCTCTGGGGTACAATAACACGCATATATTTGTGTCCATGATCAGCATTTGGAACTTCCTAGGCCGTGTTGGCGGAGGCTACTTTTCTGAAATCATTGTAAGGTACGGAGTTAATTTGCTTTCCTCCGCAATGGTGATTTTCTTACCAAAGAACCTCTGTTTTAGCATCACCATTAACCATGATGTTGCCTTTTGCCCCAACAGGGATCATGCTTATCCAAGGCCAGCGGCAATGGCTGTGGCTCAATTCATTATGGCTATAGGGCATGTTTTCTTTGCCATGGGATGGCCTGGGGCAATGTACATCGGTACCCTCTTGATCGGGCTTGGTTATGGGGCCCATTGGGCGATCGTGCCTGCCATGGCCTCGGAGTTGTTTGGGTTGAAGAAATTTGGTGCTTTATACAACTTCCTTACTTTGGCTAACCCTGCCGGTTCGCTAGTCTTCTCCGGTGTAATTGCGAGTAGTATATATGATTACGAAGCAGAGAAGCAAGCGCGTCAGCACCATCACCATCCGCGAAGCTGGGGGTCGATATTTTCAACCATGCTTGCTGTGGATGAGCCGCTGAAATGTGAAGGTTCTATATGCTTTTTCCTGACGTCAATGATTATGTCAGGACTGTGCGTCATTGCGGTGGTCTTGAGCATGATCCTTGTCTACCGGACTAAAATTGTTTACGCCCATCTCTATGGAAAATCTCGTACCTGAATTTTATGATTGGGGTCAGAGTTGTGTTTATCCCTTATGAAGCAATGTTAAGAGACTTGATTGTTCAGCTGGTAATGCCATCAGACCATGCTTTTCTTGACGTGCTGCGTTATGAGAAACGGTGTCGAACTCTCCGTTGCTCTTGTATCGTGAGCCTAAATAGAGAGGTCTCAGGAGCGACGTGTGCCGTAGAAGATTGATGTATATGTACGTTTCGTGGGTTGCGAGTTGTGACAAGTGTGCTATATACCTGCTCTGTACTCTGCTATTCGGAATGAATTTAGAAATGGTTCTTCTCTTTGTTGTCATCAGGGTACATATAACCTCTTACTCCTTCATCTGCTTACATGAATGGTTAAGTATCAGTTACTTTATGGCTTCAATTCTTATAAAAGGACAACTATTACATTGAAAAAATTTCTGAAAGTTGGTTTACTCGAACGGTATGACCCGACCCTGACAATTTCAATCGATAAGATACTCCAATACAAAACAAATGGGGTGGTTCTTTTTTATTCCACAGTTAAGAACCACACGCTGCTTATTGATTCTATGTCCGAATTTTCAAGCCGTGGCCGTAAGTTATGAATTGAATGCTGTACAATCTCTTCTTATCTGTCCTTGGCTTCCGGTCTTGACATTCACCCTCCCGAGCTTAATCATCGCAGTGGCGAAGGCCTTGTTGAACTTGCCCGGGCTGTTGGCAAAGCCCACTACGGTAGGCTTAGACGCCGAATCGGTGAAGAGCGACTCGTCCGAAGTGAACAGGCCCATGCCTTGGACCAGATTCTTGTAGTACATGTTGTCGAATGTCTGAGGAGTCACGGGGTCCATGTTGATCGCTATTTGCGGGTCCACATTCTGGGGGCAATCTTGCATTAGCTGCGCTGCATAGGTAGAGTTGAGAGTCGGGTCCACTTGAGACGACGAGGAGAACGAGTAGAGACGGTTGGCGAAGCGGCTGCAGTGGGAAAAGCCGAGGGTGTGAGCGCCCGAGAGCGCGATCATGTCGGATTGTGTGAGGCCGTGTCCGGAGAACATCGAATTGAGCTGGTCGAGATCGAAATTCGGTTCTGGCAATTTCCCGGCTACTAGAGATGCTTTGGAGATGAGACCGTCGCGACGTCCGAGCTCTACGTTGAACGATGGACCTCCGGCCTGAACATTTTTCATGCAACATTGAACAAGTGAGAAAACGTTCAAGTCTTGAAGCATGATAGTCATTTGACCCAACATTGAGCTGCGAGGGTGAATTGTCCCCGGAGGTTCTTGCTTACCAGGACAACTACGTCGCGAGCAGCTATGGCTAAGATGTCCGCGCACGACACGATGCCGGGGCAAGTCTCTTCGACAGCTTGCTTTGCCTTGATGACAGTGTCGAACCCATCTCCGGCCAGAGACTCATTATCCGGAGCGTCCTTCTCGGCATCCCCGTTAGGCGACGCGATCAAAATCGAAGCATCGCATCCCTAAAAAACATTTAAAGTAACTTGCCGAAACTGTGATTGAATGAAAATTGGTACCAGGTGTTTCTTAACCAAAGTAATCCTGAACAAGTTCATACCTCCCGGAAAATATCTTATGAGCAAGATGGGACCCTGAAAAGCAAGTTCGCTGAATAGATTTATGGTCTCTAACCTTTTTTAATTTCCCCTAATTTATCGGGCGACCAAGTCGGACGAATCATCACACAATCAAGTCCGCAATAAGGAAAATCAACACGACGATGTCCGTTTAAGGGTCGGTGATTACTCGAATATATGAGAGTTTTGTATATACGTTACGATATAAGATTAAGCTAACATGAAGTGATTGTCGAACTACGTGATCGATTTGATTTTCTTTAATTATTCTCCTCGAAATGTCGTGTCCAACTAGTGATGTACTTATCTGCCCCCGGAACATTTCTTTGTTTGGCAATTGTATTAGGAATGCTTTTGGTTCCTAAATAATTAGGTTGTTGTCGCAACAAATTTTGACAAATCGTGATTAATTAATTCAAAAGGGGTGGTTGGGGCTTCGTGAGAAAGTTCACTAAGATATTGGGGTAGCTGAAGTGTCTCATCTTGACCATGAAAATGATTGAAAACGTCAAACATGTGTTCCCAAGTCAACTTCTTGTTACTTATGATTCCTCTATGTAATTGACATAACTCGTACGACCTTAGGATGGAACCTGCCCAGACGTTGCAACCCGGCTCAGATACGGCGTAGAACGAGCGACAATTTTGACCGTTTAGAGAACTTTAATAATGCTGTGGAAGAAGTAATGATATTCCATGCATTTTTTATTTCTTTTTTTCAAAGAAAAATATGCACGAGGATATACGAAAAAGAAAATAGCACGGTGTACGCGTAGACGAATATCCAAAAGATTATGGAAATGAGAGTTTGTCAAATGGATTGGCCTTCCAGTTGGGGCTTCTGGAATTGCAATCAAAAGCTAGTAGTTTCCAGGGTTATGCATGTGTGATCAATCAGATGAAACTGAAAGCGGAGGGGGAGGCGGAGGAGGGAGCATGATTGGAAATGCATGCATGGAGGAAAAGGGTTCACCTCGACGAAGCAGTCGTGGAAGAAGAGGCGGAGCGTGCCGGGGATGGTGACGAAGGTCTGGCCGAACTTGGTCGTTACCGCCTGCTTCACGATGCTCTCGACGTTCGGGCAGGTCTTGCCATAGAAATCCTCCACCAGTTGTGCTCTTCCCACCTCCACCTCCATCGTCGCCGTGAACACCATCACCACCCAAAACCCTAACTTCCTCGCCGTCGACCTCTCCATGTCCGTCCCCTCTAGTCTGCAAATTCTTCCCCTCACCAATCACCAAAGAAGAAGCAGCAGCAGCAGCTCGTGTCTTCCGTCTCTTACAACGTTTTCTTCTCAACCCAACAACACGACTTCTTCGCACACGTTTATACGAGTCTACGGAAGTGGCGTGTCTGTATGTGCATGCGTGGACAAGTTGCCCTCTTTGTACTTGGTCTAAGCATCCGAGAGAGATATATATCAGGCTCTACTTGGCCCTTTTGATTATATACTTATTTAATTGCTTGGCAAGCTGTTTGAATGGTCAGGTACCTTCCTCAGTCTCTTTCTTCCACCTTCTGTCTTTTTCTTGGGCTTGCTGTTCACTCAGATTTGGTCTAAATAATGTTTTTTTTATCTTTCCTTCTCGAATTATAAGAATTGGTCTCATGTTTAATTTATATGCAAATGGCATCAGCCTCTATCTCGTCGGATTTATATGCTGAAGGAGTCGGACACGTCTCCCCCTTTCCGGTCGTAGGGATACAGATGGAACTGAAAGCTATTGAAGGGTTCATGTTGTGATGGCATGTCGACAGCTAAGGGCATGGCCGGTCTGCCATCATGTGCAGCTAGTCGAGGTCAACTAATGAAAATTTACGCTCTCTCCAGATGAAGTATTATTATTATACACATTCTAGATATACAATCATTGTTTCGCCCTGCTCACCTGTCTGAAACGTTTTGAATATATAATTATTGTTTCGATTCGCCCGTCTGTCTAAAGCGTTTTGAAATAGCCTGTTTAACGGACGCGAATATAACATGGGAATGCTAGAGCATCCACATCATAAGGTGCAATTTTAGCTGTTAGTGTTGATGACATCACGAATTTTGGTTAATTTTCCAGGCTTTAAACCCTTGAACGTCTGAGTGCCAATATAGTTTAAGTCAGAATTTTCTTTTTATGAAGCTTTCAAAAACTAAATAATTCCCATTTATGCCGCAACCCCAAGTAACTATTTTCCATCTGGCAAACTAAAAACTTTAAGAGTAATAAAAAAAGCAGCTTGGAACTTCAACAAATAACCTCGAAAATCAACCTAACTTCGTTTGAATCGAAACACTTTCATCTCGACCGTGATCCTCAAGTCCAACCAAGAAGCCTCGTGGCAATGGCGCTCCGACGAATATTCTTTCGCCATCATCATTCGTGAAGCTTTTTCAATAAAGGGCAGCAACGGATAGACCATAGAACCGGTCGACAAATTCCGCGACACGCGCATATTAGAGCAAATCAATCACATTCGAGCACTCGATGGACTTAGTAAAGCAAATTTTATAAACCTCTCCCCTTTTTGCCCTCACAAGCCAAAATTTATAATTCCGTGCATTTCAAAATATTATCCCTAATGCAATCATTGTCAAGGGAGGTTATTATTCTCGATTAAAATATACCAAGTCAAGTAATTATTACAAGACACATTTTTGTTTTATTCCGGGATCATGACACTGCGCATCCAAGCCAATCACGCATACGGTCCACTCCCCAACTTTTGCCAAACAAAATGTGGAATATTGTGGTGGGGGAGTGCTCACCTGCCTTGCAATCCAATAAATTAATCTTCGTGTGATATTTATAATCAGGTAGTTAGGGCAACCGTTTAACCATGATTGTGACAGTCGGCGAATTAGCAGGTCGAAGAGAATTGCTTTGCTAAGCGTGTTTCTGAAGCGTTATATTATCCCGCCAAGAAGTACTCGGCTTTTTTGCCGTATTTGATGCCACATGCTTATGCTGGAGCAACTTTGATTTATGCACGTAAGCTTCAGCCCGCTCAACTTGTCATTCATTGTTTTACGGGAAAAAGCCACCAAAAACTCCAAACTTTTTCACCTGTGACACATTTACCCCGAACTTTTTTTTGCGACACCAAAAACCCCAAACTTTACTATTTATGACATATTTACCCCAATGCATTTAGTCTATGGGCATTTTCGTCTTTTTTGTATTTTCTTTTTTTTCTTTTTTTTTCTTTTCCGGCTAAGGGAGCCTCGCCGGCGTCCGGCGAGCGTCGCCCTCGCCGAATCCGGCGAGGGGGGCCCTCGCCGGCGTCCGGCGAGAGTCGCCCTCGCCGGCGTCGGGCGAGCGTCGCCCTCGCCGGCGTCCGGCGAGAGTCGCCCTCGCCGGCGTCGGGCGAGCGTCGCCCTCGCCTGGGCGAGCGAGGGCGGCCCTCGCTCGACCCAGGCGAGGTCGACCCTCGCCGGCGTCGGGCGGCCCTCGCCGGCGTCGAGCGAGGGCGGCCCTCGCCCGATCCGGCGAGGTCGACCCTCGCCGGCGTCGGGCGAGGGTCGCCCTCGCCTGGGCGGGCGAGGGTCGCCCTCGCCTGGGCGAGCGAGGGCGGCCCTCGCCGACGCCGGGCGAGGGCGACCCTCGCTCGACGCCGGCGAGGGCAGCCCTCGCAGGCGTCGGGCGAGGGAGGCCCTCGCCGGCGTCGGGCCTCCCTCGCCAGATCGGGCGAGGGCCGCCCTCGCTCGACGCCGGCGAGGGCGACGCTCGCCCGACGCCGGCGAGGGCCGCCCTCGCTCGCCCAGGCGAGGGCGACCCTCGCCGGACGCCGGCGAGGCTCCCTTCGCCGGAAAAGAAAAAAAGAAAAAAAAAAGAAAATACAAAAAGACGAAAATGTCCATAGACTAAATGCATTGGGGTAAATGTGTCACAAATAGCAAAGTTTGGGATTTTTGGTGTCACAAAAAAAGTTCGGGGTAAATGTGTCACAAGTGAAAAAGTTTGGGGTTTTTAGTGGCTTTTCCCCTTGTTTTATTATTGATTAGGTAGAGAGTCAACTCCAAACCGGAGGGTCGATGCAACTGAGAAGTACCCGCACCGACCAGCGGTCGGCCTGAAAAGAGAGAGAGAGAAAAGAAAGGAGAGGATTATCAAACAGATTTCTTCTTTGTCCGCACATGATTCTTCGTCTCCTTCTCGCGTCCCGTGAATGGCCAGAATAACGGCAAAGATGCATGCTATGAACAAACGGTTAAGAGATCGAAATACCCTTTTAAGGACAGCTGTTTGTAGTTAACAAAATATTTACAATCGCTGTTGTTCTCTTCACTTACACCAGCAACAATAAATTGTTGCTTCGATCTCCCTGTACATTAGAGGACTCCTTTTTACACGTGATCAGGACTCCTGATGCCCCCAGTGTGCATTAGGAACTATACATACCATCGGTCAAGATGCACAGATCAAGTAGCGCCAGCAATGAGATCCTTCTCGCTGTCCACAGCTTCGAAACCGTCTTCAGCCACCACCCAGGGCAATAGTTCCCTGAGATTATTCCACAACACTGAAGCATCAGAGAAGTGGAGTACGCCCGAAACGCGGTGAACTCTCCATACGTTTGACAGTCACTTTCCTTTTAGCAACTGAGCTAGCTTAACTAGAGCTTTCTTGTCATGTCACTTTGAACAGGAACATATTTACCCGCTTTTGCTCTAATTTATCTGTGCAGAACATTGAAGCTACAGCGTACAGTTACAAAAAAGAAGTTGCCTGATGTCTCGGGATAAAAATCATAAGCCATCATCACACAAGCAATCGCTTAAGAGATGGTTCCTTCCAAACTCTTACATGATGATATTTATGCACATACAGACCCAAAATGATGCTGATAGCGGCCTACCTTCCCTTGCCGTAGGATTTTCGGGTAACGTCCCACCATATCAACCACAGTAGATGGGTCAGCCACTCTGATGCCTCCACCAACCACAAAGTCAAGGCCCTCATTTCGCATACAATAAGGAACAAAAGAAAAAAACACACAAAACATCATTTTTGTCTCTATTGATTTCCCAGATAGATGACCAATGCACGTACCAAAATTTGAGATAATCCGTTTCTCTACAATCCGAGCAAATGCGACCAAAATAATGCATCAAAATGCAGATTTTCAAGGATTTCCGTGGAAAAGGACTTATATAGCTGGATTTTAGGACAAATATGTGAGGAGGGGATGCACGAAACTATTCATTTTCTCCCACTCTCTTCCAATCCTTTGGTAAGGACCTCATCCAGTAATTGTTCTGAAGACAGTCAATATTAGAGCGGTTTATCTCTAGCAGATATTCGTACATTTGTTTAATGCACAGGCATTGCTAAAGTTCAGTTCTGCGTGCCACATTTTTGTGATGAATAAGAAAAATCAAATCTCAAATAGTCAGCAAGAAGCAACTTACTAGAATCAAGACGTACCTCTGGTCCATAACTATCAGCTATGACAATTGGATCTATCGATCATCCAGTCGTCATCCTTTGGCCCTTTGACACCAGAAAGCAGGACAATCAGTAAGGGATACTTACTGAATTTGTTTAGATATGCTTGGCATCCATAGCATGATATACACCATGAACAGATGCAAAAAAATCCAACCTGGTCGAAATTAAGGGTGAATCCATCATCTCCAATAGAGATTGACATATGGCATCATCAGGAATTCGGATGCAAACACACTTCCTGTGAGCATATTTGCCAGCTGTAGTCCCATACCTAGTGCATTGTTTTGGCAACTCTTTGCTTGCAGTTAAAATGAAAGTGTACTGCAAATGGGGAAATTTCTTAACTGAGCTGTGCACCGGAAACTTCATTACAATGTCTGACAGATCTAAGGTCCCCAGGGGAATCCTAAAGACTTGCAATGCGGTAAATCATGTCACATATATCTCGAAGGCCACAGCAACAAGCAACCATTCAAAATACAAAAGAAATGTTACATTCCATAGTGATATTCCCGTACAATGTACAAAACAAAGAACCTCGATTGTTGGTAGACCATTAATTTATGCTGTTTAACATACTACCAAGGGCTAAAAAGCTGAATGAAACGATACTACTTCCTCTTCCACATAAGTAGGAGATCCACAGGCTGAAGCAAATTAAATGATAATGTACAATCAAGTTTCATGTTCCCTTGTCTTTTCCGCATTGTGTCAAATACATTGATTTGACATGCCACCGGTGCGAACCTTGGCTTCCTCAACGAGAAACAACATTTTAAAGTGAGAAACTTACAGGGCCAGGTAAGCAATGTTTCACAGCTCGAAATATATTCGTATGGCCTTGATCATCACCACGAGGGAATTCCATTGTGTATGTATCTATGTCGCGGAAGGAGCGACGCTATATACTTGGAGGCTGCACAATCACACGTAATAGCAAGGAGCGTTAATGATACAAAAGATGATGTGATCGAACAATTTTGCTGCAGAGGTGCTCTAGATAGAAGACTGATTCTGATCTGCATGACTTTCTTAGATTATCACTTTGCTACTTCAAGGACATGACATGATATTCTCAGGCCCATGATATTATTCGAAAATACTGAACTGACAAAAGAGAACCAGAAATATTCCGTACCTTGGAATGAGCTATGTCTTTGATTCTGCAATCATAAAGAACATAAGACCACTTTTGTAACGACTAGGAAATGAATTACATTAAAATGATCTTGAACTAATTTACAAGAATATGCCAATTCCTCCTTAAATCTTTCAATTGCTCAATGGCTCTTCAAGTCGCAGACTATGGCATATCTAGTAATATGAGAAATATCGAGAAAACTTTTCATAGTTAATCATCTCATGCATACAGGATCCTCATGCTCATGGAATGGTAAATTGACAAGTAATTACTACTTGAAAGTTCAGTTATTAAGGTTGGGTTGAAAGAGTCATTGTACACTGTTTCACATTCATCTTAATTGCAGAGGCAATGCAAAAACTCCAATTTACAGGCTTTTGCAGACTGAGCTATAATATCACCGTGACTCAAATTCATATAGGACAGACACAACTCGATATGAACCTCACCACTCTGTTCGATTCCGAGACCTCTTTCACATGCTTGACCGATCCAAGTTATACCAGGCTGCTGGAAAGCGTATGCTAAATTTTTGATGCAGAACCGCATCACTTCCTCAATGACTAGGTTGTTTTTGTGTTCTTTTGATGTTGTCGTTTCTGTTGCAGTTTCACTCACAAGTACAAGATGAGCGGCGCCTTCGTGACTCGAGAATCCCTTTGGAGTATTGTTATCAGATGAGGTGATGTTTAGGGATTTTTGGAGACAATGTCAGTGTAATATCGTTGCAGTTGTGTACTGAAAGCTAGTTATTTTGGTGATGGACAGTCCCAGAGGCAACGCCAATTTCGTGCCAAGCATGAGTTTAACTATGAAAGGAGGCGACCAATTTGTTGTCCATGATCCTACAATTGTCATCTCTACTCGGGTAGTGAGCTCAATTACGCAAATGATTTCACATATATGTTCGATGAATCGTAACTAACATGACAGTTCTTGTTTCCCGCCGTTTTGCAGGAGACACTCTTGTACAGCCTCGCCATTGTCAAGGATGCGGAAATGTACATGATCGGCCGTAAGACTCGCGATCTCCGTTCAATCTTCCACTATCGTTAAACAGGTCTAATGAATACTTACGAACAACTGAATCATTTGTGTGGGACTTGGGATACCAAAATCCCAGATTCAAGCTTATATAATCTAGACACTTCATTCGATTCTTATGGAAATGATCACGTTTTCCTACTGCAACTCTTTCATGACGGGCTACCGAGTCGTGTTCGACAGCGAAAGGCTCGTACTGGGGTGGAAGAAATTTAATTGTCCGTGCTCTTCGATCCCCCGATTCACTAAACATTCCGGTCCTCTTTGATCTGGTGAGCCAACCTATTCTCAATCGAATTATTGATTTCCGATCTCTAATGCAGGCTATGACAAGGAGGATCCTAACAAACTCCCCGAGAAGCCACGGAAAGAGACAAACCCCGATGTGACGATGACCGATTGTTCGTAAAATTTAAAAAGCAAATAAACGTGTCAAACAAGTAATATAATGATGAGAAGGGTATCGTCCCACAGAGATTGATAATTAATAAACCAATTAAATATTAAAAATGGACTAATTCTAAAATTTATGTAATAGATCAAAATAGTGTTCAGAATAAATGGAAATTGACAATCTTAGAAACAAAATTTCGTACTAAATGGAAATAATCAATATCCTATTTATAGGATAACATCCAAGAATCCTAACATAAGGCAATGGTTTATTTTTCACATAAAATTAGGAAATAAATCATAGAATTCCTGATTTGGCATTCACCTTCTAACTCTTCTATGGGTGGCGTCTTCCTTTTCTTCCTTTTGCTATTCCTTTCCTTCTTTTTGCCATTTTTTCCTTATTTTCTCTATGTCTCATTGTGCTGCATAAACAAGGAAAATTGGAATTAAAAAAATCCAAATATTTTCTCACAAACATTGCATTATGTGTTGCCTAAAATTGGTAAAGTAACTCTATTTTTATATAGAGTTATCACCGATCATCAGAATTCACATGCATCATCATCATCTCAACCGATCATCAGAATCCACATGCATCATCATCATCTCAATATGGCCATATAACAGAGCTCCTTTGCTCGGGCTACCTCCTCATGTTGCTCGTGCTCTGTGTCCTAGCCGTTTTGGGTCCGCTCATTCACAGATCAATAAGCCCACGCTCAATCAGTCAAGAAGAGGTCTAAAGGACTGAGTTTGATTGAGGCATGGAGATTGTCTCTGTGAACATGCTCGAGGGTCATGTAAAGCAAAACATAGGCAAGCAAGCACAAAACAAAGTCTGCAGCAGCCGATTTTAGGAGTGCCACCAGAAGTAAAATACGGCAGTGGTCTCTTAGTTCAAACAAATTCCTGCTTCATAGCCACCATGTTGGATTCAAGAAGAAATCACCATCCTAGTTCGCTAATTCCATTGAGATCATGCATACAAATGTCACCGCCCTAAATTAGATGTGCACTCATTCATGCAAGGGAACAAACAATTTAGATTTCTCAAACTAAGAAAACTCTTTTAAGTTCTTGTGAATCACTAGGGGAGTTGCTTGTTTGGAGTTCAGCTCTCAACATCATATAGTCTTCTGCTGATACCTTTGCATTTTTTTGTCGAGACTTCCGACAGCCTTCCTCTTTTTCGCAGAACTGAGACTTAGAAAGTAAGTCCGAAAGCCCTCCTCTTTCTTGCAAAACTGAGACAACACTCTATAGGACTCCATCAAGAGTGCAGGATATCGATCAACAAAGTAAGTGTCCAAACCTTCGGGAACCGATCCCAAGATCTCCTGTCAGAAATACCAAAGCAACAGATATGAGCCTTGTACGCATGCAGCTGTGGACGAGAGAGAGAGAGAGCGAGAGAGCGTGAGAGTACCTTAAATTGATTTGGAGCTTTCATGTGGTGGCTAAAACTGTCTCGCACCGCTCGCAATAAGTCTCTAACACACCTACCGTCGTAGGCTCCATGTCTACGTAGGTTGGCCATAACTATAGGCTCTATTTTGTCGTCCCAACTCACATCAAAAATCAGTGGAGCAGTGTTCTCCAATTCTTTCAAAAGACGTGAATTGGGTGCCCTAGCTTCCAATTCTACTCTATCGCTGACGTCACGAAGAAAGGACAGTCTCATCTCTGAACTCCAAAAAAATGGATGGTGAAGCACCTTTGATGCCTGCGGCCTGGCAGTAACTAAAAGCAATTAACTACTGACCCAAAATGCTCCAAGAAAAGAACTACACAAACCGGCTGAGATGGACAGACTTCCTAAGTTCAATAGCATCACAACTATGGCCTTGGTGCAATCTCTATACAATTAAAATTGCATTAGCTCACTGAGAACCAAAATGTCTGAAAACTTCCATGCACTCATTGACTCCAAGAGGCAGTTGTTTGACCACGACAATAAGGCAACTCCAAGTACCTTAAATTAGCAAACCAATCATTCATTCCCTTATTTCATAATTAAGAAGATAGGAGATCTACACATTATTTGCTCATCAAGTAGAGCCTCACCAGTCGGATAGATATTTAAACCTGGTTTGAGAAAACTCAAGCTACTTTTAATACTATTAGTCAACGAACAATGGTTACAAAATCTATCAAACAACGCATTGAAAACGGTAGTGATGCAAATTAAAGATGACAGCACTCTCACCTTAATTTAGGATCTGCATTTAGCAAACGCGAAATCAGATCATGGGCTTCTGGTATAAATGCCACCAAGGACAAATCCATGGTGTTGTTCTCAATATTAATGTCACGTTCTCCACGCTCGCCAAAAGGATGTCTTCCACGAGTTATGCAAAAGAAAAGGACACATCCTAAACTAAACATGTCTATTGCGGGTGTTTGCTGTTCACCATGTTGAAGCAGTTCAGGTGCTTGCCATCCTGAGGTTCCACAATCTGCATCACGGAAATTGTAGATAAAAAAAAATCATGTATAGACCTCCACAAACTTTACCGCACATAAAAAGCAATACAGAGCGACCTAACTTCCAACGTAAAGTACTCTTCAAAAGAAGAGATTGGTCTAACAAGTAAAATGAATCAATCTTGAAAAAAAGAAGATATAAAGCTGTCTTGAGGACTTACGGGTGGCACGATATTCCAAGGAAGATTGAGGAAGGCATTTAATAATGCCCACATCCGATAGCTTAGCAACGAACGGTTTCCCAGCGTGCAAGACATGATGCTTAATCAAGACATTATGAGGCTTTAAATCCCCATGGATTATTCCCAATTCATGCAAATGGCTGAGTCCCGATACCACTTCCCTGTATCATAGCATAGGATAGACATAATGACTTAAACTGACAATGTATTTGGAACCAACCAAATAGTATCTTGGATCATCATAAACAAAATTATATACTAAGACAAATTCTATTGGAATCTATCGTCATATCAATCACATCACGAATCAAAAAGATATATCGATTCTATCGAAATGGGAAAATCAATGTCTTTTATCGTTACGTAATTGACCAAACTAAAAATAAGAGTTTGGTATTGATAGTGACATTGAACTTGACTTATAACTTTAGAAAGGAAGCTAGTCTACAAGGTTCAAAACTCTGCTTGATTGCATTAGGCTAAACATGACGCCAGCAAAAAAGTTCATTGAAAAGGTTCATGAAAGTAGTGATCTCTATGAGATGCTTTAGAGTCATGTAGGCGCATGTAAGCAAGCTATACTGCCACGTGTAAAACATAAAAATTACCTCATCAGTCTCATCAACAAATGCGAGGGACGACCATAAACCCACAAGTAAATCCCCTGCGTCCCAATATAATCCATCCTCCATTTATATCTACGCACTAATGTTGGATCACCAGAAGAGATAGAGTAATCCGAAGGGACTGAAAGCGCATGAATCAAATCATACAAGGTGAAAGTACATCGAGTTAGACCAAGGTACATGAAATTCTCGTCGTAATTCAATCCCCAATACCGAACAATATTCGGATGCTGCACATGTTTTATCATGCTAGAAATCACGTCGAAGGCAACGGTACGATGACCTCGGACTAGTCGCTTCACCGCGATGAGTTGATCACAATAGAAGCCGTCGAAGACCGTGGTCCCATCACTTCCCCTGCCGAGTTCGAATCTTGTCGTGTCGAGTTTACCACAGCAAGTCCCTCCAATCGCACCATCGGGAGGAGCGAATCCCTCAGCCATGTTTTTTGTCGAGTATGTTGAGCAGGTCGCCGTGGGGAGAGAGGGGTTTTTCAGGTTATGGCTTGATTTTCCCTCTGTGTTTTCCTTTTATGGCGATCTCCCGACTTAAAATACGACGTCGTTTGAGACAATCAATCTCCATCCTTCAAAGTAACGATGATTCAATGGCCACGATGCTTGCTTGGGAGGGGCCACATGGATATGTTAGATTGCGTGATCTTCTGGTGATTACGTTTCTAATTGCCTATCACTATCCACGTTGATCTTCCTAGTCGCAAAATTGACAATTTATGTTCCATGATTAAATGTGACTTTGTCAAAACCATGCTGCCGATTTCGTGGTCATATATGGTTGTCTTTTATGCGTTCCGTATGTTTTCAAACTTATCAAGTGAGATGACGGTGATTTTCTAATTGAATAATAGGCTATTGTCTATTTTTACGTGTCTATTTAAATAATTGACGTATAAGGAGCATAACATCTTATAAATTTTCGTCCAAAGAGGATAAAAAGACAACGGTGTTTTTAAAAGTGACGCATTCTTGCAAAAGTACGGAATAATTTTAAATTGTTGAGGAAGAATTATGGGGCGTAAAACAAAAAAAAATGCCGGGTATATTATATTTTATTTTTCAGCCCTTAATGAGAAATAGTAAAAAAAAAGAAAAAAGGAAGGCCTCCTCGTCCTCACCCTGTTCATATGCCAATAAAGGAATACACCTATAGTTGATCGCGTCAAGTCAATAGCTTCCCAAAAAAAATTGGAATAGAAGGAAACATCAATATTATAAAACGAAAAAGGTTTTTGTTCTTGATTTATAAAGTTGTTAGTTACCCTTCACATGGCCCCAAGCCGTACGGCAATTTAGGCACGATGGTCCAGCCCTAGTAGCAACGCTCATCGGTACTTATTAACCTGTAGTATTTTAGCAACTTCTCGGCCTTGCTAGTATTTTTTCGTTCGAAAATCTATGTACCTAAAGATCGATATTTAGGCTAAGAAAGTCTAACGGAGTAGGTAACTTTCTTTGTTATGAATAAAATACCAATCTACTAGCAAGAAGTATTTACCTATAAGATTAACGCCATTCTGTTAGCAAGTTTAATTCTAATGAGATTAAAACTCGATATTTTGATTTTCCGATTGCTTGTAGCAGTTATCTATAGTTATCTTGATATCTCTATTATAGTTATCTATAAGATTAATGCTACTTTGTTAACAAGTTTAATTCTAATGATATTAAAGCTCGATATTTTGATTTTTCAATTTCTTCTAGCAGTTTTCTATAGTTATCTCGATATCTCAATTATTAGTGCTACTCTGTTAACAAGTTTAATTCTAATGAGATTAAAGCTCGATATTTTAATTTTCCGATTTCTTGTAGCAGTTATCTATAGTTATCTCGATATCTCGATTATAATTATCTATAAGATTAATGCTATTCTGTTAATAAGTTTAATTCTAATGAGATTAAAACTCAGTATATTGATTTTCCGATTTCTTATAGTATTTATCTACAGTACTTCGGCTTCAAGATCGGCTATCCAACTTCGCCCTTAATGTTCTACACGGAAGATCAACGCGGATAGTGATCTGCCATTTTTATGTCAAGGTCAAGTTGTGTTCTCGGACAGCATACTGAAACGAAGCATCATGGCCATTGAATCATCGTTACTTTGAGGGATTGAGATTGACTGACATAAAAAATACCTAGAATTCTAGAAGAAATCGACTTCTCGTTGAAGGGGGATAAAAAAAGGAAAGGAGTCGGAGAAATTTTGTGGATTCTCCTCCCATCCGCCTTCCTCAAACGACGTCGTATTCTATGTTAGGACTTAGGAGACATATATATACCCTCTTGGCGATCTGCTCAACATAGTCGACGATTCGTAGGGCGACACGGATGAAGATCAGGCGATTTTAAGCCTCGACATAACATGGCTGAGGGATTTGTTCTTTCTGATCGTGCGATTGGAGGGACTTGCAATGGTAAACTCGACGTTTCAAGTATAGAAATCGGTAAGGGAAGCGATGGGACCACAGTTTTGGAGGGCGTCTGTTATGATCAGCCTGTTGCGGTGAAGCGGTTAGTCCGAGGTCATCGTACTGTTGCCTTCAACGAGATTTCTCAGTTGATAGCATATGAGGGACATCCGAATCTTGTTCGGTATTGGGGATTGAATTTCGACCTGGATTTCATGTATCTTGCACTAGAGCGTTGTACTTGCAGCTTATATGACTTAATTCAAGCACTTACAGTCCCTTCAGATTTCTGTGTCTCCCCTGATGATCCACTGGTTAAATATAAAAACAAGTTGGGATATATTAGGGCTTCGACGCAGGACATCAACTTGTGGATTGATCGTCATCCCTCACCTTTGTTGCTGAAACTGATGAGGTAATTTTTGTGTTTTTGACTGCCAAAAGATAAGTGCAGCATCACTCCGATAGTCAACTGTCACATATTTGTATTTGCATGCCTACATGACTCTGAAGCATCTGATCACTACTTTCATGAAACTTTTTTGGGACTTAGCAGCTTTTCTTCTGAAAAAATGGTTTAGCCTTATGCAATTAACATCGTGTGCAGAGTTTTGAACCTTGCAGCTCATATGTTATGTCAAGCCAAACTCTTAGTTAGGTCTTGTCAATTAGGTAGTGATAAAAACATTGGTTTTCCCATTTTGGTAGAATCGGTATACCTTCTCTCTTTTTGATTCGTGATGTGATTGATATGACCACAGATTCTTATATCGGGCTTTTTATAGAGTTCTTAGTGTGTTAGAGGAGTTCCAGGATATGGCTTAGCATTTAGTTTTGTTTCTGATGACTTTGAGTGGCCAAGATACTATTTGGTTGGCTCTTATTGATAATGTCTAATCTGTAATACGATACAGGGAAGTAGTATCGGGACTCGGACATTTGCATGACTTGGGAATAATCCATGGGGATTTAAAGCCTCAAAATGTCTTGATTACTGGGAAACCGGTAGTAGCTAAGCTATCGGATATGGGCATTATTAAATGCCTTCCTCAATCTTCCTCGGAATATCATGCCACCGGTAAGTGCGTATGACAGCTTTATCCAGACCTTTGATCTTCTTTCCCTCAAGATTGATCTGAATCTATACTGTGTAATCATCTTCACATTCCTGACTAAAAACTTCAGACCGATAATTTTACTTGTTAGACCAATCTCTTCTTTTATTGTCTCTCTTCAACGACTAGTGAATCTATCGCGTCCATCTATGTATGCCCAAGCTCTTGTGTTGATCTCTCGTGTCTGTCTTGCAGGTTGTGCAAACTCGGGATGGCAAGCACCCGAGTTGCTTCCACATGGCGGGCGCCAAACACCCTCAATAGACATGTTTAGTTTAGGATGTGTCCTTTTCTTTTGCATAACTCGTGGAGGACATCCTTTTGGCGAGCGTCGGGAACGTGACGTTAATATTGAGAAAAACGCCATGGACTTGTCCTCGGTGGCGTTTATACCAGAAGCACATGATCTGATTTCACGTTTGCTAAAGGCTGATCCTAAATTGAGGTGAGATGTTTGATAGATTTTGTAAGTGTTGTTAGTTGACTAATTACCATCTTCTTGTATCAATAGTTAATTGCTTTTTGTTATTGGCAGGCCAAAGGCATCAAAGGTGCTCCACCATCCATTTTTCTGGAGTTCAGAGATGAGACTGTCATTTCTTCGTGACGTCAGCGATAGAGTAGAATTGGAAGCTGGGGCACCGAATTCACGTCTTTTGAAAGAATTGGAGAACACTGCGCCGCTGGTTTTTGGTGATAGCTGGGACCAAAAAATGGAGGCTAAAGTTATGGCCAAGCTACGTAGACATGGAGCCTACGATGGTAGATGTGTCAGAGACTTATTGCGAGTGGTGCGAGACAATTTTAGCCACCACATGAAAGCTCCAAAACGAGTTAAGGTACACTCTTGCTCTCTGTGGTCTGCAGCCGCATGCTTACAAGACTCATATATGTTGCTTTGATGTTTTCGGCAGAATATCCTCGGATCGGTTCCCGATGGTTTGGACTCTTACTTTGCTGCACGGTATCCTGCACTCTTGATGGAGTCCTATAGAGTGTTGTCTCAGTTTTGCAAAAAAGAGGAGGGCTTTCGGACTTACTTCCTAAGTCTTAGTTCTGCAAAAAAGAGAAAGGCTGTCAAAAGTCTCGACAAAAAAATGCCAAGGTATCAGCAGAAGACTAAATGATCTCGAGAGCTGAACTACAAACGAGCAACCCCCTAGTGATTCACAAGAACTTAAAAGAGTTTTCTTAGTTCGAGAAACCTAAATTGTTAGGATTCTTAGATGTTATCCTATAAATAGGATATTGATTATTTCCATTTAGTTCCGAAATTTTGTTTCTAAGATTGTCAATTTTCGTTCATTATCAACTCTATTTTGATCTGTTACGTAAATTTTAGAATTAGTCCATTTTTAATATTTAATTGATTTATTAATCATCAATCTCTGTGGGACAATACCCTTCTCATCATGATATTACTTGTTCGACACGTTCATTTGTATTTAAAATTTTACGAACAATCAGTCATCGTCGCGTCCGGGTTTCTCTTTCCGTGGCTTCTCGGGGAGTTTGTTAGGATCCTCCATGTCGTAGCCTGCATTAGAGGTCAGAAATCAATAATTCGGTTGCGAATAGCTTGGCTCACTAGATCAAAGAGGACTGGAATGTTTAGTGAATCGGGGGATCGAAGAGCATGGACAATTGAATTTTTTCTTGATTTATAAAGTTGTTACTTATCCTTGACATGGCTTCGAGCCGTATGGCAACTTAGACACGATGGTCTAGCCCTAGTAGCGACGTTCATCAACAAAAAGTACTTATCAACCTGTAGTATTTTAGCAACTTCTCGGCCTTGGTAGTATTTTTTCGTGCGAAAATCTATATACCTAAAGATCGATATTTAGGCTAAGAAAGTCTAACGGAGTAGATAACTTTCTTTGTTATGAAAAAAATGTCAATCTACTAGCAAGAAGTGGTTATCTATAAGATTAGCGCTATTCTGTTAGCAAGTTTAATTCTAATGAGATTAAAGCTCGATATTTTGATTTTCCGATTTCTTGTAGCAGTTATCTATTGTTATCTCGATATCTCGATTATAATTATCTATTAGATTAATGCTACTCTGTTAACAAGTTTAATTCTAATGAGATTAAAGCTCGATATATTGATTTTCCGATTTCTTGTAACAGTTATCTATAGTTATCTCGATTATAGTTATTTATAAGATTAACGCCACTCTGTTAACAAGTTTAATTCTAATGAGATTAAAGCTCAATAATTTGATTTTCCGATTTCTTGTAATAGGGATAACTCCTAAAGAATTAGTGAGATTTGCTTAGAACAAATTCTTCCAATTTTGCTTAGCAAATAAGTAAGGGAGAGACTTTTTATTTCCACGTTGGGGCACACGCTTTTTTGCCTTTATAATTTACGTGATTATTGCGATGAAACTTATAGCAAGGACCAGCATGTCTTTTCAGAGATCGAAGGCAGGCTTGGTGACGGGAAGAGTGGTGATAAGGGTAATTCTAATTTGAAAACACTTTCCAATTGGAAGTAAAGATACGAGTCTTGGAAAGAGCAACGAAGTCTTGAAAGGAAGGATGAGCATGTCGGTTCAGAGAATGAAGGCGGGGCTTGGTGATCGTGGGAGCTACAATGAGGGCGATCCTAATTTGAAGATGCCTTTCATAATGAAGAAAACACACAAGTCAATAGAGAATGATATGAGTCTTGACAAAAAGGATGAGCATGTCTCTTCATAGATCAAAGGCAAGCTTGGTAGTAGTAGGATCAATTCTAGAATGAAAATGCCTCGCTTGATGAAGAAAACACAGGTGTCTGGAAAAAGAGTAAAGAAAATCTTGACAAAAAGGACGAGCATGATGTACCAAGCTCTTGCCGTACGTGAACTACCGTGTGATGGTTGCCCCAAGGTATTTGCCTTCAAGTGGTAATTGTTCCCTCGAAAAATATGTGCCCTTAATCTCAACTGCCTTACTGATTTTAAATTCCAAAATGGTGTTTCATTGCCTCACAATTTTGCCTTCAAGTGGTAACCGTTCCCTCTAATAATGTGTGCCCTTAATTTTAACCGTCTTACCGATTTCTAATTTTTAAACAGTTTTTAATGTCCCTCCAATAAACATTCGTCGCCAATGCCTATCAGCGACTACCAACTATTATTGGTCGTATTCCAACAACTAGACATGTGGCATTGAGGACCATCAACATCAATTAACACATGTTAATCTTTATGCTTGTCAATAGGCTGGTATATATGTAATGACACTCATATGCCATGCACGTGATTGTCCGTACTCACGTGTTCACTCTTGTCCTCGAGCCGGGCATGTGCTTGTCGTTGACCGGATTATTTTTTATGTCAACAAGTTCGTGATCTATTTATCAGCTATTATTAGTTATCTGCATTACTAAGTATAGAAATTGTTGTTACCGTACCTGAAGTTTTTTGTTTTCTAACTTTTAAGCCTGACTTAATTTAAAACAGATCGCACCACAAGCTCATGAGATCATAAAACCCTCATTTACCTCTATTGCCAACGAAATCAGCTCCCCTAACACCACCGCCACTCCTCAATGAAGACGATAGATGCATCATCAACTCCGTCATCTCCAGCACAATCCCGTCGTACTCTCTTGAATCCAAGCTTGGCAACTGCAAGTGGGTGGTGGCGATCCGCCGCAAGGCCCTCCAAAGGACCGTAGGAAAGTCCCTCAAGGCCTCTCGATCGAGGGCTTCAACTATGACTCGATACTAGGCTAGTGCTGCAAGATGCCCATCGGGGACGTGCAAGTCCCGGTGGGAATCGCCGGGCTGCTGCTGCTTGCTGGCGTGCATGAATAGAGGGTGCAAGGCAATCTATGCATCCTGCGGCGCCACAGTGACTGTGTTGAGGGATGGGATGACGAGAGCTCCGGTGGTGAGGTTTGCGACAGCGGCAAGAGCGGCGGAGCTGAAGGTGTTCCTGGAGGATCCCGGGAATTTCGAGACACTTGCTGTTGTTTTCAACAGGTGTGTGTCATAAACCATGGCGGTGAATATCTAGAGATACAGAGTCGTATATTTTTAAATGATGTGCTGAATGTATAAATGGACCTACCAACTTAAATTTACATGGAGTAAAAACCCATTTAATACATGAATCTGAGCATAACATGGAGAGATAGTTTGACTTTGAATGCCTTCTTCAAATGAAAGAGAGCACTGAATTCGAAGGAATTTAAGCTGTAAACCTTTCAAAGTTTCAAGATGGATGGGTTTGGCTCGTCGTCAAAATTGGGTGCATGCAGAAGGAGTCATAAACCATGGCGGCCGACTAATTAAGATCCATATCTTTTCTAATCAGTTGCTCCACTATTGAACATGCAAATTGGGTGCATGCATATGTGTTCTCCCTCGTCCCCTTCTAAGCAAACTGTTTCAGTAACTTTAATTTTTCCGATATTGTCTCGTGCAGAAGTTGTTGCTTCAGTCTAGTTGGCAGCTCCTTTCCGGCCACAGATTTTAGTTCTTATCGTCTGAAAGTTGTAGCTAATATGATAAT
The DNA here is from genome assembly GCA_031216405.1 of Syzygium malaccense. NCBI lineage: Eukaryota > Viridiplantae > Streptophyta > Magnoliopsida > Myrtales > Myrtaceae > Syzygium > Syzygium malaccense. The sequence goes on along the minus strand of CM062262.1, from coordinate 25,925,016 downwards.
GCTAGCACTCATAGGACCTTCAAGAACACAAAGTTGCACGGAGCTTAAGTTCGTCTCATAACAGCTCTTAGGCTGATTACGACATTGGGCTTATCAATTGGGTCTTCGTGATTTCGTAATGCCTCACCCTTTGATTATTGTTAAGCTGTCTTGGCCTTCTATAGAAGACTATAGATCGACAGCCTTTAAATCTTCCATTTGTCACGTCTTTTCGTCATCTTTAAATCTTAATAAGAGACCCATCACATGTTACTCGGTAATATTTGCAAAGTCTGTTTCAATCATCTGATGTGGCAAACTAGGCTTACCTCTCAGTTTTTCCTACTTGCGAATGTTTTCTTTGGGCATATGATCAAGCTTTATTCGCAGAAATCAAGGCTTCTTCGATAATATTGTGGCATTACATTTTGCTGCAGGCTGGGGAAGAGAGCTTTTCGATTGAGCTTGACGAGAATAATCAAGTGTGATCTACAATACTCTCTTTCTCAAAGCCTGCCCACTTTCTGTCTTTCATTGGTTACCTGTATGTACAACTCAGGCAGAAGGACTCCGCTCCTCAATCTAGTAATGCTGTCCCGAAACATTTAAGAGCTTATTAGGGCGCGTTTGGTAACGCTTCTGTTTTTCTATTTTTCTATTCGTCTGTTCCCTGGAACAAAAAAAGAACAAAAATCTGTTTGATAATGCATTTTATTTTTCTATTTCCTGGAATAGAAAAGTGGCCTAGAAATAGATTTGGAGCAAAAATAAGAAGTAGAAAAAATCTACTTCTTTGTTCCTAAAAATAGAAAGGTCCGGTCCTCAAGCCGCGACCTCAGCTCCTCTTCCATCCTTCGTCGTCTGCAACCCATCTCAAAGCACCGGTCCGGTCCATTCTCGGCAGAAATAATAAAAAAATTATAAAAAATTAATTAAATTATAAAAAATTCCAAAAATTCCAAAATTCATAAAAATTAGAAAAATTCTCAGAAAATCCATAAAAATCAGAAAAACTCAGAAAACCCATAAAAATTTGCAAAATTCCGAAATTGAAAAAATTAAAAAAAATTCATAAAAAGCTTTTTGGAAAATAAAAAGAGACAAATTTCGGGAAAGTAAAAAGTTTTAATAAAATTTTCCCCAAAAAAAATCAAAAATAAAAAATTCACATAATGGCTTAGAATAAATTAAAAATTCCGAAAATTCATAAAAATTAGAAAAATTTCAGAAAAATCCCATAAAAAATGAGAAAATTAAAAAATTCCCAAAATTCATATAAATCAGAAAAATTCTCAGAAAATCCATAAAAATAAAAAAAACTCAGAAAACCCTTAAATATTTGCAAAATTCCGAAATTGAAAAAATTAAAAAATTTCATAAAATTTTTTTGAAAAAAATAAAAAGAAACAGATTTAGGGAAAGTAAAAAATTTTAATAAATTTTACCCCAAAAAAATATAAAAAAATTCACATAATGCCTTAGAATACTTGTGGTCACCTACTTTGAGTGAAATTTAAAATTTTGAGGTGCCCAAGTGGTATTTTTGAAGATTCCTTAGTTTAGGAATTAAAAGGGGTTTTAAACCCCTAGAAAGGATTAGACAAACCAATAAATCATGCTTATTGGTTTTTTTTCACTTATAACTTGTACTTATAGTTAAATAAAAGATATAGATTTGAATGCAAAAAATTGGGAATAGAAATTTTATGTAGTTACCAAACGCATTCCTGTTTTTTTTCTATTCCAGAAATAGAAATTTTGTGCAGTTATCAAATATATTTCTGTTCTAGAAATAGAAATTTTATGCAGTTATCAAACATATTATTTTGCTCAGAAACTCTTCCAAGAAATAGAAATAAAAAAAATTATTTCTGAAAAGAAATTATTCCCAGAAATAGAAACGTTACCGCACACACCATTAGCTACCTGTACTTAATGTTGGCAAGTTATGTACAGTGTAACATGATTATGTCCTCCTGACAACTTTTTGCGAAATCAACGTCAGCCATAGATGCAAATGGATATGCAATATGTTCTCATTATATCGATTTTTTATACCAGTGTACTTCTTCTATGCAAACACAATATGTTGGACACTGAGTGAATGAGATGAGCTGGAATTCCAACTATTTGATGGCTTCAATTCGCTCTTACAACTGCGAGTTCCTATACATGAGGCTCAGTATTTGTGTAATTTCCATCACACTTGAAGAGGGACACCAATCTAGATTCTGAAGTAATTGTAGCTTCGGAAGTCTGCACTTTCATGCATAAGCTAAGTCTAATGCTGACTTTGTTTCCATTACATTTGAACTCTAATCCTGAATGGCATATTAGAGGCGATCGAGGATTGCCAATAGCGGTCCATTGAGTAGTTTTTTTGGGGCTCCACTGGCTCTTGATAATGCTTGCTTGGTTGCTGTCTTAATCGAAAACTCTGCTTCGATGACAATTGAACTGCTAGAAACCGGAAGAATTTGATTTTGAATGGGGTGCAAGAGAAAGTCTGAAGATCATTCCGACAACTTTTAGTTCCAAGTGAGACTACACAGACGTAAGACCCGTCCTTGCTTATCCGAGCATCTCAACTGGATTTCATTTATCTTCTCGCATCTGCGAGTCCCTTACTTGCCCTGCAATTTCCCCTGGGTAATAGATTCTCTCGAATTCAAGATTGTTGAAATCCGTAGAGAATACAGGCTCGAGTACAGTACTCCCTTAGAGCGCAACCTTCCCCGTATAAAAAAAGTAGTGGTATCCCCAGATTGTGTATGAACCGATTTAGATGAATTTGAGGTTCATTCCGTTGGAGTGGACGGGCAATTAGGTTACTGGAAGTATAGGGATGAGAATTGGACCTATTTGGATGATCAACATGGCTGTTCTTATGATGACATTATAGTGTATGAAGGCAAAGTCTGTTGTTGATTCGTCCGAGACAATTTCACTGATCGATTTGTCATTTAGGACTCAAAAGTTCTCACCATCAGTCTGCAGCGGCGGCAATTGCAAACATTTGGTGGCATCAAGTGGTGATCTGTATGTTGTGGACAGATACTTTAGCAGAGATCTATACGGATTGGAGGAGGCATTTGATTTCAGAGTCTATAGTTTGGATCGACAATGTGGGAAATGGGCGGAGGTAAGAAGCTTGGGCAACATGGCTTTCTTTCTCACTGGACATCGTTCGTACTTGATCTCCATGCACAAGCTCTAGGGACACAATGGGGATTGAATATACTTCACGGGACGCACCAATTCCCAATGCTCGGGAGACGAAGTTATTGTGTTTGGGTTGCCGGATCGTAGCATCACGCGGCTAGTCTTTTCTGACTTCCTAATGAACACCTGGGGATATCCTTCTCTTAGTTTGATCAATATGGCGATCTCGATTTTATCAATACCAGTTGCTTTTAATGCTCGTGAACTCGAACCTAAGGATCGTGATAAATGAAGTTTCGAAGTATGAGAATGTCAATATTTTGCATGATGTACTATCATCGTATGCACATAATGAGATGATGTAGTATCATTGTATGATGATGCATATACTCCTCTCTTATATTAAATAAAATACATGTCGATATATATCAAAGATCATATTGACAATTTCAATACCATGTCATGCTGCGAACGTGCCTCTTGGAGAAAGCAAATGGTCGAATAGCAAGCTAGCCCCGAGTGACATAATTACTTGGGCCGAATGTTGATTTACAGGATCCTTATTGCGTATTGCAGAACTGGAGTCTTCGAAAGTCAACGGCCGATTAAAATGAATCAAACGACGCTAACGTTTTTCTGAATATTAATTGTAAAACTCTGTGCATTGACGACAATTTTGTTCGGGACCCACAAGACCACATTTTCGTTTTTAATCATGTTTCAAATCCATATGGCGAATAATTGAGTGTCCTGGACTTTGATTAGAAGTTCGCTTGTGCTGCAAAATGCAAGATGGTTGTTATAGGATTAATATCTCAATCAGAAGAATCTCGAATGAATTGTTGCCGCGAGGTGAAATGAACAGTAGATCGAGGTTCATTGAAATTCGAAAATTTCTTCGCCCCGCTCGATAAGTCCATGCCATAGAAAATTACAACCCATGAATAGAAATTTCAAATTCGGGAGATGATCGATCATTTTTTACATCGATCAATGTAAGCAGGCTCAATCATTTTGTGGAAATTTTCTACAAGTGATGGACCCAAAAGGAATGCCCTCTACGAGTCATGAGCTACCTTTTTGGATACTTGGGTTCTAGTCCACCGTCCAGTGCTAGCCTACCCCTCATGAGTGAAGGAAATGACGTCTCTAACTGGAGGGTTAAGTCGAGCATCCTCTTTAGATCAGGTTCAAAAAGGGTGAAAAAGAAAAGAACACTCTCTTTGTAAGTTTGTCTTTAACGATTTCGGAACCCTCGATCAAGAGGGCAAGCTGGTCGCTTGTTTTTATGAGTTTTCTTAATACTTTTTTCCTAACAGAGAAGTATTCGGGATAAATTACCATAAAAATCCTAAATCTATTTTAATTGTGTCAATTCAGTCATAAACCTTTCAAGCGCCGGTTTTTTTTTTTGGTCGGTAAAAGTTCTTTCATTCATTCATAAAACGAGAGTTGCATGAAAACGAAAAATAAAAGGAAGAGTATTAAGGCGGTGGGCTCTGGCGACCCAGTCTGCCGCTTGGTTCGCATCCTTTGATCAGTGGGCTAATGTTACAGAATCCATCTGGGCTAAAAGCCCCTTGCACTCATTTATAACGTCCCGCACGGCCCATGGATTCTCCGCTTGACCCATGAAGATCTCCACGCGTGATAAGCTATCAGACTCACGCTCCCAGCACCGATCACGTTCTTCTGCCCCTTCCACGCGCATTTCACTTTTCTGTTTCGAGTACTCTAGCCCGGGCAACAGACCTGGGGTTTCTGCCTGCAGTGGAGAAGAGGCGTAGATCTCCTTTGCAAAGCCATCGATGAACAGTCCGCTTGAGTTGCGCAAAATTCCAGCGATAGAGCTTGGCGTCTCACCATCCTTCCACGAGCAGTCGACATGTAGCCTCAAGGAGCTACCCTCCGGCGGGCTCCATCTAACAGTTGAGCTCGAATTGCTAGATTTTTTCTTTCCCTTTTCTGGATTCCATCGTCTAAAGTTTTTAACTTGCGCTTGAGCTGCGTCGACTACGGAATCGGGGTCTGGAGGCCGGCCTCGGAAAATGTTGTTGTTGCGGGACTTCCAAATTAGCCAGAGCACGGCCGCGAGCAAACCCTCTTCTGGTGAGTCCAGCTTTGCATCGAAGAAGTCCATAAGCCATTTATGCATTCTACTAATATTGAGCGTGCTGCTGTCAAGGTTGATTCTTGGATCTGACCATACTTTTTTCGTCCATTCACAGAGCAGAAAAATGTGTTCCACAGTTTCTGGGTAGCGTGAGCAAATCGGACAAATGGGGTCAGGGACTACCTTTCTCTTGAAGAGATTCTCTTTTGTTGGTAGTGTATCTTGACAGAGACTCCACATGAAGATTCTCAGTTTGGGAGGGGAAGGTAATTTCCCAATTCGTCCATAAGGTTCTAGGAGGCTGATATGATGTCGATGCTTTGTTAAGATTGGGTTTTGTAGCCTTGGCGCACACCTTGTTGTGGCCACTCTTCACTGTGTAGGAACCCGCCTTATTCCCTGTCAGTATAATTTGTCTTCCTTCAGGTTGAGACATATAGGAATAGACAGGATTTCATTTACAATTTGACCTTCGAATAGGTTCTGTAGCTTGGACTCATTCCATCCCCTTGTTTCTGCATCAATTAATTCAGCAACCATGACTGGATCGTCCTTGTTCGCTGGGCCACCAATCAAGCCCGTTGTGAGCCATTTATCCTCGCGGATGTTGATAGATTTCCTGTCACCTACCATCCATTTTACCTCCGATTTTATGGCATCTCTACCCATTAGAATCTTTTGCCAACCCCACGACGGTCAATGCCCTTTTCCGGCCTTCCACATTTCCCCATTAGGAAAATAGATTCCTTTAAGGACCCTGCTCCATAAAGTTGAGGGAAATTGAGAGAGTCTCCAAGCCTGCTTACCCAGCATGGCTTTATTGAAATTGATCAAATCTTTGAAGCCGAGACCCCCTTCATCTTTTCTGGATTTCAACACATCCCATTTCTTCCAATGCACTCCCCTTTTTGAGTCATTTTGTTTCCACCAGAACAAGGCAATTTTTTTTTTCAATGGCATTGCAAACTGAGTTGGGTATCTTAAAAATTGACATTGCATATTGGGGCAATGCCTGCACAACGGTTTTTATCAAAAGTTCCTTACTTGCTTTTGACAATAGCTTTTCCTTCCAGCCCTCAAGCTTCATGTTCACTCTTGATAAGATCCATGCGAACATCTCTTTCTTTGATTGACCCCAGTCGGATGGTCTACCAAGGTATTTCCCTGCCTTCTCTAGAATCGGGACTCGCAACTCTTGTGCCATGTTTCTTCTTAAGTTTGGAGGGCAGCCCCTACTAAAGGATACGTCTGATTTATTCAGGTTAATAGCTTGGCCCGGTGCAAAGCAATACTGATTCAATATAGCTGCTAGGTTTTGGCATTCTCTAACTGTCCCATTCGAAAAAATATGGCATCGTCAGCAAACAATAAATGAAACAGTGTAGGGCAGTACCTGTTAAGTGTTGTTCTTTTAATGCTCCCATCCTCAGTGGCTTTGTACATCATCCATGAAAGAACATTAGCTATCAATATGAAAAGGTAAGGAGAAAGTGCATCTCCTTGTCTGATCCCACGTGAAGGCTGAAAGTACTGTGTTGGTTCCCCATTGACTTTCACGCTATAAGAAACAGTTGAGACACATTGCATAATCAAATCAACCCATTGTTCACAGAAACCCATCTTTAACATACTCGCCCTTAGGAAGTCCCACTCTACTCTATCATAAGCCTTTTGCATATCCAGTTTCAAAACAGCCTGAAACTTCTTCTTCCTTCTTCTTATCCTCAATTGGTGCGATACTTCCTGAACAATTAGAATGTTATCTTGAATTTGCCTGCCTTTAACAAAAGCACTTTGTTCTATAGCTATTACCTCCGGGAGCCAAAGTTTCAGCTTGTTAGCCATCACCTTTGAAATGATTTTGTAACTGAAGTTACACAGGCTGATAGTTCTAAATCGGCTTATACTTTCCAGGTTTTGAACCTTAGGAATGAGAGATATATGTGTTTTGTTAAGCAGGGGGTCAAGAATACCTGACTCAAAGAAATTGTGGACTAGTTGGAACAAATCCGCCTTAATATCCTTCTAAAAATGCTGGTAAAATTGGCCATTTAGTCCGTTAGGCCTTGGAGCTTTGATTCATCCTAATTGGAACACAGCATCTTTCACTTCCTCTAAGGTTATGGGGGCCATCAAACTTTCATTGATTTCATCACTTACTAGGCAAGGGCATTGGTTTAAAATTGGTTGAAAATCCCTTGGTCCTACTAATTCATAAATTGATATGTAGAAACCCATTATATGTTGCTTGAGGAGATTGGGTTCCCTACACCAATTGCTTTCGTCAAGTTTCAGCATGGTTATTCTATTTCGCTGTCTCCTTTGTACCGTTGTGGCATGGAAATACTTTGTGTTCCTATCACCCCATTTGAGCCAGTTGATCTGAGATCTCAAGCCCCAATACATCTCCTCCTGTCTCCACAACTGTTCAATATGCTCCACAATTTTCTGGGGTCCTCCTTGCAGCAGGTTCCAGACGATCTATTTGTGATCTCCGTTAATTTCCTCTTCAAGGCCCTAATTTTATGTGATGCATTTGAGAACTTTCCTTTACTCCATAACGTTAATCCCTTTGAAACCTCCTGGATTTTTCTTGAGAAGCTCCCATGACACAACGAGGGATCCAGCCAGGTTCTTAAGATGATATCCCTACAATCTTGATCATCTAGCCAAAAGGCTTCAAACTTGAATTCTTTCTTCCTTCTCTCACGAACAGGATGTAAGGAAAGTAGAAGGGGGCAATGGTTAGAACCCACAGCAGGTAGAGCTAGAACTTCTGCATTGGGGAAGGCAACCCTCCCTTCCATGGTACATATAACCCTATCCAACCTCTTCTTGACCAGTGTCTCTCCTTCCCTGTTGTTTGCTCAAGTGTAGGCACACCCTTTACCATCAACATCCATTAAAGAGCAATCGTTCAGGAGTTCTCGGAATGCAACTAACCTGTAATAATTCGTCTCTCTCCGTACTACCTTCTTCCAGTTATACAAGATTTCATTGAAGTCGCCCATGCATATCCACGGGAGTTGATTGTTTGCATGAAAACTACGTACTTGCTGCAACAAGTGAAGTCTCTCTCGAAAATTCGTTGAAGCATGTAGGAAAGTGATCCTCATATGATAGCCACTGGTGGGGTCCATGCATCTCAGGTCAATAAAATCTTTGGAACTTGAGCCCACATTTAAATCAACGTCATCACTCCACATGATTGCTAAACCCCCCGCAGTTCCCTCTAGTTGCACTAAGAACATGTTTGGGAAGTTAAGACGCCATCTAACACTATCCACTAGCGTCTCCTTATTTTTGGTTTCCATCAAGAACACAACGTTAGGCCTTTCATGAGCCATTAAGGCTCTAAGCTCTTGGAACGTCAAGGGACTGCCAAGCCCTTGACAGTTCCAGCTCAAGATCCTCATATCGTCTCCGGTGGCTTATTAGGGCTAGCCACTAAAGCCCAGTCTTTCCCCTCTCACTAGCTGGATTGGGGTTTCTAGTAACTCCATGTCATCTAGAAGAGAGGAGCTAGAGCCCTCTAGATTTGGATTGAACCTCTTCAGTTTCTTACTCCCTTGATTTTTCTGTCCTTTCTTGCTGTTGTTTCCGGGCTCCTTGGATACATCAGTGCTACAAAGTTCCAGAGGTAGTAATTGAGTGCCATTGCCGCCCATCGCTATTGGACTTGTAGCCAACCCGCTTGTATCACCCTGAATAGAGGGGCTCTCTACCTGTTTTTTTTGTTTCAAATAGGAGCTTCATTACACATAGCTTCATCCCTCACCACAATGTCCATGTTAGACGATGAAATTGGTGTTTCAGGGACCGTCTCTTCCTACTCAAGATTTGGAGCCAACTTTCCGTAGTATGCTTTCCAGTGAGGGCTATGTTCACGAACTTTCGCTTTGAGCCATGGACCATATTTCCTTGCCTTATTCTCTGCCTACCCTGTTTGTTCGTATGGAACTACTTCGCAATATGATGCATAATGGCCTATTCTCCCACAAGAATAACAAAAATGCGGGAGACGTTCATATTTAAAATCCACCCATATTTTCCTTCCCCCTAAATTCACTGTAGCACCAAATTTTAGTGGGGCAGAAAGCTCCAATTCAACCTTCACCTTTCCTGCTCTATAAGGGCCATTGGCTTTGGATTCCCGTTGGATAGCCATTACCTTCCCCACCTTTTTTGCTAAATCAGAATAAACCTCTTCCAAGGCCCACTCTAGGGGTAGCCCATATATTTGTACCCAAAATGCATATCAAGAAAAGTCGTAACAATGCTCCGAGATTTCAGGTTCACATTGTTTAAGAACTAGTAGACTACTCACAAAAGACCAAGGTCCCGTATCTAACACCTTCTGTTTATCTTCTTCAGACTCAAATACAAATGAGAAAAACCCTGGTTCTTTTTGGGTGCACACCACCGAATCAGTTTTCCACACCTTCATTGTGTTTAGAAAGGCTCGAAAGTTTATGTTGGGTTTTGAGTACAATTTCCCATACGGAGCATGGTTGCATTCCCTTCGTTTATTGAAGGGAATCTCCCTTCTCACTTCCACAATGTCATCCTCTAACTACAAGTTACCCAAACTTGCATAACGTAGCTAAATGAAGCTCATTTTCAAACTCACCTTCCATTTTGAATGCTTCTATCGCAGGAAAACTGCTGGGAGCTGACAAGGCCGCCACAAGTAAGGTCACGGCAGGAGCAGGATAGAGTGAGTTGGGGCTGAAAATCAACCATAGCAGACAAGATTGAGTAATCTAGATTGGCTTAGCAGTTAGTCTTAGTTGCATTGATAACACTTGATGCTGATTTTGAAGGCCTGGTTTGGGTTGGTTGAGGGGCAGAATGAAGGGAGCTTTGAACTAAACGGGAAAATAGCTTGGTTAATGGAGTTAGAGTAGGATGGGGTAAGATGGTGGATCTACGAAGTTTCCTGGCCGATGGGCAGATTGAGCGAGATCTGAAGAGTGGTTTGGGTAGTTTATAGGGTGAGGGAGGTTAGGGCTCGGGGAGTGATAGCTAAAATGGTCTAAATGGATATTTTAGGGTTTGGGTGGGAGTTTGGGCGGAGGTATATGGGGTTTGTGAAGTAGAATGTTGACGGCAAAAAGGGTGCTGGGAGAGGTGGGAATCCATTTTAGGGTGAAGCAAGCTCGAAGTCAAGGGGGTTTTTGGGTTTTGGTTTCACTATCACCCATGGGGGACAAAGAGGAGCTCTACCAACTAGAGAGAAACCCACTTACAAGTCTTTTTCAAGTGTCGGTTGAGTCCTAAATATTCTTATATTTTGCCAATTGAATTTGTTTGGGCATTGGCGTGGACGCCAGTCATCTCATGTGACACGGTCAATGACCACAATCTGTAGGTTGATTGATTTCGGCACCGTTCACATTAAGAGATGTTATTACCCATTATGAAACACGTCAATTTAGGAAACATAATTAGGACGTATAATTAGCTACAAAACATGAAGTCTCTCTTTTCATGCGTAGCCAATAGAAAATCCAAAGCATAAATTGCTATTTACAGCTAGAGGTGATGGATTCACACCTGAATAATGCAATTTTTGCCGCAAATGTTCTTTTGAAGGAACAAAGTGGACTTAATCCAAAATAAAGTACAATGATGATCATCATATTTAGAGGCTCATGCTGTTTCCACCTCTCAAATAGCTTCACATGCACTCTAAATTTTAAATGGTCCAATTAATATATTATGACCTTACCAAAACCTCATCTTAGCTGCCAGATCAATGAAAGAGGAAAAATATATCAATTTGATAATTTATATAAACATTTCCTTATATGTTTCTTCTTCGCTGCATTATTTTTATGAGAATCATTTAAGATTTAAGTATTCTAATAAATTTAAAATAATACTGTTAAAATATTTGTTAATTGACATACCTTAAATATATAATATAATCATAAAAAGTTGGCAACTCTTTCGAAAGAATTCCCATAAAAAAAAATTGAACTAAAAAAAGATATATTACATATGTCAATCGTAAACGAATGGATCAGTGAGATGTATGAGATACTCATTTGGTGCTGTAGAGGTGACTTTTTTTGAAATATACCCTAAATTAGTGAAATCTCACTCTCCCTTTCTTGCTTGTCCTCTTACCCTTCCCTCCCTGCTTGTCCCTCTTCTCCTGGTCTGGGTTTTGTTCAAAAAGCGAGATAACGCCCTCTCGCGGATGGTCGCTGCAGTGAACACATGCCCAACACGAGAATACGAAGGAATAATCAAGCGTGTGTTTGTCTCGTTCGCGGATTAGTGATCGTATCGCCATCTCTATCTATGAGTTTATATTGGATTTTCTTACGTACTGTAGTGATCTTAGTGTCAAATCCAGGTTGGACCGGTCACACTATCTTGGATTTTTGTGTGTTATTCGATTGACACGAGTGTTTGTTTTTTTTTTCATCGAGCATGAAATACTTCTCTTTGGATGAAATTAGCCTTAAATAATAAAGAAAAACCTCGATTTTTATTTATTATATCTTTTGGTGATAAAAATTGAAAATTTACCAAGGCGAATGGTTAAAGATGTTCTTTCCTTGTTTCTATTTTCACTGATAGAGCTTTTCTCCCTTGGCAGATTTGCTAGGTTTCAATAGAAGTGTTTACAGAAGAGAACATGCTCTAATAACACTAGAAAGTCAAGCATTTAGCCCTCTACCTAATTAGTAATTGGTCCATTTTATGCTCATGTGGGCAGGAATTGTCTTGTTGCTGAAGTTCTTTAAATAGATTTCTTATCACTAACACATTCGTAAAAAATGAGAACACTAATAATAGTAAAGATGGAAACACGTACATGAAATCTTTCTATCTACTGAGTATATTTTCTAGACATTCACTAATTAGGGGAAATAATATTTACCCTTTGAAGTTTGCAATGTAGATGAATTAGTCCCTTGAAGTTTATCTTTTCACTTAGTTTTTACTGGTACATAATGCATTAGTTTCTCCTAATGGTCGAAGGTTTTAGGCGTTCAAAGAGGAGAAGAAAGGAGGGCGAACTGGTGGCTACGGATGCAGATAAGCTTTTACTTGTAAATCTACGCAAAGTATGAGAAAATATTGATAATTTGTTGGGTGATTTGGAGAATAATATGGGTCATCTTTCTGTTTGCGCTACGTATAATACTGCGGAATTGGAACCATCGAGCACTGTCTTAGGTAGGGGAAGTAGGAGTACTACGGTATTAGGGGCTTGTGCAAATGTCAATCGGTCGCCATTAAACAGATAGTGCGAGGTCATGTTGAAATCGACCAATGCATTGAGGAATTTATGGCAAATTTAGAAAATCGACATAACAATGTAGTTCATTATTGTTTAGTAACATGAAGCCAGCATTTTATGTATGTTGTTCAGGAGTTGTGTAGTTATAGTTTAAGTGATTTAGTCTAGGCACTTTCGCCATATGTAGATATGTTTGTCTTCTTTAATGCTTATAGACAGAAATTGGCAAATATTAAGGTCAAAATGCAGCATGTAAAATTATGGAGTGCTTTGACAAAAAGAAGAAATAAAAAACTCAAGATTGTAAATGGTCATCTCACACTTCAGTCGCTGAATTTAATGAGGTAAGTTTGGATTTTATTGAGCTTCCTTATTTAGCTTCCTTTTTAGAATCATTGCTTAAGTTCAATGTCGCTATCGAGGATAAACTCTTAGTTTCCATATGAATCAATTAGGTATTATCAATTACACAGTGACAGAACATAGATTTTCTTGTTTTGGTAAAATCAGTATACCTTTCCTCTCTTTGTAACTCGTGAATACTATACAATAAATGATTATGTTATTGATAAGGCAATCAGATTCTGTACTATGTTTTTTATTTAAGTTTATATAAAGGACTTCTTTATGTTTTGACGTGCTGAATTGGATGACGTAATTCGATGAGTTCACTATCTACACGAACTCTTCTTTACTTACAATTGTTTAACGTAACGGCCATTTGTCTCTCATAAATTATAATGTCTATTCTATAGCATAATATATGGATGTAGTATAAGGAATCGCTCATTTGCATAATTCAGGAATTGTTCATAAAAACTTAAAGCCTCAAAATGTTTTGATCATCCAATCATTATCTGCCAAAATATTAGATGTGAGCACTTGAGGAAAAGAAAATGCTGTTATGAGCACTTATCGGCCAAGGAAAATTCATCTTCATGGATGCATTTACAAATCCTCACATCTAATATTTTGGCAGATAATGATTGGATGATCAAAACATTTTGAGGTTTTAAGTTTTTATGAACAATTCCCGAATTATGCAAATGAGCGATTCCTTATACTACATCCATATATCATGCTATAGAATAGACATTATAACTTATGAGAGACAAATGGCCTTTACGTTAAACAATTGTAAGTAAAGAAGAGTTCGTGTAGATAGTGAACTCATCGAATTACGTCATCCAATTCAGCACGTCAAAATATAAAGAAGTCCTTTATATAAACTTAAATAAAAAACCTAGTACAGAATCTGATTGCCTTATCAATAACATAATCATTTATTGTATAGTATTCACGAGTTACAAAGAGAGGAAAGGTATACTGATTTTACCAAAACAAGAAAATCTATGTTCTGTCACTGTGTAATTGATAATACCTAATTAATTTATATGGAAACTAAGAGTTTAGCCTTGATAATGAAATTAAACTTAACCAATGACTCTAGAAAGGAAGCTAAATAAGCAAGCTCAATTAAATTCAAACTTGCCTCATCAAATTTAGCGACTGAAGTGTGGGATGACCATTTGCAATCTTGAATTTTCAATTTCTTTTTTTTGTCAAAGCACTCCATAATTTTACATGCTGCATTTTGGCCTTAACAATTGCCAATTTCTGTCTATAAACATTAGAGAAGACAAACATGTCTACATATGGCGAAAGTGCCTAGACTAAATCACTTAAACTATAACTACACAGCTCCTGAACAACATACACAAAATGCTGGCTTCGTGTTACTAAACAATAATGAACTACATTGTTATGTCGATTTTCTAAATTTGCCATAAATTCCTCAATGCGTTGGTCGATTTCAACATGACCTCGCACTATTTGTTTAATGGTGATCGATTGACCTTTGCACAAGCCCTCTAATACCGTAGTACTCCTACTTCTCCTGCCTAAGACAGTGCTCGATGGTTCCAATTCCGCAGTATTATACGTAGCACAAATAGAAGGATGACCCCTATTATTCTTCAAATCACCCAACAAAGTACCAATATTTTCTCATACTTTGCGTAGATTTGCAAGTAAAAGCTTATCTGCATCCATAGCCGCCAGTTCGCCCTCCTTTCTTCTCCTCTTTGAATGCTTGAAACCTTCGGTCATTAGGAGAAACTAATGCATTATATACCAGTAAAAACTAAGTGAAAGAACAAACTTCAAGGGACTAATTCATCTACATTGCAAACTTCAAAGGGTAAATATTATTTCCCCCAATTAGTGAATGTCTAGAAAATATACTCGGTAGATAGAAAGATTTCACGTACGTATTTCCATCTTTACTATTATTAGTGTTCTCATTTTTTACGAATGTGTTAGTGGTAAGAAATCTATTTGAAGAACTTTAGCAACAAGACAATTCCTGTCCACATGAGCATAAGATGGACCAATTACCAATTAGGTAGAGGGCTGAATGCTTGACTTTATGGTTTTATTAGAGCATGGTCTCTTCTGTAAATATTTCTATTGAAACCTGACAAATCTGCCAAGAGGGAAAAGCTCTATAAGTAGAAACAGAAATAAGGGAAGAACATCTTTAACTATTCGCCTTGGTAAACTTTCGATTTTTGTCACCAAAAGAGATAGTAAATAAAAGTTGAGATTTTTCTTCATTATCTAAGGCTAATTTCATCCAAAGAGAAGTATTTCATGCTCGATGAAAAAAAAAAAATAAATGCTCGTGTCAATCGAACAAACACACAGAAATCCAAGATAGCGTGATCGGTCTAACCTGGATTTGATACTAATGCTGCGTTTGGTCGACCGTATAAAAGTCAGGATAGGATATGTTTTATTCTATCCTGTGTTTGGTGGTGGTCCAGGATAGGATAAGGTCAGATATAGTCCGGATAAAAAAATCTGGGGGTAGAATAGACCCAAATAAGATTTTTAATGCCTATTTTTTCAGAAACCCTACGCTCCACTTGTCGTCATCTTCATCTTCACAACTTGTGCGATTTCACTAAAAAAATTTCTCGATTTTTTTTCCTTCACCGACTCCTTCGCACCCGTGAATAGCAAAAAAAAAAGTAAAAATTATCTGATCCAACTTTAAATCCATAGTCCACCAAACAGTGGACGGGATATGAAGAAATCCCATGATTTCTTATCCTATCCTATCCAGTTCTATCTTGTTTAGAAATCTAGACGACCAAACGTATCCTAAGATCACTACAGTACATAAGAAGATCCAATATAAACTTACAAACAGAGATAGCGATACTATCATTAATCCACGAGCGAGACAGATACACGCTTGGTTATTACTTCGTATTCTCGTGTTGGGCATGTGTTCATCGCAGCAACCATCCGTGGGAGGCATCATCTCCCTTTCTGAACAAAAACCAGATCGGGAGAAGAGGGACAAGCGTGGAGCGGAGGGGGAGAGGACAAGCGGGAGAGTGAAATTTCACTAATTTATGGTATATTTTAAAAAAAAGTCATCTCTGCAGCACCAAATAAGTATCCCATACATATCACTGATCCATTCGTTTACGATTGACATATTTTAAATATTGTAATATATAATTTTTTAGTTCAATTTTTTCTTATGGGAATTCTTTTGAAAGAGTTGTCAACTTTTATGATTATATTATATATTTAAGGTATGTCAATTAACAAATATTTTAAAATTATTATTTTAAATTTATTAGCATACTTGAATCTTAGATGATTCTCGTAAAAATAATGCAGCGAAGAAGAAACATCATATCGGGAAATGTTTATATAAATTATCAAATTGATATGTTTTTCCTCTTTCATCGATCTTGTCGCTAAGAGGAGGTCTTGGTGAGGTTATAATATATTAATTGGACCATTTGAATTTTAAAGTGTGTGTAAAGCTATTTGAGAGGTGGAAATAGTATGAGCCTCTAAATATGCTAATTATCATTGTACTTTATTTTGGATTAAGTCCACTTTGTTCCTTCAAAAGCACATTTGCGGTAAAAATTGCAGTAGTCAAGCATGAATCCATCACCTCTAGCTATAGATAGCAATTTACGCTTTAGATTTTCTATTGGCTACACATGAAAAGAGAGATTTTGTGTTTTGTAGCTGATTATACGTCCTAATTATGTTTCCTAAATTGACGTGTTACATAATGGGCAATAACATCTCTTAATGTGCATGGTACCAAAATCAACCAACCTACAGATTGTGGGCATTAACCATGTCATGTGAGATAATTGGCATTTATGTCAGCGGCCGGACAAATTCAATTGGCAAAATGTTAGAATGATTAGAACTCAACTGGCACTTGAAAAGTTTATGACTGAACTGGCATAATTGAAATAGGTTTAGGATTTCTATGGTAATTTTTCCCAAACACTCTGTTAGGAAAAAAGTATTAGGAAAACTCATAAAAACAAGCGGCTTCCCTCCTCAATTGAGGATTCCGAAGTCGTTAAAGACAAACTTACAAAGGGAGTGTTCTTTTCTTTTTCCCCCTTTTTGAACCTGATCTAAAGAGGATGCTTGACTTAACCCACCAATTAGAGACGTCATTGTCGCGACCTTCCTTGTCCCGATCGGTTAGATCAAGAGGTATTTGTTGATAGATGTGAATATTAATTGATTCGTTTGAAGAACAAATCAAATAGTTTATTAACCCAAGGACCAAGGCACTTCCAAGCCTCGTACTTCATGTGACGATAATTGTTTAAACTAAGCATTCAATTGGAGTCGCCAATAATCATAATAAATGGTTGGTTAAAAACCCTAATCGAGACGTGAGAGTGTCGTCTCAATATGTGCAAAAATCAGATATTCTAAAGATTGAAGACTTGATTACACTAGCGATCTAACTAGTGCCCTTTCGGTATCTAAACTTGAACGCTCGCAAACTAATGTACCAGACAGCCTATCGAAAAAACTTAGGATTCTACCTAATCGTTCTAAAAATAGAAAATAATAATCAATGTATTAAAAGTGCGCAACCATATAATTATAAAGAAAATAAATAACCAGTGACTTAGTAATGTCTCTAAAAAGAAAAGGCAATTAAAAGCCCTCAAGTAAAAGCTCTAATGGCTTATCCGGATTTTTTTGGGAATTTTTTAAAGGTTGTCCCAATTTCTACAAATTTTAAACTAAGTCTAGAATGAAATAAACACTAATATCTAGTGAAATCAAGCCCAAAAAGTGATTTCTGAACATTTCCTAATTTTCTGATTTTTTTAATTTTTTTAATTAATTAGTTTTTTTGGGAATTTTCTGAAATTTTTAATGTTTTTAAATTTTTTTCAGACTTTTTAATATTTTTTTGAATTTTTTAAACATTTTCGATTTTTTTTGGAATTTTTAGTATTTTTATTTTTAAAATATTTTAAAATTTTTAATAAATAAAATAAAAATTCCGGACCGGGTCCCTGACCCGATCCGCCCAACTTTCTGACCTGGATTTTCGACCCGCCCGGGATCCCTTTTTTTCTATCTCTTTTCTAATTTTTTTTAATCCTTTTCTTTTCTATTTCTCTTTTTCCTTTTCTACTTTTCTTTTTTCCTATTTCTCTTTTCTCTTTATATTTTATTCCCCTTTTGTTTTCTTCTGCCAGGACATCTTCTTGGGGACGTCCTCTGCTTCTTCGCCGCCAACCTTTCTTTGCCTCCGACCGTCGGCGCGTGTCGCCACTGCCAACGACCACCGCCAGCCTTACATTCTCACCGCCGGCCATCAGAAACCACCGGACCGTCGGCTAACTCCGGCCCCAAAAAAGGACACCAGCGACCAAACACCGATATTGACTTCGGTTTTTTATATCTCCAAATCTTAACCAAATCTAAAACTCTAAATCTATACTCACACAAGAATGGGAAACTGACCACGGCGGACTCTTACCGCAGGCATCGCTGAGAGGAGTGAGTCTCCGGAAGGTGCTCGTCCACGGCCAACGACAGGAATCGACAAGTACACCACAAAATCATTCAAAAACATAGAGGCAGTCACCATTCGATAAACATGAGAATTAACTGAGCATAAAAACCGATTTCCAAGCATCGATTCAGCAAAACTCAATTCGGTTCTTCATTCAAACATTTCGTCGAACAGTTGATATGCAAGTTGAGATATACGCTCGAAAGTGAAATTCAATGTGATCTTCGGTTCGGTTGTGATGTATGAAGACCTAAACCAGCATATTTCATATCAGCTCGATCTCAGTTTACCATATCTCACTCAAACTTTTTGCAATCAAACTCGGTACTCTAAGCATCTAATATCTCATTCAGGCATTTCGACGAACAGTTAGCATGCGACTAAGAATGTGAGGCCCGAATCTGACCTCAACGTGATTCTTGGCCTAAACACGATACGTACAGACCCAAGTCGTCATTATACATTACGATCCAGCTTTGGTATAACATGATTGGGCCACGACACCACCGAGTGAACCCGGTATGTGAGTCCACCCAGATGCAAGAGAAAACAGGGGATACACGAGAAGCTCACCTGGTTCGAAATGGCCAGAACGACGCGCAACGGCTGGCAGACTGGCTTCAGACAATAACGACGGTGGTTCAAGCCAACCGCCAGTGAACGGGAAGGATTTGTAACTCCCTCTCTCTCGGTCTCCATCTTTCCCCCTTTAGAGACCTGGGCATTGAGCAGCTTCATTTTCTCCTTCCCCTGTTGATCATCAGAACCGACACTCCTCCTCAATGATTCAATCTCGGACTTCAAGGCAGCGACTTCATTCTCCAACGAAACTCTGACGGACAATGCTCTCTCCCTTTCCTCTTTCTCAAGGTCTGGACTTGTCCGTTCCGCTTCGCATGCTTTCTGGCGATTAAAGCTTTAGATATGAATCTTATCGAGCTGTTACTCGAGGAGCTGCGCGGCTTGTCTGAGAGCATTTCGTTTCTCTTCTAGCTTCTAGCATTTGACCTTCCACGCTCAGCAACAGACGTTCTCCGGCTCTCCCTCTCAGTGAAACATTTGCTGCCATTGCAGCTACCGCAAGCGAAGAACCGCCGCCAGTTCAGCCTCGGATCCACCCCAGAAGAAGCGGTGCATTAATGGAAAACCCTCAAGCCTTGCCCTTCTCTGTTTCTTCTTTTTCCAGCCCCCTTCTTCTCTTTGGTTTCAGGAAGCCCCCCACCAAAACAGACCTTCCTCCCCTTTTATTCTTTGGCGAACCAGCCTCACTTTGTCCTATTCCAAAGGACTGTACCGACCTGCCATGCTCCGCTCGACGCCGCCTGACATCTTCCCAGTGCCAGGCGCTTTTCTTTTTTGCTTCTTTTTCTCTTCTGTCTTTGTCGCTTCTGCTTGCGGGACGCGGGGGAATGGCTCGGGAGTCTGGGCCGGATAACCAGGCCAAAATAGGCCATGCGCCGGGCACAGGCGGGCCAAAAGTGGGCCCTTCCGGGCCGAAAACAGGCACTCGCCGAGCACAAGCGGGCCAAAATGGGCACACGCGAGCTTGAGTGGGGAAAATGAAGAAAAACTAAGAAAAATGAGGGGTCGAATTGATATAACAATAAAAACAAAAGGGAAATAATGGGGGGTCGGAGTTGCCGGGTCAAGGCGGACCAGCCTTTCTCTAAATTTTTTTTTATTAACTTTATCTCTTCCTTGCAGTGATTTGACCCATTTACATTTTAAGCATTGATTTATCGGGATGGGGCAAAATGAGGTGTTAATAGTCATTTCCTTCACTTATGGGGGTAGGCTAGCACTAAACGGTGGAAAAAAATCAAAGTATCCAAAAAGGTAGCTCATGACTCGTGGAGGGCATTCCTTTTGGGTCCATCGCTTGTAAAAAATTTCCACAAAATGATCGAGCCTGCTTACATTGGTCAATGTAAAAAATGATCGATCATCTCCCAAATTTGAAATTTCTACTCATGGGTTGTAATTTTCTATGGCATGGACTTATCGAGGGGGCGAAGAAATTTTCGAATTTCAATGAACCTCGATCTACTGTTCTTTTCACCTTGCGGAAACAATTCGTTCGAGATTCTTCCGATTGAGATATTAATCCGATAACAACCATCTTGCATTTTTTAGCACAAGCGAACTTCTAATCAAAGTCTGGGACACTCAATTATTCGCCATTCGGATTTGAAACGCGGTTAAAAAAGAAAATGTGGTCTTGCGGGTCCCGGACAAAATCGTCGTCGATGCATACAGTTTTGCAATTCATATTCGGAAAAAAGGTAGCGCCATTTGATTCATTTTAACCGGCCGTTGACTTTCGAAGACTCCAGTTCCGCAATACGCAATAAGGATCCTGTAAATCAACATTCGACCCAAGTAATTATGTCATGTGGGGCTAGTTTGTTATCTGACCATTTGCTTTCTCCAAGTGGCACGTTCACAACACGACACGGTATGATCTTTGATATATATCGACATGTATCTTATTTAAAGTAAGAGAGGAGTATATGCGTCATCATACGATGATACTACGTACATCATCTCATCGTGGGCATACGATGATACTACATCATGCAAAATGTTGATATTCTCATACTTCAAAACTTCATTTATCACGATCCTTAGGCTTGAGTTTGCAAGCATTAAAAGAAAACGGTATTGATAAAATCAAGACCGCCATATTGATCAAACTAAGAGGAGGATATCCCCAAGTGCTCATTAGGAAGTCAGAAAAGACTAGCTGTGTGATGCTACGAACCGGCTACCCAAACACAATAACTTCGTCTCCCGAGCATTGGGAATTGGTGTGTCTTGCGAAGTATATGCAAAATCCCCATTGTGTCCCCGGAGCTTGTGCATGAAGATTGAGTACGAACGGTGCCCAGTGAGAAAGAAAGCCATGTTGCCCAAGCTTCTTACCTCCGCCCATTTCCCACATTGTCGATCAAAACTATAGACCCTGAAATCAAATGCCTCCTCCAATCCGTATAGATCTTTGCTAAAGTATCTGTCCACAACATACAGATCACCACTTAATGCCACCAAATGTTTGCAATTGCCGCCGCTGCAGATTGATGGTGAGAACTTTTGAGTCCTAAATGACGAATCGATCAGCGAAACCGTCCCGGACCAATCAACAACACAAACTTTGCCTTCATACACTATAATGTTGTTGACACCTAAATTTTGACGATCCAGTCAGTCATTCGTTGCATAAAAAATTAGGGATCGATCCCAGTCCCTAGACAAAAAATTAGTTGAATTGCATATAGATTAAAAGCATTTGAATTTGTATTTAGGCTCATATAGTTGCATTTGCATTGGACCGGCGTTAGATGGACTCAAGTGCAGAGGTTTTGAACTCAATGGAATTAATTAAATCAAGCCCGTGCGAATTAAAGATTTGGCTAACTTATTATTCTCTGAAGTGGTTGAGATTGACATGTACATTGCACGCGTGATACATCAAATTATGAGATATTGAGATAATATCATGAAAATCTTTTGGTCGCATTTGGGTAGGTTCGTTCAGTGTGGGCAGAGGAATAAAGGAAGAAAAATAGGAAAGTGAGTTATTTTATTCTTGACCATATTATTCACATTGCCGCAATGTACAGGGGAAGATTGTGAAGCCATATTCGGTTAAGAGCGGCAGTGAAGGATCCATGCTAAAAAGTATATTGTTTAATATATAATGAGTGGAAACATGGGCTTTACTTCCTCGGCAAGAGTTGGCCAACCAGGGAAAGAAATATTTGACTAAGAAAAGAAATATGTGAAGAGTTCGGTTCCTATGCAGTATAAATAGGCCACTGCATGGCCGAAGAAGGGGGAGAAGCTCTCATAATTTTCAAGATAAGAATTTTCAGAACACATGAGAGACACGTGAGATTGAGTGAGAAAGATAGCTTGAAGAGAGTCCGCAGCCAAGCCTTTGGCTGCACCCCTTGCCACGTCTCTCCGCTGACCGAGCTGCTGTACCACCGCAATTTAGTCCCGCTGCCGCTCCACTGCTGCTGCTTCCTGCCTGCGCCAACGACGACGCCGAACTGTGGAAGTCCTTGCCGTATCGATGACGACTTGCTGATCCGTGACCAAGAGATTGCTGTTCGCCATCCAATCCATCGCGAAGCAGTTCTCTGGAGATATTCGCAAGTCAGGCGAGTCCCCGGAAAGTTAATCGAGCATTTGCAGTCCCTCGACGATCCACGGCGAAATATCCAATCGAAGAATTCTTTCACTGTGGGCACTCACCTATAAAAGTTGAAACGCCCCATCATCAATCTCGTGCCAAGTGGAGGAATACTCAGTGGAAATCATAAAGCGTAGGGAACAAGAACAAAAGCCACCTAAAAGAAGAAGATGAATCTAATTGGAAGAGCTAGTCTGACCCAAGAGTCCCTAACCGAAGCGCCACCGCGCCTCTTTGACGTCCAGTGAGCTTTGCTCTTTTATCGCTGTAATTAATCTTTCCATTTCAGATATTTGTGGAGCTCACCGCCCGACCACCGTCGCAAGCTAGCCGAAGCCGAGCCCCACCGCCGGTCTGCCACCACTAGTCGTCCCGTGATCCGCAAACCTAATCTAGAACTGAGTTCGAATTTGAAAGATATCCGCAAATTAGGTAAGATCATTATCCGAATATTTTCCGAAATATTTAATTTCCTAAGTTTTCGGTGTTTGAATATTTCGTGGATATTCTTTGGTGGATTGCTAAATCTTAGGGATATTGTTTGCTCTATCCGCAATATTCTAAAACACTTAAAATTAGTAATTATTCCTAATTTGGCATCGTATCTGGACGACTATCCGACCTTATCCTTAAGGTACGATACGCGGCGATACGGAAAATCATTATCTTATCCATAATCACTTGGATATGATAATAGATTTTATTCGCTTTCCAAATTCAAACAATCAACTTTCTGTCGATATCTATAACCCTATAGATATGACCGTTAGTTTGATTTCTTTTCCTAATCCAAATTTGATAAGAAGAATCTTGCAGATTACGTGGATTGTTTGAATGCAGTTGTTATCTTTATTTGATTTTTTTTAAATAAAGAAAATCCAAAAATATGTTAGTTAGGATTTAAATTAGAAGTCTTGCATGTTTAGGAAACCCCAAATGTATCTAGAAGATAGGATAATTATTTAATTTAAATTAGGACTTGAGATAATTTATTTTCTAGTTTAAATTAGGTGTTATTCTAATCCTAATAGATTGTTTAGGTTATTTTTTTATTCCGAATTTCATTGGAAAAATACCAAAAATAAATCATTTGTCCGTCATTAGAATTAGGTCACGTCGTCGCATGACATTAATCGCATGTCATGTTTGCATGTCATTGCATATATGTTAGTTTGCATTTTAATAAAGCGCAAATCCTAAAGACCACTTCGAGTGCCTTGCTTTGTTAATTAGAAATCATATTAAGATTGTCTGTGTGATTTTCAATTAACAATGCAGATGCTTGCGTTGCTCTAAGGTACTTCATTCTCCTAATCTTGCAATTTATTTATTGCTTTCTTGGGTGTTAAATTGGTGGTTTGCGCACCCACATGAATACCTTGCACGTTAGTGATTAGGTAATAAAATGGATCCAAACAGCCTGTATAGACATTTTTTAGGTAATAAAATGGATCCAAACAGCCTGTATAAACATTTTTTAAAAAGAAAAGGTACCGAAAGGGCGTTGGACTAGATCTAGCGTAACCAAGTCCCCGAGCTTAGAATCTCTGGTTCGTAGGAATAAAACATATCTCCCTATATTTTATTTAGGTTTCTAATCGACCTACCACAAATAGATGAGTGACGACTCCATGCATGAAAACTTTTGCATGTTAATTTAAACCCTAAGTTGCGAATTGGTAGGGTTTGGGAGGGCCCGTGTTAGGCTTAGTCTTAATAATCCATTAACCTGAGGAATTTAGGTCGCGACAAATGTCATCATAAGAACAGCCATGTTGATCATCTAGATAGGTCCAATTCTTATCCCCATACTTCCAGTGACCTAATTGCCCGTCCTCTCCAACAGAATGAACCTCAAGTTCATCTAAATCGGTCCATACATAATCTGGGGACACCACTACTTTCCTTATACCGGGAAGGTTGCGCTCTAAGGGAGTACTGTACTGGAGCCTGTATTCTCTTCAGATTTCAACAATCCTGAATTGGAGAGAGTCTATTACCTTGGGGATATTGTGGGGCAAGTAAGGGATTTGCATATGCGAGAAGATAAATGAAATCCAGTTGAGATGCTCGGATAAGCAAGGACGGGTCTTATGTCTGTGTCGTCTCACATGGAACTAAAAGTTGTTGGAATGATCTTCAGATTTTCTCCTGCACCCCATTCAAAATCAAGTTCTTCCGGTTTCTAGCAGTTCAATTGTCATCGAAGCAGAGTTTTCGATTAAAACAGCAACCAAGCAAGCATTAACAAGAGCCGGTGGAGCCCCAAAAAAACTACTCAATGGACCGCTATTGGCGATCCTCGATCGCCTCTAAAATGCCATTCAGAACTAGAGTTCAAATGTAATGGAAACAAAGTCGGCATTCCACTTAGCTTATGCATGAAAGTGCAGACTTCTGAAACTACAATTACTTCATAATCTAGATTGGTGTCCCTCTTCAAGTGTGATAGAAATTACACAAATACCGAGCCTCGTGTATACGAACTTGCAGTTGTAAGAGCGAATTGAAGCCATCAAATAGTTGGAATTCCAGCTCATCTCATTCACTCAGTGTCCAACATATTGTGTTTGCATAGAAGAAGTACACTGGTATCAAAAATCGATATAATGAGAACATATTGCATATCCATTTGCATCTATGGCTGACGTTGATTTAGCAAAAAGTTGTCAAGGATGACATAATCATGTTACGCTTGTACATAACTTGCCAACATTGAGTACAGGTAGCTAAGAAGCTCTTAAATGTTTCGGGACAGCATTACTAGATTGAGGAGCAAAGTCCTTCTGCCTGAGTTGTACATACGGGTAACCAATGAAGACACAAAGTGGGCAGGCTTTGAGAAAGAGAGTATTTCAGACCCCACTTGATTATTCTCGTCAAGCTCAATCGAAAAGCTCTCTTCCCCAGCCTGCAGCAAAATGTAATGCCACAATATTATTGAAGAAGCCTTGATTTCTGCGAATAAAACTTGGTCATATGCCCAAAGAAAACATTTGCGAGTAGGAGAAGCTGAGAGGTAAGCCAATTTGCCACATCAAATGATTGAAACAGACTTTACAAACATTGCCAAGTAACATGTGACGGGATTCTTATTAAGATTTAAAGATGATGAAAAGACGTGACAAATGGAAGATTTAAAGGTTGTCGATCTATAGTCTTCAATAGAAGGCCAAGACAGCTTAACAATAATCAAAGGGTGAGGCATTACGAAATCACGAAGACCCAATTGATAAGCCCATTGTCGTAATCAGCCTAAGAGCTGTTATGAGACGAACTTAAGCTCCATGCAACTTTGTGTTCTTGGAGGTCTTATGAGTGCTAGCATTGTCGTATTTGCTACAACTTTCAGATGATAAGAGCTAAAATCTGTGGCCGGAAAGGAGCTGCCAACTAGACTGAAGCAATAACAACTTCTGTACGAGACAATATCGGAAAAATTAAAGATACTGAAACAGTTTGCTTAGAAGGGGGCGAGGGAGGACACATATGCATGCACCCAATTTGCATATTCAATAGTAGAGCAACTGATTAGAAAAGATATGGTTCTTAATTAGTCTGCCGCCATGGTTTATGACTCCTTATGCTTTATTTTGACAATTAGATAACGAGCTTTCAGCTTGTAACGATAAGAAGGCAGCGGAGAAGTCAACTGCTTAATTAGGATATATACTGGGGATACAGTCAACTGTCCTGTTATTGCCAAAAACTCCCAAGATCCCCATGTCTCCATAAGCAAATAGTATAACGAAAACTTTAGAGAATAAAGCTCGTGGTACTGAAATCCACACTACAACTTGCAATTAAGTTAACAGCAGAAAAAACATGCTGCACAGAAGAACGAAGAACCAAAATGAAAACTCAAGATATGCTCGTAGATGACAGGAACAGCGACCAAGCATAGTCAAATGGAATTCCGCAAATCACACGATCAAGTCAAAAGTAATCCATGAGATGCAAAATAGCTTCCCACGAATAACGTAGTGTAGGTTGCCTAAAAGACATTCGACACTACTCCAAGCTAACATTGACACATGCATCTGAGGTTGAATTTGATCGCTTAGGAGGAGATAGTTGGAAATTGAACCCTGTGGTTGATTTTCCGAAAGGAGGAGCTATTGGGGTAATTTCTACAGATACGATGTATGTTCGCCCTCTCTGCTTTTAAGCCCGAGGCTTGAATAATCTGGGGCTATGGCAGATAGTGGTGTTTCACTTGTTCGCAAGCGTCTCATAGGAACCCTCTTTTTGGTTTCGGTTTGGTACTCTGTGGAGTGTGTCGTTATTCCATTAGTTGTTTATGTGTCGACGCATTTCGTATTCGTACTGCTAGATGTGTGTATCCACTAATCCTGCCCTCCATCTCTCGCATTAATCAATCGATTTGTTCATTTGATGAACTTTGACACTTCCATTACATAAACATAATCCTAAAGGCCCTTACCAAAAAAAAAAAAACATAATCCTAAAGGGAGGAGGACCCTCTTTGTGAATTTACTTTCTGGGTGGACTTCGACTACGGTGGACAGTTACCCAATTCTACTTTAGGTTTCATGCTAAAACCTATATATCTCCTCATTTTTTTTCACCAACCTGGTCTTTCATCTCTGGAACAGAATTGGAATACAATCTTATCGAGTAGTCACTTTAATGATGGCCGCTATCCGGGAAATGCCTCTAGTTACCCTCAGTCGAGTTTTTCTCTTCATTTTAATATCAGGACCGTAGATCTTCCATGTTATTCTGATGCTTGCTTGAAAGGGGCACATGGACAGGTGAGATTGCGTGATCTTCTGGTAATTGCGTTTCCAATTGCATGTCACTATCCACGTTGATCTTCCTCGTCACAAAATTGACAATTTATGTTCCATGATTAAATGTGACTTTATCAAAATCATGCCACCAATTTTGTGTTAATATAGTTGTTTTTTATGTGTTCCATACGTTTTCAAACTTATCGAGTGAGACGACGGTGATTTTCTAATTGGATAATAGGCTATTGTCTATTTTTACGTGTCAATTTAAATAATTGACATATAAGGAGCATAACATGTTATAAAAATTTCGTCCAAAGAGGATAAAAAGACAAATGGTGTTTTTGAAAGTGACGCATTCGTGCAAAAGGACAGAATAATTTTAAATTGTTGAGGAAGAATTATGGGGCGTAAAACAAAAAAAAATGCCGGGTATATTATATTTTATTTTTCAGCCCTTAATGAGAAATAGTAAATAAAAAGAAAAAGGGAAGGCCTCCTCGTCCTCACCCTGTTCCTATGCCAATAAAGGAATATACCTATTGTTGATCATGTCAAGTCAATAGCTACCCAAAAAAAATTTGAATAGAAGGAAACATCAATATTATAAAACGAAAAAAGGTTTTTTCTTGATTTATAAAGTTGTTAGTTATCATTGACATGGCTCCGAGCCGTATGGCAACTTAGACACGATGGTCTAGCCCTAGTAGCGACGTTCATCAACAAAAAGTACTTATCAACCTGTAGTATTTTAGCAACTTCTCGGCCTTGGTAGTATTTTTTCGTGCGAAAATCTATATACCTAAAGATCGATATTTAGGCTAAGAAAGTCTTACGGAGTAGGTAACTCTCTTTGTTATGAATAAAATGCCAGTCTACTAGCAAGAAGTAGTTATCTATAAGATTAACGCTATTCTGTTAACAAGTTTAATTCTAATGAGATTAAAGCTCGATATTTTGATTTTCCGATTTTTTGTAGCAGTTATCTATAGTTATCTGGATATCTCGATTATAGTTATCTATAAGATTAACGCTACTCCGTTAACAAGTTTAATTTTAATGAGATTAAAGCTCGATATATTGATTTTCCGATTTCTTGTAGTAGTTATCTATAGTTATCTCAATTATAGTTATTTGTAAGATTAACGCTACTCTATTAACAAGTTTAATTCTAATGAGATTAAAGCTCGATAATTTGATTTTCCGATTTCTTGTAGTAGGGATAACTCCTAAAGAATTAGTGAGATTTGCTTAGAACAAATTCTTCCAATTTTGCTTAGCAAATAAGTAAGGGAGAGACTTTATTTCCACGTACGGGCACACACTTTTTTGCCTTTATAATTTACGTGATTATTGCAATGAAACTTATAACAAGGACCAGCATGTCTTATCAAAGACCGAAGGCAGGCTTGGTAACGAAAAGAGTGGTGATAAGGGTAATTCTAATTTGAAAACACTTTCCAATTGGAAGTAAAGATACGAGTCTTGGAAAGAGCAACGAAGTCTTGAAAGGGAGGATGAGCATGTCGGTTCAGAGAATGAAGGCAGGGATTGGTGATCGTGGGAGCCACAATGAGGGCGATCCTAATTTGAAGATGCCTTTCATAACGAAGAAAACACACAAGTCAATAGAGAATGATATGAGTCTTGACAAAAAGGATGAGCATGTCTCTTCATAGATCAAAGGCAAGCTTGGTAGTAGTAGGATCAATTCCAGAATGAAAATGCCTCGCTTGACGAAGAAAACACAGGTGTCTGGAAAAAGAGAAAAGAAAATCTTGACAAAAAGGACGAGCATGATGTACCAAGTTCTTGCCATACGTGAACTACCGTGTGATGGTTGCCCCAGGGTATTTGCCTTCAAGTGGTAATTGTTCTCTCGAAAAATACGTGCCCTTAATCTCAGCTGCCTTACCGATTTTAAATTCCAAAATGGTGTTTCATTGCCCCACAATCTTGCCTTCATGTGATAACTGTTCCCTCTAATAATGTGTGCCCTTAATTTTAACCGTCTTACCGATTTCTAATTTTTAAACAGTTTTTAATGTCCCTCCAATAAACATTCGTCGCCGATGCCTATCAATGGCTACCAACTATTATTCGTCGTATTCCAACAACTAGACATGTGGCATTGAGGACTATCAACATCAATTAACACATGTTAATCTTTATGCTTGTCAGGCTGGTATATATGTAATGACACTCATATGCCATGCACGTGATTGTCCGTCCGTACTCACGTGTTCATTCTTGTCCTCGAGCCGGGCATGTGCTTGTCGTTGACCGGATTATTTTTTATGTCAACAAGTTCGTCATCTATTTATCAGCTATTATTAGTTATCTGCATTACTAAGTATAGAAATTGTTGTTACCGTACCTGAAGTTTTTTGTTTTCTATCTTTTAAGCCTGACTTAATTTAAAACAGATCGCTGCACAAGCTCATGAGATCATAAAACCCTCACTACCTCCATCGCCAACGAAATCAGCTCCCCTGACACCACCGCCACTTCTCAATGAAGACGATAGATGCATCATCAACTCCGTCATCTCCAGCACAATCCCGTCGTACTCTCTTGAATCCAAGCTCGGCGACTGCAAGCGGGCGGTGGCGATCTGCCTCAAGGCCCTCCAAAGGACCATAGGAAAGTCCCTCAAGGCCTCTCGATCGAGGGCTTCGACTATGACTCGATACTAGGCCAGTGCTGCAAGATGCCCATCGGGTACGTGCAAGTCCCGGTGGGAATCGCCGGGCTGCTGCTGCTTGGTGGCGTGCATGAATAGAGGGTGCAAGGCAATCTATGCATCCTGCGGTGCCACAGCGACTGTGTTGAGGGATGGGATGACGACAGCTCCGGTGGTGAGGTTTGCGACAGTGACAAGAGCGGCGGAGCTGAAGGTGTTCCTGGAGGATCCCGGGAATTTTGAGACGCTGTTGTTTTCAATAGGTGTGTGTCATAAACCATGGCGGTGAATATCTAGAGATACAGACTCGTATATTTTTAAATGATGTGCTGAACGTATAAATGGACCTACCAACTTAAATTTACATTGAGTGAAAACCCATTTAATACATGAATCTGAGCATAACATGGAGAGATAGTTTGACTTTGAATACCTTCTTCAAATGAAAGAGAGAACACCGAATTCGAAGGGGGTTTTGAAAATTTAAGCTGTAAACCTTTCAAAGTTTTAAGATGGATGGGTTTGGCTCGTCGTCGAAATTGGGTGCATGCATAAGGAGTCATAAACCATGGCGGCAGACTAATTAAGATCCATATCTTTTCTAATCAGTTGCT
Source organism: Syzygium malaccense (assembly GCA_031216405.1). Lineage (NCBI taxonomy): Eukaryota > Viridiplantae > Streptophyta > Magnoliopsida > Myrtales > Myrtaceae > Syzygium > Syzygium malaccense. The sequence continues at coordinate 25,894,380 of CM062262.1, read as the reverse complement.
CTGCTATTGAATATGCAAATTGGGTGCATGCATATGTGTTCTCCCTCGCCCCCTTCTAAGCAAACTGTTTCAGTATCTTTAATTTTTCCGATATTGTCTCGTGCAGAAGTTGTTATTGCTTCGGTCCAGTTGGCAGCTCCTTTCCGGCCACAGATTTTAGTTCTTATAGTCTGAAAGTTGTAGCTAATACGATAATGCTAGCACTCATAGGACCTTCAAGAACACAAAGTTGCACGGAGCTTAAGTTCGTCTCATAACAGCTCTTAGGCCGATTACGACATTGGGCTTATCAATTGTGTCTTCGTGATTTTGTAATGCCTCACCCTTTGATTATTGTTAAGCTGTCTTGGCCTTCTATCGAAGACTATAGATCAACAACCTTTAAATCTTCCATTTGTCATGTCTTTTCATCATCTTTAAATCTTAATAAGAAACCCATCACATGTTACTCGGCAATGTTTGCAAAGTCTGTTTCAATCATCTGATGTGGCAAACTAGGCTTACCTCTCAGTTTCTCCTACTCGCGAATGTTTTCTTTGGGCATATGACCAAGTTTTATTCGCAGAAATCAAGGCTTCTTCAATAATATTGTGGCGTTACATTTTACTGCAGGCTGGGAAAGAGAGCTTTTCGATTGAGCTTGACGAGAATAATCAAGTGTGGTCTGAAATACTCTCTTTCTCAAAGCCTGCCCACTTTCTGTCTTTCATTGGTTACCCGTATGTACAACTCAGGCAGAAGGACTTTGCTCCTCAATCTAGTAATGCTGTCCCGAAACATTTAAGAGCTTCTTTGCTACCTGTACTTAATGTTGGCAAGTTATGTACAATTGTAACATGATTATGTCCTCCTGACAACTTTTTGCTAAATCAACGTCAGCCATAGATGCAAATGGATATGCAATATGTTCTCATTATATCGATTTTTGATACCAGTGTACTTCTTCTATGCAAACACAATATGTTGGACACTGAGTGAATGAGATGAGCTGGAATTCCAACTATTTGATGGCTTCAATTCGCTCTTACAACTGCGAGTTCCTATACATGAGGCTCGGTATTTGTGTAATATCTATCACACTTGAAGAGGGACACCAATCTAGATTCTGAAGTAATTGTAGCTTCGGAAGTCTGCACTTTCATGCATAAGCTAAGTCTAATGCCAACTTTGTTTCCATTACATTTCAACTCTAATCCTGAATGGCATTTTAGAGGCGATCGAGGATCGCCAATAGCGGTCCATTGAGTAGTTTTTTTGCGGCTCCACTGGCTCTTGTTAATGCTTGCTTGGTTGCTGTCTTAATCGAAAACTCTGCTTCGATGACAATTGAACTGCTAGAAACTGGAAGAATTTGATTTTGAATGGGGAGCAGGAGAAAATCTGAAGATCATTCCAACAACTTTTAGTTCCAAGTGAGACTACACAGACGTAAGACCCGTCCTTGCTTATCCGAGCATCTCAACTGGATTTCATTTATCTTCTCGCATCTGCGAGTCCCTTACTTGCCCCGCAATTTCGCCAAGGTAATAGACTCTCTTGAATTCATAATTGTTGAAATCTGTAGAGAATACAGGCTCCGGTACAGTACTCCTTTAGGGCACAACCTCACCGGTATAAGGAAAGCAGTGGTGTCCCCAGATTGTGTATGGAACGATTTAGATGAACTTGAGGTTCATTCCGTTGGAGAGGACGGGCAATTAGGTTACTGGAAGTATGGGGATGAGAATTGGACCTATCTGGATGATCAACATGGCTGTTCTTATGATGACATTATAGTGTATGAAGGCAAAGTCTATGTCGTTGATTGGTCTGGGACGGTTCCGCTGATTGATTCGTCATTTAGGACTCAAAAGTTCTCACCATCAACTCGCAGCGGCGACAATTGCAAACATTTGGTAGCATCAAGTGGTGATCTGTATGTTCTGGACAGATACTTTGGCAGAGATCTATACGGATTGGAGGAGGCATTTGATTTCAGAGTCTATAGTTTGGATCGACAATGTGGGAAATGGGGGGAGGTAAGAAGCTTGGGCAACATGGCTTTCTTTCTCACTGTGCACACTGTTCGTACTCGATCTCCATGCTCAAGCTCTGGGGACACAATGGGGATTGCATATACTTCGCGGGACGCACCAATTGCCAGTGCTCGGGAGACAAAGTTGTTGTGTTTAGGTTACCGGATTGTAGCATCATGCGGCTAGTCTTTTCTGACTTCCTAATGAGCACCTGGGGATCTCCTCCTCTTAGTTTGATCAATACATCAATCTCGATTTTATCAATATCGGTTGCTTTTAATGCTCGCGAGCTCGAGCCTAAGGATCGTGATAAATGAAGTTTCAAAGTATGAGAATATCAATATTTCGCATGATACCCTTACCAAAAAAAATATATATATTTCGCATGATATAGTATCATCGTATGCACACGATGAGATGATGTAGTATCATCGTATAATGACTCATATACTCCTCTCTTACATTAAACAAGATACATGTCGATATATATCAAAGATCATATTGACAATTTCAATACCGTGTCGTGTTGCGCACGTGCCTCTTGGAGAAAGCAAATGGTCGGATACCAAGCTAGCCCCACGTGACATAATTACTTGGGCCAAATGTTGATTTACAGGATCCTTATTGCGTATTGCGGAACCGGAGTCTTCGAAAGTCAATGGCCGGTTAAAATGAATCAAACGGCGCTACCTTTTTTCTAAATATGAATTACAAAACTCTATGCATCGACAATGATTTTGTCCGGGACCCGCAAGACCACATTTTCTTTTTTAATCGCGTTTCAAATCCATATGGCGAATAATTGAGTGTCCCCGACTTTGATTAGAAGTTCGCTTGTGCTGCAAAATGCAAGATGGTTGTTATCGGGTTAATATCTCAATCGGAAGAATCTCGAACGAATTGTTGCCGCGAGGTGAAATGAACAGTAGATTGAGGTTCATTGAAATTCAAAAATTTCTTCGGCTCTCTCAATAAGTCCATGCCATAGAAAATTACAACCCATGAATAGAAATTTCAAATTTGGGAGATGGTCGATCATTTTTTGCATCAATCAATGTAAGCAGGCTCGATTATTTTGTGGAAATTTTCTACAAGTGATGGACCCAAAAGGAATGCCCTCAACGAGTCATGAGCTGCCTTTTTGGATACTTTGGTTCTTTTCTACCGTCCAGTGCTTGCCTACCCCCCATGAGTGAAGGAAATGATGTCTCTAATTGGAAGGTTAAGTCGAGCATCCTCTTTAGATCAAATAGCTTCACACACACTCTAAAATTCAAATGGTCCAATTAATATATTATGACCTCACCAAGACCTCCTCTTAGCGACGAGATCGATGAAAGAGGAAAAACATATCAATTTGATAATTTATATAAACATTTCGTGCTATGTTGTTTCTTCTTCGCAGATTTGCCGGGTTTCACCAGAAGTGTTTACAGAAGAGACCACGCTCTAGTAACCCCAGAAAGTCAAGTATTCAGCCCTCTACCTGATTGGTAATTGGTTCATCTTATGCTCATGTGGGCAGGAATTGTCTTATTACTGAAGTTCTTCAAATACATTTCTCAGGACTAACACATTCATAAAAAATGAGAACACTAACAATATGGAAACACCTACATGAAATCTTTCTATCTATTGAGTAGATTTTCTAGACATCCACTAATGAGGGAAATAATATTTACCCTTTGAAGAGTTTGCAATGTAGATAAATTAGTCCCTTGAAGTTTATTCTTTCACTTTGTTTTTACTGGTACAGAATGCATTAGTTTCTCCCAATGGTCGAATGTCCCAGGCGCTCAAAGAGGAGAAGAAAGGAGGGTGGACCGGCGGTTACAGATGCAGATAAGCCTTTCCTTGCAAATCTACGCAAAATATGGGAAAATATCGGTGCTTTGTTAGATGATTTGGGAAATAGTAGGGGTCATCCTTATGTTGGCGCTACGTATAATATTGCGGTATTGGAACCATTGAGCACTGTCTTAGGTAGGGAAAGTAGGGGTACTACAGTATTAGAGGACTTGTGCAGAGGTCAATCGGTTGCCATTAAATGGCTGGTCCGAATCATGTTGAAATCGATCAACGCATTGAGGAATTTATGGCAAATTTAGGAAATCGACACAACAATGTAGTTCACTATCGTTTAGTAACGCGAAGCTAGCATTTTGTATATGTTATTCAGGAGTTGTGTAGTTACAGTTTAAATGATTTAGTCCAGGCACTTTTGCCATCTGTAGACATGTATGTCTTCTCTGATGCTTACAAATACAAATTGGCAAATGTTAAGGCCAAAATACAGCATGTAAAATTATGGAGTGCTTTGACAAAAAGAAAAAATCAAAAATTCAGGATTGCAAATGGTCATCCCACACTTCGTCGCTAAATTTGATGAGATAAGTTTGAATTTTATTGAGCTTGCTTATTTAGCTTCATTGGTTAAGTTCAATGCCACTATCAAGTCTGAACTCTTAGTTTCCATAGGAATCAATTAGGTATTATCAATTACACAGTGACAAAACATAGATTTCCTTGTTTTGATAAAACCAGTATACCTTCCCTCTCTTTGTGATTCGTGAATGCTACAAAATCCGTATGCATTCTAATTAGTAAATGGTTATGTTATTGATAAGGCGATCAGATTCTGTACCAAGGTTTTTATTTAAGTTTACATAAAGGACCTCTTTATATTTTGACATGCTGAATTTGATGACTTCGCTATCTACACGAACTCTTCTTTATTTAAATTGTTTAGCGTAAAGGCCTTTTGTCTCTCATGAGTCATAATGTCCATTCTATATTATGATACAGTGATGTAGTATCAGGAATCGCTCACTTGCATAACTCGGGAATTGTTCATAAAAATTTAAAGCCTCAAAATGTTTTGATCACCCAATCATTATCTGCCAAAATATCAGATGTGGGGATTCTTAAATGCATCCATGGAGATTAATCTTCCTTGGCCGGCAAGTGCTCATGACAACATTTTCTTTTCCTCAAGTGCTCATGACAACTGTTTTTGTGGATATCTGATTTCTATATTAGAGGTTGTGGATGGCAAGCACTTGAAGTGCTTCTTCCTGGGGATTGCCAAACAACCACGACTGATATGTTCAGCTTGGGTTGCATCATTTTCTTCTGCATCACAGGTGGAGACCACCCATTTGGCAAGCACCGAGTACATGAAATCAATATTGCGAACAACACGGTAGATTTGTCCTTGATGACAAATATACCATAAGCTCATCACTTGATTTCGAATTTACTAAGTACGAATCTTGCATTGAGGTAAGAATGTTGATCTCTTTAATTTGCATTTTCATTGTGTTGTTTGATAAATTTTGTAACCATTTTTAATTGACTAATTTTGGGCCAAAGGCATCAAAGGTGCTCCACCATCCATTGTTTTGGAGTTCAAAGTTGAAGCTGTCCTTTTTTTGTGAGGTTAGCGATAAAGTAGACAAATCAAAAACCACTTCACCTCTTATGATAGCATTGGAGAAGACCGCGCCAACAGTTTTTGGTGTGGATTGGATAAGCAAAATTGATGCTCATGTTATGGACTTCCTAGTCAAACGTAGAACCTACAAAAATTCTATGAAAGACTTGTTGCGAGCTGTGAAAAATTGCTTGAACCAGCACGAGGACGCTCCAAGACAAGCTCAAGTACTCTCTCTGTTTTGCAGCTATATGCATACAAGGCTCATATCTGTTGTTTTGATATTTCTGGCAGTTGGTTCTCGGATCGGTTTCCGAGGGTTTGGATGCTTACTTTGCTGCATTATTTCCCAAGCTCTTGATGGAGTCTGTTGAAGTTTTGTCCCGATTTTGTAAAAGTGAGGTTAGCCTTCGGAAGTTCTTCAGAAGTCACTAGAAAAAGAAGAGTACTTTTTACTAACTGATGTGAATATGGCTGTCCCCACGAGTTTGAGACAAGTCTTAGGTCATGAAGTATTCGACTTTGTTTTGTAAGAGGAGAGAGTACATGTGACAATGATGTTTTTGTTTTCAAGCCTGTCATGGCTTCCTTGTGCATCACTTTCAGCATCTTCAAAAAGTTTCCCAAAATTTTATGCTTAATTTAGTGGACCGGTCGACTTTTGTATGGATTCAAGTGTTCAGTCCTTTATAGTAGCTCTAATATGTCACACGCAATTATTGGATAAATGCTAAGGAGTTTGATAGTATTGCAACTTGTAACATCCAATTCTCAATCCAAATGCTACATTCATTTTTTTACGTAGTTGCATAGATTGGATCCCTGGTGAGCTAGATGTACAATCTGGCGAAGCCCTTTATCCAATGCTGATTGGATTTGCCAAACAAGTTGCGATACTATCAAACTCCTTAACATTTATCCGGTAACCACGTGACATGTTAAAGCTACTACAAGGACTAAACACTTGAAGCCGTACAAAAGTTGACCGGTCCACTAAATCGAGCATAAAATTTTGGAAAACTTTTTGAAAATGCTGAAAGTGATGCACATTGAAGCCATGACAGGCTTGGAAACAAAAACATCATTGTCATCTGCACTCTCTCCACTTGCAAAACAAAGTCAGATACTTCAGGACCTAAGACATATCTCAAACTCGTGGGGACAGCCATATTCACATCAGATAGTAAAAAGTACTCTTCTTCTTCTAGTGACTTCTAAAGAACTTCCGAAAGCTAACCTCACTTTTACAAAACCGGGACACAACTTCAACAGACTCCATCAAAAGCTTGGGAAATAATTCAACAAAGTAAGCGTCCAAACCCTCGGAAACCAATCCGACGACCAATTGCCAGAAACATCAAAGCAACATATATGAGCCTCGTATGCATGCAGCTACAGACCAAAGAGAGAGTACCTGAGCTTGTCTTGAAGAGTCCCTGTGCTGGTTCAAGCAGTTTTTCACAGCTCGCAACAAGTCTTTCATAGAATTTTTGTAGGTTCTACGTTTGACTGGGAAGTCCATAACATGAGCATCAATTTTGCATATCCAATCCACACCTAAAACTGTTGGCGCGGTGCTATTAGAAGAGGTGAAGTGATTTTTGCTTTGTCTACTTTATCGCTAACCTCACAAAGAAAGGATAGCCTCAACTATGAACTGATGGAGCACCTTTGATGCTTTGGCCCAAAATTAATCAACTAAAAATGGTTACAAAATCTATCAAACAACGCAATGAAAATGCAAATTAAAGGGATCAACATTCTTACCTCAATGCAAAATTCGTACTTAGTAAACTCAAAATCAAGTGGTGAGCTTATGGTATATTTGTCACCGAGGACAAATCCACCGTGTTGTTCGTAATATTGATTTCACGTACTCGGTGCTTGCCAAATGGGTGGTTTCCACCTATGATGCAAAAAAAAAATGATGCAACCCAAGCTAAACATATCAGTCGCGATTGTTTGACAACCCTAGGATGAAGCACTTCAGGTGCTTGCCATCCACAACCTACAATATAGAAATCAAAGATCCACAAAAACAATTGTCATGAGCACTTGAGGAAAAGAAAATGCTGTCGTGAGCACTTACCGACCAAGAAAGATTCATCTCCATGGATGTATTTAAGAATTTCCATATCTGATATTTTGGCAGATGATGAATGGGTGATCAAAACATTTTGAGCCTTTAAGCTTTTATGAACAATTCCCAAGTTATGCAAATGAGCGATTCCTGATACTACATCAATGTATCATGATATAGAATAGATATTATGACTAATGAGAGACAAAAGGCCTTTACGTTAAACAATTGTAAGTAAAGGAGAGTTCGCGTAGATAGTGAAGTAATCAAATTCAGCATGTCAAAACATAAAGAAGTCCTTTATGTAAACTTAAATAAAAACCCTGGTACAGAATCCGATCGTTTTATCAATACATAACCATTTACTAATTAGAATGCATAAGGATTTTTGTAGCATTCACGTGTCACAAAGAGAGGGAAGGTATACTGGTTTTACCAAAACAATGGAATCTATGTTTTGTCACTGTGTAATTAATAATACCTAATTGATTTTCATAAAAACTAAGATTTCAGCCTAGATAGTGACATTTAACTTAACCAATGAAGCTAAATAAGCAAGCTTAATAAAATTCAAACTTACCTCATCAAATTCAGCGACTGAAGTATGGGATGACCATTTGCAATCCTAAATTTTTTATTTTTTTCTTTTTGTCAAAGCACTTCATAATTTACATGCTGCATTTTGGCCTTAACATTTGTCAATTTCTGTCTATAAGCATCAGAGAAGACATACATGTCTACAAATGGCGAAAGTACCTAAACTAAATCATTTAAACTGCAACTACACAACTCCTAAACAACATACACAAAATGTTGGCTTCACGTTACTAAACGATAGTGAACTACATTGTTGTGTCGATTTTCTAAATTTACCATAAATTCCTTCATGCATTGGTCGATTTCAACATGACTCTGGACCAGCCATTTAATAGCAATCGATTGATCTCTACACACGCCTTCTAATACTGTAGTACCCTTACTTCCCCTACTTAAGACAGTGCTCAATAGTTTCAATTCTGCAGTATTATACGTAGCGCCAACAGAAGGATGACCCTTACTATTCCCCAAATCACCCAACAAAACACCGATATTTTCCCATACTTCGCGTAGATTTGCAAGGTTTATCTGCATCCGTAGTGTCGCGACCCCCCCCCCGAATCGGCCTCGTCGCTTAATAAGTTTGATTGATGGATTACTAAGTTGAACCTAGCTCGACCTTTCCCAAGCCCATACCAACTCGCGACTTAAGATTTAAGTTATTAATGTGCAAATCAATTTCATCTAGGAGTCACCACTAATCAGTTTTTGATGGATTGATTAGACACCCAAGTAAAGCATGGGAGAAATATTTCACTTCTACAAACCAGAGATTCAATGGGTACGGGGACTTGATTACAATAAAGGCGCGAATGATAACCATTCTGTTTATGTCCAAAACTAGTTTTCCATTCCCAGAAACAGTATTGAAACAGAAATCCGTTTGGTAACGCAATTCTATTTTTCTATTTCTAGAACAACTTTTTGTTCTAGAATTGGTTTTGGACTAGAAATCAGAACCTAAAAAAAGTAGGTTTTCTGTTTCTAAACCAAAAATCGGAATCATTTCTAAATGAACATATTTCTCTCTTCAAAACACATCTCTTCCTAAATTTGGCCCCGATCTGGCCTAGTCAGACCAGTCCAAATTGGTTCGGTCCAATTAATTCCCTGCGGGAAAATAAATAAAATTAGAAAATTCATAAAAAAAATCAAAAAATTCATAAAAAAAAAATTAGAAAATCTGGAAAAGTCCTAAAAATCTCAGAAAAAATTTTCACAAAATCCATAAAAATTGAAAAATTCCAGAAAAATTCATAAAAATTTCCAGAAAATAAAAAAGTCAGATTTCGGGAAAATAGGAAATTTGGTGAATTTTTTCAAAAAAAATCAAAAGTCAAAAATTTCAAAATTTCACAGAATGGCTTAAAAAACCTGTGGCCACTCACTTTGAGTGAAATTTAAATTTTTTGAGGTACGGAAAAAAATTAAAAAATAAAAAATTTCAAAACTTCACAGAATGACTTAGAATACATGTGGCCACTTACTTTGAGTGAAATTTAAATTTTTTGAAATGCCCAAAAAATCAAAAAATCAAAAATTTCAAAATTTAACATAATAGCTTAGAATACCTGTGGTCACTTACTTTGAGTGAAATTTAATTTTTTTTAGGTGCCCAAAAAAATAAAAAAATCAAAAATTTCAAAACTTCACAAAATAACTTAAAATACCTATGGCCACCCACTTTCAGTGAAATTTAAATTTTTTGGAGTGTCCAAAAAAATCAAAAAATCAAAAATTTCAAAACATCACAGAATGGCTTAGAATACCTATGGCCATCCATTTTGAGTGAAATTTAAATTTTTGGGATTTTTTTTGGCACCTCAAAAATTTTAAATTTCACTCAAAATGGATGCCCAAAGGTATTCTAAATCATTCTGTGAAATTTTAAAATTTTTTATTTTTTGATTTGTTTTGGGCACCTCAAAAAATTTAAATTCACTCAAAGTGGGTGGCCAAAAGTATTCTAAGTCATTCTATAAAGTTTTGAAAATTTTGATTTTCTTAGGCACCTCAAAAAATTTAAATTTCACTCAAAGTGGGTGACCACAGGTATTCTAAACCATTCTGTGAAGTTTTGAATTTTTCTATTTTTTGATTTTTTTAAAAAAATTCAAAATATTTCTTATTTTCCAGAAATCTGACTTGTCTTTTATTTTCTGGAAATTTTCAATTTTTATGGATTTTTTGAAAAAAATTTTGAGATTTTTAAGAATTTTCCAAATTTTCTAATTTTTTTATTCCATTTCTACAAAAATGGATTTTTGTTCTAGAAAATAGAAATTTGTGTTGTTATCAAAAAGATTTCTGTTTCAAGAAATAGAAATTTTATGCTATTATCAAACGGGTTTCTGTTTCAGAAATATAATTTTTTTGTTGTTATCAAAAGAGTTTCTTTTCTCATAAACTCGTCCTAGAATCTGTTTCTATTTCAGCAATTGTTTTTGGAACAGAATAGTTATCATTCACGCCCTAATTGACCAACTAGTACCCTTTTAGTACCTAACCTTGTTTAATTACCGTCTAATGTGTTCACACTAATTGGGAGTCTCAAAATTCCATCCCTAATCCAGCTATGGAAAGCAACAATCAATACATGAACCTAACATGCATAATCAACCACATGCGAGTTTAAATTAAACGCGCAATTCAAAGTGTGTAAATTAAGTAACATACAATCAAACATGACATTAATCACACAAAAGGGCAAGAAAAGCCAATTCCAAAGCCCAAATAATATTTTTTTGATTTTCGAAATTTTTATTAAATTTTAAATAAAAAAATTTTAAAATTTTTTAATATTGAAATAATAATATAATATTAAAATAAAATATAAAAGGGAACCGGGTCGGATCTCCACATCCGACCCGGGCGCGCCGGCCCGGGTCCGCCGCGAGGTGGGCTTGGCGAAGGCCCACATCGGAATAAAAAACCTACAACCCAAAAATAATTAATTGAAAATACTCAAGCCCAGCCCACTATAAATAAAAACCTAAATAACACTTCAGCCCAAATCGACTAATCCGGCCCACCCGCGAATGGCCCAACTTAAAGGTCATTTTAGTCCCAAACTAAAAAAAAAAAACCCCAAAACCATTAGACCCTAATAGGCTCAAAACTGGCCCAAATACCAAAACCCCACCCGCCGGTTACGACCCGCGCGCCCGACCGGCCACCGGCCACCAAGCCGACTCGCCCACGCCACGCTCGACGCCGCGACGCTTCGCCTGACCCGAGCCTCCCGCCGCGCCTAGCGCGGCACGTCGCCTGCCGCCGGCTGAAAGCTCGGCCACCACTCGGCTGGGCACGAAGCCGCCGGCCGGTTCCTGGCCCCCACGTCGCCGGCCAATCTCCGACCACCACATCACCGGCCAATCTTACGTCGTCGTCCGAGCACCGCCAAAAACCACGGACCACATCAAAGCAAAACGCAAAACACGCCGTGAAGATCGCGGGTCGACGCGCAACCGAAAAACACGACAAATCAGGAACAAACGCAAAAAAAAAAAAAAATTCATGCAGACATTTCATCAAACAGGTTGGGTGCATTGCAAAAACGGGAGGTTTTCGGCGCGACCGAGACTTGAACTCGTCCGGGGTTCTTGACATAAGACATACAAGGGCAGAGAAACCAAACACAGGAACGATGTGGCCAAACAGAGCCACTCGTGGTGGTAGAAACAGGACAGCCGCAGTGGCATCCCTATCCGGCTCGACAGCGACGAACGGCGAGGAGCTCGATGGATCGGACTACGTCCGGTCGCCTCGCACGCCCCGAGCCAGAATCCTTGGGTAATCGACTCAAAACTTTTGAAGAAAATCCAAAGAACCGAGACCTACCTTGGGCGCGAAAGGGAGGCCGCGGGCTCGAGTGGCGCGGCCGGGAGTAGTCAAATGACGCTCGGACGCGGCTGGGCTACCGGAAAACTCTCCGCCCTCTCCGTCGGATCTCGTTCTATCTCCCCTTTTTCCCTTTCGATTTTCTCTCTCTCTCCCTCCCCCTCTCTCCCGGTTCTCTCTACTTTCGATCTCCCTCTCTCCCCCGGGATCTCTCTCGTCCGCTCCCCCCTTCTTCATGCGGCCGTGAGGCCCTTTTGTGGCCAGTCGGTCACGCCCGACCGGCCCTGCCGTCGCCGGCCGGTCGCCGACCAGATCTGCTTCCCTCTGCGCTCCTGCATAGCTTCTGCTCCGTTCCGTTCTGCTTCTTTCTCTTTTTTGTCCTCTCCTTCTGGTCCCCTCCCTGCAGAGCGTAAGGGAAAGAGGAAGAGAAAAGAAAGGGGGCTGGGCTGGGGAAAAGGGGAGAAGGGAATTTGGGCCCCGAATAGGTGTTGGGCCAGAAAAGGTAGTAAACGTAGTCTTGGTTGGAGGTTTTTTTTTTCGAATTTTTAAAAAAAAATTTTAAAACAAGAAAAAATACGTCTAATAGCCCCCATGAATTCCAATGCGCCTAATTTCTATATGCTATGCAATTTAATGAAAATATTTTTGTTTAGGGATTAAAAATTAAACCCTAATTTTCTATGTAATAAAACTCTAAATGATTAGGCAAAATTTATGTGTCAACACGTAACTGCTGGTTCGCCCTCCTTTCTTCTCCTCTTTGGTGCCTGGGACCTTTGGCCATTGGGAGAACTTATGCATTTTGTACCAATAAAAACAAAGTGAAAGAATAAAATTCAAGGGACTAATTCATCTACATTGCAAATTGCAAAGGGTAAATATTATTTCCCCCATTAGTGGATGTCTAGAAAATCTACTCAGTAGATAGAAAGATTTCATCTAGGTGTTTCCATCTTTACTATTGTTAGTGTTCTCATTTTTTATGAATGTGTTAGTCCTGAGAAATGTATTTGAAGATCTTCAGCAACAAGACAATTCCTGCCCACATGAGCATAAGATGGACCAATTACCAATCAGTAGAGGGCCGAATACTTGACTTTCTGGGGTTATTAGAGCATGGTCTCTTCCGTAAACACTTCTAGTGAAAACCCGGCAAATCTGCCAAGGGGGAAAAAGCTCTATCAGTGGGACAGAAACAAGAGAAGAACATTTTAACTATTCACCTTGGTAAACTTTCAAGTTTTATCACCAAAAGAGATAACAAATAAAAGTCGAGATTTTTCTTCATTATCTAAGGGCTAATTTCATTGAAAGAGGGGTATTTCTTTTTTGGTAAGGTGAAAGAGGGGTAGTTCATACCCGATGAAATCAAAAAAAAAAAAAAACAAACGCTCGTATCAATCGAACCAACACACATAGAAATCCAAAGATAGCGTGACCGATCCAACCTGGATTTGACACTAAGATCACTACACTATAGAAGAAGATCCAATATAAACTCACAGACAGAGGTAGCGATTCCATCACTGATCCACGAGCAAGACACACTTGATTATTCCTTCGTATTCTCGTGTTGGGCATGTGTTCACCGTAGCGACCATCCACGAGAGGGTGTCATCTCCCTTTCTGAACAAAACCCATATCGGGAGAGGAGGGACGAGCGGGGAGGGGAGGGGAGGGGGAGAGGACAGAATACCGGCAAAAGCACGCTTTGGACAAACGGTCAAAAGATCGAAATAGTCTTTTAAGGACAGCTGTTAATAGTTACATGATATTTACAATCATTGCTGTTCTCTTCACTTACACCAGCAACAATAAATTGTTGCTTCTGTCTGCCTGTACTATAGAGGCCTCCTTTTTACACATGATCAGTACTCCTGATGCCCCCAGTGTGCATTAGGAACTATACATACCATCGGTCTAGATGCACAGATCAAGTAGCGACAGCAATGAGATCCTTCTGGCTGTCCGCAGCTTCGTAATAGTCTTCAGCCACCATCCAGGGCAATTTAGGTCCCTAAAGTTATTCCACAACACTGAAGCATCAGAGAATTGGAGTACGCCCGAAAAACAGCAAACTCTCCATACGTTTGACGGTCACTTTCTTTTTAGCAACTGAGCTAGCTTGGCTAGAGCTTTCTTTTCATGTCACTTTGAACAGGAACATGCTTACTATTTACGCATTTTTTCCAATTTATCTGTGCAGAACATTTAAGCTACAGCATACGGTTACAGAGAAAAGAAGTCGCCTGATGTCTCGGGGTGAAAATCATAAGCTATCACACAAGCAATTGCTTAAGTTCCTTCCAAACTCTTATATGATGATTTATTTGCACATACAGACCCAAAATGATGCTGATAGCAGCCTACCTTCCCTTGCCGTAGGATTTTCGGGTAACGTCCCGTCATATCAACCACAGTAGATGGGTCAGCCACTCTGATGCCTCCATCAGCCACAAAGTCAAGGCCCTAATTACACATGCAATAAGGAACAAAAGAAAAAGAACACACAAAACATCATTTTTGTCTCTATTGATCCCACAGATAGATGACTAATGCAAGTACCAAAATTTGAGATCAATCCCTTTCTCTACAATCGGAGCAAAAGCGACCAAAATAATGCATCAAAACGCAGATTTTTCGAGGATTTCCGTAGAAAAGGAGTTAAATAGTTGGATTTTAGGAAAAACATATAGGGAGGGGATGCATGAAAATTTTATTCAGATGTATTCATTTTCTGCCAGTCTGTTCAAATCCTTTGGTTCAAGACCCAAAAGCTGGAGAAGGATCAAAGATATAAAGAAGCACCTCATCCAAGTAATTGTTCTGAAAACAGTCAATATTAGTAACTGTTTATCTCTCGCAGAAATTCATACATTGGTTTAATACACAGTCATAGCTAAAGTTCAGTTCTGTGTGCCACAGTTTTGTGATGAACAAGAAGATCAATCTCAAATAGCCAGCAAGATCCAACTTACTAGAATGGAGACATACCTCTGGTCCATAACTATCAGCTATGACAACTGGATCTATCATCCACTCGTCATCCTTTGGCCCCTTGACACTAGTAAGCAGGACAATCAGTAAGGGATACTTCTGAATTTGTTTAGATATGCTTGGCATCCATAGCACGATATACACCATGAACAGATGCAAAAAAATCCAACCTGGTCGAAATTAAGGGTGAATCCATCCTCTCTAATATGGCTTGACATATGGCATCATCAGGAATTCGAATGCCAACGCTTTTCCTATGAGCATATTTGGCAGCTGTAGTCCCGTACCTAGTGCATTGTTTTGGCAACTCTTTGCTTGCAGTTAAAATGAAAGTATACTGCAAATGGAGAAGTTTCTTAACTGAGTCGGGCACCGAAAACTTCATATCACGATGTCTGACAGATCTATTGTCCCCAGGGGCATCCATCAGACTTGCAATGCAGTAAATTAAGCACATCCTTATGTCACATATATCTCGAAGACCACAGCAACAAGCAACCATCCAGAATACAAAAGAAATGTTACATTTCATAGTGATATTCCCATACAATGTACAAAACAAAGAAACTCGATGGTCAGTAGTCTATTCATTTATGCTGTTTAACCTATTACCAAGGGTTAAAAAGCTGAATGAAACAATGCTACCTCCTCTTTCACATAAGTAGGAGATCCACAGGCTGAAGCAAATAAATGATAATGTACAATCAAGTTTTCAGGTTCCCCTGTCTTTTCCACATTGTGTCAAACACATTGATTTGACATGCCACCAGCGCGAACCTTGGCTTCCTCAACGAGAAACAACATTTTAAAGTGAGAAACTTACAGGGCCAGGTAAGCAATGTTTCACAGCTCGAAATATATTCGTATGTCCTTGACCATCACCACGAGGGAATCCCATTGTGTATGTATCAATGTCACGGAAGGAGCGACACAATACACTAAGAGGCTGCACAATCACACGTAATAGCAAGAAGCATTAATCATACAAAAAATGATATGATCGAAAAATCTTGCTGCAGAGGTGTTCTAGATGGAACACTGATGCTGATCTGATATTACTTTCTTAGATTATCACTTTGCTACTTCAATGACATGACATAATATTCTCAGGCCCGTAATATTATTCGGTAATACTGAACTGACAAAAGAGAACCAGAAATATTCTATACCTTGGAAGGAGATATCTCTTTGATTCTGCAATCATAAAGCACATAAAACAACTTTTATAACGAATAGTAAATAAATTACGTTAAAACGATCTTCAACTAATTAACAAGAATATGCCAATACCTCCTAAGTCTTTCAATTGCTGAAGGGCTCTTCAAGTCGCAAACTATGGCGTATCTAGTAATACAAAAAATATCCAGAAAGCTTTTCATAGATAATCATCTCATGCATACAGGATCCTCGTGCTCATGGAATGGTAAATTAACAAGTAATCACTACTTGAAAGTTCAGTTATTCAGGTTGGGTTGAAAAAATAATTGTACACTGTTTCACATTAATCTTAACTGCAGAGGCAATACAAAAACTCCAATTTCTAGGCATTTCCATTATGAAGATTGCGGAAAACAGCCTCTAACCAACAAAAATCTTAAAAAGACAAGAGGACTTAGCCAGGCGTATTGTGATAGAACAAGTCGAGGAACCATTTCGTGGCGGGCATGAATATTCAAATGCAAAAAAAGAAGGAAAAAATATTGGTTTAAATCTAGAACGATGACACAGTACTGCCCCATGCCGAAGGAAATAGCATGTCTGTCTATATATTATCAACAGAAATCCTTTGGGACCTACACTATAAACAGAAATCGTCATAATTTTGGAGGACCACACCAGAGAAAATAAACGGCGATCAGCATAATATGGAAGATATACAGCCCTGGTTCTAAAATGGAGACAAAAACTTGACTGAGGGTAACTAAGAGTCATTTCACAAATAGCAGCCATGATTAAGGTGACTACACGATAAGATTTAGTATTCCAATTCTGTTCCAGAGATGAAAGACAAGGATGGTGACATAAAATTAGGACATAAGTTTGAGCACAAAATCTAAAGTAGAATTGGGTAGCTGTCCACCGTAGTTGAACTCTGCTGAGAAAGTAAATTCACTAAGAGGGTTCTCACTTTAAGATTATGTCTATGTCATGAAAGTGTCAAACATTATCCAACGAACAATTTGCTTGACTAATGCGAGAGACGACGGCCAAGGGCAGCATTAGAGCATACACAACACATTTAGCAGTACGTAATCGAAACGCGTCGACCCATCGATGACTAAAGAAATAACAACAGGCTTTAGCAGTACCAGACAGAATCCCAAAGCAAAGGTTCCTATCAGAAAATTTTGTAGAAGGAAAACACGCAACATAGGATTAAAAGTAGGGAGGGCAAACATACATTGTGTCTGTAGGAATCACCCCAACAGCCCCTTCTTTCAGAAGATCAACCACGGGATCCAATTTCCAACTGTCTCCTCCAATGGGATCAACTTCAACATACAGCAACCCACCCTCCTACAATTATTACAGTGCAAATGCAATGTTATAGACATTCTTAATACCCTTCAATCCAAATCCATCTTTCGTTCTCAAGTAATACCCAGGAAAGAAAACAAAAGAGCCGAGACCCACATCAATTGAGAAGACGAAAGAAGAAAGAAAGGGCAGAGGGCATTTGTACGGTATCACCTTGGTGAAGCGAGGAGTGGCGTATTTCAGGCGCTTGGGGCTTCTCTTCACCGCAAGAGCTAATACTCCGAAGCGTCTCGCCGGCACGAAAGAGCCGACGGAGCAGGAGCGGCTCCGATTAGTAGCGCCGACGTGTTCCGGCACCGAGCGCGAGTTCGGGAAAGACAAAGCTCCGCATCGATCGCCATGAAAATTCTTCAACTGCAGTTGGACTGCCATTCTGGAGAGAGAGAGAGAGAGAGAGAGAGAGAGAGCGAGGCAGATGAAAGATTGTCGCTTTGCAACAAGCCGTTAAGCGCCTAAGACCGATGTCGTTTTGGAGCTGATATTGTCTTCGCTCTTCAGGAACGTTTTCGGAGGGGAAAATGACACAAATAATCCTTGAACTTTAATTCAATATATAATATAGTCTTTAAATTTTTAATTTATTCAATATGATCCCTAGACTTTTAGTACATATTCAATTTAATCTTTGAATTATATGAAAATGATTAATGTTGTCCTTGAATTTGAATTTACTCTTGAACTTAAAATGACAATATTGAATATTTTCATATAATTCAGAGATTGCATTGAACATGTATCAATAATCTGGGGATGATATTGAACAAATCAAAATTTTAGCCATCAAATTGCACAATAAGTTAAAATTCCCTAAAAAAAAGCACATCTTTACTCAATTGGCTTAACTTTACACTTTATTATGCATACGAAATGAAATTAGCTATCTTAGATAATAACGAAATGTCGAATAATATTCCTAGTATCTAATTAATATCTCTAACAATATTCTCTAATAGGAAATCTCTAGTCTCCATAAATATACTTCATCACAATATTTCGTATGATTCTTCCTTTATCTATATGTGAATGCATCACACGACAATTTGAAAGGTAGAGTCTAAAACGGGATAGTTAGCACAATTCCCTTTGTTCATAATTTTTTTTCCGTGTAATTAAATTGGTCAAATTGGGGGAGTATAACCCAATCAAACGCACAAACCATCTTTTTGCAAAAGTTCAATTGTAGAAATTGGTGGATCTCTCTTGTATTCTATTGATGAAAAATCGTCCTAATTCTTCAATCACCCTTTCCAATTTGTCCTACCGCGGCCATTAGTTTATGACTACGGCGACGAATTTTATGCTGGGTATATGTGGCTAGACTATAATGATCTTACGTTGAAATCTAGAAAGAAAGATCCGTACTTGTTTTTGATTCGCGAAAAATAAATAATTTAAATATTATTTTCTTTAAATGATCGTTTATATCACTTGAAAAATAAATGAACAAAAAATATTTTCATTATTCACGAAAATAATTAAACATAAATTGATGTCAGTAATAAACATATTTTTTTATTAACTATTTATTTAAGCGATACGAACGATTATTTTTAGAATTATTCATTTTTCACAAAATAAATGAGGTCCAATTCTTGAATTTTCGTATTTCGTGCTTCTTTATTTTTTAACCGATAAATCTTCCAAAAAAATCTAGCTAATCGGGTTGACTGTAGTTAAAGTTGTCGGTGAGGGTACGGTCCGGGGGACTGGGGACCAAAACGACATGCTCCGACGTCGTTCGCTTGCTATTAAAAAGACCCAACGGTAATGAGCCGCCTTTTTGCCAACATCTCAGGAAATAATAATTATCACCTGTTCAAAATAATTCAAAAAAGGAAAAAAAAAAAAAACATTTTGACTACTGGAGAGACACCTGATCCAATGTGGGACTTGTGCAGAAGTTGAATGCCGGATGTGAGGCAGACACCCATGTGAAATTCCAGCTCGAGTCATTAATTATAGGTTAGGTGGGGCTCTTTTCCATGGGTAAATTGGTAAAAGAAAATTCATATTTTTGGAAAATATATTAAATTTCGGATAAATTACTTCTTGTTCTTTTCATATCCTTATTCATCACGTGCTTATCTTATAGCCTTTCATATATAAGTTTTCATCTTGCAAATCTACTAATGGTTGTAAGAAAAATCTTCAAACAAATAATATCTATGACAATATTTTTCATTATAAGGATAAAAAAAATTTTGGTGAAAGTATGAGGATAAGAATTTGACTCCTTGAACTCACAATTCATGATTCAACCAAAAAAAAAACTCTCAATTCATGTCGGTTCAATTGGGGACGGAACAACATACACACTCATGAAATGTCATCGGGTCCTTATATTTTTATTGACGTCGTAAGCAATAAGATTGGAGGGAGGTTTTTTTCCAATGATTATTGTGCTCTGTGTAATCATTTTTTACTTTTTACAACTTTCATGTTCGAGAAAGACAACGCCCCTCATCAATCGCCATGAAAATTCTTCAACTGCTTGGACTACCATTCTAATGGGGGGGGGGGAGGGAGAGGGAGAGAGAGAGAGAGATAGATGAAAGATTGTCACTTTGCAACAAGCCGTTAAGATCCTAAGACCGATGTCATTTTGGAGCCGATATTGTCTTTGCTCTTTAGGGATGTTTTTGGAAGAAAAAATCATACAAATGATCTCTGAACTTTAGCTCAATATGCAATATAGTCCATGAAATTTTACTTGGTTTAATGTGATTTATAGACTTTTAGTACATGTTTAATTTAGTCTTTGGATTATACGAAAATGATCATTGTTGTCCTTGAACTTGAAATGCCAACATTGAATATTTTCATATAATTCGGAGACTACATTAAACGTGTATCAATAGTTCGGGGATGACAGCGAACAAATTAAAAGTTTAGCGATCAAATTGTACAATAAGTTAAAATTCAGTGATCACATTACACATTAGGCCAAAATTCAGAGATAATTTGTGTCATTATCTCTTTATGGAAAATTTGATTTGTGTATGATTCCCGAAGTTTCTTATTGATAACAATATTATTGATGGAAAAATCTAATCAACATGAAGGAACAAATCAGTTATAGATCACCTTTTGACATAAACTCTCGTGCAAAATTTTCAATGCAGTATGTAAATATTCTAAGGTTTTCAAAAGAGAAAAAGAGAAAAAAAAAAGCACATCTTTACTCAATTGACTTAACTTTACACTTTATTATGCGTACGAAATGAAATTAGCTATCTTAGATAATAACGAACTGTCAAATAATATTCCTAGTATCTAATTAATATCTCTAACAATATTCTCTAATGGGAAATCTCTAGTCTCCATAAATATACTTCATCACAATATTTCATATGATTCTTCCTTTATCTATATGTGGATGCATCACGCGACAATTTGAAAGGTAGAGTCTAAAATGGGACAGTTAGCATAATTCCCTTCGTTCATAAATTTTTTTTTCCGTGTAATTAAATTGGTCAAATTGGAAGAGTATAACCAATCAAACGCACAAACCATCTTCTTGTAAAAGTTCAATTGTAGAAATTGGTGGATCTCTCTTGTATTCTGTTGATGAAAAATCCTTCTAATTCTTCAATCACCCTTTTCAATTTGCCCTACTACGGCCATTAGTTTATGATTACTGTGATGAATTTTTTGCTGAGTATATGTGGCTGGGCTGTAAAGGAGGATGTTATCAATGTAAATTTGGGCATTGGCCAGAATAAGCTGAAAGATTCTGCACATAACTTTTTGGAATAACTGTTGAAATCTAGAAAGAAAGACCCGTACTTTTCTTTATTTCGTGAAAAATAAATGATTTAAAAATTATGTTATTTAAATGATCGTTTGTGGCATTGGAAAAATAAATGAACAAAAAATATTTTCATTATCCACGAAAATAATTAAACATAAATTTCTGTCAATAATAAATTTTTTTTATTAATTAATTATTTAATAAACGATTATTTTTAGAATTATTTATTTTTCGTGAAATAAATAGGGTCCAATTCTTGAATTTTCTTATTTCATGCCTCTTTATTTTTTAACGGATAAATCTTCCAAAAAAATCTAGCCAATCGTGGTGACAGTAGTTAAAGTTGTCGGTGAGGGTACGGATCTGGGGGACTGGGGACCAAAACGACATGCTCCGACGTCGTTCGCTTGCTATTGAAAAGACTCAACGGTAATGAACCGCCTTTTTGCCAACAACTCCGAAAATAATAATTAGCACCTGTTCAAATAATTCAAAAAAGGAAAAAAAAAGAAAAAAAACATTTTGACTACTCGAGAGACACCTGATCCAATGTGGGACTTGTGCAGAAGTTGAATGCCGGATGTGAGGCATACACCCATGTGAAATTCCAACTCGAGTCATTAATTATAGGTTAGGTGGGGCTCTTTTCCATGGGTAAATTGGTAAAAGAAAATTCATATTTTTGGAAAATATATTAAATTTCGGATAAATTACTTCTTGTTCTTTTCATGTACTTACTCATCACGTGCTTATCTTGTGGCCTTTCATATATAAGTTTTCATCTGGCTAATCTACTAATGGTTGGAAGAAAAATCTTCAAACAAATAATATCTATGACAATATTTTTCAATATAAGGATAAATTTTTTTTGGTGAAAGTATGAGGATAAGAATTTGACTCCTTGAACTCGCAATTCATGATTCAAACCCCCCCCCCAAAAAAAAGAACTCTCAATTTATGTCGCTTCAGTTGGGGACGGAACAACATACACACTCGTGAAATTTCATCGGGTCTTTATATTTTTATTGATGTCGTAAGCAATAAGATTGGAGGGGAGTTTTTTCTAATGATTATCGTCATTTTACTTTTTACAAGAGAACTTTTTTGGAGGTCTTATGATATTTCAGTGAGCAAAATTTTATGGTTTTACAAGGATTGGAAAATCTTCACGAAGAAGGGAGGAATTAGTGGTTAACAATAGTCTAATAGTACTAAAAATATTTTTTTCTAGTATTGCCACGACAGCATGTAACCCAAATCGCTACACTTGGGTGATAAAACAAAATCACTACAATTGATTTAACTGAAATTACCTCTGAGTCTCAATTAATGGATGCCTTGTGTCAGAATTTGATTAGATGCGCTCGATAATTTCTGAAAATAATCCCACATCTTAACTAGACTAAGATTTCATTGCCAAAAGCTTACTTTTTTTTTCCCAGTAATTGTTGATCGTAATTACAATGCATTTTGCACCGTTCAGAGCATAAGCCGGCGATAATCAATCGATACGCCGTAATTTCGCTTTAACGCACCGCTTTGTCAGTACTCGATTTACGCTTCTATCGATCGAATTAGTTCGTGTGTTTCTAATTGAATAACCGAAGCAGTTGCGCTCCAATTGTTATTATTATGGGCAGAGTTCAAAAAGTTAAAAAAAAAAAAGAATAGGGGAATGCCAACAAAAAAAAAACAAAACGAGCAAAAAAATAAAAGAGAGGAAGTTTTAATTAATGGTTGGAAATAACAGTGGCATTCTGGGAAATACCGGGGAGCCATAGCATAAATACACAGTACAGAGAGAGAGAGAGAGAGAGAGAGAGAGAGAGAGAGACCTACCTTTCGGTACTTGCTCCGCTTCTCTTCTCTCCTCTGTCGTGTCTTTCCGGGACTCACAAGACAAAGGCACCGCACAGAGCCAAAAGCAGATTTCAAAGCCCAAGGTTCCTCTCTCTCTCTCTCTCTCTCTCTCTCTCTCTCTTCCCTTCTCTCTCTAGGGTTCTCGCTTCCACCGAACTCTGCGGAACTCCAGAGTTCCAGTTCGCAACCAGCTCGCCACTCCCCTTCAAGCTCAGGTACTTGCGCGGGCTAGTTCACTTGCACGCCCCCCCCTCGGCTTCCCTCGCTTTCCCTCTGCTTTGTATCTGGTTGGAAAACTCGGCGAGGCTCGTCACGAGGGGTCGGGCATTTCCGTCGCTCCGGATGCGCGGGGCTTCTTGATCGAGAGCGGTTTACTATGGGGAGGTTTCGTTTTCGTTTATTGGTCTCCGTCTGAGCAGTTTCTGGCGTAGATCTGTGGAAATGCTGTTTCGGTCTTGTTTGCAGGGGCTCCTGCCGCGGGAGGGAGCGGGGAATTTTAATCCTAATTCTTTCTGTGTTCGGTCGCGGCTGGATTGGATTATGCTTCTCCTAGGAAATGAAAAGGGTTGGGTGGGTTGGGGGGGGGTGGGAATGTGGAATGTCAAACTTGTTTTGGGGGTCAACGTGAATGTGCTTGGCGCTTTCGGCGGTTTCGATGCCGATGTGATCTGATAGCGTGGCCGCATTCTCTGACATTGCGTTTTTTTTTGTGTGTGTTGTGGAAATTGGTTGTTCCTGCGGGTGCTAAGACCTACCTCGGCTTATGTTGTCGATTGTTGCTGCCGTGTCGACAACAGATTGGGATGAATTCAGCATATGTCTCGGGCCGTGCCGAACTCTTGAGCATTAGTTTTCGAGCATATAGTGAATTTACTAATGCATATAGGTATAGGGAGTGCTTATGTATACGCAGCTAGAGGGAAATTAGCTGTGTCTGTTCCAATTCAGCTTGGCAGTCTGACAAGGATTCCTAGTATTGTATGGTTCCAAAGACTTCCTTTGAGATCTGGGAAAGTTTTAGAAGATGCTCGGAGAATTCTAAAAACGGAGATTTTTTTCAAAAATTGGTGTGGCAGTTGCAAAACAATTTCCTACTGCCGAAAGAAATGAAAAACCTTTTCTCATGAGTTGGGTCGCAAGGTGGAGCTCTTACGCCACTGTGTTACGAAGCATCTTTAGTGTCATCGTAATACTGAAGATCCTTCTATGAAATTTTGTATCAATGCCTTTGTAAACCTTCCCCCTGCTACTGAGATGTGTGCCTCAAATATTACCACATGTTCTAATTAGAGCATGGAAAACTGTATTTCATGTCTCTAAACTGCCTTACATGAGATTCTTTTATGTCATCATTGATGTTCTTACGGATATTTTTCTCAGATATGTCCATTTTCTTTTTGTGGGAATACATCTTGTGAGTTGCAACAAATTTTAAAGATCGTCAGATAGCTTAGGCTAGAGACAATTGAACATGCCATTATTTGCTGGCCATTAATTCCTCCAATAATTCTCATTTCCATTACACTTATTTTGTGCACATCTTGATACTAGAGGCTATTATGTTGGCGGTATAAGATTAAGAGCAGAGTCACGTTTGCAGCTTTATGGAGCCTTCCTCTAAGATTTACTATCATCCTACGGTAGTGCAGGGCACTAATGCAATTTTACCTTACACCCCTTTCTAATGGGTCTCATCTGCATATACGCCCACATATTTAGGAAGATGCACTGGATTGGATATACGCTAAAATTGCTTGCATTTTTGGTGTTCGTTGGTCTTCAACTCTGACTGTAGCCTCGCTCAAGCTCTTCCTTTTCCTGACTTCCTTGCCAGGATGTCAAAATTCAAACCATATTTGTTTTGCACTGAGTAGCTGATGTGTCAAGTACTACGTCAGTTGAACCGCTACTTTCTTTAAGAATGAAGGCGATGATATTGCAGTTGTTTGTTGATTTATTATTTTGCATATTTTGATGAGTAAGATTTGTTTGTAAATACCTTAAGCAGGTAGACAGTACTATGTCCTGCAACATGCCCAAAGACATTTAGTAAGCAGGACAATCAAAATTTTGACATAAAGGTCCTCAGCATATCGAAATAAACTCATCTGGGCAAATCATGGTTAGTTTTAAGTCTGAAACCAACAATAGACCGTACCATCTTTACCAGGCCGCAAAGCTAGGAATAAAATCAGTATCATGAAGCTCAGAGTTCCTTGTTTTCAAAACATGATGTACAACTGCATTCTAGGCTGACTTATATGTAAAAGAAGGAGGAGCTTTGCAATTACAATGCTGAATTGCCCAGATAAGTAGAAACGCCAATCTTCAACAAGCCTATCAATCATGCACAATCAAGTTGCTATTTCCAAACCTCAACAGTGAAGGGGCACTCAAAGAAGATATGGTTTGCATTAGCGCATAATAGACAAACTGTAGAGGGTGGCATCCATTTCATTAATTTCTCTCCGATAGCGAGTCTATTCGTTGTCCAAAGCCAAGTAATAAAGCAATGCTTGGGCAAGTTATGAAGGATACAATTGCTTTTGCAAATTTTTGTCTTTCCTAAATTTGAGTTCAATTGGAAGTAATATAACCAAAAATGCGTTGATGAAGATGAAAGCAGTTTATTTCTTTAAATTGATGGGATGATCCTCAAGTTCTGCTCATTGTTGAAGATTGAAGTATTAACTATTCAACAAGTCAGCTTATTTGTTGAAGGATAATTTTTCAGGGTCAATGGGTTTTGGATATGATGCAAATTCCTAGTCTTATAACATGTTCTTTGCCCTTACACTCACTTGTTGCTTCTGGTCCTTCAAGGGATGCTGAGTGACGTGATTGGCCAGCTTTATTTTGCAGAACGTGCTTCCTTAAACTACAAAGGCCTGTTGGGAAATATTACACTTTTCTTTATTCAATCTCTGAAAGAATTTGGAAAGCAACTTACTATCCATTGTCTTACATATTCAATAATCACTAGTCATGCAAGTTTTTTTTGTTTGATAAGTAACCTCGCTTGGTGTTCTGGTTGCGCATGTTAAATATGACATTTGGTTTTCATGGTTATTTGTGTGATTCCTCTTAATGCCTGGTTGTTGTAGCATACGGGTTTTGTTTTACTATCCGCACCTTGTTTTTACAAGTAGGAGTCACCCGTTCATCCCTTTACTTTATCCATCTTAATAAAGTATTATATCTTTTCCTTATCTTCTCAATACTGCATTAATCTAAAGTGTAACGTGTGTTCTCTCTTTACGTTTGCAAGATGGAAAGCATGCATAGCTTTTGGCAGTTGGGTGATGAGCTACGTGGACAATCAAGAGTCTCGGAAGATCACAAGTGGCTAATGGTTGCTTCCAAATTGGCAGAGCAGACAATGTGTAAGAGTGAACGCATGAATAACACTGACATTTTGAAGGGTCCAGCAGAAATTAGGCCGAGAGATAAGATCGGTTACCAGGAAGACAACAAATTTGAGAGCTTCAACTTTAACATGTTGAACTTGGAGTCAAAGATGGCAGAAAATGTGAGCAAAAGTTGCTTCAGGAATGGTATTTATGAGACAAATGCAGTGTGCCAGAAAAACAATCTGAACAGTAGTGGAAGCATGGCTTTGAACAAGTATAGCAGTAATCACTTTAACAAAGATGCTTCTGCCTCTGCTGCCAACAGCGAAAACTGCAATGCAGTTGACAAAAGGTTCAAGACTCTTCCTGCTTCAGAAACCCTCCCTCGAAATGAAGTGCTTGGAGGATACATATTCGTGTGTAACAATGACACTATGCAGGAGGACCTGAAGCGTCAGCTATTTGGTACAAATCATTCTTCTCTCCTGATTATGCTCTAGAGCTTGGAAATTGCATTTGCTGAGGTGGTAGAAAGCCTTTTGTCTCTTGCTTTGAATTGTTATTTTTGTGTCAAGTGTAATACAGCAATTTAAATGACTTATTTTTCCTGAACTAGTGGCTCCTTTTTGGGGGTGGTTTGTGCGCACTAAAGCAGGGAGAAAAGGAAATTAAGTTGTAGGCTGGCTAGTTGGGTGGTGACTTTAGTGCTAGTCTAGACCCTAAGGATCTTGAATTGAGAAATGTCTGGTGATATGGGACTCATCAGACCTTACAGTTAAGAGTAAGGATGTATATTTTGGGGAATTGTAGTTAAAAGTCCTCACTTAATTTGGTTGCCATAGCTGACAGGTGCTAGTTGCCCACTGCAGTTTCCGAATCAGTTAGGGTCAGCATTTGAGTATCTTGGACTCTAGGCTCTTTGAAGACTCAATGTGGCATCTGAAAGTTATGATTTCTTATAGGACATTATATATATGTACATGATGTTTGAACTAGATTATCAATTACGCCAATAGACCTTTTACTTGAGAAAACTAGTTTGACTGCCAGTTATGTTTTCATCTTGCAGGTTTACCACCAAGATACAGAGATTCTGTCCGGGCAATTACGCCAGGCTTACCTCTGTTTCTCTATAATTATACTACTCATCAGTTGCATGGTATTTTCGAGGTTCGTGGGATGGCCTTCTGCACAAATTTTTTGTTTTACTAATATCATTGTCTCTCCTTTTTTGGGATGGCCGATAATTTGGATCCTGGATGTTCTTGGTTGTTTTATCATCCTGCACCTTTCCAGTTAAAATTGTAGAAGATAAATAATGGTGTTGGAGGTGAATGTCACTTGTTTTGCAACCTGGGACTTTTGTTTTGACATTGTACGTGGGTAGTTGCTGGTTTTGTGGGCGTAACTATTGTCTCTGATATATTTAACGCGAAGTCTTCTTCTCCAAGTTTGCAGTCTTTAGTGGGGGCAAAGTTCGGTAATGTTGACCATCCTCACTGCTAAATTTTAACTGCTTGTTCCCTTCTAATCGACAGGCATCAAGCTTTGGAGGTTCTAATATTGACCCCACTGCGTGGGAGGATAAGAAATGTAAAGGTGAATCAAGGTTTCCTGCCCAGGTCGGACTCACACTACCCATTTGCATATTCATGTCTATTTCATCTTAGGAGGATAGCTGTTTTTGCTGCAGCATCTCATTCTCTCTTTTCTTGCTGCCCGAATTCAACAGGTGAGGATTCGCATTAGGAAACTCTGCAAAGCATTGGAGGAAGATTCATTTAGGCCAGTCTTGCATCACTATGATGGTCCAAAGTTTCGTCTCGAGCTCTCAGTTCCAGAGGTATGCATTGGGTCTGTGATCTCGAACGCTCTTGCATATACTAATAGAGTCATTAATTATCTAGTTCTTTGGCTATGGTTGTGTATGCAAGCAAACTAACTAATCATCATTGGATGGTTTTTTCTGCAGACCCTCAACTTACTAGACCTGTGCGAACAAGCGGGATCTGCATCGTGAGAATGGTAAACAAAAAAAATGGAACCGTGGTCGTTTCTCTGATGCGCGAAAGCTGTGTTGGGTGTGCGTGCGTGCGTGTGTGTGGGCTTTTGACCAAATTTTCCGAAGAGCGTAAGCTTGGAAAGTGCGAGTGTATGGATCGTGTCAAGTACTAGGTAATGGTGTGTGCGCCAGCCTAATAAGGAACCTCCGTCACTTGAAGACTACTCCGTGAGTGTGTTATGCTTATCTTTTGTTCTGTTGTAAGACAATATACCCTTCGAGATGTAAAACCCGTGATGGCTCTCTAGTTCCCTTGAAAGCCTTATATATCTATCTATATGTTTCTGAATTCGCCGTTCTGAAGCAAACCGTCTGACAGATCTTCTGTTGCTCCTCAATTCCGTGCTTTATACTTGTGGAAGATTTTTGGTGTTGGTGCGAGAAAAGATCTAAGGGTAGAAAAAGAAAGAAATATGGACAGTATACAGGATAAGAGCACTTGATTTTTACTTTTATCTTCTTGTCGTGACTACACAAGTGCATATGGTGCATGACTTCCCCTAAATGGTCGCGAAATAATTGTATTCACTTGAAGTGTAATCTAGAGTGACTGATTTTACCACATATCCATGATCGACATCTAACGCATGAAGACGCATTAAGAATTTTGGTGCAACGAGGAAGACATTGAAAGCTCAGGGAACGTTATGGTATGACAATCAGAGCAGATGATATGCCTATGTCTCTTAAAAATGAATAAATAAAACATATCTTCCGCAAATCCTGGCGTGGATTCTTGTAATCAAACGACAACCAGGCAAATTTGATTTTTTTTTATTTTATCTGTTTTTCCATCTCTTTGGAAATAAAACCGGTTCTAAAAAAAAATTAGTAACACTACTTAGTTGCCCATCTCATCAAATTCAAGTCTTTGAAAGAACAATTAAAATAACTGAGCACCGATCTCGCTAGTCACTACTAAGTTATTCTGGCCTCCCCTAAAAAATCAGATTACTAATAGTAACATAACGACACTAGTGATTGACATACCAACACATAGATATCCAATCATCTAGTAGAAGAATCAAGCAAAGAACTAACTGACACCCTATACTCTTCTTGTTTAAAAGATCAGTGATAATTATGAAACTGATGATTCCCTTGCGAAGAAGCCTGCCTCATCTGGGTCTGGGTCGGGATCGGATCAACCTGCATCATCGAGAGCGGCAAGGGTGGCGGGACTGGCTGGACCAACTGGGTGTCATAGCACGCCTCAGAGCTCGAACTGCCTCCCAGCGACATGTTCCCCACGATGGGGCCGTATGCCGACGCCTCAGAGAGCATCATCCCGTCCAGAGTGGCGTACTGGTAGTTCTGCATTGCGGGAAAGCTGACCGAGCGGTGAAAGTTGTTGACAAATGCATTGCCGCCGCAGCCACTCGACCCGGGCTGGACGTCACCAACGAGGCAGTTGTTCTGGTATTGGATCTTCTGTGACCACCACTCACTTGGCATCGGGATTGAAGAATTGAGACAGTCTGGTTCAAAGATGGTTGGTGGTTGTTGCTGCATATGATATGGCAAGTCAAGATGTGGTTTTACATCAATTGGTGGCTGCTTCATTGGGATTGGCATAATATGGTCCTGAAACATTCCCTGCATGTGGTGATGATGATAGACATGATCATTTGCGTGAATGTGGTGATCATACACATGGCTCGAT
This sequence comes from Syzygium malaccense, assembly GCA_031216405.1. Lineage (NCBI taxonomy): Eukaryota > Viridiplantae > Streptophyta > Magnoliopsida > Myrtales > Myrtaceae > Syzygium > Syzygium malaccense. Next base: position 25,864,194 of record CM062262.1, on the reverse strand, counting down.
GATCTCCTTATTGCATCCTCCTTCATCACGGCCAGCCTTGCCTTGGCCACCTCGAGCTTGTGCCCTAGAGAGCCCAACAACCTCCTTAGGTCCTCCTCCGAGAAGCCCTCGATCAGCGCCTCAGAGACTGGGTACTTGGCCTCCCAGTTTGCTAGCCGGGCCTTGGCGAGTTCAGCGTCAACCTTCCTCTTCCGGTTAGCAAAAAACTCGGGCAGCCCAATCGTCCTCTTGGCACGGCGATCAGCGCCCTCACTTTTATACCGCTCGATGACAAGCTTGACCTTCTCTGGACTCGCAGGCCAGACCTCGGGCTCGGTGGTGGCAGTGGACCCCGCCGGGCCATAGATGATCATGCATGTGTCGACGCCACACAAGGTGGTGAACTCCTGGGCCTTCTTCATCAAACCCTTCTTCCTCTTCTCGTAGGTGATTTTGCGTGCCTTCTCTTTGGGGATCAGCTCTAAAGCCAATTTGCCACGACCCATGTCGGAGAATCCTAGATTTTTCTTGAATTCTACCTTCTTTCTTTCTGTAAACTCTGCAACAAAAAAGAAACGACAGCATTAGCCAAATTTGGAAAAAAAAAAAGTGCATGCCCGCACAAGGAAAGACGTATTAGGGCAAGAGTTGTTGCTATCATAGGAAAAAAAAAACGTAAATATCCACAACTATATCATCATGTCAAACTTATAGATGAAAAGCAGACAATGACAGTGGAGAAGAAAACTCAGCGACATATTAATGGACAGTCGAACTCCCTTTTATGAAGAAGAGAAAGAGGGAAAAAGGAATGAATAAGAAGAGTATAATTACCGTTCACAATCCTAATCAAGACAAACAGCCAGTTGATTAAGTGCCATAAACAGGTTAAGAAGCAAAGGAAGAAGCAATAAGGGAACAACTGCTGTCCCTCTAAAAGATGGGAGAAGGAACTTACCTTCTTTTACAATGGCTTGTCTACGTTCTCGAGAGTTATTTCCAGAATTTCTCAAAGTCTCAATTAACTTTTATAGCGTGGAGAGAGGGGCTGAAGAAACACCCAATCCACGCCTTTTTAGGAAACTAAAGATTTAATTGTTTCTGGACAAGATATATTGGTATCATCTTGTATCTCACAAGATACCAAGTTATTACATATCTCGGTAAGGTAATAAAGGATCTTGACTTTTCTAGATATTCTTGATATTGAGGAAATAATTGCTCGGTTGCTTGCCTAGGGTTTTATTTTTCCCGTTGATCCCAAATTTTCTCCATTTCAATGCAACATATGATTTGATTGTAGTAAACTAGCGCCCTAATTATGGCATTTATGATGAAATGAGCCTCTAGAATGCCTTCAAGAAGTGCTTGACTTTGGTAATTGATGAGGCCTCTTAATTAAAAACTTTAATGAACGAGTCTTGAACTATTCTTCCCTGTTTATGCAATGAATCATCTTGGCTATTCTTTTCTTTTTGCCATATGTATCTTAACTAATCATATTAGTTGTTATGTTCCGACCAAAAAAAATTATGTAGTTGTTATGTATGTATTTACATTGAAAATGGAGAATATTCTTTGAAGGGCTGGGGTAACCTTTTTTGGGACATTCAATTTCGTTACTTGATTTTTTTGTGCCAAGCAAGAGATAATGAGAAATATAATTGATGATGAACGTAATTATAACCTAATAAATTTAAGTAAAAGTTCCAAGGCAGTTGGTAATTAATCTAAACGCAACGCTAAATGAAAAATCCTATGCATTGCGTGGGTTATACTACTACCTAGAATAAATATATCAAGAACATGAAAAATCTTTATGAAATGAAAATTTACTCAACTCCGTAAAATATTTACAAATAATCGTCCGTTTTAGATTTTGTCTCAGAATATATACATTCACCAAAACGTTGTGTAGCTGAACCGAATTCTACACTTACACAATTACAATATAGCTAAACATGACCGGGCTTAGTTCAAAAGGTTTGATCCATCCTCGCAAGGGAGTGCCAATACATTTGGCTCTTCACTCGTTTCAATATAATGAGGCTAGTCAATCAAATCATTGACAGTTAACGGATTAGTTCGGAAACAAATGAATTGCTCGCCGTTTTATGGATCAGTCAATCATAAAGCGACTAGGACAAATTGCAAATAATTATGCGCCGGGATTATTATAAGCATTTATCAGCTGGTATGATCATGATTTTCCAAGATTATGTGAATGTAAATGGACCCTCGATAAAAGACGTGCACGCTCATCACAACTTGATCGAGACTAGATGCCTATCAGCCAAAGAAAAAAGGACAACATTACAAATTGATCCAACACTGCGAGGTAGAGAGAGTTCAGATTTCTTTCCGAGAAAAAGAGAATTCAAATTTGTCAAAAATACATCTATTCTTAACTTCAACAGATTATTCGCCAATTAATTCTTTTGTGCAAAGAGATTATGTTTAAAGTATTAAGCGAGAAAGGATAAACAGATAAATTGGTGATAGTGTGAACTTTTCTAACATGAATAGAAAGTTTTTTTTATCATGGTTTTTTCGGGGAGCTTTCATTTCGTATCCAAACCACAACGTTTTAATATTGTTTTCATTCGCACGATTTATCTTAATGCAAAAAATTTACAATATGGATTTTGTCAACAAATGCTTTAGAAATCTTATTAAAAGCCAAATGGGAAAATTGTCCAATTAATTCTAAATCTATTGTACGGATATTAATTCAGAATTAAATTTCTAATTTTGCCAATTTACAACCATACCTTTGTGCGAAATTTCAATGTAATTCTTCGAACTAATTTTTGTTGGAAATCGCTGATGTGGCAGTGTGCTACTTTGGGTGATAACTAGACTGGCTAGCGATTCTGGCAAAAATTGACCGGAATGACTATATTAAAATTTTGAGTAAAGGTTAGGACTAAATTGGGAAAATTAGAAAGTTTGGGATTTAATTGACATCCGTACAATAGGTTTAAAATTGATTGGGTAATTTTCCTCGCCAAAAGCTTTGACTTTTCTTCTAATATGCTCTAATTAGTGCCTTTTAGGATCAAAGTACTTTTGGTAAAGATGCACGATAAGTTGGCTTAAAGCACTCGATAACATAGTCCTTTTAATTCCGACCCAAAAAATAGAACATGATCCTCATAGTAATCACAAGTTCCCCGGGTAACAAGACAGTAAGTATAAATTTCTTGTGTACGAAGACAATTAATTTTCTGAGCGCAACAAGCACATCGATCCGTAATCTAATTAAGGGCTGCTTAAGTAAAGATATATAGAAGAGGGGATATTACTAAAAATTGCTTTCAGCTTTCTGAATAATTAACTTCGCATATTTATAAAAACTCATAAAAATAGAGAACCAAAATAAGAAAAGGCAGAAGAAAACACAACTATAGAAAGTACGGATATTTTTCTGACAATATCGATCGAGGTCCTTAATTAATCCAGAGCTCCGGACACAGCGTAAGTTGGCTTCCCTTTCTAGTGTGTTATCTTATTGCATAATAGCAAAAATACGCATGCATTGCCTGCATACAAAAATTGACATTCCAAAGACTTTGTGAAATCGCCTTATCATAAACCACGTTATTAATTATTAATTAATGAAAAAAAGTTATTGACACAAATATGCAAGAATCGTATACACACATGTATACATGTGTGGAAAATGCAAAATGTCTCGAGATTTGATTTTGCATTTTTTTTAGTAGGGCTGATTATAAGATAGAAAATGTTTGAATGTTAAAAATAATAGATAAAAAAATAACGTGAGAGATAAAGTAGGATTGTTAATTAACGCATGTGCCCATCCATAAAATATTTACAAAATAACTGATTGACGATATTTTCAGGGAAAGGAAAAAAAGGATTATGATCCCTTGAGGAGATTTTTTTTTGCTTTACATAATAGTATAGATCGGCAAAAACCCAACGGTCATTTTAAGACCGTTGTTTCGCTAATTCATTTGTATTCGAGATTTCTTGGCAAAAACTAAAAGCCACAAAAAAAAAAGTATCAAGTTCCACAATCTTTGGTTCCTAATATAATTTATCTTCTAGAAGAGATTCCATCGTGATTAACATGAAAAAAAAATGCTACGTAATTAAAAGTGTATATTCTCCGATTAACATTTAATTCTTTGAGAATGAGGCCTTCAATTCCTTCGTGTTTCACTGTATCTCTCTATTGATTTTAAAAGTGCTGTTCCATATCTCTAGTTCTCAACTAATATAAAGTAAAAAAATTGGTACTTCGTCTCACTTTCATCTTGTCCATATTCCTCGAGATGTTATATGATGACAACACAAAGTGATGATCGACCAGTGAATCCATCTTGTTCTTAACGAGAATTTTACTCACTTGCCCTTTTTTTTTAAGGAAAACAAATAGATCTTTATAATCTTAAATGAAAGTATTTTGAGAGAATGTTTGTTCCATAATTTTTCTTTTTTGAGCTTAAGGAAAATAGTGGCAAAGTTAGAATATTTGCTTCGTCATTTTTTACTTTTGGCTCACGTTATCGTTTTGTCAAATTTCAAAATTTAAAAATTTCAGAGCAACAATATGATAAAAAGATCAATAAACTGTCGAAGATTTATGAATGATCATTTTAGTGCCAATTTTTTTTTAAATGTCCATTTAAGTGAATTTGGTGAGCCGCATTAAATTTTCCAACAGACTAAGTTACTAGAGTCACTTAAAAGATCATGTTTTACACTTTAATGACTTTTGAAAGGTTTTAGTGTCAATTAGCGTTGTATCAAAGTTGTGGCACTGATGTGTCAAGAAAAGAAAACTTAGTTTGAGGTTATGGATTCTTGGACTTCAAGGTTTTTGTAAGTTCTTAGTCGCATGTTTCAAGCCTTGATTTACAATGTTAAGGGCTTGGTTAAGTTAAGCTAGACGTGGGCCACCAGCCGCATGTCTTTCGCGGGCAACGTGTGGAAGATCAAAATGTTCAGCGACTGTCACGCACCACATGCATCCTTGTGAAACATCGTGTATATATGGAGAAAAATGTTCAACCGGTGTCGCACACCATGTGCCAACTATTCAAACATGGATGCCAAGTTGTGATCATAGTGATCATAAACCACTTCAGCTGACGGCGACATGGTGTAAGATATATGCGTTCTTGTGCAATGTTTTATCGCGGTGATGACTTTATTCATGCATTTGACATGGAGATTAGTGTTCAAGGAAAAAATTTTCTTGTTTGCCGGAATTGAAGCAATTGACTCGATGCTTCGGAATTGCTTCAATTTGGAGTGAGCATTAATCACCCTCTTATGGCCACTTTGGGTGTCTTTACTTGTGATAGCAAGCCAAATAGGTGATTTCTATATTCCACATGATTTACGTTAAGCTGGTGATGCTTGCTGGACAAAGTGTGAAAATCATAGTGATTAGGATGAAGTTCATTAGATTTTAATTTACAGCAGTGATTGAGAAATCAAACTTTAACTCTCAACCTATATTTCAATCTTCTTAATTAAAGTAGATCATACTCAAGCTAGCACAAATGCTGGAACTTGATTTTGTCACTTTACTTCTGCCTCGGGCAAAGTCAGAGAATCGCTTGACGATTATGTTACGAATAATGTGTTGTGGGTGTTCCGAAAGCATACTGCTTTTTTGTTCCTTGTAATATTATGCAGGATAAATAGTTGCTTCTGAATTTGATTCCTATCCCAAGTTAATGCTTATATAATGGTGGCAGTTCTGAGCATGATGCCAAGGCAAATTCCAGGCTAATGCTGCTTTGCCTTGCTTTGTCCTCTCCATATATATATACTCGACCGTTCTTTCAGACAGTGCTCGATCGTTGCGCCTTTTGGTGCCAACAGTTCGAGTTCAATAATGGGACATTTGCTGCTCCCCCAAATCAGTCGTGAACTGTGGAAGGAGTGGGAGCCGCGGTTGCTCGTCCTCCTCAGCATGGTCCTCCAATTGACTCTTGCGTCTCAGGGCAGCCGGAGGAAATCTATCTCCAGAAACTGGATCCAAGTCGTGATCTAGACGATGTACCTATTGGCCGACTACATTGCGACCTTCAGGCTCGGCGTCCTCTCGCATCGCCTGGCCAACATCAAGGAAACCAAAGGGATGATCGATCCGAAGAGCCAGATCACAGCGTTCTGGGCACCGTTCCTTCTCCTCCACTTGGGCGGGCCCAACACGGTCACTGCGTATGCCTTGGCGGACAACGAGCTATGGCCGAGGCAGATGGTGCGGGCTTGCGTCCAGGTAGGTATAGCGTTACATTTACTCCATGGCCTTGTCGGGGACTGCACTGTCGATATTAGCGGCGGGTATGATCCTGGTGGGGTCCATCAAATATGCGGAGAGGTCATTGTGTTTTTACTTGGCTAGCAAAGGTGCACTTCGAGGTTCGATGATTCCGCATCCCGATGTCAATCCCGTATACCCTAGGAAAATGGAGGAGTTCATTCTGAAGAAAGAGGAAGGCTTTCTGGTCGGAATCGACGAGGTCATACAGTTTCGGGCTCCAGAGAATCTCTCGGTGAACAGCAAAAAAGCCCACGACCGAGAAAAGGACAGGACTCTGGCCGAAGCCAATGAGTTGTTCAAGATCTTCAAGCTTCTCTTCGTGGGCCTGACCGTCAACTCTGTCGACCTGGACGTCAGTCAGGCACATGTTCATGGGCCCGAACATGTTTACGGGGGACGCTTTTAAAATCGTGGAGATCGAGCTCGGGTTCATGTACGATCTGCTCTTCACCAAGGCCCCGTTGCTGAACCGTGCTTGGGGCATCATTCGTTGGGTCATCAGTCTCTCGGTGTCGTGTGCCGTGTTGGTAATGTTCTCCTTACAGGATAAGAAGGGTTACCCCAAAGTTGACATCTGGATAACTTTCTTGCTGATAAGTGCGGCTATACTTTTAGAAATCTACTCGCTCCTTCAAGTAATTTCATCCGATTGGGTCGATCACTGGCGGATTCAGAGACCCAGCAGATTTCCAATTTCATCTGCCATCCGTTTTCTCCGGCGCAGGCCAAGCCAAAGATGGTCGAATTCCGTGGCCCAGTTCAGCCTCCTGACATCATATACTAGGAAAGGAAAAGGCATCTTCCGCCATCCGAGGTTAACCAAGTTGCGCGAGGTGGTGGAGAAGAACTACATCAGTTACGAAGAGTTTGACAACGGCTTCAAAGAATCGATATTCGGTCGCATGAAGGAGATGGTCAAAAGTCTGGAAGAACCCGACCAATCGAAGAGCCGGTCGGAGAGCCCTAGGGTGGAGGCTCGCGAACTACTGGAGGGCCTTAGGGTGGAGGCTCGCGAACTGCTGCGGAAGTCAAATTGCGATGATCTGGTCTGGAGTACGGAAATGGAGTTTGACCAGAAGATCCTCATCTGGCACATCGCCACTGAGCTCCGTCACCACGAGGACTGGGGCAGCATGCAGGATCCGGAAGCCAGGGCGAACAGCAGGGTGAGTATGCTTGTCTCTCAGTACATGTTCTATCTTCTAGTATTCTATCCTTCCATGTTGCCAACAGGGATAGGAGTGCTCCGATACGAAGACACTTTGGTCGAAGCTCAGAAGTTCTTCAACGACAAGCTGGAGATATTGTCAAATGATGAAGGCAGCAGCATCTCCTCGGTTGTCATCGAGTGGGCGCAGATATTATTCAAGAAAGAGGCCCATCATGTCCACACCCGCTTCGATAGCTGCGTCGTGGCGCACGAGTCGAGAGAGTCACGCGATCTGTGCGAAGTCTGCGGTCTTCTGCTCCAAGTGAGAACTGAACTCCCCGCATGGCAGATGCGCGGAGCCAAAAGCACGTCGGTGCTGTTTGACGCGTGCCGTCTCGCTCACCAGTTGAAAGATGTCGACACGTGGGACATAATCAGCAAGGTCTGGGTGAGGATGCTAGCTAGTTTACGCGGCTTGCCAATGCAAAGGCTACGAACACTGCGAGAGCCTGAGCAGAGGAGGAGAGCTTTTCAGCCATGTTTGGCTTCTCACGGCGCATCTCGGCATAGCGCAGCCAGTACAAACTGCCGAATCAAAATGCATTACCAAACTGATAATGAAGTAGAAGTTTCAGGTGTAATGTGTCTTTTGGTTGAACGTAATGTTATTTGAGCGAGATAAATAAGTTTAAGCTCATCATCTTGGGTGAGGCTGAGTTATGTCAGTATGTGTTGTACTTGGAGTAAAGTCATCAGAAATAATAAAAATGTGTATCAATTGTTCACCAGAGCCATTCCACTGAAGCTAGCCAAATTGGGACGGAGAACTTTAGTCCCACGAAATGGTTAGTCACTTACTAGTTACTACCCATAGGCAATTAGCCACTCCTCAAAGTGGTTACTAACTTTTCGTTCGATGACTTGATCATTATCCTTAACGTAATTGATTTTCACCCCAATTTTTAATTTTTAATTGAGAAAGTAAATATGTCGAGATTTAGACTAGTAATTTTTGGGGAAAAGCAAAAAAATTATAAACTATGTCTATTATGATAGATTTACCAGAAACTTTTTTTGTAACATAAAAAATACAATACTATGCCAATTATGACACATTTACCCTAAATTTTTTAGGGTCGCACTTTTTTCACTCCTCCTTTGGCATAGACACTTTTTTTTGTGTGTGTTTTGACTATACCATCCCTTATGGGGCCCACCACTTCTAGCACAACTTTAGTACAATGATTTTTTTTAAAATTATTCGATCATTCTTGTTTTTTCTTGCGATCCCACTTTCCTTCTTTTACTTTCTTTCCACGTCTTTGACGTCTCAGTCGTCTCTGACGTCTCAGTTCTTTGCTTTTGCAAATCATCTATATATATATATATATTTTTCTGACAGGCCATTCTCTTAGGCCTCCCACTCCTTTTCCTTCTTCTTCAGTAAATCTATCTTGCATTTGCAATCCCCAAAAACCTACTTACTCTAGCAATCCGTACCCTTCTCATTCGCTATCGAAAGTACGGTTTTAGCAAAAGCTTTTTTTTTTCTTTTTAGTTTCCTTGTTCTCGAATCATTCTCATCTAGGTCTCTATTGAGTATTTCTTGATATATTTTCTTAAAAGTGAATTTGAGTTTTGGGCCGTGGAAATGCTTGATTTTGTGATTCAATTCTATATTTAGAGCATAGCATGCATCAAAATAGTGTTTGTGAAATAATTATGCAGTTGCTTTGTAGTCTGTAGTATACTTGCGTCTTATAGACTTTTGCTTCCTTTGGGTTTAGTTTCTTACTATCGTTTCCATAAGTTCTTTATCATTACTTTTGTGATGCTGTTGTCGCTTCTCATTAATTGACTTGTTGGAAATAACGATTCATGATATGTTTAATCAGTTTGTTTGATCTAAGGAGAATTTGAGGTAATCTATTTTCTTTGAAGACAATGGAGGCCAAAGGCGATTTGCAAGAGTGAAGAACTAAGAAGTGAAAGGTGTGAAAGAAAGAAGAAGAAGGAAAGTGAGACCCGCAAGGAAAAAAAGAAAGAAATGAAATCCAAATAATAAAAAAATCACTTAGTGTTGTACTAGAAATGGTGAGCCCTACAAAGGATAGTATGGTCAAGACACAAAAAAAATGGGAGTGTCTAAACCAAAGGAGGGGTGTAACAAGCACGGCCCATTTTTTATTGTGACATCAAAAACTTTAAATCGGTTCCAATATGACACATTTACCCATCATCAAGGTTATGTTAGATGATTTTTAAGTCAAAATGACACTGTTTTTATTTCACTTAAGCCACATGAGCACTCCTTTAATACCGTTTGACTTTGGTCGTCTACATAGATAAATTTTTAATTGTGCTCATTGACAAAGGGTTAATGTGTCACACACAGGTTTAAGTTTGGGATTTTTGATTTCACAAAAAAGTTTATGATAAATGTGTTACAATAGACATAGTTGAGATTTTTTTTGTGGCTATTTCCCTAATTTTTTTAGAGTGATTAGTAAGTTTCAATTATAAAAAAAGCAACTTTCAACCTATCAAAAACTAGTAGCTAGCTTGTCTATGTGGTTAAGACGAGATGTTTCTGAGGTAACGATTGCATCATACTCCAAACCTAGGCCACCGAGGATGCTAACAACCAATTGGGAATCAAAGATAGGATGAGCAACCGCAGAAAGATATCCATATTGTTCTTGGCTTTTGAACAAAGGCTTGCATGAAAAAAAAGCCCTTCTTTATAGATCAAAGCTAATACTCCGATGGCATTATGCGAACTTGAGATTGAGGAGCATAAAGTTTCTCAAGCATGGTGCATACATCATGAGAAGTCTCAAGACCGACAATGTGTGAGAAAATTGATTTAGTAAGAGTGGAGAGGATGCTGCAGATGATGCGCTAATCTTGATAATGTCATGTAGTATGATCCGGGTTGACAATCATAATACTATCAACAAAGTGATAGGGGGAACCGTACAAGGATATGAGCTATCCACAAACCAAAGATACCCATGAAGATGAAATAAATGAAGAAATTGTGCTTGCCACATAAGGTAGTTGTTGCGATCTAACTTGATTTGGAGAACATGGGATATATTGCCAAGAGCAAAGGGTGGTTGGGAGGGGGCCACAAGTATTAAGAGCCAGCACGACGGTGGCAATAATGGTGTTGGAGAATGTGAAAGAAGACTTTATAATGAAGAAAAGAAATAAGATGAACAAAAATTTAGAAGCTGTGATACCATGCAAGAGTATGAATTTGAATTTGATAGCACACCATTGGTGTGGAGATTTGTACTATATTTATAGCATGTACATGATCAGGAAAATCACAATTGAAAAGATTTTACAAAAACAGATTGTGGAAGATTTGCTCTATAAACGGAATTGACACAAATTGTGAAAAATTGGCTCTATCTACAGGATTGGCACAGATTAAAGAAGATTACTCTATCATCAATATTTGCCTTTGAAGCTTGTGTTTAACCTTGGTTTTGCCACAATAGTCCAGGCTCTGGTTTTGTCCTTTACTCATCTGCTTGTGGGCTTCATTTGTTATCAGCTGCTGCTTAATTTGTTTGTTTCTTTGTCTAGTTTCGCTGCAATTTCAGCTTTGGTTCAAAATTATGTGTAATATCTAGAACCTTGGAGACAGGAATCAACATTGATCGAGACCCTGCCAATCTGTTGAATGTCCGTGCAATGCTATCGTACTACGAGGCAAATCTTTTACATCTAAACAAAACAAATGGTTGAAGGTTATGTGAATCAAAGAGCGAGTATTTTTTTCTTTTCTGATGTATATATAGACTTCCCATTAAAATTTTCGAGAAATTACTCATTCCATGGATTTTCTTGTGAAAAAGAAAAATTAAAATCTTCATTCTGATGTTTTTGGGTATTTTGTGGCTGGTTGATCAACAGTGAAGGGCATGAAGACTACTAAAAGATGATACTATTCAATATTTACAAGTGAAGGTGGAAGCAATCAATTTTGTCTGGGTTGATGAAGCTCTGACACGGGGAAGTTCCTTCTTTGAGCCTCTTTTATTCATAGCTTAGTTCAGCTTGTCAGTTTCGTGAATTAGGGTACTGAAATTTATACGAGGTGAGTGCGAATCCATGAACTTCTCCTGGATTTAATGAGAGTTCTATTCCATGATTGATAAGTTCCTATCCAAATTGATTATGGGTTTTGTTCTTCAGTTGAGGAACCGAACTGGACGAGGGCTGAGGACAAGAAGCTCCCAGATTGATGATGGGATCTTCAATTATTGCAGGTGTTATGAGCCAGAAGAACAAAACTTCTCTATGTCCTTGGCTGATGATACTCTTGTCATTTGAACTTTTCTTATTTGTCAAGGAATTTATTCTCTTCTCAATGTACTCATTAGTTGAATTATTATTGTAAGGTGCGAGCCAGAAGAAGGTAGTAGGGTGGATACAAACCTTATTTCTAAACACTCAGAAAGGTAGCATTCTTAGATATCGTGTATACCATATAAAATTCCTTTGTTGCATAAAGATTGATTCACCGTAGTAATTATTGTATATCAATTTCATGCATCAATTTTTTTAGTACACCTTTCTGAATTCTTCTTTATACTATACCGTTTCATTTCCATTACTCTGGTTTTGTGAAGCTGAAATTCTGTGCACATCGATTTATCGCTGTAGATGCTTTATTTGTTTATTCTTTTGCCAGAGCCGTCCAGCATACTACCAAAAAAACAAAAAATAATGGGCGACGCGCCCCTTTCGGGACGGTCACTATAACTAGTCTTTGCAAAACCCTCTTCTTTATACACAGCTTCGATTTGGTCTCCAAATTACTCAGAGAAGCTCGCAATCTATTTTTAGTTTTCGTTATCTGAATTAATCACTTTTCTAATAAATTACGAGCTTTTATTGAAATTATCGCGTTTGCATAAAATTACCAGCTTTTTTCTTGGCAAAGTACAGAAGAAAATGAAAAAATCTTCCATACACGAGGATGGAGGAATCCATCCACAAACAAGGCCCACTTAATCTGTTAACCATATTTAGTTTTCAACACGCAAATTTTTAAATTTCCTCATAAAATTGATTGCTTCTACGAAAAGACGGACAATCGGATATTGTTAGAATTTCACTACGTACACCAAAACCGTTAATATCTCTTCTTTTGGCTACAAGTGTCAATCTACTTAATTATAATTAAATCAATTTTTTAGGCATACGAAAGCATATCGTTTCAAAAAAGTTTCCTAAAATAAATAATATAATATTTGGTAACTTATTCGAACAAACAATTTAACGGTCACTTAACTGATATCCACAAACCACTTTTTTTTTTAAATTCACTAAAATGATATCCACAAGGGGTAAGCTCTTATTTCTGTGGGGTCCAGTATGTCAAAGTTGATAATCTCGCTCGCCCCACCCTAATGTATCTGTTCATCCTTACACCAAGGGTTAGAAGATCCATCTAGACTACTTAATTAATCTGTCTATCTAACTGTAGACCAAAAAAAAATCTATCTATCTAACTAATTATTTAAAGGGTTAATATCACAAAAAAACTTAAAACTATGTCTACCATGACATAAATACCTCGACCTTTTGTTTTTTGCCATTACAAACTCTAAACTTGCTCATTGTGACGAAAATACCTTGAACTTATAAATACAAATATAGGTAATCGTGTATGGTATTTTGTTATTTGCTTTTGAATAACAGAGACACCTGAACAAAAAAAAAAAAACACAATGGAGACATGAGGTGCGACCCAGTGATGATGAATTCAAGTTGTGGCACTGACGCTTTTCTTTTCCTAACATAGTCTAAGGTTATGGATTCTTGGACTTTAAGGCTTTTTATAGGTTCTTAGTCGCATGTTTCAAGCATTGATTTGCAACGTTTAGGGCTTAATTAAGTTAAGCTAGAGGTGGCCAGCCAGTTGCATGTCCTTCACTGGGCAATGTGTGGAAGATCAAAATGTTAAGCAATCGTCATGCACCGCATGCATCCTTGCGAAACACTGCGTATAAATGGAGAGAAATGTTCAGCCGGTGTTGAACACTACGTGCCAATTGTTCAGACATGGATGACAAGTTGTGATCACATGGTGTCGCACACTGCGTGCTCCCATGTAATGATTTATCACGGCGACGACTTCGTTCATGGATTTGACATGAAGATTAGTGTTCAAGGAAATAATATGCCTGTCAGCTAGCATCGAAGCAATCAACACGATGCTTAGGAATTGCTTCAATTTGGAGTGAGCATTTATCACCCTCTTTTGGCCTTTCTGTGACTTTACTTGTGATAGCAAGTTAAAATAGGAGATTTCTATATTCCACATGAATCACGTTAGCCTAGTGATGCTTACTAGACAATGTGTGAAAATCTCAGTAGTTAGAGTGAAGATCGCTGGATTTCATTTTGGAGTAGTGATTGATAAATAAAATTTATATCTCGGCCTATATTCCAACCTTCTTAATTAAAGTAGATCATGCTCAGGCTAGTACAAATGCCGGAACCTGATTTTGTCACTTTACTTCCCCATCGGGGAATTCAGAGAATTGCTTGACGCTTATGCATCCAAAGGTGGTGTCGCAAGTAATGTGTTGCATTTGCCCCAAATTAGTTTTTGTGTTACAAAAACTCCCAAAGCAGTACACTCGCGCTACATTTACCCCCAAACTAATTTTTGTGTCCCAAAAATCCTAAATTGGTTGACTCGTGTCACATTTACCCCGAGTTGATATATCCGTGCCACATTTATCTCAAATTGCAGTAAACCTGGGATTTTCTTTGGAGTAAATGTGGCACGAGTATATCAATTTAGAATGTTTTGTATATAAAAATTATTTTGGGATAAATGTGGTAGGGGTACACCCTTTGAGATAAATGTGGATGGGTGTTCTAGTTTGGGAGTTTTTTGTGATACAAAAAGTAGTTTATGATAAATATGTCACGGATGTATTAATTTTGAGATTTTTCGTTATATTAACCCTCTAATAAATACAAGTTGCCAAGGTAGCTATAAATCCAGTTTCAAAAGAGAAGATAAATTGAAATTTTCGTCTATTTATAGGGATGTTCACATGAAGACAATTAATTTTCTGAGTGCAACAACCACATCATCCATCGGTAATTTAATTAAGGGCTGCTTAACTAAAGATAAAAAAGAGGGGAAATTACCTTCACTTTCTATGGCTTACAAGTTTTTTCGAGATTCTAGGTTGTTATTGCAGGAAATTACTTTTAGCTTTTCATTAATTGTCTTTGCATACTTTCAAAAACATATGAAATTAGAGAACCAAAAATAAGAAAAGGCCGGAGAAAGCACGATTATGGAAAGTACATATTTGATTCTTACAAAGAAATTAATCAAGATATTTTTCTGATAATATCAGTCATGGTGTTTAATTAATCAAGAGCTCCGATGCTGCTTAGTAAGTTGACTTTTCTTTCTAGTGCGTAAGTGGGCTTCTTTTATTGTGTGTTATCATATTGTATAATACCAAAAAAACCCATGCATTGCCTTTATACAAAAATTGATATCCAAAAGGCTTTGTGAAATCGCCGTATCATACACCATGTAATTATTAATTAACGAAAAGAAGTTATTGACACAATATGCAGGAATATTATATACAGTGGAAAATGAAAAAAAAATTCGAGATTGATTTCTTTTTTATAGTAGGGCTGTTTATAAGATAGAAATGTTTAATTGTTAAAAAAAACATGAGAGATAAAGTAGAATTGTTAATTGATGCATTTGCCCATCCATAAAATATTTGTAAAATAACTAATTGAGGATATTTTTGAGAAAAAAAGGATTGTGATCTCTTTAAGAGATCCTTTTTGCTTTACATAACAGTATGGAGTAGTATAGATTAGTAAAATCCCCGGTTTAAAAAAGTTATATATGATTGATTCGATCAAAGATCTGCATTTGTACATATTTTTTTCTTTGATTTTTACAGCTTTAACCACGAGGCTTTAATTCCTCCGGGCTTTACCTATTTCTCTATTGGATTTTAAAAGTTTTGGCCCATGTCTCTGGTTCTTTACTAATATAAAGTAAAAGATTTGATATTTCGTCTCACTTTCATCTTGTCTATATTCCTTGAGATGTTATATGGTGACAACACAAATGGATGGTCTGCAAGTGTTGCCATCATGTTCTTAACTTCCTTTTTTTTTAAGGATAACAAATAGATCTTTGTAATTTTTAATGAAAGTATTTTGAAAGAATGTTTGATCCATGACTTTGCTTTTTTGATTGTTACATGATTTTGCTTTTTTGAGTCTAACAGGACAAAGGAAAATAGTGGCAATTGAATACTTACTTTGTGATGTTTTGCTTTTGACTCACGCCATGGTATTGTCAAGTTTCAAATTTTAATAAAATTTCACAGCAACAATCTAATAAAGGGTCCAATCACTTAAAATATTTTTAAAAGCATATATTTAAGTAAATTCAACGAGTCAGGTCAGATTTTTCGATGAATCAGGTCATTGAAGTTACTTAAGTGATTATTTTCACACTTCAATGATTTTTGAAAGGTTTTAATACCAAAATTAGTGTTATACAAAAGTTGTGGCTCAAATATTTTTATTTTCCTTGATGATAAAAAGAAAACTTAGCTTGTGGTTATGAATTCTTGGACTTGGATGCTTTTGTAGGTTCTTAGTCGCATGTTTCAAGCCTTGATTTGCAACTTTTAGACTTAATTAAGTTAAGCTAGAGTTGGGCCGCCAATCGCATGTCCTTCGTGGGGTTGCGTGTGGAAGATCAAAATGTTCACGATTGTCATAAATCACATCAACTAACGGCGGCGTGGTGTGAAATATACACACTCTCATGCAATATCTTGTCGCGATGATGACTTTATTCCTGAATTTCAGACAGACTAGTGTTCAAGGTAATAACATGCTTGTCTGCTGGAATCAAAGCAATCTACTTGATGCTTTGGAATTGCTTCAATTTGGAGTGAGCATTTATCACCCTCTTTTGGCCTTTTTGTGACTTTACTTGTTATAGGAAGCTAAATAGGTGATTTTTATATTCCACATGAATCATGTTAGGCTAGTGATGTGTGTCGGGTGAAGTGTGAAAATCACAGTGGTTATCGGGTGAAGTGTGAAAATCACAGTGGTTAGAATGAAGTTCACTGAATTTAAATTTGGAGCAGTGATTGAGAAACCAAACTTTAACTCTCGGCCAATATTCCCATCTTCTCAATTAAAGTAAATCATACGAATGCCGGAATCTGATTTTGTCGCTTTACTTTCACCTCGGGTAAATTCAAAGAATCGCTTGACAATCATGCATCCAAAAGTGGCATTGCGAGTAATGTGTCGCCGGTGTTTCGAAAAGGGTATTGCTTATTTGTTCCTTGTAAAGTAATGCAGGGTAAATAGGTGCTTCTGAATTTAATTCCTATCCCAAGTTAATGTATATATAATAGTGGCAGTTCAGAGGACGATGCTAAGGTGAATTCAAGGCTAATGCTGCTCTACCTTGCTTTGTCCTTTCCATATATAATCATCCTAATTACAATTACAATTTTACTGGAATGTAAATATTAGTAAAATCTGATTTATATAATCACAATTATAAGATCATTTTTTACATATAGAAAAGACAGTGGGCTGGCAATCACAAGTCCTTATCTAATTTAATTTCGAAAGAAAGTTCAGTTTAGAATACAAGCCGTCACTTAAATCTGTTTCCTTTCTAGAAGGCTGGCTAGGCCAAGTGCTCTTGCTATCCCCTTAGTCGTGGGTAACCCTCAGTAGTATAGTCTGATTCTATTCTAGCGGTAGTAAACGGCCGAATCCGTCTGTTCCTTTCTTTGCACACAAGTAAGGAACTGTCCTTAGACCCTTCTCATAAGATGTTGTCTATCTTTCTAGTCTGGTACCAGTAGTTCTCCATAGTTTAATGGACACTGAGCATAACCTTTGCCCCAAATATTCGAGAATATTGACCCCCATGCATTGTGCGGGATAGCGCAAGACAAATTCAGTAATTTTTTAGAATATCATATTTAATTTTATGAAAAAAACTAGTCCAATCTCTCTTAAGGGGGTGAAGTAACAGCTTTTCTTGATTGGCATTATTGATCTAATTGAAGGAATTATCGTTCTTTTAAAAAAATAATTAAGAAAAGAAGAGATATTATTGCGCGTCTAACGTGTTAGAAATTTTTCTATTTTTTCTAGTGGCACGATAAAAAGTATAAACAATCAAGTCTTCTTCATGATACAATGCACATGAATAACAAATTAACTCCTTATCGTAGTCGGCTTAAGAGACGGCCTTGGCAGTCGGCCCATCTTCCCCTGCTTCCACAAAATTCAAGTCCAGAACAAGAAGAGCACAGACCGGACACTGATTCGGAGCCGAAAAGAAAACCTCGTCGATTCTCCTCTTCTTGATTGAGGAATTGCAGGTGGGTCATCTGGTTCTCTATCTCGATTACAGCTCCTATCTGTTCTCGATTGTGAACAACGAGCTTTGCACTCTCGGGACTCCATCGAGCGAGCTGAAAGTTTATATTAGACCTGTCAAAATGGGTCTAAAACCCGTTTATGAATCCTTATTTATTTAAATGAATCATTAACGGATCATTCCTTGTCTTCTAAATTAGCCATAATGGGTTCTAAAAAGAAGAAGGCCAAAATATATGAATCTTAAATGGGTAAGTTCTGAACCCATTTGACAACCCATGTTCAATGAAAAGCCCGCTCGTGATCTCACACCGTATATTAAGAGTGGTAACTCTTGGAAGGGGCTGGGGCCAGTTCCTATAAGAGCTGATTTCAACAAAGGATGGGGCGTCGCGTTCAAATCTCTGGGCAGCGTGTTGCTCGTGATAGGCGCATCCTCGGCTACGTACCCTGGCCGTGGCATGACTGTCCTCACTTGCTGCCCCGATCCAGACACCAAGGAACTGCAGCGGACGCCTCTTGGTTGTTGCAAGAACAGTTCTAGTCACTTTATCCTGAATTGTGGTGTTACGATGGCTTGAAGTTTGACTGTTATATTTGATATAATAAATTCGAAGGTGAAACACTTTCAATTCATGCTATCTCAGGAAGAAGATGGCCGGATGGACTTGTCTGTTTTCTTTTTTTCACCTTATCGGAAACAATTACAAGACTCATCTTTTATAAGCTTGATACATGACTCTTAGACTTACTATTAAATGACTCCTAAATGTGCTATATCATTCTAAGGAGATAGGTTCCTAGGAATTTACACAACATTAACTAGACCTAGAAGCACGAATAGTCAAGACATAAAACTACGAACAAACTCTTTGAAAACAACATCACGATAAAGACTCCATTTAACTCATACACCAAACAGTCATCCATATCGACAACGAGGTAATCGATCAACAATCGACAACTCGGTAGCTCATTGATAGTCTCGACATTTATGAATTTGGTTTAATTTCTAACAATATTCAACTTGCATCATCACAGTTGGGTTAATTTCATGGCTCAGGCTGTATTCTTTCTTGTGCCATATTATCTCCCAACTTGATGATTATTTCAAGTGCCTCTGTCTTTCTAAATTAAGGGCAAGTGTTTCTGTCATGGTTTGCTATCTTGCTGAACTTGTAATAAGAGATTTTTCATGCCTGAATGGAGAGCTCCAGTTGTTGATGGACCTCGGGTAAGTTGCGCAAGATTTTCAGTTCATCTTTTCTTCGAGACGGACAGCAGAAAGTTCTAGCTTTTCACATATTGCTTAGGTTGTATCCTCGATAACATGTTACCTTACTTTTATGTAGTATGATTTACGATATCTGTTGACACCCATAATTGATTAGGTTGTCGACAACTGAAATAAATAAAATAATAGATGTCAAGGGATGACGTAGCTTGTACGAGACGGTTCACAGCTGGCAAACACTGGGAGATACCGGTGGGAAATTTGAAATTAAGAGAGCTTAAGAGCGAGCACCGAAGTTGTCGACGAAATTTGTCATCGAGGAAGTTGACAGGGAAAAGGACAAGTGCCATGCTAGGACGAGCTCGATGACGGTTCTTGCTTCAGGAGGATAGGTGTCAAGCCAAGAAGAACTCGACGATGGTTATCATCCCAAAAATGACAAGTGTCAAGATAATACGAGCTCGATGACGGTTATTGTCTTGAGAAGGACAGGTGTTGAGACAATACGAGTTCGATGATGGTTACTACCTCGAGAAAGACAAGTGTCAAGACAATACGAGCTCGATGATGGTTACTGCTTCAAGGAAGACAGGTGTCAGACGGGATGAATTTTATGACGATTATCACTCCGGACAAAGGATAAGATTGATGGCAGTTGACGGACAGGTGTCATTAGGTGAACAGTGAATATGAGATCAATGGTGACCATCAAACGCGGTATCAAAGGCAGTTACCAAGCTCACATTATAAATAGTACCCGACTGCCAGAAGAAAACCCCCGCACATACAAATCAAAATGTTGTTTTTTTATCTTTACTTTCCGGTATCGCATTTTGTCTTTCCGTAGCTATAGCTGTTCACTTTCTAAGTCAGAAGCTTTGTAATACCACATCGATGAACTCCGAACACTGTCAGTCATTGGACGGACTCGTCTAAGTTGTTTAGGAATACAAGTCGAACTTCGTCATTGTACGAAATTTGAGCTATTAATCAAGACAATCGAACTCTTTATTCACGCTTGGATAACTCTTGTCCAGAATTAGACCCGGAACTTGGTTCCCTCTCAATAAAAAACCTAAGAAAGACTTTCGGTGAATTATATTTCGCTGCGGGAATATTTCCGGCGAAACACCGCCATGTGGAGGGCCTCGTGCCTTTCGCAGGCCTCTCTGAGGTGGAACTAGTCGATGAATTCCTCAGCGTCGGACATGGCATGGAGAAGCCACACCAACCACTCTATGGATATGGGTGGTCTGTCTTGAGTGGACAGGAACTCTTCGATCATGGCCAGCTTCACCTTGGCATCCTTCACGCGGGTTTGCATCCATAAGCACTCGACGCACACCGGGTGAGAGAGCAAGATCTCTAGTTTCTGCAACACGATCTCGGTGGTGACTTCGGCGGCCACCAAGTAGCTTCTCACGTCAAAAGCAGCCATGGCTGATCAGTTTGTTTGTTTCGAGCAAGGTTGTGTGTGTGTTGGCTTGTTTGTTTGGATTGAATTAATTTGTTGGGACATTATTCTCTCTCTATGTATATATTCTTCATTTATTTTTGGGTAATGTTCACTACAAGTCTTAAAACTTGTCATCAAAGTGCAATTGAGTCTTAAAACTTGCAAAAAGTGCAATCAAATCCTAAAACTTGTCAAATTGGTGTAATTGAGTCCTAAAATTAACACCGTCAAATTGTTTAATGGAAAATGCTGACATGGCATATTTAAATCAATTTCTCTCTCTTACGTGACATTTATTGTTATTTGCTCATTCAAATCTTATTTAAATTAAATAAAAAACTTAAAAAAGCTAAATTTTTATTTACAAAAACAACAATGAAAGAAAAAATAAAAAGAAAGGGGAGTCCTCGCCATTGGGTAGTGCGGCTACCGCCCATCGCCGGCCCAATCGAGGCCTTGCCCAGGGGGGAAGTCAAGCGACAAAATCAGGTTTGGCACGGGTGTCTCAACTTTGAGTAAATGTGGCACAGGTCTATCACTTTAAGATTTTTTGTGACACAAAAATTAGTTTTGGATAAATGTAGCACAAATATACTGTTTTGGGAGTTTTTGTAAGACAAAAACTAATTTGGGGCATATACGACACATTACTCGCGACACTACTTTTGGATGCATAATCATCAAGCAATTCTCTAAATTTGCCCAAGGGGGAAGTAAAGCGACAAAATCAGGTTTTGGCATTTTTACTAGCCTGAGTATGATCTACTTTCGTTATATGAACCCTATGATAAATACAAGTTTCCAGGGTATTCATATATCCAGTTTCAAAAGAGAAGATAAATTGATAATTTCGTCTATTTGTAGGAATGTTCACATGAAGACAATATATTATCTGAGCGCAACAACCACATCATCCATCGGTAATTTAATTAGAGGCTACTTAACTAAAGATAAATAGAGGGGAAATTACCTTCACTTTCTATGGCTTAACAAGATATTTGAGATTCCAGGTTGGTGTTGCAGGAAATTAATTTTGGCTTTTTGATTAATTGACTTTGCAATAATTTTAAAAAACACATGAAATTAGAGAACCAAAAATAATAAAAGGCAGGAGAAAGCACGACTATAGAAATTGCAGATTTAATTATTACAAAAAAATTAATCAAGATATTTTTCTGATAATATCAATTAAGGGGTTTAATTAATCAATAGTTCCGAACATAGGTTCAGTTGGCTTTTCTTTCTAGTGTGTAAGTGGGCTTCTTTTATTGTGTGTTATCCTATTGTATAATAGCAAAAATACACATGCATTGCCTAAATACAAAAATTCACATCAAAACGCTTTGTGAATCGCGGCATCATACACCATATGAATTATTAATTAATGAAAAGAAGTTATTGACAAAATATGCAGGAATTGTATATGACGTGGAAAATGAAAAAAACTTTCGAGATTGATTTTTTTTAGTAGGGCAGTTTATAAGATAGAAAATGTTTAAATGTTAAAAATAAAAAACACGAGAGATAAAGTAGAATTGTTAATCGATGCATTTGCCCATCCATAGAATATTTGTAAAATAACTAATTGAGGGTATTTTTGAGAAAAAAAACGATTGTGATCTCTTTAAGAGATCCTTTTTGCTTTACATAATAGTATAGAATAGTATAAATTAGCAAAATCCCAGCAGTTTAAAAAAGTTACATATGATTAACTAGCTTAAAGATCTGCATTTGTACATATTTTTCTTTGATTTTTACAGCTTTGACCATGAGGACTCTAATTCCTCCGGTCTCTATTGATTTTTAAAATTTTTGTTCCGTATCTCTAGTTCTCCACTCATATAAAGTAAAAGAATTGTTATTTCGTCTGACTTTCATCTTGTCCATATTCCTTGAGATGTTATATGGTGACAAGTGACAAGACAAATTGATGATCTGCAAGTCTTGCCAGCGTGTTCTTGATGACAAATTTACCGACTTCCCTTTTATTAAGGAAAACAAATAGATCTTCGTAATTTTTAATGAAAGTATTTTGAGAGACCGTTTGATCCATGGTTTTGCTTTTTTAGTCTAACAGGACAAAGGAAAAGAGTGGCAAAGTTGGAATACTTGCTTTGTGCTTTTTAGCTTTTAACTCAAGCCATCGTTCTGTCAAGTTTCAAATTCTAACAAAATTTCATAGCAACAATCTAATAAATTATCAATATACTGTCAAAACTCTATGAACCGATCACTTCAACACCAAAACTTTTCTAAAAGCATCTATTTAAGTGAAATTGTTGAGTCAGGTCAAGTCAAATTTTCCAATAAATTAAGTCATTGGAATCACTTAGCCGATCATTTTCATACTTCAATGATTTTTGAAAGGTTTTAGCACTAAAGTCAGTGTCATATAAAAGTTGTATCACTAACATTTTTCATTTCCTTGACAGGGAAAAGAAAACTTAGTTTGAGGTTATGAATTCTTAGACTTCGACACTTTTGTAGGTTTTTAGTCACATGTTTCAAGCCTTGATTTGCAACTTTTAGGGCTTAATTAAGTCAAGCTGGAGGTGTACCGCCAGCCGCATGTCCTTCACGGGGCATCGTGTGGAAGATCAAAATGTTCAGCCACCTTCGTGCATCACATGCATCCTTGAAAACATCGTGTATAGAAGGAGAAAAATGTTCAGCTGGTGTCGCACACTGCATGCCAATTATTTAGACATGGATGACAAGATGTGATCACAATGGTCACAAACCACATCACAGCTGACAGAGACATGGTGTGAGATATACTCGCTCTCGTGTAATGCTTTATTGCGGTGACGACTTCATTCACAAATTTGACATGGAGATTAGTGTCAAGGAAATTATATGCTTGTCTTCCGGAAGCGAAGCAATCGATTGGATGCTTCGGAATTGCTTCAATTTGGGGTGACCATTTATCTCCCTCTTTTGGCCTTTTTGTGACTTTACTTGTGATAGTAAGTTAAATAGGTGATTTCTATATTCCACATGAATCACGTTAGGCTAGTGATGCTTGGGGGACAATTTTTGAAAATCACAGTGGTTAGAGTGAAGATCACTGGATTTCAATTTGGAGTACTAATTGAGAAACCAAACTTTAACTCTCGGCCTATATTCCAATCTTCTCAATTAAAGTAGATCATATGCATGTTAGTACAAATGCCGGAACCTGATTTTGTCGCTTTTCTTCCGCCTTGGGCAAATTCAGAGAATCGCTTGACAATCATGCATCCAAAAGTGGTGTTGCGAGTAATGTGTCGTCGGTGTTTCGACTTGAATCACATTAGGCTAGTGATGCTTGGGACAATTTGTGAAAATCACAGTGGTTAGAGTGAAGATCACTAGATTTCAATTTGGAGTACTGATTGAAAAACCAAACTTTAACTCTCGGCCTATATTCCGTTCTTCTCAATTAAAGTAGGTCATACACATGCTAGTACAAATGCTGGAACCTGATTTGTTCGCTTTACTTCCTCCTTAGGCAAATTCAGAGAATCGCTTGACAATCACGCATCCAAAAGTGGTTTTACGAGTAATGTGTCATCGGTGTTTCGACATGAATCACATTAGGCTAGTGATGCTTGGGACAATTTGTGAAAATCACAGTGGTTAGAGTGAAGATCACTGGATTTCAATTTGGAATACTGATTGAGAAACCAAACTTTAACTCTCGATCTATATTCCGATCTTCTCAATTAAAATAGATCATAAGCAGGCTAGTACAAATGTTAGGACTTGGATTTGTCGCTTTACTTATGCCTTTGGTAAATTCAAAGAATTGCTTGACAATCATGCATCCAAAAGTAGTACTGTGAGTAATGTGTTGTCGGTGTTTTGACATAAATCACGTTAGGTTAGTGATGCTTGCGGGACAATTAGTGAAAATCACAGTGGTTAGAGTAAAGATCCTTGGATTTCAATTTGGAGTATTGATTGAGAAACCAAACTTTAACTCTCGGCCTATATTCCGATCTTCTCGATTAGAGTAGATCATACACATGCTAGTACAAATGCCGGAACCTGATTTTGTCGCTTTACTTTCGCCTTGGGCTAATTCAGAGAATCACTTGACAATCATGCATCCAAAAGTGGTGCTGCGAGTAATGTGTTGCCGGTGTTTCAACATGAATCACATTAGGCTAATGATGCTTGGGACAATTTGTGAAAATCACAGTGGTTAGAGTGAAGATCACTGGATTTGAATTTGGAGTACTAATTGAGAAACCAAACTTTAACTCTCGGCCTATATTCCGAATTCTCAATTAAAGTAGATCATACACATGTTGGTACAAATGCTGGAACTTGATTTTGTCGCTTTACATCCGCCTTGGGAAAATTCAGAGAATCGCTTGACAATCATGCATCCAAAAGTGGTGTTGCGAGTAATGTGTCGTCGGTGTTTCAAAAAGGGCATTGCTTTTTTGTTCCTTGTAATGTTATGCATGGTAAATGGGTGTTTCTGAATTTTGTTCCTATCCCAAGTTGATGCTTATATAATGGTGGCAGTTCTGAGGATGATGCTGAGGCAAATTAAAGGCTAATGCTGCTTTGCCTTGCTTTATCCTCTCCATATATATCATGCTAATTACAATTGCAATTCTACTTGAATGTAGAGATTAGTAAAATCTGATTTATATATCCACAAACAATGGACCGGCAATCAGAAGTCCTTATCTAATTTAGTTTCGAAAAACAGTTTAGTTCATAATACGAGCTGTCGCTTGAATCTATCTCCTTTCTAGAAGGCTAGGCTAGGAAATCCTCTTGCTATCCCTTTAGTAATATAGTCTGAATCTATTCTAGCGGTATCAAATGGCCGAATCTATTTGCTCCTTTCTTTGCATGCAAGTAAGGAACTATCCTTAGATTGTCACGAGCTACATACCCTTTTCATAAGATGTTGTCTATCTTTCTAGTCCGGTACCAGTACTTCTCCATAGTTTAGTGGACACTAAGCATAACCTTCGCCCCAAATATTTGAGAATAGTTTAATAGATTAATGCTCACTGCAGATGTTTATTCAAGAAACAATGTCACAACTCAAATTATAGTCCTCGAAGCACCAGACCCGAACTTTGAAGATTGATATTTCCTAAGAGAATGATTTCAGTAGCAGATTCCCTGTTTTGGGGACGAAGGACACGGAGTTCAGCAGAGAAGAGACAACCTTAACAGATGAATCTTTTTAGCAGATGGACAACGGCAGATCACCTCAAGCAATGCATCTGTGTTTACTTGATCCCGTTTAAGCAAAAATCCCAAACTGGATATCGAACTGGAATCTGTACGCTAGGTTCAATAAGCAATGCTCCGTCTTTATGGGTCTAGGCTTGTCCATCGAGTCTGATAACGCATCCTGAGTACGTAATTTGGGAGGTGTCGAACAAAGTTGATTAATCGGAAAATGCCAAATAAGCGAATATGCAGTTTGAAACGACTGGATTCACATACAAATTGGTCCAGCATTTTTATTTTTTGGTCATATGGAATTTGGTTCAATTTGATAGGTCCGAGGTTCATCCAAGCACCGCGAGCGATAAAAAAAAATTGAAACCGATGAATTCGGACCAGACTGGACTTTGTGCACACATGGCGTGCATTACTTAAATGTGTGTATTCATCTCTTAATTACATTTACAAATTTTATTGACCGCGTAATAATACTACAATAATAATTGGGAGTTATAGTTTATTCATTGGAAAATTGAGAGCCGAATAAACTAAACAAATCCATCAGTTCAAATAAAAAATTTATGATATTGAAGCACGTAAAAGACTGAAGAATGTTTCGGCCGTCCGCTTTTGCCCGGCCCGGCCCATTTACGTCCTAGCCGACCCAAGATAAGTTCGGGCCGGTCATATTGGATCCGGATCGCATCCCCAATTTGATTTCATTTTGTCCCACTCGGCACAATCCTGCAAGGTGATTTCTATATTCAAGCGAAAGCGAGGCTGAAACAGATCTGAAAAGCTCGATCGCTACCCTTGATCACGTAAGGTGCTTCTCTGCCGCTTGCTCCTTGGATCATCGATCTCGACCACAATTCGAGGTGTACAGTCGCAGAGTTCTTATAAAGTCAGATGCATCCAAGCTCGAAGGAGGCGGCAAAGAACTAGTATTAGAGAGCTCTTTTAACCCGATTAGATCCACAGAAGACCAATGCCAAATACATCAGCCGCATCTGTCGCCTCAACACTTTTTGCTTCTTCTGATTCCTGATGAATAAGTAGTGAGTGAGTGGTGCACACAAATCACCTGTTGCTTGCAGTGATAGTCCTGTCTCTCCGCATCATCAGCATCAGCATGGACAACCCAAGTTTTCCGACATCCTCGTCTGACTAAAGTTCGGTTCTCAAGCCACTGCGACTCCATCTTACTAATTGTATTGACATGTCAGGGACATTCTCCTCATCTCTCATTATTGCTCCAGGACTCGAAGCACAGCCATTTGAAGAATTCAAAAAGAAATTGGACAACTTTGGCTTTCAGGTAGTTTTCTAGAGGCTTCCCGCCATTCGTATCTGAATTCGAAAATATCGATTCTTAATCAGAAAAACAACATGCAATGAACCTGCTCGTGTCCCCCAGTACGGTCCTCAAGAACACAAACCCAGGTTCTTAAGTAATCGAAATCATGAGACAATTGGCAAATTTTCGTAATCATCTTCACGGCTTCATGCCAAGTTAACATATGAATAACATAACACGCCAATCCTTCAACTATCCTTTAAAATCGGCCATTTATATCCCAGTCCACTTGTTTCGTTTCTCTCTCTCTCTCTCTCTCTCTCTCTCTCTCTCCATTTTATCTTACACCTCGAGAGAGCTCACCATTTCCACACTGAGATCACACGCACGCATGCTCAATAGCAAGCACGCTCATCCAAGCTCTCAGCTAGAGCTCCTCTCCGATCTGCCCCTCGTTCCTTTGCAACCGTGGCTGGAACCGCACATTATCGCGATTTGGATTGTTCATACTCATTCGCAACTCATGTTCATATTTAGCTCCTAGTTACCTTTTAGATTATCCAGTTACAATGTGAAAATTAAGTGGATGGAGCGAGCAGAAGTTGATTGCAAAACAACGGCATGCACAGAGAATGGGGTTGGGGGATATGGAAATAGTACATTTGCATTTCATGAACTATAGTGCATAACTACTGAAATTCGCACAGAGGTCTAAGTCCTGGCCTGTCACTTCTTCTAAACATTATCATGCTGCTCTGTTCGGGAGCTAGGAGTTTGGTAGAGTGAACTAGGCGAGTTTGATGTGGCAACGGCTGTACCTTCCCCTTCTGGGGTGCCTTTGACAGCATCTCAGCAACAGAACTCAAAATGCTAATTAAACAATGTTCGACAGAAACTTCTATCGTATATATGCTGGAACACGGGCTCTTAAGAGAAGAAATAAAGTTTTGCATGAAAGTAAGTGGGAGGTACGTTGGGTTTCTCTTCCATCAGGTCATGTTTTTAAGCTATAACAAAATTAGCAGCACTGTATAGCCCTCTTCTCCCTGTGTGATATAGTTTGGCCAATAGTCCCCCATTTAAGGGTTGGTGCTGCTTCCCCACCGTTCAAAATTTCAACAAGGTCGCAGGTCAATACTTGTTTTCCCCCCTTCTCACTCGGAGCAGTCACATTGTTGAAAAGTTCTCCAGTGACGTGTTCAGCTGAAAAACATGTGGCGATATACGATTGTAAGCTGCGCTTCTTGTTTTTCCACTTTGCCATACTAGCATCATCAAATGTTTTGCATCCGGGCACTTAAATATGAGAAAGGTGGTTGAAAATTCCATATTGATTACTGGTAAGCGATACATTTAAATATCCACTATCGTGGTTAGTCACCCTCGCTTTTCGACACAGAAGGCCACATCACATGTAAGTTGCTTCAATGATGTAGCTGAAACTCTCTTTACCTGCACTTCCAGTACTGTCATTATTAATGTATGAATTGGTCGTGGCCTTTTTATTTACTGGTCACCTTTCATTCTTCCCTCAGAGATGCTGTGGAGCACATATGTTTGCTAAAAGCTAAGGATTTTAACCTAACTGATGAGGAAGAGAAGGATGTGCTGGATTATCTGTATGCATCCCGATACCGTCCGCAAAAGTATTTAAACAGAAATTGTTATCAACAATGAAAATATTTTTCGTTGGCTAATTATTTCAAGTGATACAAACATGTCAATTTTAAAGAAAATGTTTTCCTGATCATTCGTTTTTCGCAAAACAATGACACCCTAAATTGCGTGAACCATCTAATGCGCGGTTGCCTATCGACATCCCACGTACTTTAATTGCTAACACTAGCGTCCCGATAACACTAATTACATCAGTCCATACAGCAGCAAAATTGTCCATTTTTGTCCGACCTTCAAATTGAAAAAAAAAAATTTGCATGTCAGGCCAAAATAGTTTGGAAATCACGAAGAGATAATAACAATAAGAAAAAAAACAAAATCATTATCATTGTTTTCCGCTAGGACAATTGCGCACCAATTGATATTATTAAAATGGTGCTTTTAGCCTTTAGTTGCTTGAGGGAACTCCTTGTCATTCGACATTAATTACGTCAGTACGTACAGCAGCAAAATTGTCCATTTTTGGTCCGACCTTCAAATTGGAAAAA
The DNA here is from genome assembly GCA_031216405.1 of Syzygium malaccense. Classification (NCBI taxonomy): domain Eukaryota; kingdom Viridiplantae; phylum Streptophyta; class Magnoliopsida; order Myrtales; family Myrtaceae; genus Syzygium; species Syzygium malaccense. Next base: position 25,834,976 of record CM062262.1, on the reverse strand, counting down.
GAAACTTTGCAGGCCACGCCAAAATAATTTGAAAATTACCAAGAGATAAACAAAAAAAATGAGAGTAAAGAAAAAAAAAACTGCTATCTTATTGTCAGAAAACCGACGGCGCCCATAACATACCATTGCTTGGAACACATCTCTTTGTCGTAGTGTGGAGTCCACGAGCAAAGGTTCATGGATTCCATCACGACCATACGGAACACATAAATAAACAAAACAAAGAAAAGCGGCCAGGGAATGAATATTCCAAAGCTAGTTGTCTTGTCCCGATGTGTTTGTGGTTCTACTAATACTTCGCGACAATAAATAGACCGTGGCAAAATTATAATAAAAAATACTTTGTTATTTTAGCTCCTTTTTTTTATTAATTGTTTAACTAGTATTTTAAGCTTATGATTATGAAACGATAGTGTTCTCTTTTGAGGTAAAAAAAAAAAAAGGGAGGTCGAACGGCCGAATTTATGTGGATCCAAAATAATATTGCACGACGAAGAATGTTGTGCTCGATTATTGAGTAGCTTGGAAATCGAGTCCCTTGAATCAAGATTATATTTGACCATCAAAAAGCTTAGAAACCAAGTTTCTCTAAGGAAAAATTAAATGGACTTTGTACGCCAGAACTCGAAGCGAAATTCACTAACTAATTTGCACGGGAATTTGTTTCTCCATGGATATGAGAAAGCCTCTAATCAAACACTTGAGTAGATCTTAAACACAAAATATCATGGAATACATTAATTTTTCAAAAATAAAAATATCAAAATGTATGCAATAAAATTTGAGGCCATCTTGAATTTCTTCATGTTTCTTAAGTCTCAAATCATATTGTTCTTTGGGTGTGAAGTTCAAAAGGGGGGCTTTGTTTGCTCAAAACTGATAAATCAAAGGATACACTCGTATTATTGTAAGTTATTCTTTGCTATGAATTGTAGTTTAAGACTAATAGCTCGATCATCAAAGAGTTGTATTCTCCTTCAGGGATGATAAGTTTGAATTATTTTGTGAGTAAATCTCTTGTTAGCGTGTACTTCGGACGTTTGCTAATGAATCATGTGGAGTACGGGCCTTTTTTTGTGATCGAGACTGGTTATTATGTAACGAGTACGGGATCAAGCAGCTAATTGGCTGCCCGCACTTTTTTTTTGAATCGATATACAGTAAAATACGTACGATATTTTGTTATTCCCAAATTTTTGTTTCTTTTATCATTGAAAATAGATAGATACCTACACGAAAATAGATTTGGTGGGATAGTTTAGTTTCATAATTCCATAAAACAAGTTAGATGAATATTAATTTGGTCACACTTGAATTGACTTGTGACGTGATTGGTTGATACGAGTACCAAAAATTAAAACTTGCACCATTTAACTAATAAAGCAAAAATTACATTAAGGTCAGGATGCGTCTGCTTCGTAAAAAGTGAGTGATTTGAAAATCACTTTTTCAAAAATGATGATTTGCATCTCTTGCAAAAATGGATGGACCATAAATATTTTAATTGTTCATCAAAATATTTAAATATAAATTATCGTTGAGAACGATGATATGTTTAGAATTTTTCGTACCCCGCCAACCGAATGGAGGGACGAGTCGTCGTCATCCGTCAATGAGTGCCATTGGGCCCGGCAAATTGGCATCAGAGTCGGCATTCCACTCTGGAAAAAGATCGAGCACCTGAATATATATATATAAATATAAATAGATAATAAAAGGAAGAAAACAGAAAGAATACAGACGCCGATCGCTCGCTCGCTCGCTCACCCTCTCCGTCCCGTCATCTCCGCCACACGCACGCACGCACGCACGCTCTCTCTCTCTCTCTCTCTCTCTGTTTCGAGAGCTGAAGGATTTCGATCTCGGGTCGCCGGAGTTCGGGGAAGTCGCCGGAAAGAAAGGAGGGAGAGAGAGAGAGAGAGAGAGGGGGGGAGAAATGCCAGGGCTGAGAGCGCCGTCGGAGTACTCGCAGGAGCCTCCTCGTCATCCCTCCCTCCTCATCAACGCCAAGGTCTCTCTCTTCCCCATTCTCTCCACCCCTCCCCACCCTGCTTCTTCTTTTTTTTCTTTTTTTTTTTTGCCGGATTTCCATTCCTTTTATTTGTTTTCCAACAATCTGTTCGTGCTGCGCTTCGAACCTGGTGGCGTCTAACGCACGAGGTTTTGGGAATTGATGCCGCGGCTTTTTATTGTGTCGTTCTGGGATCGTGCCTTGTTGTGCATGTCGGGAGGGACTTTGGTTCTGTCCGTTTTGAGGTGGCGCTGGAGATTCACTTGGAAAAATCTGCTAAATAATTGTATGATTCCGGTGTTAGTTAGGTGGGAAATTCTCAGATTGGGTTGAGGTTGTCGATCGGTATGAGCTTTCTTTTTTTATATTCTTCGAAGACCGTATTCTCTGAGTTTGTTCCTAGATTCTAGCGAGACTACCCTCTATGGCTCGGTCTCCACGCAGCCATGAAGTCCTCATCGGTTGTTTAATTTGGTGAATTCTTGAGACTCGGCGAACGCTCTTTTTCTACTTGAGCCACGATCAGCTACTTTGATGGCTTGTGGGCATTGCTAGTTGAACCGTGTTCAAGTTGTGCAATTGTTGGGACTAGAGAATCGAAGTTGATGTCTTCGAATGCCCGAAAGTGCGGAACTTGAGTGCTATTTTGTTTCGTATCCCCCGTCCGGGTCCACTATATATGGCGGTCGAGTTGTTCGAATGAGATCTATTTAGCCAGTGGGAGTTTTCTGTAGATTGCTAGAAAATAATACTGTAATTAGATGAATGTGTGCTAATGTTCTTCATGGCGGACTGTGCAGGAGCCTTTCAATGCTGAGCCACCCCGCTCGGCATTAGTTTCGTCTTACGTGACTCCGGTGGATCTGTTCTATAAGAGAAATCACGGACCCATTCCTCTAGTTGATGACCTAGATAGGTTGAGTTTCCTTTATTCAATTCAATAGAAGCTATTGGTTGATACTTCTTTTTTTCGGTGAATCACATGGTAAACTCTTAGCCTTCTTGCCACCACTGATCTCACACCTGTCTGGCAAAGCAGCTATTATGTCACAATCCATGGGCTGATCGAAAGTCCTAAGAAGATATCAATGAGAGATATATGGTGAGTGCCCAATGCAGGCTCACTTGAAGTTTGGCTGGTAAATAATGTTGAAAGACCATAGGAGTGCTTTTCGTATACTTTATCCCAGTACTTGAGTTCTATCCAGATTCGTTAAGGGGCCTGCGTTCACTTCACTTTTCTCTTATTCCTTAAAGTGCTGGGTAATAACTGACTTTTCTACTGATATCAGGGCTCTTCCGAAATACAACGTTACCGCTACTTTACAGGTATAGTTTATTTTTTGCTTGCTCGCTGCATATTTCCTGGGCACGTCTCTTAGGCTGTTGTAGTGCCTCTAATTAAGAGGATCAGTGTTTTTCTGATTGATTATATGTCTGAGGACTGTCTGTTTTGGCTTGTGGGAGCTGTGAAGTGTGCAGGCAATAGGAGGACAGCAATGAGCAAGATCAGAAAAGTGAGGGGTGTTGGCTGGGATATCTCTGCCATAGGAAATGGTTTGTTACTTAATTGTTGGTTGAATATGCTAGCTACCTGCATTATGATTCATGTAACCAGCATCCTATAGTAGCTTATAGTGGAATCTGGATTGCGTAAACTGCAGAAGCGTGTGAAACAATGGACATCAATGTGTTGGACGAGACTTGACGCATGCTCCTTCTCATGCTTTAAAATTGAATTATGATAAATGCCATGCATGTTTGCAAGGGACATTATGCGAACAATTTTCAGGATGGGTGCTGGCTATTATTGATGCTCCATTCGATGCTTTAAGTACATATAATTGGTTTTATTTGGTGAAGAATGAGGGTTGGGGTAGTCCGAATATATAATTTGATGGATTCTGATTGCTTTCTAACATTTTGGTCAGTTATCTTATACGTGGTGTTCATATCAGGGAAAATGGCAATTAAATTCATTGTACTTGACATGATAATGTATTGCTCAGTTATCTCATATATGCTGCCTAAAGGCTTTATAATTGAGTCACAAAAATGGTAATTTGATTGGAGAGGCCTGTCGCTCTGGGCACCTTTTTCTTCTTCTAGTTCCACATTGTCACTCGAATCTTTAATTTTGCTAGCATGTTCGCGGCAACAGTGAGTTCAAATTTACAATTTTCCTTTTGTTGGTAAGTCCATGCAAAGAGTGGCTTCCTTATAAGAACATTTCCTTGTTGAATAATACTGCTTTATCCTGCTTCTTGATTCTAGCTAAAAACAAAAAATCCTGTGTCTTGATAACATGATGTTCTTTTTGCATAGAACTGTGCTTGAGGATCCGAGTTCAAGTTTTTTTTTTTGTCAGAATACAAGCTCATTGCATCTAGATGTTCTGTCAACTTCTATCACAAATGGTGAAAGAAAAGTTTCTCTTTGGCTTATGTATGTGAAAGGGCAGTATGGATTGTGGACTTACTTATTCTCTTAAGAGTTTAGAAATAGTTTTAGCGGTTCTCCATCCTTATTTTGATCCAAATTCTGGTCAGGTTTTTTTCTTTTCTTTCCTTTTTTCTTTAGTTTGAAACTAATCATTATCCTGATATGTCCAGCTGTGTGGGGCGGTGCCAAGTTGGCTGACGTTCTTGAGCTTGTTGGAGTACCTAAGTTGACAAGTGTAACTAGATCAGGTGGAAAACATGTTGAATTTGTGAGCGTTGACAAATGTAAGGTAAAGGTTCAAGTTATTCTTGGCCATTGTTTTCTGTCGAGGAAAAAAAGGCGGAAATTAGGAATGTGTGCTCTATTCTGAATCACTTTAATGTTATTGGAAGCACTAAAACGGTGTTTTTAGTTTCTTTCACCTGATCATTTTTTTCAGTTTGTAAGATTGAAAAAGAATTTCATAATTGTGGCTGTGTTCTATATGCAGAAAAATGTTTCTACAGTTTGCTTATGATTTTTTTGGGTTTCTGCCGGAGGATTTTTCGGTGCATGTGGTGTACTTTAATTAGAAGGAAGTAATAATTTCTTGGAGCAGCTTCTTACTTTGCTGTTTCATGTGGAAGTATTTACAAATTGCAATCTCTGTTTGGAACTTTTAAATACAAAATTGCTCTTTGATAACCTTTAGGAGGAGAATGGAGGGCCCTACAAAGCATCAATCCCATTAAGCCAGGCTACTAACCCTGACGCTGATGTTTTACTTGCTTATGAGATGAATGGTGAGGTTAGTGAACTTGTCTTTATGGAAGCATGTATGGTAATTTCCATCACAGTGTTCTATCACAAAATAATTGATTATGCTTTTGTCTCATCTGTGTATACTCTTCTTTGCAAATATCACTTTCTCTGTTGCTTCTCCTTTCATTGTCAAGATATAAACCCTGTAGGAATTTGTCTAGGATTGATAGTTTTTCCTGTCCTGCCAAAGACTCTTAACAGGGATCATGGTTACCCATTGCGGGGGGTTGTCCCGGGTGTTATAGGTGCCCGCTCTGTTAAATGGCTAGACTCTATCAACATAATTGCTGAAGAGTGCCAGGTCGGACAAAGTTATCTTTTGTTGAAGTTTATACAGCTAAATCTTGTCTTCTCATATTATTTAGGTAACAATTGTTGTCTTTCAGGGCTTCTTCATGCAAAAGGATTATAAGATGTTTCCACCTTCAGTAAATTGGGATAATATTGATTGGGCAACAAGGAAGCCTCAGATGGATTTTCCTGTTCAGGTAATGTCATTATGAATTAACTCCCGCCTTGGAAAATGTCAAATCTCCATAATTGCATAGCTACATTTTCTTGCCTTGAAGTTGGACATCTCGTTCAGTTTCTAGTTTGCATCGTGCCAGAAAATTTATTTTACTGTTGAACGCTCAAAAACAATGTCGCATTCTGTTTGTTCCTCTTGTTCTATAGGAAGGTCTAATCTCGGAGGGATAAATTTAGTGAAGGATGATGGAACTTTACCTCCATTGAACTATAGTGGATGATTACCTTTTCTTTTTCATGTCATATAGTTGCACTGATTGCTTGATTTTGTGCTGGCAGTGTGCAATATGCTCCTTGGAGGATGTGAATGCAATACAACCTGGAAAGGTTCGATTGTGATCAACAGTTTTACTTGCATAGATATCACAGTTCTTTAGTCAGTAAATTGAGCATGCACAGAATTCTGTTGATTCACATACTATTTACAAATCTATGGTGGTCTGGCATGCACCTGTACTTTTGTTCATCTTCCCAAAGGAAAAGTGCTTGTCTCAGTTATATCCATGTGCTAGATTAAATTTCGATATTAGTATGAACCTTGCTCCATTTCCTACATTTATTAGTCTTGGGACTCTTAGGTACTGGGGAAGTTTGTTGATATTTCTGCATTTGGATTTCTAAGTTGTTTCACAGCACAGGGATAATAGAGGCTAGAGAATTCGTTCAATCATAAAGGATTTCCTGTACAATAATAAAAGGTTTCTCATTTAAACTTGTGAAGTGTTTTTGAAAAGTAAATATTGGGGCTTAAAGTAAAATATAAACAAAAGTGAAAATTGAGGGAAATCTGAATTTGATCGCTGCCCAGCATAGGGTTGGTCAATAGTCACTGTGATTGGCCCTCCACTAATCCACAGTTCTTTTGGTTTCACCTCTAAGGTTAAATAAATATTTCTCAAACTCTTGATGCTCCCAAGTCAATGTTGGTGTCCTTCTATGCTATTCAGGGGACTTCCTAATTTGTAGAAATTATTCACCTGAAAGAGGAATGAATCATGATGCAGGTAAAGGTTAGTGGATATGCAGCATCAGGAGGTGGCCGTGGAATTGAGAGGGTGGACATTTCCATAGATGGTGGCAAGAATTGGGTGGAAGCTTCTAGATATCAAAAGGATGGCATTTCCTATGTTGCTGGTGATATTCGCAGTGACAAGTGGGCGTGGGTGCTTTTTGAAGCTACAGTTGATATTCCTTGCGATACTGTGATTGTTGCAAAAGCGGTATGTTGTTTCCTTGATGTGGCAAAGCTTGTTGCAGCTCCCCCGTTATCACTCTCAAAGCCTCGTAATAGCCTATTATGATGGATGAATCTCAAAATATAAATCATCTTCTGGCTATTACCACTTGTTGCACAGTATTCACAATATTGTGAGGGCAAATAGTTATACAATCTTGCTTTAGAGAAGCTAAAATGCAGACATACTTTGACACATGCTGTTTTTTTCAAGCACTGCTTTTCTGAAGGTACTGTTTGCTTGTAAGCATAGCTTGTTTCTTTTTAATTTGTATGGTTGGTATTATGGAGTACGTTTTGTATTGATCGGTATTGCAAATTGCATTATTTACCTGGTAGTGCAGGCGAAGCTACTCATCAGGAGTAGTAACAGCTGTTTTTGGTCCTTTAAATCATGAATTTGACTAAGAGGCTCAATGATTCTGAACGTCTGATATAAACCCGAGTACCCATCAGTCTCCTCTTTGATGCTCTTGCTGACTGACTCGCATTGATGGTCTCTTTTTGTTTTTTCAGGTTGACACTGCAGCTAATGTCCAGCCAGAAAACGTGGAAACCATTTGGAACTTGAGAGGCATACTGAACACTTCCTGGCATCGCGTTCAGGTACGGGTGGGTCACTCGAAGATGTAGACGACGAGTCGTGCTAAGCATTTACCACAACTCGTGGACTCGACCTGAGAAATAAATGCTGCCTTTTACTCTTTCTCATGGGGACCGTGTAATGGTTTGTTTCGAATGTGCTGTTGAAAAATGACATCCCATCCCTAATCAGCTGAACGACGCAAGTTTAGCGAGTCTTTTGCCACTATACACCAAAATCTCCATGGCATTGTCCGAGACTCGTGCAGTTTCCTGTGTTGGCCCCTTTGTGTTCGCGAATATCGATTCTGCATTTTGTTTCCCCCCAAAGAAATCCACAAAGAAGGAAACAAACCTTGGTGCCTCGCAAACGGGTCCAACCGCAAGTGGGCTGAGACGAAGATACAAAGCATTCTCGCTGTAAATTGGGCGCTCTGCACTTTTCAATGGTAACACGACCTCGGAGGGAGCAAACATGATGAATAACTCTTGAATGATCGTGATGCATGCGAGCCCAATTGAAAAAATTCGGCCTTGGATGGAGCAATGGGATGCAAAATTTCTCAAAATGATCCCGGTGCATGTGAACTCGATCGAGGTGCTTGATGTCGGCGGATCTTACGTGGTAGGGGTGAGCATGGTCCAGTGGGCAGTTCCCACCCTAAAATCAGGAATTGTCCACTAAGGACCGGTTCCGAAAAATTGGAATCGGGAACCGTTCGTTGGTTCCATGGATCCACTCAGGAACTAGATTGCTAGTGCAGTCCGATTTTCGGGTGGATCCGTGGAATTGGTTCCACCATCTAAGGACGGAGATAGAGAGACGAAGATGGAGACGCAGACATAGATAGAGAGTTGGAGACGGTGAGGTGAGCGTCGACCGATAAAAGTGAGAGTGAGCGTGAGGCGAAAGCGAAAGAGTATGTTTCTCAGTTTAGTGTGAGGTTGTGAGCGTTCAAGCGAGTTAGATTTAGTTTAAGGATTTATGATTTTTTTATTTAATTAAAAATTAAATTAAATTATTATTACATTACCGGTCCGGTCCAAATAGGCAGGTGGGCGGTTCCACATCTGGAATCGGGAACCGGACCGGTACCCACTAGTTACTAAAAATTGAAACCGGGAACAAGACCGGTTCTAGACAATCACGAGCGGTCCGAGCAATTCTCGGTCTTTTGCACATCTTTATTACGTGGGACCTAGAACGTCCAAGATGGAAGGTGAAAATCCTTCCTGATCTTTGAAATAAAATGGATGCTGAGGTTTTAAAAGCGAAGGGGATAGATAGAGGGGCGTTTTCGAATGTAGCCAAGCCCATCACTAACTCGTAATTGAATCCCTTTAGCAAGCAAACGCTTCTAAGATAACTAGTCTAGGATACCTAAACAAGAATGTTTCAACTTTTGTAATATTTATCATGCGTCAAACTAGAAAAAAAAATCGTAAAAATATTTCGTATTTAGTTGCTCCATAAAATATCTTGCGTCTTAAACAAGAAGAATCTTGCGTATTGTTGAGAAAGATATTTCATAGTTAGATCAATTGTCACAGGGGTTGATGTGGTCATGTCACGTATTTAGTCATGCCAGTTATCACGAAAGGTGGGTCAAACTCAAGTTGTCTTATCAAAGAATTAACCTTTTGAAGTTGCTTAGCCCAAAAAATAGGACCGTTCACCTATAAGAAAAGCCAATGGAAAATTCCCCCGGGGGTAAACTGAAGTTTAACTGTCGAGATCATTACCACATGATCAACATCAGAAGACTTGCACGAACATCTTTAACTCATAAAGTTCTTCTTGTTCCCCATCAACACGAGGCCGAGCGGCCGGCCGGCCAATCCCAGCCATTAAATCTTTGTTTCTCCACCTTTTTTCTCCTGTAATTCCGCACATGGACACGAACCCACCCACAAACGTCTGGCACCTTCCGAGGACACGCCAAGTTCTAAGTCTTTCTTATCTGCGTTCGGGGGCCCTTTCTTGTCGCGGCACGTGTTCCGATCCCTCGAAACTCTACATCACCTGCCACAGCCACCACAAATGTGAACCCGTGAGAACTGAGAAGCATACCTCCAAAAACTCGAAGAAGGCAAGAAACCACCCCCGCCTTTGCCCTCCGTCGTATTAGCAAGACTCCGATATAAAATTCGATAAAATGTGCGCGTACGACAACGGCCGAACCAGTGGACAGCTTGAAATGAGTTTAACTCCTGCAGCCATGATATTGTTTTCTCGGTTGATGAACAATGGAACCACGTTTCGAAAAACCTTTGATTGATAATCTTTTTCTTTTAGCTCCTCTCCGTGGGTGTGTGCGTGTTTCTCGTACCACACCCCGCCCAGTTCACACCGTTCTCGGATACCCACAAAAACACATTTGCCAAGAAGCACGTGGGGGTTTGTCCGTTTGCTGGATTCGAAAAAGAGCACCCGTTTCGATTTTCCAATCTGTGCTCTGCTTCAAGAACCTCCTGGCAGAGCATATATGTACCGCATGTAGGAGTTTCAACACGTGTTTCCCTGTTTTCAATACTGCGGCAGTTGGCCGATAGATCTCTCTTGATCATTGCTTTTGTTGGTTTCTATGTCTTTGAGGGTCTCGCAGGTCGCTCAGACATGTTACCATGAGCTCTTGGATGTTTGCAACCGCACTTCGCTTTGATGTTTTGGAAGTTTGAATTTGAGAGAGTCGAAATAGGGTTGATCAAGCACCTTGTTTAGATGAGATTAATCTAAAGGCCGTTTTCGCCATAGAGATTCGATCCGGTTTGAACTTCAAAGATTCAATCCAGTTTGCTATATGTCGTTTTCGCCTATAAAGATATCCTGATGATATATCGTAATAATAATTGTAAAACAATTATGATGTTACATGATCAAAGTTCACAAAATGAGATTGATACTCATATTATGTTTCCTAACATAGCATTTGAGACTATATTCAATTTCTTTTTATCATTTTTTCTATAGAGAGATAATCTTGATAAATGAAAATAACCGCAAAATGATTGCCGCGCAACACATTCAAAATTCACAATTACATGTTCTAACACGGCATTAGAGACTTGCTCCAATTTCATTTTACCCCTTTTCGCCATAGAGAGAGAGAGAGAGAGAGAGAGAGAGAGAGAGAGAGAGAGAGAGACCCGTGATGATGTGAAAATGACTGCCATGCAACACTATCAAAGTTCGCAAATACTTGCCAATCGAATTTTAGAAAAACATCCTCTGAAACAATGTTGGAAAAAGAAATATTAACTCGTCCATTTTCGGCGATCTTTTTATGATATGATTGTTACAAGGTGTGAGAGCTCAGCTATCTCACAATCATCAATATTTCCAACCAATCCTTCGATAAACAGCTTTCAGAGCACACTAGTATCGAAAACTTTAGATCCCCACTAGAACTGTGTGGATGCAAAAGAAGATGAGAATTCTGGATGGCAAGGCACCCATTCCGCTTAAATTAGCCCTTAGAATAGTGCACAAAAAACCAAAAGAAAGACCTTGGAGGACGAGACAAAAAAATTTGTGCAAATTATTCGTCGGTCCTAGCTCAATTATTTGCAACACCGTCCATGATTGGAGCTCCACTAGCACTAACAACGCACCCCCATTGCGTCATTAACTACGACTTCATGACTAATCCATACAATTTTTATTGACCGATGAGTTTGCTGGGTCTATTCAATCCCCATAAAAAAGAACAGGAACGCACGTATTTCAACCTAGCTCTATACATCAAGTTGTGTAATAGAAGAGCCCTATAATGTTTCGTGGGTGTTGGAAAACAAGATGTGCGCCAACAGCGATGATGTATGGCTACAGGGACTGATGTCGATGCCCATGGTTTGTCTTGATTCATGTGGAGGAAGTGTGCCTGTTGAGGCTTGGATAAGGACATGGTGTGGGGTCGACAACTAGTGATTGCAACTTAAATTTCAATTACCCTTCATGCGTCTTCCTCTAGATGAGACCCAAAAAATTGGAAAAGTGAATGGTAAACTTGTGTATATATAGATATATTTTGAAGTGAATTTTGTAGATCCTTAAAGTTTTATTTTCAATTTAACAAGGGAAACAACTGCTGGTGGCAAGTTAGTTCCACCAGAAATTCACCCAAACCTTTTGCCCTAGCAAGAACTTAACCACGTGTCATGAATAAACCTCTCAACCTAGGTTATCATGTGATTGATTCGGAGAGATATATGGTGTTTAAAAATATGTATGACAATTTATGTAGCTATTGATGGACCTTAGATAGGTGGAGAGTTACAACGATGGGCTCGTACACCTACTGATGGATGGAATAGTCGTGAGATAAATCAAACATTCCGTACCCGATGTGGATGTTTATAGCAGCACTTGAAGGAGGTGGCTGCTCTAATCGCTCCCTTCCCACCCTTTTAACCGTAATTTACTTTATTGCCGATCTATCGATTTAATGCAGATTTTGGTTCCTCCCTTCAATATTCGTTACTTACGCATACAAAACATCAATTCACCATCAGGAACAGACGAACTCCTCCAGTGTTGCAATTGTTGGAATCTCCACGCGGTCCCCCATCCACGAAATTCTTGCTCGTTTTCTTCTAATTGTATTCACATTGATCCCATTCAGGTGGTTTGCTTGTACGTTATGGATCAGATCAGCTCGACCACGCAATGTCTCCCGATCATCAGATTAATCGACACGGACTGTGCATGATATTTGGACCGTCGCGCCCCCCTCTTGACGGTGATGTTGTGTGTGGTTCTAGGACCACAAGCTACAACCTTGGTTGCTCATATGCTGGAACGAGAGGACTTGTGTTTTCGAGAGAGTTTCTAGATCTGCGGAGCCGTGGCCGTCGGATTTTCTTAGAGTTTAGTATGCAAATCAAAGGGCGTCATCGAGATGCTCGATGATTAAACAACCTGAACTCATCGAACCAAAATATGCTCGATGATTAAACAACCTGAACTCATCGAACCGAAATGTTCAGATACCCGTGTTATTAAAGAAAACAGCAGCAACTCCGAAAAAACCCATTATTTGCCTTCATCAACCACCATCTCATAAAGAAGGAACTAACCTTTCCCGCACCTAATCTTTAGCATGAACTTCACATGTTAGAATCCTAAAACAGTCTCCAATCACAATAATACACAAGTACCGCTTGATATCGCCTATCCTCCTATCAATACACTCTATTACTTCCCATATCCAACTTTTGCTGCTTTCCCTGTGAGGCAAGGCAAGACACAAACCATGATCCTCACTTTCATTGCATCGCAGACTCTCACTACTGCCTTCTTCTTCACAGCCCTCTACTTCCTTCATCTGCTCAGGGACAAGTTCTCTCAACAAGTCGTCAGCTTCTCTGGCCACGGCCCGCCGACCTACCCTGTCATCGGGTGCTTGATATCCTTCTACAGGAACAGGTGCCGCCTTTTGGACTGGTACACCCAACTCCTGTCCCAATCCCCGACCAACACCATCGTCGTGTGGCGGCTCGGCGCCAGGCGCACCATCGTGACGGCGAACCCAGAGAATGTCCAGTACATGCTCAGGACCAACTTCAAGAACTACCCAAAGGGCAGACCGTTTACTGAAATATTGGGAGATTTTCTTGGGCATGGCATTTTCAATGTGGATGGAGAGCTATGGCGAACTCAGCGCAAGCTTGTGAGCCATGAATTCAGCACCAACTCGCTGCGGGAGTACGTGATGAACACGTTGCATGAGGAGGTCGAGAACCAGTTGTCACCGGTCATGCAGTCCGTATTGACAGAAAACAAGGTCGTGGACTTGCAGGACCTGCTGAAGAGGCTTACATTCGACATGATATGCAAGGTCTCATTGGGGACTGCTGATCAGCACCGTTCGCTGGATCCCACGTTTCCCATTTCTCCACTCGCCGAAGCTTTCGACGTGTCATCGGAGATTTGCGCTCGTCGTGGGGCCGCCACTCTGTCTCTCTCGTGGAAGATGAAGAGGTTGATCAGAGTTGGGTCAGAGCGGAAGCTGAAGGCAGCGGTTCGAGAAGTCCAAGGATTTGTATCCCGGGTGATTAGGGACAAGATCACGGATATGAATCAAATAGCAGCTTCTGGCAATAATGATCTTTTATCTCGACTGATCTTGGCTGGGCATGATGAGAGAACGATAAGAGACCTTATGATAAGCTTCATAATGGCGGGAAGAGACACGACTTCGGCCGCCATGACATGGCTTTTCTGGATGCTTTCTCGGCATCCAAACATAAAGCAAGACTTGGTGAGCGAAGTCGAACTTGTAGTGAAGAGAAGGAAAGACTTCGACTACGAATCGCTCAAGGAATTGAAGTTGTTGAATGCGTGTCTCCTGGAGTCCATGAGGCTTTACCCGCCTGTGGCTTGGGACTCCAAGCATGCCGTTGAAGATGATGTTTTGCCTGACGGCACGATCGTGAGATCAGGAGATAGGGTGACCTATTTCCCGTATGGGATGGGGAGGATGGAAGAGCTGTGGGGGAAGGACTGGTTCGAGTTCAGACCGAACCGGTGGTTTCTCAAACCGGAGAAGGGGACCGGAGAAATAAGGAGGATGTGCCCGTACAAGTACCCAGTTTTTCAGGCGGGGCCAAGGGATTGCATAGGGAAGGAGATGGCTTTTATTCAGATGAAGTACGTGGTAGCTTCGATTCTGCGCCGGTTTGACATTGAACCGGTGAATCAAGGTTCCCCAGTTTTCGTGCCGTTCTTGACGGCCCACATGGCCGGCGGCTTCCCGGTCAGGATTCGCAGAAGAAACATCTTGTAAGCACGACGGTAATGAATTCGTCGGATTGATCGGAGCAAACGCTACCGATTTAAGATCATTGTGTCAATGCTGCATCATCACATTATTCCTTTTTTGGTCCCTCGTAACTCATCTTTTTCGAGCTGCAACTGACTGTTTTCCGAGACGGGGGAAATTTACTGTAACATCATGGAGCGATCTTATTGTTATTGGTGCGCATACGCGAGGGTAGAGTCATGTTATATTAGTCACGCAGTTAAGGTTTGTGTTCGTGAGATCGACCGACCTCAGCATCAGGCATACTGTAGAAGATGTGTCTCAGGTGCTAATTCAAGTATGTGTCATCCAGGGGTAGGCTATGATTCGTTGCCTAAATAAAAGTACGTATTCGTGCTCAAAGATGTCAGAAGCCAAGTAGAATTTTTCTAGAGAATCTTAGAGGGCACATGGGCATTTCGGGATGGATAGGTTCACGTGGAGAAGTCTTTCCAAGCGATAGGAAAGTGAACTGAGACGAGCACTTCTCTTTTTGTTTAGTATTTTATCACGGATGTCCTGTCCAACTGTTGTAGGACCTCTTTCATTTGTCAAATCTTTCTTTCTTCCTTCCTTCCTATTATTATAATTATTTCGTTTTTCATTTTTCAACTCTTAAATGCACCAAATCCATACCAGTCCAAACGATGGATGAGGTGTCGCTAGCTAGCTGAACACATGATAGGAAAAATTTGAACAGAGATTGTTGCTCTATCCAAGGAGATACCTATCTCTAAGGATAGATAAAACCACGCAAGCTTGGACCTGCCGTAACGACTTTTCACCAAACTATGCTTTCTTGACCCATGTTTTTCTTTTCCCTTTTTGCCAAGCATTCTTTGTCTGGACTTTAGCTATGCACGCTTGTGGAAAAGATAATACATGTTACCGCTAAAGAAGGGAATCACTGACCTTATCTTCCATTGAGTTCTCCATGGAGTGATGGATGGATGAAGTCACTTGTATAATTACAAGCTTCACTATCGTTCTGCACTCACAACATTCACTGGAACGACTTCTAAAGCGATAGGCTCCCGAATTGCTTGTTCCATTCCTCATAGATGCCAAGTTCGTTCGTAGAAACTGAGGGCCTAACCTCTTGCAGTGCGTCCTCAAAGTCCTAAATCGATCCGAAAAGTGAGTCAAACTATGCCTCTTTCACAATTGTGCCAGTGCTTGTGCGGCAGTGGTAGCTGTGCATGGCGTTACCTGAAGAGTTACTGGACGCATATCCTCCTTTCTCAGCTTCGTGATTTCTATTCCCTGTCTCAGGGCCTCTCTCAGGGGACCCATAGATGCATCTTTTACCAAATTCTTCATGTCCGATCCTGAATACCCTGAGAACAAATTCTAGGTGAGTAAGGAAATATATCCAAAACAAAACTCAGGAGTTCTCCGTAATCAATGGCCTGCAGCAAACAATTAACTAACTCAGCTTTGGATATGCTAGAGCTAGTACCCTTTGTCAAGTTGCATATGATATTGGTATCCTCACTCGAAAGCTTGAAGAGACCATCCTTGTTTAGTAAATTACGTACAATCCAAGCCCTTGCTTCTTTACACCATATAAAAAAGCCAGTTAACCCCGCCACAGAATGTTCAAGAAATAGATACAGAAAGCCAACACAAGTATGAGTGGCACCTGATGAAGGGAGGGGTATATAGAGTCTTTTGGTCAGTCGCCTCCGTGCTGCTTCATCAAGTTCTTGAGGTCTGTTTGTTGCTCCTGATTATTTAAGAAAACAGCATATCATCCCAATCCATTTTCAATATATTGTGCAAACAAGAACTTGTAACATCATATGTAAATATGTCAGAATAGGAAGGCTAAGAGAAATTAAACATGGAAAGTGAATTGATGAGGAAGTTGATAATGCAGTGTGCTTTTGCCAAGATCCAGTGTAATGAGGTGACCTATTGTCATACTTTAGTATGGTGTATTACTTGCCATTACATTTACATTTACAATAAAAAATAAATCTCAAGCTAAAGAACAAACTGAAAATGTAAAAACTAACCACATGAACAGTAAACTTAAAAATTCAACAAACTTGTTTTACACATTCACCGTCATCAAAAAATGACCACCAGCCCCTACTCTTTGAAAATATCACTAATTTTGTTTTGCTTGTGGAAAGTGAAATTCACTACAGCAGAGGAAGGTATAAAACTTTGGAAACAGTATCAACTATTTAAAACATGGCACTGCCAAACCATGATGCTTGCAACTTTCAGAATGACGAACATTATTTTGTCCATGTTTCACAACTCTCATCAATTCAATTGGTTGTTGATATTAATTTGTGGTCTTACTACATACTTCAGACTTCAGTTTCAAGCCAATCCTAATTGAGGCGTCCCTTTAATTCGCTCATTCCTAAATGTTTGATCTTATTGCTTTGACTTCAAATTTTTTTTCCCCACTTATAAATAGAATCAATGCACCAAACCACCCAAGGTGGCAAAGCAACAAGCAATCAAATGGAGTGAGATCAAGACTTCTAAAGCAAATGTGTTTTGGGGAATATACTGTCTTCAAATTCAACAGCAAGCAATTTTAGACTATGTTTAGGGTGTCACCAATACCTATTAGAAGAATTTGCTCACTGCCGCTATCAAAGCCTTCCATTTCAATGAGGAACTGCGTCTTGAGGCGTCTGCTTGATTCATGTTCCCCTTCAGACTTCCGCTGCAACCATTTATAGAGTTCAATGACGTTCTAGTTTCTGCCGCTCACTACAGCAATTAACCTAATGATTTCATACTTCTACCAGGAAAATTTAACAGGAGAGAACATTGCTTGAGCACAATTTTTTACTTACATGCATAAGCAGAGCATTTCAATTTAAAGACGTACATACTCTTTTTACCCTACTCCTATAATACCGAAATGAGCATCTATATGATCCCCTCCAGGCTTGTCAAGGGTGATAAGAATACTTCTTACCTGAGAAAGAAGAGAATCTATTTCATCAACAAATATTACAGCAGGCTGGCGACAATGTGCAACTCCAAAAAGCGCACGTACCAGTTTTTCACCTTCACCAATCTAAAAAACCCAATAAAAGTCAGAATTCTTTTTTTGTAAATGCTTCTTCGCTTATGGTGTATCATACGTGCAAAACAAAGAGGAAATACACATTAGTAAAATAAGTCCAGCTAGAAGATGTACCCATTTGCTTGTTAATGAACTGGCAGATATGTAAAAGAAAGTTGCTTTTGCCTCTCCAGCTATAGCTTTGCCAATCATTGTTTTCCCTGTGCCCTAAAAGGGTAAAGCAATATACACACAGTTCATTTCATAAAAGTATCAACCTTCATCCCTCATATTGAATAGTATAATTCATACCGGAGGACCAAACAGAAGAAGACCTCTTCCTGGAGAACGACAGCCTTTAAAAATGTCAGGACGCAATAAAGGCCATATGACCATTTCTGTCACACACTTTTTAGCATGCTCCAGTCCCGCTACAAAATTATCCAGCAGTGCGAGCATATTAGGACAACTTCACACACTATGAAGTGAAAAAAGGACTTAAATCGTTTTTTCCCATTTCTCGTCAAGACAGGAATGTTACATCTCATATTACCTATATCGTCCCAGCGAACATTAGGATCCCGATCCATAATCTCATTACTAACATGTTCAATGAGACGGGGTTCTAAGTTCCTCAATTTTTCTGGAAGCTCTCCATCAGGACCACAGAGCATTTCCAAACTGTATCATGCAACAAAATGCAATAGGAGATTACTATCATGCAATAAAAAGAATAAGACTGCTAAAACTTTTTGATCCATGAGCTAGGAAAATCAGAGATCACAGAGTGTTTATACAAAACCCAACCAGTTAATCACAATTCTTTACAGAAGAACACGTGTGTGATAAGTGTGCTTCATGAATGAAAGTAATAAAGATAATTATAAAATGTCTGGGAGTGGCACCGTGTGCTATTAACCTATTTGTGAACTTACCATCTCTTCGTGGAGTCATCTACTCCATCATCAGACTTTCCTGCAATTCGTGAAGTCACATTTCCCATGCTATTTCCATTGGATCTGATGGGGGGAATAAAATTACCCCTGACACCGCGCCTTAAGGAACCGTACGATCTCCCTCCATAGCCCCTGCCAGTGGAATCACTTTGGGGAGACAGAGAAGCACTAGGTGATCCTGCCAAACCATGCTTTTGCCTTGCCTCCATTTCCTAAAAGCCAAAAAGCTTATGTAACAAGTCGGTCCATGTGACCACATATACAGAAGACCACATAATCCATTATCCACACTTAGCGAAAGAAGCTTTATGGTCAAACCAGATTCATTTGTTGCACATTTTTTCATAATAAACTTTGAACACACATTTACGTTCTTGATCTAAAGAGCCAATTTTTATCTGGGTACATAAAAGAATCCTAATTGTTTCATGCCTCAAGTCGCATAAAATAAATTTTTGAGTAATACTCTTTCCAGCTTCATCAAGTCCATCATAAAAAGAGGCATCCACTGGTTATAATATGTTAATATGTTCAAATTATATGGAATCAAAAGAAAGTACACTATCTATGCTGAATGAAGGACTTCACATACATTAGGCAAAGTCCCACTGAAAATAACTTAAGGAAAGTGAGAAAAAATTCTCTTCTTACAAGTTTTTTTCCACCAGCGGTTGAGAGGAAGATTAAGCATTCAAACATAACCATTGCGTAGGATGGTTCTATCTCATAAACTAATGTTTGCAGCTATGCCTGACATCATTTAAATGATAGATGTACTGTATTCCTTCCATATAAGAAAATAATGCTGTCCACAGTAGATAAAGAAGAAAAGAGAATGGTTCAACTGGCTAAATATCTTATTAAACAGAGAAACAGGTTGCAAAAAACAAGCAGATACCAATTTGGCTCTTGCAGTCACAAATCCATTGCCTGCCACATGACCATTAGATTCTTCATCATTAGATGGCGACTTCCCAATATCATTGCCAGGGCTACCTATTTCCATGTGAACACGCTTTGCCCCTAAAGCATTACCGTGTGATCTCTCTTCTTCGACCTTTGGAAATGGTGAGAGAATAGTACTCTTGGGATGGCTGCAAATAGGATGGGTTTTATCTAAAATAACACAATCCTCAGAGTTATTGCTCCTGGAACTCAGAGAATTCTTGCAGGGTCTGGTGCTTTGTCTGTTAAGGTTGCTTCCATACAAAGATGCCAACTTTGCTTGTTTCAGATTTTTGGCTGTCTTATCTAACTTGTCCTTCCTATCTGACTGGTCATCCTGAGAGGAAGAAAAAATTTTGTTAGACATAATTGATCTACGTCATTGGGTATGTTAGCAACATTTTCATCATGTAGGGATTAAGGATGGTGATCTTTAATGTCAAAAGTTTGTAAAGATAACAAATAAGTGGACACGCACACCTGAATAATGTATATCATAATTTCATACCATTTGCTTTGAATCTCCATTGGAATGCTGAAGAAGAGCACGAAAGTATGCTGACTGCTTTAATTTCTCCATGTCAATACCACCCTTCATGCCAAAAACAGTACCAGGAGCTCTGTCTGCCAATTGAAATGCTCGGCTGAAGGTAGACAATACATCACGAAGAGTACAGAACAGACGAGTAGTGAGCAATTACCAAATTCCATTGTCCTTCCAAAGTACTAGAAATTCGACAGTTTTTCAGTACCATTACTTTCCTCACTTCTAGAAAACGAACTTGATCAGGGATATGTCCAACCTTCCCAAACGATCAGAATGACTAGGGCTGAAATTGGAGAGTATTCGTGCTTTATATCGAGCATAGCTTTACTTAGATATTCCACAACAATAGTGAAACAACATTGGAATGTAGAATCCGTTTTAGGTTCTGTAAAAGCTCAACCAGTCAATGCAGGAAATAGATTATTCAGTGAATTCATCTTCTGTGCAATCAAGTAAACTAATCCAGGTCAATTAGCTCCACTTCTTTTTGACCAACGAACAATCAAGTGCTGTCCAACGCCCTCCAAATCAAACCTCATTTCCGCTCCATAACTAAGTTCCAAGGCTGGTTTAGACTCTAACCTATAAGATTGACCAACGGAACACACACTGCACGATCGGAAGTGTAAACATCCAGAACAAAACGATCTAGAGAGAGAGAGAGAGAGAGAGAGAGAGAGAGAGAGAGAGAGAGAGAGGGGTTACCGATCGGAGTCGGGAGTGAGGGCCCGGCGAGCGGCGTCGAGCTTCGCGGAGGCCTCGCGGCGGATAGGGCGGACGAGGGCGGCGGCGTCGACGTCGGTTTGAGTCTGGGAGTCGAGGAAGCCGAGGAGGCGGAGCGAGAGGATCTGGGCGGCGGAGAAGTCGCGGCGGTCCAGCGCGAGGTCGGCGCCGAAGAGGAGGGAGTGGAGGCGGTTCAGCTTCTCGTCCGCTTCCTTCCTCCAGCACGCCCTCTTCTCCTCGGATTCCGCCATTTTCCAGCTTCTCCAGCGAGAGCGAGAGAGCGACAGAGCTGGAGGAGCTGGTTCCGGTCCGCTTTTAGTTTTAGCTCTCTCTCTCTCTCTCTCTCTTCCCGCCATCTTTTATTGTGGGCTTTTCGATTGGGCTTTTTGAATTCTCTCATCTCAGCATTTAGATGGGCTTTGCAAATGCAAGGGTCAGGTCCTCTTTCTTTTTGCTTGTATAGATTGCACGGGATAAGATTTGACTAGCACTTCATCGGTAAGACCTGATCAATGAGCAAACCTCGACGAGGAAAAGCTAATGTACCGAGCCTGAAAGTACTTACGCAACCCGCTCTTGATCGAGAAAAGAAAATATCGAGTCGTCTTCGAAGAAAACTGGGCCTAGGTGAGCGCGAGACCAAGAAGAATTCTACTTGTCTGATATCCACCCAAATTAGCGCTTCGAGTCTTGACAAGCTCCATGTGAGAGAAAATAGTCAAACCTCATAAAGACAAACCAGCCAATCCCATTTTATACGCAATGCGACGTATGGGCAATGACATGGACCGACCTGAAACCTACCATGCCAATAATACATTGGATCTAGACGGCCGTTTTCCTCAGAGGATGTTGCTTGATTTGATGCGTGGCACGGAGTATTAACCAAATATAAATCTACCAAATATAGGGTAATCGATTTTAGAAGATTTAAAATCTTATCTTTAGAAATTAGAAAGTTGTTGTATTTTATTTATTTCTTTTTTGCTAGTAAATCTTCTAGAATGTACTCTTGGGTATTTATATACCCCAACTAAGCTTAATGGAAATATACAACGATTTCTGTTTCAACATGGTATCAGAGCCATCTAGGGCTAACGCCTCTTTTCAATCCTAGCTTCATCATCTTCTTCTTCTTCTTCTTTTTTTCTTTGGTGGTCAATATGGCCCTAGAGAATCCCTCCACCACCACCGCCATAACTGCTATTACAAACCCATCTTCTACACTTCCTCCATTTGGATCTGCTCATCACTTTTTTTCCCTACGTTTCACAGCATCCAATTACTTGCTATGGAAAGCACAGGTTATCCCATTTCTCAATGGACAAAACCTCTATGGTCATGTCGATGGAACTAAACAGTATCCCTCTGATGCCGCTGAAGCAGTTCTCTGGCAACAACAGGATGCTTCCATCATGAGTCTTCTAATTGCGTCCCTCTCAGAATCAGTTTTACCTCTCATTATTGATAAATCAACCAGTAAAGCTATTTGGGAAGCTCTCAATGCCTCTTTTAGCTCATCTTCCGCTACGTGTATGCTCTCTCTTCATCTTAGTCTCCAACGTCTACAACAAAAACAGGACGAATCAGTTATTAATTTCCTCCAGCGTGCTAAATCCATTGCCGATGAGATAGGTGCTGCGGGCAAGCCTCTTGAATCGGAAGATTTCAATGTCCACATCTTCCGTGGTCTTCGATTTGATCTCCAAGACATTGTTCCTACATTACTTGGCCGTTCTGAACCAATCTCGTTTACGGATCTTCAAGGTCTTCTCCTTAGTCATGAGAGTATTAAGGCTTTCCAAAAGTTACAGATCTCTGAGCCTTCCTGTCTAGCTAACTCTGCTACAGCCAACTCTGCTCAATGAAATGCCATCAACCGTCCTGGTTTTTCTTTCCCTAGCCGTGGTCAGTCCAGAGGTCGTGGGGGTCGTGGTGGTCGCTTTGGCCGTGGTCGTGGTGTCCGTAGTGCTCAACAAGGTCAATTATGGTGTTCCATCTGTCAACGTACAAATCACACTGCTGCTACATGCTACTATTGCCTTCCGGGTATGTCTTATTACCCGCCTCCGACACATACTCCTTCGAATACTTCATCTTATCGACCCTCTTACTCTCCCAATGCCAACCTGAGCCATACCCTTCCCCCTCTTTTACCTACACCGACCAACACTGTACCTTGGTACCCTGACACTGGTGCCTCCCATCATGTCACACTTGACATACAATCCCTGTCTTCCTACGAAGCCTATAATGGATCGGATTAACTACACGTGAGCAATGATAAGGGTCTTAAAATCACTAATATTGGTTCTTCTTCTATTCCCTCTTCTATTTCAAATCTTTCTTTACGTTTAAATGATGTTCTTCATGTCCCTGATATTTCTAAATGATCTCGATCCATCACCTAATTCATCACTTCCTATACCTGTCCTGGTACCATGGGCTTCAGCCCCTATTGGCGTTCCTTCACCTACCAATATAGTGAGAACACAGACTCCTCCACTAACTCCCACAATGTCGTTTGATACCGATTCATTCATCTCCCCTACTTTAAGAACCAGATCCCTCCATGACATTTATCACTCTCCTTCCTCATCATCCTCTCCGCCGCCGCCACCGCCACCTTCACCTAGGCTAACACGCACCCACACCATGCAACTTCGCTCTCGTCCTCCTCAAATTAATACTGCCACCATCCCTCTCACCGAACTAACCTCATTCACCCAAGCCAACAAAATCCCTGAGTGGCGTGTAGCTATGACCGATGAAATTAATGCCTTGTTAAAAAATGGTACTTGGTCTTTGGTCCCTCGCACTTCCTCCATGAACCTCGTTGGGTGTAAGTGGATTTACAGAGTTAAGCGCAAAGCGGATGGTAGTCTTGAGCGTTATAAAGCTCGCCTGGTTGCTAAGGGTTTTCATCAATAACATGGCTTGGATTATACAGGAACCTTCAGTCCAGTTGTGAAAATTACAACTGTTCGCTCTATATTATCTCTAGCTGTTTCTCAAGGGTGGCAAGTGCGACAATTGGATGTGCAAAACGCTTTCTTACATGGGATTCTTTCCGAAGAGGTGTACATGGAACAACCCCCTGGGTTTCAAGGCCCAACTCGTCGTTATTATGTTTGCAAGTTGTATCGTTCTTTATATGGTCTCAAGCAGGCTCCGAGAGCCTGGTTTCAACGACTCACAGTTTTTGCTTCATTTGGGATTCTCAGCATCACAAACAAATCCCTCATTATTTATCTATCGAAGAGGCCTTGATGTCATTTATTTTTTAATCTATGTTGATGATATTCTGGTTACAGGAAATGCATCTTCTACTATTAGTGCAATCTTAGAGACATTATCTGCGAAGTTTTCCATTAAGGATCTCGGCTCACTCCACTTCTTCCTTGGGATAGAGACTGTCCCTCACTCTAACGGGTTGCTTCTTTGTCAAGGACGTTATATTGATAATCTTCTTCACAGGGCTGGGATGTCTGAGTGCAAGCCTGTCTAAACTCCTATGGCCACAACTATAAAACCATCTGAGAAAGGGGGTGCTCTGATGTATGATCCTACTTTGTATCGGTCGGTGCCTTGCAATATGTGACATTGACAAGACCAGATCTCTCCTTCACCGTTAATAAAGTTTGTCAATTCATGCATACACCTACTGAAGACCACTGGCAAATGGTAAAATGCATATTGCGCTATCTCAAACATACAAAGTCATTTGGTTTGCTTCTTTTCCGATCCAATGATAATCGCTTGCAAGCTTTTTTTTATGCGGATTGGGCTGGGAGCTTTGACGACAGGAAGTCAATGGGCGGGTATGCTATTTTTCTTGGTCCTAATTTGATCTCTTGGAGCTCCAGAAAACAACAAACCGTAGCGTGCTCTTCCACATAGTCTGAGTATAAAGCTCTTGCCGATGCTACAGCTAAACTCATTTGGCTTGAGTCACTCTTTCAAGAGCTTGGGTTCCCTTTTCAAGGTCCCCCCATCCTTTGGTGCGATAATATTGGTGCCACTTATTTGTCTGCAAATCTAGTTTTCCATGCTTGTGCCAAACATGTTGAAATTGACTTCCACTTTGTTCGTGATCGCGTTGCCAAACGACAACTCAGTGTGCAGTTTATCTTAACAGCTGACCAACTAACTGATGCTCTCACCAAAGCTCTTCCCAAAGCACGTTTTGCATTTTCACGTGACAAGTTGAAGATTTGCAGTCTCGATTCTTCAACTCGAGGGGGTGTATCAACCAAATATATATCTACCAAATATAGGATAATTAATTTTAGAAGATTTGAAACCTTATCTTTAGAAATTAGAAAGTTTTTGTATTTTATTTATTTCTTTCTTGCTAGTAAATCTTCTAGAATGTACTCTTTGGTATTTATATACCCCAACTAAACTAAATGGAAATATATAACGATTTCTGTTTCAACACGGAGCATGCACTTCAATGCACTAGACACTTGATCGGGTGGCCGAAGCATGCGCCTCAATACGCCAGGCACCTGATGTCCTTTAGGAACAAAACAGGTGGATATGCCTTTCTTTGGATAATCCATGGAAACTTCGTGATGTCATCTTTCGAGACATCTTTCCTCACGCCCCAGTTGACTTGGCTCCTCCACTACCAGATTATAACGGGCACTCTGCAAATCTCCAGGGCTCAGATCCTTGTAGATTGCAATGGTTGAATTACAACTAAACAAATCTCAATCTTTCATTGAAAATCTTTAAGTGGTTGAGCCATGACCGCAGATATTGCATTCATCCAACAATTTACACTCGGAATGCAAATTAAAGAGTACTGCATTTCCTTATTCACAGGTTGAGCCCCAACCGCAGGACAAGGCAGTCTCATTCTTTATCCCAGCAGCATCTCACCCACGCAATGAATTATATTCACTGCAATGAAACCAAAACATTGGCCCCTTACAATAAAAAACATCAGCAACCACCACCATTGACCATGAAGTTATCGAATGTGTACGAAATATCAAAACATGAACAACATCTCGGCCATACAACATGCAGAATCAATTGTATAACGGTTAACAACATGGCGTCGTAATCCCTTGACAGTAACAACAGAGGAGGGGTAAAGCAGCAGGCACACAACTATTTACAACAGGCATTGCCTTTTTAAATAAATAGTTCCACATCCAAGAGTTCCATCACTGAAATTATATCAAACTCCATATAACAGGAAGTGTGTGGATGTGATTCCAAAGCTGAAGCTACGCCACCAGGCCTCCTACCTCAAGTAGTCAACAACATGCACGATTGTAGGCGCCGAGCAAAAGGAATCTACGGTTTGCAGAGTGGCCCACCCAAAACCTCCCAAACATAGTTAAGTGCTTGGAGGAGCATCACTTCCAGTTGCTGGTTTGCGATTCAAGTACCGAATAACAGCATCTTCCACCCTATAAAAATAAAAACATAGTCATTATTCATCTTCATAAAGCATTTAGTCCAGATGGTATGTTTTGCGCACTTAAGCAGAAACTCAAATCAGACATGACCACATCATAAACAGGTTGTAATAGTGTGCTGTGTAGCCAAAGTGATAATTCTGAGGTTCCATAGTGCAGGAAGAAATTTTAAGAGATGAAAAAGGCCCAAATGCATAAACTAAGAAATTCCCAAATACATAAAGAGGATGTAAATACCATGGCTGATTGAAGAAATCAGATCGACGCTCCTTTTCAGCACTACGACTAGCTTCTCCAGAAAGTAGCTTTAGATCTTTGCTTTGTGATTCAATGAGGGCATTAATAAATTCCACAGGAGATTGACTAAAGCCAAGGAAAAATGCCCGTCTCTTCCGGTGCTCATGAATTTTTCGTATTGCAGAATATATTGCCTCATCACAGGCATCAATCTCTTTATTTTTCTCCACATTCGCCAACAGCACAGACAACTCCCTCTGAATGGGAATGGGCACATCAACTAGCACATCATAGCATGCAGTTCCAGCTGGACTATTTCCTGAAAGCTTGATTTTGTGCTCCAAATGTATCGGCTGTGGTGAAGTTAAATGATTGGAGATTTTCTGTGAAACCATAGTAAATTTCATCTTCTCTTCCCCAAACACTTTCTGAAGAGGCGGGTCACAGTTAAAAAATGAGGGATCATTTGGGTTCTGCAATTTCCTGGCCTTCACATAATGCCAGATTGCAGTAATAATTCTTGGTCTAGTCTCAACTTCGATGCCAAGAACTTCCATCAAAGCTGGTGACAGCTTGAATTTCTCAGGCACATAATTCATTTCCAACCGGATAGTCACCGTAAATTCTTTATCCCCTTTCCGCTTCACCTCAAATCCCTCTTGAGGAGCAGACGATCTAGAGTTCTCCCAAACAATCACAGGGTTTTCAGGATAAAGTCGCTGGTCCAAAGAAATAGTTACTCTCCTGAAGAAAGATGAAAACTTTGGGTATAAAGGGTTTGATTTCTGAACTACTCCAGGCTGATCAGGATCCACCCCTTCCTCCAAGATCCTCCCAATTATCTTAAGGGTCCAAGTAGGTGGCTCAGCATTTGGCTTCTGAGGTATGGTGCGAATCTGGTTGGCAAATGTATTGAAGACATAAATCCTAAGTGTTTTCTGAATGCATGGAGGGTTCTTCAGGGCTTCCTGTATGTCAGTCTTCTTTCTCGCAAGAGCAGCATCAACGCGAGACTCAAACTCAAGGAGCTGCGTGTACAATGCGGACTCAGGAAGAATTGCCGCCACTCTGTCTTGTAGCTGCTTCTCGGGGACCTTCTGCTTCTTCTTGCGAGCAGCTGAAGCAAGCTCCATTTGTTTCAATGGCGAAATCATGGTGTTCATAGGGACTCCAGGAGGTCGCATCGGGGGCTTTTGAGGTAAACGCTTCGCGCTGCCACTTCCAGGCGTGGACATGGAGGGTGAAGGCGAACCCAAATTCCCAAGGCTTCCCATTTGACTGAGAGAAGCTTGCAGCTGCGCTTGGAACTGGGGGTTGTTCACCGCTTGCATTTGAGCCTGCGCCTTTGCCTGCGCCTGCGCCTGTGCGATGGCTTGCGCTTGCGACAGCTGAAACTGCGCCTGAAACCCGGGCCCACCTTGACCCTGCGCTTGCCCGAACGCAGGGTTCGTGGGCATAGCCGAGTTCAAGATGGCAGCATTCCCAAAAGGAGACGAAGAAGCCGGAAGGTTTCTAGACGGGTTACTATTGTTATTCATGGAAATCACCCAGTACTCACCAGCTGAAATTACCTCACCAAGACGGACACACTCCACAGAAACCTAGAATCGACTAATACACAGGCCCCAAGCCCCCCATACAAGAATCTCGGATAGCTCAGGTGACAGGACCCAAAGTTTCCCAAAACACAAAAAACAAGAAACGCCAGGAATCAAAACAGCTCCTTTTTCATAAATAAAAGGCGTTTAACTTGGTCAACAAATGGGGAAAACCTTAAACCCTAGGCCCGAAGTTGTGCCGCACCTCCGAACAAGAAACTGATCTCACGCTAAGGGCTAACCGTCAGGATACATGTACAAGCGCCATGAAATGGAAGGGGGGAAAACAACAACAGATTCGCGATCTGCTTCCTACAGGATGTGGAAATCGGAATTGAGGACGGGAAAGTGCCCAATTCTCGCGAATCAAGGCGAGGAAGCAAGCAAGTAAGCGGCTTTACAGAGAAGCACCTTACGTGGTCCGAGGGTAGCGACCGAGCTTTCGGATCTGCTTCAGCTTCGCTGTCGCTTGACAATGGCGCAGAGAGAGAGAGAGAGAGAGAGAGAGAGAGAGATCAGATTGCTACGGCCCTTCCCTCTCTTCTTGCAGGATCGTGCCGAGTAGGTCGAAATGAAATCAAATTTGGGGATGCGGATCCGGATCCAACATGACCGGCCCGATCATGTCTCGGGTCGGCTCGGACGAAAATGGGCCGGGCCGGGCAAAACCCGACCGCCGAAGCACATTCTTCAGTCTTTTGCGTGCTTTTTAACATCATAAATTTCTCATTTGGTCCGATGGATTTGTTCAGTTCGTTCGGCTCTCTCGATTATCCAGCGAATAAATTACAGCTCCCGATTATTATTGTAGTATCATTACGCGGTTATTAAAATTTGTAAATGTAATTAACACTTACCAGACGAATTAGGCACATTTAAGTAATGCACGATAGGTGTGCACAGGGATCGGCTCGATCCGATTCGACTGGTTCTGATTTTATTATCGCTCGCGATGCTCGAAAGAACCTCGGACCTATCGATCCGAACCAAATTCTATTCGGCCAAAAAAAATAAGAACGCCGGACAAATTTCTATGTGAACCTATGTGTTTCCAACTGCGCATTCGCTTAGCTGGCATTTTTCGATTAATCGACTTTGTTCGACACCTCCCGAATTACACACTTAGTATGCGTTATCAGGCTCAATGGACAAGGCTGGACCCATAGAAACGAGGCATTGCTTGTTGGACCTAGTGTGCGCATTCCAGTTCGATACCCCCCCTTCGGGATTTTGGCTTAAACGGGATTGAATCGAATGAATCTAGAGAACGTGAGCTTGATTCAGGTGAACACAGATGCATTGCTTGAGTTGAGGTGATCTGTGGCTGTCTGTCTGCTAAAAAGATTCATCTGTTGAGGTTGTTCTCTCTGTTGAATTCATGTCGTTTGTCCCCAGAACTGGAAATCTGTTACTCAAATCATTCTCTGAGGAACTCTCAATCTGCAAAGTCCGAGTATGGTGATTCGGCGACTATAATGTCAGTTGTAACGTGGTTTCTTGAATAAGCATCTGCTGTGAGCAGGGAAGTAAGTTTCGCAATCTGCTTGTTTTCCTAATATCATTGAAGAGCAATGCAAGAAAGCACGTGTTATTCAGGCAGCATCCTGTTCTCTCGTTGCAGATTAGTTCTCACGCACAGATGACTCCGCGCGCCAGATCAAGAGAAAGAGAGAGCAGAAAGAGAGAGCTGCAACTCTCTTCTATGATGTTGCGGCACCGTCAACTAAGTCATTTGAGGATGCGTTCGTATCGCAGATCTTCTGCAGTCCGTCTCGAAGAAAAGATGAACTGAAAATCTTGCGCAAGTTGACCGAGGTCCAGCAACAACTGGAGCTCTCCATTCAGGCATGAAAATTTTCTTATTACAAGTTCAGCAAGAAAACAAACCATGATAGAAACACTTGCCGGTAATTTAGAAAGACAGAGGCACTTGAAATAGTCATCAAGTTGGGAGATAGAATGGCACAAGATAGACTGCGGCCTGAGTCATGAAATTAACCCAACTGTGATAATGCAAGTTTGAAAATAACAGCCATCTTCTTGGGGCAAGCTACGTGTATATGCTTTAGTGAGACCAGCTACTCGGATTGCTAATGTAGCGCTTTATTCGGGTGCTCACATCGCAAGTCACCCGTCAAAGTTCAAGCCGTCATAACACAACAATTCCAGATAAAGGGACTAGAACTGTTCTTGCCACAACCAAGAGGCGTCCACTGCAGTTCCTCAGTGTCTGGATCAGGGCAGCAAGTGAAGATGGTCATGCTATGGCCGATGTCCGAAGCCGAGGATGTGCCTATCACGAGCAACTTGCTGCCCAGAGATTTGAACGCGACACCCCATCCATTGCCGAAATCAGCTCTTATAGGAACTGGCCCCAGCCTCTTCCAAGAGTTGCTGCTCTTGATATACACCTTCAGCTCATTCGAGGATGTCTCAAGGGTGTAAAGCTCGTTGTTCACAACGGCAAGGAGGGGTGGACATTGGGAGGTCGAGACGGGCATGTCTTTCAACATGTCGGGGATTATTTCCCACTTGTTTTGGCTCTCATCGAAAGCTTCCGCGCACGTGAGGTCGTTTCCCTGCTCATTCTTGCCACCAATCACGTAGAATTTCTTGTCCATGTAACAACCAGAACACATCTTCCTCCTTTGATGCATCAAAGGAAGCCGATCCCACGACTTAGTCTTGGGATCATACTTCTCGGCAGAATTAAGAACTTCCTTTTTGCTGCCTATACCAAACCCACCGGCTACAAAAGCATAGTCACCACAAGTGGCGGAAGCAAACAAGCACCTTGGATTCTTCATGGAGTTGCCCTTGAACCACTTATTTTCAGCCAATTCGTATCTCCAAATCACAAGGCCATTGATCTCGTTGCCCGAAACCATAAGGTGAGTACCTGCACAAAGTGTTTCCTTGTCTCCGGCGGAAAAGCATGGGTCAGAGGGTAATATAGGAAGATTCCGGCAAGATTCGGACTGCGGATCAAATCCCCACCAACTAGTTTCCCCGCTCACCAACATAAACACAGACGGCTCTTTAACTCCAATCTCCCTCCTCATTTTGAAGATCTCTCCGCTCTTAATTAAAGATAAGAACCGCTTGTTGACAGTGGAAAATTTCCAGTATAAAGATCTTGGCACCCTAGCCAGTATCAAGGCCTCCAACTCATCGCTGAGCGATGGAGTGTAATCTGCATCCTGAGGTTCCACAACTGAGGAACTACCAATCCTGCTAGAACTAGAAGATGATTTTTTCTCCGATTTTGTTTTAGTCTCGCAACCCCCTGACTTTGGCGGTGGGCATTTCTGAGAATCGTCCCAAGAAGCACTGCCAAAGTCCAAGTTGAGCACGGATCCTTTGGTGCATCCGTCAAGGTCCATGGTTGCTTTTTCTTCATCATCTGAACCCTCCATGTTGGCCCTTTGTTCTTCACCATCCAAGTCTTTTCCTTTCGACATTGGCCAAGATTAACTTGAAAAGCTCCGAGCCTTCTGCAAAAATTTAAACTAAATTATTACAGCTAACCCATCGAAGAAGGCGCATCACGATTCACTTGGCATATCTACCAAAAAGATGATGGTCATTACCGTAAGGCCACCCAATTTTTACACTATGAAGCTTGCTCAAAGATGAATAACAAATGATATACAGACGGAAAGAACACAAAGATCGCGCATATGATGTACAAAGACAACTGGAAATTAACCTTCTTCATGTAATTGGTCTTCAAAAGGGATGCTACAAAACAGAGCTAATATTTCACGAGTGAAAAATTCCGAACAGATTAACTTCTCACCGGCCAAATACTGATGACAACCAGAACTTCAACAAAAACACAGAGAAAACATGCGTATGCCAAGTGCTGAGCATCAGGATTTAGCACTATCATCATATTACACCCAGCAAAGAGTGGGATTATCAAAACTAAGGAACCGAGGCATGTAACATCATGGTACAGACATAAAGCCAGATGACACCAAAGATTTTTTCAGGTCTCAAATCATCGGAGTTCCAAGAAACACGCCCTTCAAGTGCAAACATTGCAAGACAGTTACCTCTGTGGAACGGGGACGCCCACCCCACTTACCCCACAGCCCAGAACGACACGGACTTCCTCTCATACACAACACACCAACTCAAGACTCCAATATAATAACATGTCTGAACGGGGAAGCCCGAGCCGATGCCGAAACCGAAACCGAAATGGGTCAAAATGGAAACGCATGCAAAGCAGTAAACGCAGCGAGGGAGGGAGAACCGGTCAAAGGGGGGGGCGCACCTGAGGTTGAGGAGAAGCGGTCAAGTCAAACGAAGTTTTGAGTGCAGTTTGGACTGAGACAAGTAAAAGATGGGGAACGGTTACAGAGGAAGCAGATGGAGGAGGAGGAAAAACTGGGAGGGATCATCGGGCATCTGTTGGTATTAGCAAAACCCAAAAGAGCAAAAACGGCCTTGAATTTGGAGCAAAGGAGGAAGGAGAGAGAGAGAGAGAGAGAGAGAGAGTGTGGCGGAGAAAATGAAATAAAAATTGCAACTTGGGGAGGAAGGAGAAGTAAAAGGAGGAGGCCCCTTATTTTTAAATGAAATTGGCAACTTTAGGTGGGGGGATTAATTGCTTAATCTAGTGGGAGTACAAAATTTTGTTGGGTTCCAAGTGTGAAGATCGAATTTATTATGGGAACACTATTCAAACCACCAACACCATCTTGGATTCACAAAAGCAATGTTAGAAGAGAATATTAAAAGGAGATTTTTTAAAAAAAATAATCACTTTTTTTTCCCTCCTTTAACCCACATAGAAACCCATGATTTTCGAATCATGATTTTTACAAATTCCACAAGAGCATAATTGCTTTAAAAGGTTCTCGGGACTACTTTCATCGGTTGATAAGCATTACGATGCTAAACATGGCGAGGAGCCTAATGCAAAATCTAGCCACAAAGTAGGCAAAGATGCCCAAATTTGGCAAATCAAAAAGTACGCATATCGTGCCAATCGATCAAAAATTGGTCATGTAATTGTAAGGGTTCTCGGGATAATCTAGTAACGTATTTGTTGTACTAAAGTTTCATATTACACTACAAGTTGCTTATTTCGAAAAAAAAAAAAGGAAAATGACTCTAACAGTCCATGAACTTTGGTTTAACGTGCAATGCGATTAATGAACTTTAACTTAATGTGCAGACGTACCAGAACTTTTAATATGTTCAATATAATCTCTCAACTTTTTGTATATATTTAATTTAGCCCATGGATTAAATATTGTCTCTGAACTTAAATTAATGAAATAATAATATTAAATATTTTTATATAATTTAAAAATTACATTAAATAAATTAAAAATTGAGAGATCACGTTACGTATTGAATCAAAGTTCATAGAACATTTAAGTTATTATAGAAAAAATACTTGAAGTTGCTGATCAGAAGAAAGTCAAAAATTGATGGCTCCAATGTCACCCCATGGGCGCACTTTAGCTTCACCAGTCATAATCTGTCATTCCATGTATCTAGGCACCTATATATCCATCATGAAACGTCAATCGGAATGTCTCTTGTACTAACCATAGATAAAACAATCATTTACATTGTCCTCCAATTAAAATGACCATAGTTAACGTCGCCATGTCAAAAGATCTACACCCATAGCTTGTAACATCATTTAAATATTAAACCATCCGTTTACCTAACATCATCGCGTTAATTGCTTGAGTTGTACTTGTAATAGGTATTTTTTTTATTAGTGATTTGTCACTTTAGGACTTTTGATGCACTTATAAAAAGAATACCAAAAATTGCAATTAAGATTGTAAGTTCTTGTAAGACCACCACCATTTGCATCTATTTAAAAAGGTTAAGATGTTAGATAAAGCATGATTTAATATTGACATTTTAACACTCCGTACATGGAAGCGCTCGTCTTCATGCGTAGGCTGGATAGCAATTTAAGCTCCTCCTCACCCATAGCTAAAGTTGTTAGATAAATGGCACTCATCTTCATGCGTAGGCTAGATAGTAGTTTGAGCTCCTCCTCACTAGTAGGTAAAGCCATTAAATAAATGTGTGATTTAATATTAATATTTAATGCTCTTCCTCACCCGTAGGTGAAGTCATTAGATAAATTCGTAATTTAATATTAATATTTTAATGCTCCTCCTAAAGTGTAGGTTGGACAGCCTAAAACATAAAAATATGTAATTGGATAGGTAAATAAGGAGTCCAAAAGATCGATGCAATTAGGAAGGCAAATAGAACCTTGGAAGATTTGAACTCGAGATTTTCTCATTTAATACCATGTGAAATTACGTGGGATTATTGTCAGCTGTTTTAAATATTTAAATTGTCAAATGAAATCTTGATTTAATAGTGATATTCGAATAGACTTATATTAATATTACAAAGTGAAATTCCATGTTCAAAGTTGCATCACGAGTAATCTCTCCTCGTGAAAAGTCTAATCAGAAATGCTATGGGTGTAATGATGAGATTCGCACACACCCACACGCACATTCACACCATGCATCTTTCTTCTTACTCCTTTTTGCCTTTAAAGAGTGAATCGATGGTCTAATCCAAAGTTAGTAAGAAGAAAGGTACACCCAAAGCCGTTCGCTGTTGGAGCAAATGACCTAACAAGACAAACCATTTTTGCTCATAGCCGAAACGGGCATAAAGCGTGGACCAAAACGTCTGGGCATTCGTACTTGCGCGATGCTTTTGCATTGTCTGTTGTCTTTCGTTTCTCTTCCTTTCTCCTTTGCCCACTACTTTGCAAGGAAAAATTATTCAAAAAGTATTAAACCTATTACATTTTTACCAATTTAATTCTAAAATATTTTAATTATTTTAATTGATTCCAAAATATTTTTACGTTTTATCAATTAAGTTCATCTGATTAATTTTGGTCAGAAAACGTTGTCATAGACTCACAACTATCTTGCATGGCATACAAGAACTAACGTTGAAATTCTTAATAATATTTTAATTTTTTATTCAATTTCTTTTCTTTTCTTTTTTTCTCTTTTCCCTCTTTACTTTTTTTCTTTTTTCTTTTTCCCTCTACCAGTCATCTCCAGCCTTGGGCGAGGGCTGCCCTATCCGACCTGGGGTGAGGGTCACCCACGCTTGGCCTGACGAGGGCAGCCCTTGCTAGCCCATACAAAGGCGAAGGTGCCGAGCTAGGCATGGGCCTTCTTGACAGGGTTGTTGATCTTGGTGATGTGATTGCCTCAATACTGTCTCTACATGCCCTTGTACTTGAGCTCACTAGCGCTGAGAGGTTGTGGTGATCACTCTTTAGGGCCGATCTAGCGAGTTCTGGGACGTTGTCAAGCGTCATAGCAGCTCTCCTTCGAATCATGCTGAGAGAGAGAGGGAGGTGGAGGCGGAAGGATTGGAGAGGAAAGAGCAACAAGGGCCAGAGTTTCTTTCTCTTGTTCAAGCTCCAATTACCCCCTTTCGCTAGGCTGGTGAGGGTTGCCCTTCACCAGATTTGGCAAGGGCGACCCTTGCCAGGGGCCAGTGACCTCTATTGGCCATCGACAAGACTTGGCGTGGCCAATGGAGGGAAAAAAAAGAAAAATAAATAAATAAATAAATAATTCGAAAAAATATTAAAATATTATTAAATGTCCACGTCAGCACCGATCATGCCACGTAGGACGGCTAGTATCCACGTCAACATTTTTCAACAAAAATTGGTCAGATGGATTCAAATTGGCAAAACGTGAAAATGTTTAAGACTCAATTAATATAATTAAAATGGTTAGGATTGAATTTATAAAAGGTTGGGCAAGGCTTGCCTCCACGGAATTTGGTGAGGGTCGAACCTCACCGGTGGTGGGAGCCAAGGGTGACAAGGCTCGCCCACACCAGTGGCTGGCCGGGGGAGAGCTTCGCCTGAGGCTAGCGAGGTCTACCTTGCCTTTGGCCGATAAACGAGGTCCGGTGATCGACTGGAGGAAGAAGGAAAGTATAAAAAAAAGTAAATAATAAAACAAATTGAAAAAAGATATTATCAAAGATTATTCACGTCAGCGCCGATCGTGCGACGTAGGATAACTGACGTCCACGTTAGCGATTTCCAACCAAATGGATTCACTTAACAAAACGTGAAAAGAGATTTGAGATTCAATTGGCATAATTAAATTGTTTAGAACTAAATTGATAAAAATACAATAAGTGTATGATTTTTTTGGACAATTTCCCTTAAAACCGCCCAACGATAAAAGATTGGCTTTTTCGTAAGGACACAATCGATAGAGTTATTATGGCAACATTTCGCGAATAAAAACCACCAAAACAGAAACCCTTCTTTGCTAAGTAGAAGAGGAGAGACGTCACATAGAGCCAAGAAACCAAATTTTTTAAAAAAAAACAACGAAACCTAACCTAAGATTAGTTTAAGTCAAGACCAATAGTAACAGAAGATGCCACGCCATAACCCTAGAAAGTGGTTGCCCATTGGGGTAAGCTTTCCTTTCCCCTAGTGTCCTTTGTTTTCCCTTCTTTCCTTGGGTGTGTGTGTGTGTGTGTGTGGTGGGGGTCTTTTCATGTTAGTATGCAAATATAATATGAACGTGATTCTTGTGTTGTCCTTCCCGCTCAGGAGTTTATGTCCCCTTCCTCGCCATTTCTATAATCCTAGAATCACTGTCGCAATCGCTTAGGTTTCGCAATTGCCTTCGACACTTGTCTCCCCCCATTTGCTTCCAAAAGAATAATATGTGCATGTATATCTGTGTCAAGAGAAAAACCGATCGTTCTATGTCAAGAAGCTGAGCCTTGATTGGCTCGAGGACAGATCCTAGACAGCTTTCAGCCCACAGATTAGGAAAAAGAGCATTCCTGGGAGAGCAAACATTAGCCCTAATATTCAATTCTCCCACTAATTCAGCTTTTCATTGGTTCACATCCCTAATATTTTTTTATTTCTCTCTTTTGACCATTTTATGCTGCATAGTTCAAATAAAAGCAAATTTGAATGGCTCACTTGCAGAAACTGGTCACTTTCTGGGGATGCTCTAATGTGTAATGGGCTGATCCAGAGTTTCCTTTTCCTTCTTCTCGTTTTCATTCCTTCTCTCTTTACTATGGTTATTATTGTTCATTTTGTTATGATCCAGAGGCACGACCGTGGAGCTCCAACAACTTAAAAACTCATGTCATGTCTTTTCAAGCCCTATAAGCCGGTGAAATTCAGATTTTTGGCTGGTACAAATGGATGTGACCGAAAGGAGTTGAGATTATGGGATTTGAACGGGTTATTTTCAATTGCCGAAAGAATAAACAAAGTCTTTTGTCCCCTAAAGAATAATCAGTTCAGACAAAACAACATTAAATACCCGCATAGGCTTTGTTGGGATGCTAATGTAGGACTGAATGTGCGATGTAAGCGCATGATAACAAAGAGCACCCAGGTAATGATGCTTTTGATGACTAATAGAGCCTTTAGGGATGTGGGGGTAGAATCTGAATGCCCCACTTTGCCATAAGAAAAATGGAAAAATTAAAGGCATACCTCTATATTCTAGCTTAAATTTCAATACATAGAGAGCACTGGATTTCAAAAGTCGCTAAAGTTTTGGTCATGAATGGGGAGGTGGGATGTGATGTTTCAAGTCCCACATCGATCTTTTCGAGTGATTTAAGAATATTGCACGTTTTAATTAGCAATTGAAATTTGTTCGAGCATGAGTGATGTGAAAAGAAAAGAAATATATCACGATACATTGCACATTAAGATAGAATACCGATGTGAAACCTCGTGGAAAAGAAAGAAAGAAGTATATATTGACCCGATATCACACTCATAATTAGAGGTTTCAACGAGTCAAGTGAGCAAGCTCGACTTGTAATCATTCAAAGCGGACTCCAACTCAACCATTCGAAATCGAGATAGAAAATACTCGACTTGGATAGCCCACGAACCCAATTGGGTAGTTAAAATATCTTCCATATCCAATCACGTATCCGTGCACAAATCGTAGACAGACACGTGCCGTTGTTTTCAATTTTGGTGAGTATCCATTCTCTGCATCCACCGTCATGCCGCCACAATTATATAACCTCTCGGGCTTTGCTTTCGTATCATGCTTCGCTCAATTTACTCATAACGGATTAACCGTCACGTTCGCGGCGGATGAAGACGGGTCTTCCTCAGATGGATCAGACACCTATGTTTAACGCACCCAAGCGATCCTGAAAACCCAAACCGAATCGTCGACACCCCTACCCAAATCGACCTCGATGAACTTTGACGCAAGCTGAGGCTATAATATCCATGCAAAGCTCAAAGCTTATAATGGGAGGTACACCTCTACGCGCATGATACGTATGAGGACAAAACGGAATGCCACCTGAAGCATACAATGATAAGAGGGCGGTGGCCAATGGGAAGGCAGCGGCGGTGCATGCGGCGGCCAAAGCCCGATCCACACGCCTACGCGCCACGCCCTCGGACGCCGTCGCGCTTTCGAACCTCTTAGTAATTTACTTCAATTTGATCCCTTTGAATAACATCGTTCATTAAATTTAATTTTTTTTCTATTATGACTTTGGCACGTAGATTCCGGGCAAAATCATTACTTAGTTATTGCCAAAAAGAGGATGGATGGATGGGAAGGGATGAATGATGCTTGTTTATTATCAACGGCCGGAGATCCGTCCATTTGCAGCATTTCACTGCCCCTTTTGTCCTACTTTTTCTTATTTTTAATGTTTGTGTTTCCTTTTTTTTTAATTGTTTGTCATTTCCGTTTTGTCCGATTTTCATGACGTGTTGTGTTTTGCCCGTTTGGGTGGTTGAGCGGGCCACCGCGAACCCTGTTCTCGTGGCGCGGCGGAGGCGGTGGTGGAAGCGGAAGCATCTCTCTTGAGTTATGTGTACACATCATCGTTGTTGGGTAAGTGAGGCCAAGGTTAGAGTCCAATTCTTAGTCTTCACTTGTTAGTTACTAAATATGAAGAGTGTTAAGGATTCATGAAACCTGAGCTGCTAGTTGCAACTAAATCTTGTGCTATTTCATGTTTCGTTTTCTCTCGAATAATGACGTTGCCATTCCTTGCATATAGGTAACTTGTCGCGTGTTTTTGTTGCTTGAGGCATTAGTACTTGGCTGCACTTGCCTTCCTTGGACAATTTTTTAAAAATAGGAGGTTGATCGTGAATATTAAAAGAGAAGAAGGCATTCTTAACAACTCCGGATTATCGTTACATTTTTTAGCGGCTGATTAATAGAAGGAGACTTTCGATCTTTGAATGGGAAAGGAGGAACGAAAGCATAGCTTTCTGTTTTTGTCATGAGAAAAGCTAAATTCAAGTTCGAATGAAATATAGACGGCCTTTGAACCGCGAGCCTTAAATGCTAATCGAGTTATATCATGTAGATTAACGTTAAATTGGAACGTCTGTAAACTAAATAATATGACAGATTACGGGTGAACATCTCATCAACCGGGTTATATTCAACATCCATAACGGTTCGCCACATCGTTCAGCGTACAACCTTTGTAAACCAAAGTCCTAGCAAATCCAGAAATTTTCGTACCAAAATTTGAAATCAAACGTACGGTCAGATGACCGACTCATCGGGTTCGGGCTTCGCTCGAAACATTGGGCCAAGCCCGAGAGCAAAAGCCCGTTAAATGGGCCCAAATGGACTTGAGCCCAGCCCATCAGATGAGCCCACTAAGCCAAGCCATCCATGATCTATCCAGGAACCAAGAGCTTTTTAACCCACAAAAAGAACCGAGACCGCCAAAGCCAGACGCTGAAGCTCTCTCTCACCGAATGGCGTCTTCGCTGTCCAGCTTCCTCTCCTTCCTCTCGCCTTCGAAGCCGCCGCCGCCGCCACTCCCGCCGGCGGCGAGTGGCCCGGCGATCCTCTGCATGTCCAATCGCCGCGCCGCCGGGGGGAGCGGCTCCGCTTCGCTGGCCGCGGCGCCGGGGCGCCCGCCGAGCGGCGAGCTGTCGGCGGTGATGAACCCGGCGCTCGCCCGCGCGAACGCGCTCTTCTTCCGGGGCTACAACGTGCAGGTGACCGTGGACGACAACGAGCCGGAGGAGAGGCTGCTGAACAGGTTCCGGAGGGAGGTGATGAGGGCCGGCGTGATCCAGGAGTGCAAGCGGCGGCGGTTCTTCGAGAACAAGCAGGACGAGGCGAAGCGCAAGACGCGCGAGGCCGCGAAGCGCAATCGCAGAAGGTGTGCTTGTATTTTCTCAACCTCATTTCTAATTTCCTCCTGGCGAAGCTGATGATAGATTGTGTTTAATATGCTAATTCAGCTTAAGGAGATGTTGTTAATTAAGGTGTCAATGCGAATCGGACGTTGCCAGAACTAGAAGAGTGTTGTAGCTGCATTGCATTCAGCAAATAATCTTATTTGACTCTCTGTTTTTCTTATGTCAATTGGATTTGATGATGTACGGAGATACTCCATCGTGAGTATTGCTCAGTAGTTAGTAGTTCTGGGCATAAGAGAAAGAGAGGGAGGTGGCGAGGGCTTCAGTAATGGATGAGTGGTGCGAAATTGCGAAAATTTTTAGGCTTATCAGGGTGGAGGAGGAGGCTGCTTGCCTTTGCTATCTACTTTTTAAGGTTTCACGATCAAATTGTGTAGAACATCGGCGGTTTTATCCAAGCAAAGATGATGCGGGTTAGGTTTGTGTCTTGCTTTGGCTATATAGGACCTCCTCCTCCCTTCACCCCCTTTTCCTTTGTTTTCTCCAATGGCCAATGATGTTCAAGTTCTGCCTTTTTTGTGGACCTATGGTTTCATATTAGGAAGTATTAGTACTGATTTTCAGGGAAATCGGCCTCTGTCACAGACTTGAGCTTAGCGTTGTAATATGCTTGTAAGTTAGGGTTGGTGGGAAATGTAAGCAGTGATTGTCTGTTCCGTACTCATTTGCTTTTCGTGGGCCGGGAGACCGGTCAGTTCTTCTGCCTACCTTATGTGATCAACGATGCGGTGCTCATAAAAGATTTCATGTTGGTGTCATCACCAAGACTCATGGCTACTTTTCAGCTGTAAATTTAATTAAGAATTGGGAGGCATTTTTTATTTACTTTTTGATGTGGAGTCTGTATAAGATTCTTTAGTAGGCCATTACTCGGTGAGGTCTGATGTTAACTCCAGTAGAAAAGTGAAGCTTTTGAGAAAGAAGATTCACTGTTTTAGTAGGACTGAAGAAGGGAAAAGGATAGACAGGGCCAAGCCTCGAGGATATTCGTAGCGAACAGTTCTGTCTTTTATCATCATAGAACATTTGTCATTTGTAATTGTGATAGATATGCATATTCTTTCATGCTGTTTCTTACAAGTTGAAGTCCGTTTGGATTATATTTTTCTTCAACATTCTGTTTGTCATTCATCCTCTTTAAGCTGTATAATTATGATTATTCCAGCTAGATTTTGAGTCAGGCTGGAAACTCAAAAAGGTGAACAGCTTTTTTCTTTTGGTTCTTACTTACAATGCTCTATAGCCTATTGCCCTAGGCTCCTTTGCAAGAATTTAGATGTTACTCGTATTACGGTGGCATCTTCAATTCTCTGTCAGATTTGGTTAATTTCGCTTATCCTCATGGTTGCCATCTTACTGTGCAAGCAGACGTCCCCAGTCAAGATTTGTACCTCAGACCAAGCAAGATACCTCTACTAACAAGAAAAAGGAAGAAGATGAAGATAACTGGGACCTCCCTGAAGAACTTCCATTCTGATTTCATCTACCCTTGCTTATTTTTGTAGGGTCACAATTGATGCAAAGGAGTATTAGCCAGATTTGTTCTTTAATTGATTACTCTTGTCATCAACCCTGATTCTTTCCAACATAAATCTAGATGCATTACTCCCAATTCCTCTTGGAATCTTGTTATGTAATGGTCTAGCCCAGTGCGCGCAAGCGATGTCCAACTATTCTATCAGAGGAGCCTTCAATAAGCTTGGGCAGAATTGCAAGGAAAGAGATGGGTGGTTGTGGGCGAGCCGAGGTACTATTTTAATATCGTGGTTAAACTTCTCAAGGAGGGGCGTAACTCTTTTCGTTTTTCGATTTTGCTTAACTAGGGCTATGCAACCGGTCTGGATTTACTCGGGAATAAGACCGGACCGCCCATAGAAATAGGTCAAATTTCCGGTTTTGGTAAAAACAA
This sequence comes from Syzygium malaccense, assembly GCA_031216405.1. Classification (NCBI taxonomy): domain Eukaryota; kingdom Viridiplantae; phylum Streptophyta; class Magnoliopsida; order Myrtales; family Myrtaceae; genus Syzygium; species Syzygium malaccense. The sequence goes on along the minus strand of CM062262.1, from coordinate 25,792,944 downwards.
TTTGGTCCCGGATCTCAAATTTTTGGAACCGGTACTGTATGGGTAGGTTCCAGGTTCCGAGTGTTAAATTTACCCATCCACCCACTCGGGAACCGATTAGAACTTGTTCTTTAAAGTTAGAAGAAGATAATTTATCATTCTTAAATGAGCTTAACTTTGTTTTGTATCGATATTTTACTTTGAGCCGTTTTGTTGCTCATACTGTTTTGCTATAATTGCTATTTGTCTTAATTTTTTTAAAATGAAGCAAAAAAAAAAAGGAGAAATTGATTCCCAAGTAGACCTTAGAATCGGAACAAACAAAAGGGCAGGTTCCAAAATCAGTTCTAAGACAAGCATGGTAAGTTCGAGGTTTCTAAAATTTAAAATCAATTCTAACAGAATAGGTTCTAGTTTTAACCCTTTGGACACAACTAGGATACGAGCCGTGAGTCGCTCGATGAAGCTCAGACAATGACATGTCGAACCATTAAGCATCGAGCAAGTCGGTCCCTTCCATTTCTGTGGTTTTTAACAACGCCGGACAACCGAGACGGCAACAAGTCTCTCCCTAAAGCAAAAGGCTCCACATCGTCCCTTTCTTTCATGGAGGAGCGTCTTTTGGCATGGTCTGGCAGGACCAAAAGGGTTTTTAGAATGCTACAACACTTCCTGATACGCAAATTCGAGAAGGTTGAAAAAGGGCACAAACTAACAAATATCAGCAAACGCCGACAGAACACCTTTTTTTTTTTCGGTCGAAGACAGAACACCCTTTAATATGCAAACATTTATCTTATACTACAAGTTAGACGATCCATAACAAGTACTGACGATGCTCCATTTTATGTGCAACTATACTACTCTCCAGTAGTTCATCAGCTCAATGCGATATGCTTTTGGCCTAGAAGAATGAAGTAGACCGCGAACAAAATTTTTTCCGTCTTCCTCTGTTGAACAGACGGGATGGGGTCCAGTATAGGTTAGTGCATCAATGCCTTTTGCTCCTTCGCAGGTGATTTCTTCCTTTTCTTTCCCGCCTTCTTTTTCTTGATGTGCATATTTTCCCTTCTTTTGAACACCGCCAAAACTTCAATGCTGAAATCACATTCTAATCATTCAGACAGCTTACACATAAAACAAACACGACAGCTGGACAAGACTTCATTACACTGCATGTGTTAAGGATTCCAAAGGCAGGAAGCTTTATCCCTGACCATAATTTGTAAGCTTATGCTATCTTGGGAGACCTAAGAGACAGGAAAATTGTTGGATAACACCTCTAATTTAAATTTTCCCTCCATTTCTTTCTCATAAACATATTAAGATTTTCACAAATTTCTCTGCCGAATTTTCATTTCTCAATTCTTCACCCTTTCCCAAACAGAGCCTTAAAGTTTTTAAAGACTACATCACACAGCTGGTTCTAATACAAACACATGAAAGTGTAAATTTTAAAACCTTCCCAAGTCAATCCTGATAATCTGGGAGGACTATTTGACTAAGGCAGAACATTCGGTGTACGATTGTGGTTTACACCAGCTGAAAATATTATCGCATACAACTTATGTTTGATGTTAACATTTCACTTTTTTAACAAGAAAATTGCATAATTTTCAGATAAGTGTCAATCCAAAACCAACTAAGACGAAACGTTTCTCCAGATCTTTGAGGAACAAGACCTACATAATTAGTATCTCAATTGAAATTTTAAGATCATTGAGACTCGCTCAGAAATTTCAGGTTCAAATCTGAGTAATTCCCAACTACTTGCGAAAGATGTAAGATCACAATTCAGAATCTCAGCAACTTTCATCTGATTAAAGTACACAGACGTTAATTCAACATTAGCTCCTTAATTATGCAAAGCTACAGGATTGCAATATAAGGGGACTAATACCTTTGTGTGCCAGGGAAGAAGTTAAATCCATGGGCTTTTTCCAAATGCCATGCCTTGCTAGACAGCAATGACTTACAGTCCTGTAGTTTATTCACTCAACATTAGCTCCTCAAGAAATTTAGTATTCAGCTTACAAGAAAGGAAACTAAGCACCAAAGGTGCACTTTAGTCTCTTAACTGCAATTTACCTCCTTAAAGCTTTCCCAGCCACAGCTTATGTAGATAAGAGTTTGAGGCGCTGAGTGACGGTTCTCTTCACTTAAATCATTTCCAAATCGAACAGAAGCTTCCCTAGCACGAAGTACCCACGGTCTCTTTTCTTCTTTTGTCTTGGAACTAATACCAGAGACAGTATAGAAAATTTAATTAATGCTGGAAGGTTGTAGAATGTTATTTTCGTGACGATATCGATGTCATGCCTTGATGCAAAGAAAAGCTAAAGATAAGCCCCTACCTTTCAGGTGATGATCTAGTTTTCAGTTCCCGTGATGGAAGGGTCTGCAGGGCACCCACCAGAGACGCTTCTAGTCCTTTTCTAGGAGGATCAACAACAATCACATCTGATCCCACAAGCCAGGAAGTAGGCTCCTGATTTGATTCCAACAAAAATGCAAGAACTTACTACTCTATTACAATCTTAACTCTGAAGAAGATTAACTTACTACTCTATTGACAAGATTGATTAACAATGACATCAATGAGATTCTTTTCGGGGACTTACAACTGAAGTGTCAGCTTGATACCAACTGATGCTGCTATCCACATATTTTGGCAGGCGTTCAACTGTCTTTTCAAAAGACAACTTCGATTCTTTGTTAATTTCTACACATTTTACAGACCTGGAAGAGATGAATTACAAATTTTTAAGCCTTTCCTTAATGAGAATGAACAATCTGGAGCATTTAATGGAAAGAGGAAACCGGCGAGCAAAAGGAAAGAGAACTCTGGATTCTTGCCTGCATTTTCTTGTAGCAGCCAAGGATAAGCCAATGACGCCAGATCCTGCATATAAGTCAGTAACTGATGCACCATAAGGAACATACTTCTGTAACTTTCGGAGCAAAGAATCAAAAGCCTGAAGATGACCAAACAAATAGCATCGTTACAAAGTATCAGTTACATGAATTTCAATTAAAAGGGGACAGACTCTCTATTCTCGATGAACGATCAATTATCATTCATATGCAACTGGGTTTGCATGCATTATCACGTGGGGCCAAAAACCTCAGCAAATCAGCATGTGTCACTCAAAAATTTTCTTTGCTATCAAAGAAGATGGTTGAGCGAGATACAATGGAAATCCAAAATTGCATTCCTATCATCAAGAACATGCCACAGTCAATGCTAAACTAACATCACATTTGATGCTATCCGGCAAAACAAGCAACTTGATGCCACCATGGTAAATGCAATTTTATGTTAAACTAACAGTAGGTTCGTATTGACATTTTCCTGTTAGTAGGGCTTTGCAGAGTAGGAGATATGTCTAACCCGCGTATTTGCTTGGCCAAAACTGGATGGAGCCAGTGAAACATCAATGCCTCCGAGGTGTTCCCAGAAGTCCCTATCTCCTAGAAGATGTCTCCACCTATTCCCGAAGATTACCTATATAATCAAATGCACCATGAATAATAAAAAGCGCCACTTGTTATAGAAAAATTGTATTGAAAGGTACATTTAGTCGCAAGATTAATTAGCATTTCACATTGTTAGCATGATGCCCTAACTATTTTCCTTGTCAGTGATTTCGAAGACATTAAAATTTAAGCAGTCAGCTACCACTCACATTGCTAGTTGATGTCTGAAAATTGGCCCACACAGAATGTATTAATGGGACTTTGCGCTTTGATCCACTCTTTCGCCATAAAAACTGCAGATGGATAAAGAAACACATTTTAGTGGTTAATCAAGATATGGTCCGGTACGAGCCAAATGAAGAAAGAGAATTCGACAGCCTCACATGAGCCAAGGCATTCAGCTTATCTGAATTGGGCGAATTTTCATTTCGAGAATTCCAAACTAGAGCAACCTGAACCCGAGCTATAAATAAGTTTAGTTCAGAATTGTGAATGCAATTTGCACACCAAAAAACTTCTAGAAAGTAAAAAACTGAAAATTCAAACCAAGTATGCAAGAAGCGAGTTCAGATCCATACCATTTTGGTATCTTTCTGAGGCGGGAATAGATGTATTGTATGTTGTCACAGCCATCTAGCAGAAGCACAAGAACACATAAGTCACCGATTACTAGCATAACTACAAACTTAACAAGATATCGCCAATAACAAAACACTACCTGCACGTAGCGCAGATCACCTGTCCCTTGATCCTCATCATGCGGTTCTATACCTAACTCTTTGATTCCTGTTAACAATTTCTCCCGCAGGATAAAGTAAGTACATAGTGCTCGAGAAAGCACACCAAATCTCTAGACATCATCCACAAAATATACCTTGCTTCAACAGTTCCATGGCAGCATTAATATTCGGATGATGAGCTGCAAGAACAAGCAAAATGAGGCATTAACTGCACCACCATTGCCACTAGTCCAATATTGCTCTAATCAGTTCAGAACTTCATTTTGCATGCTCCAACTCGCGAAAAATGTACCTTTGCAATCAGGGATGTCCGCCACACTGTGTGTGCCCTCCTGATAGAGTCCAATGAGAGGATCCGCCGACGAGCCACGAACCGCCAACTTTGCACGGCATCTCCACCCCCACTGCATCACGCACACACACAGCGAGTAATCAATCAAAATTAAGGCTGCACAAGCTGAAAACCACACCAACATGTCGACTCGAATTGAGAGAAAACGGCGAGCTTACGAGCTTGCAACTATCGAAAGTGAAATCCGAGACGCCTAGGCTCTTGAAGAAATCGACGGCATCGTCAACGACGTTCGGACGGTGGAGGTTCAGCTCGTGAGTACAACCTGAGCACCTGCATATTCAAGCGAACCATAATACAAAAGAAACGCACTCGCAACTGACAAGAACACGCCACAGTTCCCATACCCGCACTTGCGAAAATCCGGCAAACGCACGGATTCATCGACGCGAACGCGACGAAAGGTAAGCGAGTCACGACATTCGATGAAGAAGTAGAAAGAGAAGAGGAACTTAGGAAAGAGTTGGCGCGCGTACGATTCGAAGTGAGGGCACTGGAGCGCGCAGGTCAGCGAGGGCGGCGCCGCCGCGGCCGAGGGCGCGCTCGGACGGAGAGACGCCGGAGCGAGCGGCGGCGGGGAGGGAGTAGCTGTGGCGGCGGCGGCGGGGGAGAGGTGGCGGGAGGTGATCGCGTGGAGGGAGCGGGAGGAGAGGAGGCACGGCAACATCGGCGGAGCTGGGCCAGCGCAGCGGAGCTTCGCTGCAATTTGATTTTTGGCCGGAGTGGATAAAATGGAGATGACGACGAAGAATATCTTCGACTAACGACCGGGTCGGGTAACCGCCGGGTGCTTCCGGGTCAAATTCGGAGTTGGGTCTCGGGCGGAGGGTCGGGAAGCTAATCGGGTTCAAACGGATTCAGACCCGCCCGATTCCGAAGCATGAAAGTCCATACAATATAGTCTTTCTCTTACTGCCCAAAGCTCATTTTATTGACACTACCGGAAACATGTGCGGTATGTTCCCTATGCATGCTTGTGAATAGCTGCTACATTCGTAGGATGTCTAATGATGGTATGGAAGACAGATCTATGCAAAGCATCGAATCGAATCCTAACACGCTTGAAGACTAGCCTGTCCGATGTGTGGTGGGCTCGGTTAGCTTGTTTTTCATTCTGTCACAGTCGATGTAACAGTAGTAAGCCTCTCTCTAATTCGAACTAATCCTATCTCTTCTTAGAAAACTATTTTTAAACATGCAAGTATTATCTAAAATGCCATCCACTAAGGAAAATCACATCTAAAACCTGTTCTAACTTATTATAGAATTTACCTTACTATTTAAATAAGAAATGTTATCTAACAACCTTATTAAGCCTAGTAAGGAATCTTTTTGTTTTTTTTTAACAAGCAAGTTATCCAAACCAACGATAAAGATTTACCCAATCCACACATGTGATCCACGAAGATTTCAAATTTAAGATTACGATAATCTAAAAAATAACCCAAATTAGAGATTATTGCAATCGTTAGGCACAAGAGTTATCCAATATTAAGTTGAAATAATTAAAAAAATTATCCGATATCTTTACGGATCAAATTAGTAATTAAATGCCTCGGAATTGTGGATCATGGCTTACGGATAAGGTTCGGTGTTGTTGGACCCGACCAAGAATCTGCAAATATCAGTGAAACAAGCGCACGAATTGAGAAGTAAATGAGGAAAAAGAGAGAATTTTTTCCTCAACGTATCGTGGAAAGAGAACTCCTATGGGCGTCGTTAGTCTCAGTACTGGCTCTCAAAAGAAAACCACGCGTGATTTTCTTTTCTCCACTTCGTACGTGTGAATTTTTTAATCCAACTTCCGCTAAAGCTCTTTTGACCACCGCTTGGAATTTTCCTCAAACTTGCAAAGGCGCAAGAACAATTTATCACGGAGAGCACAAAGGGACGCCTGGTGTGACGCAAGGGCAGCAACGTAGTCGATCACGGGAAGGAGCAGCCGCAGGTTTCTCGGTGCGGGATCACGGTAGCTTTGTCGTCACAATGCTTGCTGACGCATCGAGCGATGTGGTTGAGTAGGAACGTTGTGACGAGGAAGTCACCGAACTTGCTAGACAGCGAGACAGGGACTCACGGTAGTGCTGTGACTCACTAGCAGCTTGCTGGTCTAGGCGTCGGTGCTGTGGCAGAGACACAACAAGGAGCTAGCCGCTGTGCAGGGACGTCGTAGAAGAGCAGCAGCAGGATGGCGGCATCGGGTCTGGGCACAGCACCGGCAGCAGCTCGTGGACGCCACTGGATTGGCATGACAGTGGACGTCGGGTAGCGGCGGTGTAGGTACGGGCGGCGTGGGTGGGGTGGCGGTTGCGCACGTACATCGGCCGAGTCTCTCTCTCTCCCTCAAATCTCACGTGTGTTTCTCCTCATATGCGAAACTCTCCAATTTTTCCTTTCCCCGTGATTGATCGGCCAAGGAGGTATTTATAGCTTTCATTAGTCTAGTTCAAATCAGGATCAATGATAGACTGATTAGAGTTCGAATGGATTTACCAACGTTCGTTGGCCCAGGTGGTAAGGAGCCTGGGCTCCCTTAAGCAAGGTCTCGAGTTCGAGCCTTGTGTATGGAGCAAACGGTGCTGGGAGAGCCACCCCCTTGTGGGTCCGACAGTGCTCGCTTCCGGATTTAGTCGGGGATACCCTAGATACCGGGAGATCATAGACCAAAAAAGAAAAAGTTCAAATGGATTTGGAAATTATCCTCAAGACTTTGACCGGTTTTGGTAATTATCTCTCACGCGCAGGATCGGATGAATGACCAAGATTCAAAGCCAATAGATAACGTGGTTATTCAAGAATGAAAGATATCAACATTTTCATAACAACCTGAAGAGATAAAACTCCACCGAGCGAGAGAGAGTGTACCCAATTGACAGCTCTCTCTGCACGGCGTGAAAAGCGGCGTCCAAGAGGAGGGGCAAGCATTATCTATGCTTTCTTGTGGATGACACCAGAAAGCACCTCTTTTTTTTTTAGATTTATCCCACTTTTATCTCCATTTTTTTAATGTTCCCCTCCACTTCTTCACCAAATACTTCCACGGCCGAACCTACACTCGCCAAATCACATGTTCTCTTGAATCCGAAGTCCTTATCCGTATCGAAATAGACACGAAGCAGCCGGGCATGTGGAATTCCTGTCCTACGTGCATACGATCCGTGGAGATATGAATCTCACATCTCCCTTTCCAATCACCAATCCTTTATTGCGTCATCTATTGAGCTCACCTTAGGCTTCCTAAAAGATGCTCGATGCAAATAGATAATGGCATTATGCCAAATTTTTGTCTAGGGGTCTTACCAACCTCTAATTTTCTTATGCGATAAAGAATTAAACATTACAGCCAAAATTTAGGTATCAACAGTGTCACATATAGTCCCAGAACTTTGGCCTAATGTGCAATATGATTCCTGAACTTTTAATTTGTTCAATGTCGTCCCTTAACTTTTGATACATGTTCAATTCTATGTAAAAATGTTCAATGTAGCAAAAGTCCAGGGATCATATTGAACAAATTAAAAGTTCATGGACTATATTGATCAGTAGACTAAAGTTTATGGATTACATTGAATAAATTAATAGTTCATGAACCGCATTACACATTAGATCAAAGTTTAGGAACTGTTTATGTCATTATCCTATTGCTAAACAAACATTTAAAATTACAATATAAAGGCTTAGACCTTCCTTTTTTATACAAAAGAGCACATAACTATAACACTCGATAGCAGAACTACACACTACGGTGTTGCAGATAGCTGCCGTATTGTGAGAGGCCTATTGCATACATCATAAACCTTGAAAGGGTCGACGGACTAAACAAGTTGTCAGCTGTAATCGACATAAATTGAAATGTAGATAGAGCGCGTGGATCGCTCTAGAAATGACCTTAACGCTGGAGGTTTTAGACAATTGCGTTAAGTGCACGCTATGTTATCTATTAATGAATGTAGTTCAAGTATGAACCCATAGAAACCCTCCAACCTTAAGCCGCGAAAATTCCTGCATTAAGGTTCACGGTGTCTAGATTTTTACTCACTTGGTCTAGTAGCTCTCCGACAATTTGGACGGGAACGGAGTGCAGTCCATTTCCACTGCATCACCGATGAAGACCTCTCAGTACCTCGAGTTGGGGGGTCTCGATCGCACAGGAAGTTCTTCAATAGTTTGCATTCTTTGGACAATCAGATATTATAGCCGATGTCAACTATGCTTCTTTTTGGTACACCAGCGCGACATGTTACATTAAGCCTGAAAGTTCAAGAGAAATACAATAAATAGATCAATAAATGTGTTTCTTTTTGAAGAATCGCATCTTAAGGGCTTTGCTGTTGGAAATATGCGTGTATCAATTTAGGATTATAATTGATTGACTGACTCAATCCAGGATTAGATTTGATTTCGTGTATCCGTCTTTATTATTTCCTTAATTGCTCATACATTGAATTATAAATAGGGACTCATACATGTAAAGAAAACCAAGTTGAATCAATATAATATACAATATCCTCTCAACTTCCTCTTCTTCTTCACTCCGTGTCATGGTATCAGTGCCTACAGCTTCTATCGATTGCCTCTGGTTTTCTATCTTCTATTCTTGCTATTGCAGATAAACACAAACCTGCAAAACAAGGTTAGCACTCCGGTGTAGGAATCAGTAATTGAGCAACTAAACACAAAGCCAATTCACTTCGTTTCCGATACCATGCCGAAGAATCAGTCACCTTCTGAAGACAACAAAACTCCAGAAATTTCTGGTATGGAAGAGACCTCGCTCGCCTTCGCATTCGAAGCTACCTGTCGAAGGTGTGTCGAATCAGAATCTCGGAGCCTAGACACAGCCCATCTCATGGTTTCCTTGTTCAGGCCCAGCCAAACCAGGGGCAGCCCATTCCGAGCCAACCCATCTAGTGGTTGCCTATTCAGGCGCTGCCCAATCCATGGATGTATGGATAGGCCCAACCCAACTCATGGTTGATTCCTCAAGGGCCGACGAATGAGGCCCACAGTGAACACACCCAACCCAGGGAGAGCTCACTAGCCATTGTCGGGGCAAGCCCAACTCTTGGGCCAAGATGGTTCCATTCGAGTCAACCAACCGAATCGGGCATATCGGGTCTTTGGAATGAATCCCTATTCGATTTTCCAATTAGGACTCGTGCCTTATCGAATCTCCGCCGCAAGTGGTTCCTTGGAGCCCGGCGACCCATTATATACCTCCACAGTCGATGGGCTGAAGCTACGCCTCATCACCCAACAACTCTCCAATGCCGAGAACTATGAGAGTTCCGGCGAGCCATGGTGACAAAGGACAAGGACGTTTCCTTGACGGAACCATCCTGATTCTGTCCGACAATTGCCTGGCGCGACATTGGAGGAAATGCAATCAACTCGTTTGAGCATGGATCGGAAATTGCATTGTCCCAGTGGTCGCGGCTAGGTTCCCTTCGATGGAAGACTCAAAGACTGTGGGAGAATAGAAAAGAAATGTACGAGAAACTTGATCTGGTGAAATTTTTTGGCCTTACCCAGGCGTTATCAGAACTAAAACAAAGGAGCATGTCGATTACGGCCCTCTGGAATGAATTAAAGAGAAGCTCAGAGGACTTGAGTCGACGCTACAACAATACAGAAACATCAAGGAACAAGAGAAGGTGACTCGTTTGCCGAGTCAAGTTTTTTCTCACTTAAAGAATTTTTTCACCTTATTGAAAAATTAGTTTGGAAAATCTGTTCAACGCATTTGAATGGATAATGGGAAAGAATTCTTTAGTCATGAATATAAATATTTTTTTCTCTGCCCATGGAATTCTGCATGAAAGTTCATGCACCTGTGCACCTCAACAAAATGGAATTGTGAAGCATAAACACTGTCACCTATACACCGTCATCCATTCCTGAAACTTTTTGGGGAGATTATGTGGTCATGACAATTTACCTGATCAATCGCAGGCCAATTCAGATTCTCACTATCATCTTTGAAGTACTTTTTGGAAAGAAGCTTGAGATTTATCACTCGAGAATTTTTGACTGCCTATGCTATGTCACCACTTTGGGCCCTCGAGATAAAATGAGTTCCCACGCCTGTTGATGCATTTTCGTGGGATATCCAATCCTCCAAAAGGGTTATCGTGTCTTCGAAGCCTACTTTTAGACCTTGATGGCCAAAGGTGTTTCGAAAATAGTTTGGATGTGAGGCCTACTTTTAGACCTCAATGTACAGGCTGAAGGGCCGACCAATTTATTTTGCAATATGTAAAATGATTCCTAAACTTCTAATTTATTCAATGTGATTTCCAAAATTTTGGTACATATTCAAATTAGTCCTTAGAAACATTGAACATTTTCCAATAGTGCAGGAACTAGCTTGAACATGTACCAAAAGTTCATAGACCACATTAAACATATTAAAAGTTCGGGGACCAGAGTACACATTGGGCTAAAGTTAATGGACCACATTGAAAATTTAAAAGTTCAAGGACTACATTATATATTGAGTTAAAGCTCGTGGACCATTTGTGTCATTATCAAATTTGCATAAAATTCAGTCTTTCTTTTACTGTCCAAAGCTCATTTTATTGACAATACTGGAAGCATGTACAGTATGTTCCCTATGCATGCTTGTAAATAGCTGCTACATTCGTAGGATGTCTAATGATGGTATGGAAGACAGATCTACGCAAGCATTGAATCGAATCCTAACATGCTTGAAGACTAGCCCGTCCGACATGCGGCGAGCGCGATTAGCTTGTTCTTCATTCTGTCGATGTAACAGTAGTAAGCCTCTCTCCAAGACTTCTTTAAGATCAGAGTGCCGCATACGCCCCAGAACCCAACGAAGAAACCGAACCCAATGCTCAGGATGAGCCAGAGGTATTCAAGATCATCGCCTCCGTCCTCGCTCTCGCTGTTCCCACCCCCATCGTCAGGAGATTGGGGTTGTTTCTCATCTCTCGAGCATAACTTTGGCAATGGAATCCCACAGAGACCGATATTGCCCTCGTAAATAGATGGGTCGTTGAGGGTCAGGAACTGGTTGGCCATCGGGATTTTCCCTGACAAGTCGTTGTACGACAGGTTCAAGTGATTCAACTTTGTTAAAGCGGTCATGCTCGGAGGAAGCGGCCCCGAGAGATTGTTGCTCGATAAGTCGAGAGTCTCTAGCCGTGTCAAGTTGCCAATGTCAATCGGTATTCTTCCAGTGAGATGGTTCATGGACAAATTCAAGGTCCATAACCTCACGAGGCTTGTTAGCGCTTCAGGAATCTCCCCTGATAAGCGGTTATCCGAGAAATCCAAACTGTTGACGAGGTAAAGAATGCTTTGATCATATTGAACAAACCGTCCTTTGGCCACCACGGTCAAGCGTCCCTGGTACCTCACCGTGTCAGCATCCGTGAGTTCCACTTTCAAGCCCGTTAAGTTTCCAATGCACAGTGGGATCGATCCTGACAAGCTGTTGTGCGAGAGGTCTACTATGTGGAGATTCGAAAGATGGCATATCTGAGGAGGAATTTCCCCAGTAAAATAATTGGACCGCAGGCGCAAAATCAGCAATGAAGGAATGCTCTCTGCAATCCACGCTGGAATGTTTCCTGAAAACTTGTTCTCGCCTAGATCGAGACTGTCCAAAGAGCTGCAGTTCCGCAAGGAGGACGGAAGTTTGCCAGAGAGATTGTTGTTACTGAGAATGAAGAACTTGAGAGAGGAAAGAAAGCCGACCTCGCTCGGTATTGGTCCCAAGAGGCTATTGTTCGACATGTCGAGAATATACAGCAGAGACAAGTTGCTCCAGAACCGTGGTATTTCTCCGGATAGGTAGTTGTTGGAGATGACTAAGGTTGTCAAAGTGGCCATATTCCCAATGGACAAGGGAATGGTACCATTCAGGTCATTCCGAGATATGTCTAAATCTGTTAGGTAAGGCATGAGCTCACCGATGTTGGGAGGAATGGGACCGGAGAAGCGATTATCTCTGAGATACAGTGTTGTCACGTTGGAAAACCAGATAGGAAGAGGACCTTCGTAGAGGTTCGAACTCAAGGCGACATTGGACTGGTCATCTACAAACATCAGCGAGGTGGGTGGCTCGCCGGTGAGTCGATTATACGCGACATCTAGTTCATCTAATTGCAGATTCAGCTGGAAGAACCAATCGGGTATGGTTCCCGAAATGTTAGCGTTGTTCAACACCACGGTCTTGAGCTCGTTTTGGTTCCTGAGCCAAGTAGGAAACTCGGGACCCAATTGGCAGGACCTGATTTTCAGGTACCTGAGCTTGAAGGGAGGAATCCAACCAGGGGTTATGTTGAATGCCAAGGAAATGTTTAAAGACAGCTTATACAAGTCAAGATCCGTGAGGTTCGAGAGGTTTGCTAGATGGCGCTCCGTCAAGACTCCTTCCCACAAGTTCTCAGAGAGATCCACCGCAACCAGTGTCGACAGTTGCCCGAAACTTTCGGGAATCCCACTCATCCTGTTGTTGGCCACGTAAAACTCTTTCAAAGAAGACAAGTTTCCAATCGTTCGTGGAATGGAACCTTGAAATGAATTGCCCAAAAATTGGAGGTACCTTAACTTCTTCAGGTTCCCTAGAGAATCTGGGAAATTACCAGACAACTCATTGATCCCCAAGTCCAGATTCTCCAACTTGCTATCGTTGCATCGAGCTAACCCGTTGGTAAAATCAGTTATCTCACCAGTGATTCTATTGGCTGAAAGCTTTAGGACACTCATATCACATAAGCTCCCCAATGATTTCGGAAGCCGACCTTCGAGGTACGAATTCTGGGACATGTCGAGTTCTTGGAGGGATGCTAAATTCGCAAATTTATCTGGAAGCTCGCCCCCGAGACTATTTGAGTTTAGATCAAGATGAACGAGGCGAGTGAGGTTGAATAGCCACCGGGGTGATGTAAAGTTGAAGTTATTGTTCGAAAGATCGAGGATCTCAAGCGATGTGACATTGATGAATGGAAGAGAAAGAGGAAGCTTTGATAGGAAACAGTTGGGCAAGCGCAACTCTATGAGAGAAGGTAGCAAATTAATAGCTTGAAGCCAATGATCCGCGGCTTTACCGAGATCGATGGCTCCGAGATTAAGGTATCTAAGGGAAGAAAGGCTAGGAAGCCAGCGAAGATCGTTTTGGCTCGATCCAGCAAAACAATTGTTGAGGTCTAGATACTGCAGTCGTGAAAGATTCCTGAGACTTAGGGGGATCGTTCCGCCGAAAGATGCACCCGACAGATTGAGGTATCTCAGCTGCTTTAGCGAACCGATGAATCCCGGGAGTTTGGTGCCTCCAAAATTGTTCATGCTCAAATCCAAGTACTTCAACTCTTTGACATCGAGCAAAGAAGGACTGATCTCACCCCCTAGCGCTTGTCCTGGCTTGAGATCGCCGCTTAGATTGTCATCCACATACGGGTTGTGGAGATTAATCTCGACGACTCGCCCAGTCAGGTTGCTGCATACAATTCCTCTCCATTTGCAGCAATCTTTCCCGACCCACGAAGCGAGCCGGCCCGAAGGATCCGTGAAGCCACCTTTCAACTTGGCGAGTGCTTGTCTTTCACTTTCGAAGCAACCAGAAGCGATTCCCCCAGTGGAAAGTGCAAATTTTACAATTTCAGGAAATAGAAGTCCTGATAGGAACAGGAGAGCAAGAAGCTCAATGCGGTAGATCTTATGAGCCATTCTTGCAGGCAAAACAAGAATAGACAAAAGGAGGGTGGTATCAGAAGTTCAGACTAGCATGTTTAGACATATATAGGGGACTAGTGCCCTCCTATAATGCAAAGTAGGCAGCGTCCATTGTTAGTCTGACTTGACTTTGACTTCGAGTTGGTGTCGTCAAAATATAACGTCGAACCAGTTGAGAAGATCACACTTTGACAAGTTCTGGTCTATGGTTTTTGTGACATTGAAGCGCCACGGACACGGTCAGAAGATTATACGTTCATTGCCCATGTTCTTGAAAGTTGTCAGAATTCGATAGTTCACTATAAGTTTCACCGAAGATCACGCCGCGGAGTTGGAGGGCATGAATCGAGTCTGCGTAAAGATAATTTTTTCCCCCCCTTCACATCTAATGTCACGGGGGAGGCAGTTGTCCCGGGCGTCGTGAATCGCGTGCTCTGCATCTATCGCGGATGCGCCCACGTCCACGCCCATCCGGGGATCCCGGCGCCCGGCCGCGTCGTTCCTTGGTGTAGGGAATAGGAACGCGAAGAGTCCACATGTGTGAGAGAGAGATTACTGCATCTAGACGATAGGGTTGGACAAGGGAGCGATGGTGGTCAGCACACGCCCAAGGGCTCTTTTGAAGGGATTGACTTCAGGATTCTTCAAAATCGTGACCACATCCCTTCCATCGGGTTGACTGACTACCCCCCGGTCCCAACGCAAAGCATCATGTACTTTACAAGGCGCTCGTCCAATGCCGCGGCCATGCCATTGGATGATATACTTCCGGATATCTATTCTCGGCGAAATTACCGAAAAAATTTTCTAGGTCGGCGATGATCCCTCTCCTTTAACGTGAAGACTGCGAAAATAAGTTTGAAAGGAGGAGGAGGGGGCTCGCGGGCCCTCTCTGTCTCTCCCTGTAAATCGAGACGTGAAGGAAAAAAGAAGAATATTATGATGGAACCTGTTGACCAAGAAACATCCCAGTTTTCATCCCGTGAAACGAATTTTATCCACACAAATTGTCTCGTCAAAAGGTCTCGACTTTAGACTCTTGCGTCAAGGACCATCCAGACGAATGTCATGCCGACCAACGTGGTCAAAATTCCAAACAAGAACAATGTCCTTTTCTTTCAGCGGGGAGAGGGGGGGCCGAGAAATCTCAATTTTGGTTTCATGAAGCCTTAGCTTGAACAACGTCGTTTTTTTATAAAACCGAGGGCACGGTCGCCTTTAAGTTAACCAAAGTCTCAACTATATTAATGATGTGGTAGTCACCGCTGGTCACGTCATCATTCATTTAACAAACCGGATGCCATGCAAGCGAAGTTTAATGGTGGCGATATAGACGGCCTTCGAAACATGAGACTTGAACATTAATCGAGTAATGTCAAGTATACTAAATTAGATTACGAGGTCTGTATACTAATTAATACGGCATACTGCAAGCGAAAATCTCATCAAGTGTGTTATATTCAATACCCCATAACCGTCCGTCAAAATCATCTAGGGTATAAACTTTGTAAATGAGTCATAGCAAATCTAGAATTTTTTCGTACAAGGCGCGTTCGTTTTACAGAAAATGAGTGATTTGAAAAATATTTTTCAAAAAATGACTGCTTGTATTGTTTAGAAAAATTAGTTAACAGAAAATATTTTCATCATCGATGACAATCTATATCTAATTATTTTCGTGGGCGATGAAAAAATCTTCTATTAATTTATTTTTCCAAACGATATAAACAATTATTTTTTGAAAAATGCTTTTTAAATCACTTATTTTTCGCAAAACGAACACATCCTAAGAATCTGAAATCATGCGCATGGTCAGATGATCGATGGACTTATCCGGTTCGGGCTTCGCTCGAATCATTGGGCCAAGCCCGAGAGGAAAGGCCCGTTGATTGGACCCAAAAGGATTGAGCCCAGCCCATCAGATGAGCCCATTAAGCCAAGCCGTCCATGATCTATCCAGAACCAAGAAGTGCTTCATAATACTTCAGAGACGTTCAATTAAACCCAAAAAAAAAAAAAAAAACGAAAGACCGCCATAACCAGACGCTGAAGCTCTGGATGAGTGGTGCGAAATAGCCAAAATTTTTGGGCTTATCAGGGTGGAGGAGGAGGCTGCTTGCCTTTGCCATCTACTTTTTAAGATTTCATGATCAAATTGTGTAGAACATTGGCGGTTTTATCTGAGCAAAGACGATGCGGGTTAGGTTTGTGTCTTGCTTTGGCTATATAGGACCTCCTCCTCCCCTTCACCCCCTTTTCCTTTGTTTTCTCCAATGGCCAATGATGTTCAAGTTCTGCCTTTTTTGTGGACCTAATGGTTTCATATTAGGAAGTATTAGTACTGATTTTCAGGGACATCGGCCTCTGTCACAGACTTGAGCTTGAAAGTTTCGAGCGGAAGTCGTAAGAGATAGCGTTGTAATATGCTTGTAAGTTTGGGTTGGTGGGAAATGTAAGCAGTGATTGTCTGTTCCGTACTCATTTGCTTTTCGTGGGCCGGGAGACCGGTCAGGTCTTCTGCCTACCTCATGTGATCAACGGTGGGGTGCTGATAAAAGAATTCATGTTTGTGTCATCACCGAGACTCATGGCTACTTTGCAGCTGTAAATTTAATTCAGAATTGGGAGGCGTTTTTTATTTACTTTTTGATGTGGAGCCTGTATAGGATTCTTTAGTTGGCCATTACTCGGTGAGGTCTGATGTTAACTCCAGTAGAAAAGTGAAGCTTTTGAGAAAAAAGATTCACTGTTTTAGTAGGACTGAAGAACGAAGAAGGGAAAAGGATAGACAGGGCCAAGCCTCGAGGATATTCGTAGCTAACAGTTCTGTCTTTTATCATCATAGAACATTTGTCATTTGCGAATGTGATAGACATGCTTATTCTTTCATGCTGTTTCTTACAAGTTGAAGTCCGTTTGGATTATATTTTTCTTCAACATTCTGTTTGTCATTCATCCTCTTTAAGCTGTATAATTATGATTATTCGAGCTAGATTTTGAGTCAGGCTGGAAACTCAAAAAGGTGAACAGCTTTTTTCTTTGGGTTCTTACTTACAATGCTCTATAGCCTATTGCTCCAGGCCTTTCCTTTGCAAGAATGTAGATGTTACTCGTATTACGGTGGCATCTTCAATTCTCTGTCAGATTTGGTTAATTTGGCTTATCCTCATGGTTGCCGTCTTACTGTGCAAACGGACGTCCCCAGTCAAGATTTGTGCCTCAGACCAAGCAAGATACCTCTGCTAACAAGAGAAAGGAAGAAGATGAAGATAACTGGGACCTCCCTGAAGAGCTTCCATTCTGATTTCATCTACCCTTGCTTATTTTTGTAGTCACAATTGATGCAACGGAGTATTAACCAGATTTGTTCTTTAATTGATTACTCTTGTCATCAAACCTGATTCTTTCCAACATAAATCTAGATGCATTACTCCCAATTCCTCTTGGAATCTTGTTATGTAATGGTCTAGCCCAGTGCGCGCAAGCGATGTCCAACTATTCTATCAGAGGAGCCTTTAGTGGTTTCTGGTTTATATCCTCTGAAGGGTAATTTCTCATCACTAGTTTTACTGCGGTTGGTTAACCTGGCTTACTGTACTAATCAAATGTAAAGAAAGCGTAAGCAATAAGCTTGGCCAAAATTGCAAGGAAAGAGATGGGTGGTTGTGGGCGAGCCGTGGTACTATTTCAATATCGTGGTTAAATTTCTTAAGGAGGGGTGTAACTCTTTTCGTTTTTGCTTAACTAGGGCTATGCAACCTGTTCGGATTTACTCGGGAATCAGACTAGACCGCCCATAGAAACAGGTCCAATTTCCAGTTTTGGTAAAAACAATTTTGACTGGGGAATACATGTATTGTATGTCGTCACAGCCATCTAGCAGAAGCACAAGAACACATAAGTCACGGATTACTAGCATAACTACAAACTTAACAAGATATCGCCAATAACAAAACACTACCTGCACGTAGCGCAGATCACCTGTCCCTTGATCCTTGTCATGTGGTTCTATACCTAACTCTATGATTCCTGTTAACAATTTCTCCCGCAGAATAAAGTAAGTACGTTGTGTTCGAGAAAGCACACCAAATCTTTAGACATCATCCACAAAATATACCTAGCTTCAACAGTTCCATGGCAGCATTAATATTTGGATGATGAGCTGCAAGAACAAGCAAAATGAGGCATTAACTGCACCACCATTGCCACTAGTTTCATCCTCGAGGCCAATTTTGCTCTAACCAGTTCAGAACTTCATTTTTCGCGATCCAACTCACGAAAATTGTACCTTTGCAATCAGGGATGTCCACCACACTATGCGTGCCCTCCTGATAGAGTCCAATAAGAGGATCCGCCGACGAGCCGCAAACCGCCAACTTTGCACGCCATCTCTACCCCCACTGCATCACACACACACACAGCGAGAAACCAATCAAAACTAAGGCTGCCCAAGCTGAAAACCACACCAACATGTCGACTCGAATTGAGAGAAAAAGGCGAGCTTACGAGCTTGCAACTATCGAAAGTGAAATCCGAGACGCCTAGGCTCTTGAAGAAATCGACGGCATCGTCAACGACGCTCGGACGGTGGAGGTTCAGCTCGTGAGTACAACCTGAGCACCTGCATATTCAAGCGTACCATAATACACAAGAAACGCACTCGCAACTGACAAGAACACGCCAGAGTTCACACACTCGCACTCGTGAAAATCCGGCGAAATGCACGGATTCATCGACGCGAACGCGACGAAACGAAGTGAGTTACGACATTCGACAAAGAAGTAGAGAAAGAGATGACGAGCTAAGTAAAGCGTTGGCGCGCGTGCGATTCGAAGTGAGGGCACTGGAGCGCACAGGTCAGCGAGGGCGGGCTCGGACGGAGAGACGCCGGAGCGAGCGGCGGCGGGGAGGGAGGAGCTGCGGCGGCGGCGGGGGAGAGGTGGCGGGAGGTGATCGGGTGGAGGGAGCGGGAGGAGAGGAGGTACGGCGACATCGGTGGAGCTGGGTGAGCACGGCGGAGCCTCGCCGCAATTTGATTTTCGGCCGGAGTGGATAAAATAGGAGATGACGACGAAGTTAAACGAAGAATATCTTCGCCCAACGACCGGGTGGGGTAACCGCCCGGTGCTTCCGGGTTAGATTCTGAGTTGGGTCTCGGGCCGGGGGGGTCCGCAAGCTAATCGGGTTCAAACGGATTCGGACCCGACCGATTCCGAAGCACAAAAGTCCATAGAATACAGTCAAAGCTCATTTTATTGACAATACCGGAAACATGTACAGTATGTTCCCTATGCATGCTTGTAAATAGCTGCTACATTCACGAGATGTCTAACGATGCTACGGAAGACGGATCTACGCAAAGCATCGAATCGAATCCTAACATGCTTGCAGACTAGTCCATTCGACGCGTGACGAATGCAGCCACCTTGCTCTTCATTCTATCGATGTAACTATAGTAAGCCTCTCTCCAGGACTTCTTTACGATCAGAGTGCCACAGACACCCCAGAACCCAATGAAGAAACCAAGCCCTATGCTCAGGATGAGCCAGAGGTATTCAAGATCATCGCCTCCGTCCTCGCTCTCGCTGTTCCCGCCCCCATCGTCAGGAGATTGGGGTTGTTTCTCGTCTCTCGAGCATAACTTTGGCAATGGAATCCCACAGAGACCGATGTTGCCCTCGTAAATAGATGGGTCATTGAGGGTCAGGAACTGGTTGGCCGTCGGGATTTTCCCTGACAAGTCGTTGTACGACAGGTTCAAGTGATTCAACTTTGTTAAAGCGGTCATGCTCGGAGGAAGCGGCCCCGAGAGATTGTTGCTCGATAAGTCGAGAGTCTCTAGCCGTGTCAAGTTGCCAATGTCAATCGGTATTCTTCCAGTGAGATGGTTCATGGACAAATTCAAGGTCCATAACCTCACGAGGCTTGTTAGCGCTTCAGGAATCTCCCCTGACAAGCGGTTATCCGAGAGATCCAAACTGTTGACGAGGTAAAGAATGCTTTGATCATATTGAACAAACCGTCCTTTGGCCACCACGGTCAAGCGTCCCTGGTAACTCACCGTGTCAGCATCCGTGGGTTCCACTTTCAAGCTCGTTAAGTTTCCGATACATGGCGGGATTGATCCTGACAACCTGTTGTGCGAGAGGTCTACTATGTGGAGATTCGAAAGACGGCATATCTGAGGAGGAATTTCCCCAGTAAACAAATTGGTCCGCAAGCGCAAAATCAACAGCAAAGGAATGCTCTCTGCAATCCATGCCGGAATGTTTCCCAAGAACTTGTTCTCACCTAGATCAAGACTGTACAAAGATCTGCAGTTCCGCAAGGAGGACGGAAGTTTGCCAGAGAGATTGTTGTTATTGAGTATGAAGAACCTGAGAGAGGAAAGAAAGCCAACCTCACTCGGTATTGGACCCGAAAGGCCATTGTTCGACATGTCGAGAATATACAGCGAGGACAAGTTGCTCCAGAACCGCGGTATTTCTCCGGATAGGTAGTTGTTGGAGATGGCTAAGGATGTCAAAGTGGCCATATTCCCAATGGACAAGGGAATGATACCATTTAGTTCATTCCGAGATATGTCTAAATCTGTCAGGTAAGGCATGAGTTCGCCGATGTTGGGAGGAATGAGACCGGAGAAGCGATTATCGTTGAGATACAGTATCGTCACATTGGAAGACCACATAGGAAGAGGACTATCATAGAGGTTTGAACTCAAGTCGACACTGGACCGACCGTCTACAAACATCAGCGAGGTGGGTGGCTCGCCGGTGAGTCGATTATACCCGACATCTAGTTCATCTAGTTGCAGATTCAGCTGCAAGAACCAATCGGGTATGGTTCCCGAAATTTTAGCATTGTTCAACACCACGGTCTTGAGCTCGTTTTGTTTCCTAAGCCAAGTAGGAAACTTGGGACCCAATTGGCAAGACCTGATTTTCAGGTACCTGAGCTTGAAGGGAGGAATCCAACCGGTGGTTATGTTGAATACCAAGGAAATGTTTGGAGATAGATTATACAAGTCAAGATCCGTGAGGCTCGAGAGGTTTGCTAGATGGCGCTCCGTCACGACTCCTTCCCACAAGTTCTCAGAGAGATCCACAGCAACCAATGTCGACAGTTGCCCGAAACTTTCTGGAATCCCACTCATCTTGTTGTTGGCCACGTAAAATTCTTCCAAAGATGACATGTTTGCAATCGTCCGTGGAATAGAACCTTCAAATGAATTGCGCAAAAATTGGAGGTACCTTAACTTCTTCAGGTTTCCTAGAGAATCTGGCAAATTGCCATACAACCCATTGTTCCCCAAGTCCAGATTCTCCAACTTACTGTCGTTGCATCGAGCTAACTCGTTGATAAAATCATTTATCTCACCGGTGATTCTATTGGCTGAAAGCTTTAGGACACTCATATCACATAAGCTCCCCAATGATTTCGGAAGCCGACCTTCGAGGTATGAATTCTGGGACATGTCGAGTTCTTGGAGGGATGCTAAATTCACAAATTTATCTGGAAGCGCGCCCCCGAGACTATTTGAGTTTAGATCAAGATGAATGAGGCGAGTGAGATTGAATAGCCATTGGGGTGACGTAGAGTTGAAGTTATTGCGCGAGAGATCAAGGACCTCAAGCGATGTGACATTGATGAATGGAAGAGAAAGAGGAAGCTTTGACATGAAACAGTTGGGCAAGCGCAACTCTATGAGAGAAGGTAGTGAATTAACAGCTCGAAGCCAATGATCCTTGGCATTACTGAGATCGATGGCTCCGAGATTAAGGTATCTTAGAGAAGAAAGGCCACGAAGCCAGAGAAGATCGTTTCGGCTTGATTTGGCAAAGCAATTGCTGAGGTCCAGATACTGCAGTCGCGAAAGATTCCCAAGACTCGGAGGGATCATTCCACTGAAAGACGCACCTGATAGATTGAGGTAGCTCAGCTGCTTTAGTGAACCAATGAATCCCGGGAGTTTGGCGCCTCGAAAATCGTTCATGCTTAAATCCAAGTAGTTCAACTCTTTTATATCGAGCAAAGAAGGACTGATCTCACCCCCTAGTGCTTGCCCTGTCTTGGGAGTGCCGCCGCTTAGATTATTATCTACATACAGGTTGCGGAGGTTTATCTCAATGACCCGCCCAGTCTGGTTGCTGCATACAATTCCTCTCCATTTGCAGCAATCTTTTCCGATCCACGAAGCGAGCCGGCCCGAAGGATCCGTGAAGCCACCTTTCAACTTGACAAGCGCTTCTCTTTCGCTTTTGAGGCAACCTGAATTGATTCCAGCAGTGGATAGTGCAAATTTGACAGTTTCAGGAAACATAAGTCCTGATAGAACCAGGAAAGGAAGGAGATCAATGCACCAGATCCTATGAGCCATTCTTGCAGCCAAAACAAGAATAGACAGGAGGGTACTTGAAAGTTCAGATTAGCTTTGTTTAGGCATATATACTGGATCTGTGTGCTCCTATAATGCGAAATGAGGTTGCGTCAGCTAGACAGACTCGACTTTGCTTTGAGTCGATGTCATCAATATAATGTAACATCAAACTAGTCAAGTGTCATCGACCATGTCGAAAATGCTTTTCTTGTTTTTCGCTTGTCTGGGACACATTCTAGACATATATACTTTTCTATCGCCGTATCGCGAGGGTACGCTTGCTTATTCGCGTTATTTCTTGGTCTACATAATAGAAGTGAGAAGAAGAACAACTAAACGCGATTGTAATTCATCGATAGCGTTGAACAAGGGAAGTGATGGAGGTTAACACACGTCAGGCTCTTTGAAGGGGATCGACCTTGGGTGTACCAGTCTTATTCTAAACCATTCACAATGACAATTTCTTCTGCCTGCTAGGCTAGCATTTTGTTGAAGTGGTGAGAGCCCAATCAAAGAACTCTTCTTCAGGACAAAGTGAAGGAGACGTTCCTGGAAATCGCAAGGAAGAAAAGACTTCTCGAGGCGACATATCCAAGCACACTCTTCCAGAACCTGAGTGGCCTCTTGACCAGAAGGACTTTTACAAGGTCCCCGTCAAAATGCTACGGTTGCACTACGCTATCTAATTTCTAGATGTTGTACTTCCCAACATTTATTACCAAACAAACATAGAAAATTACAATGTCAAGGTTTTGACCTTCCTTTTTAAACAAAAGAGCACATACTTATAACACTTGATAGCAGAACTACATGCTACAGTGCTGCATATAGCTGCCGTATTGTCAGAGACCTATTGCATACAATAAATCTTGAAAGGGTGATGGACTAAACGAGTCGCCAGCAACAATTGACATAAATTGAAATGTAGATGGAGCGCATGGGATCGCTCTAGAAATGACCTTAATGCTGGAGGTTTCGGACAATTGCGCGAAGTGCATGTTACATTATCTGTTTACGAATAGAGTTTAAGTATGAATGCATAGTGTTAGATTATATCTCGAATTTGAGCTCTGCACGATATTCGATCCGCTCGCTCAACATGTATTAGTACTCTGAAAAGAAGAAGCACATCCGCAGAGCATCTAACGAGAATAGCGCCGATCGTGGAGCATTAAATGAAGATGGACAAATCTTCTGCACGTGTGTTTACGTGCATGCCTTCACGTAAATTTTCTTCTTCCTCATGAATGCATGCACATGAATTGTGAATGCATGGCCGTAGAAAAAGTATGCGAGCATCAATGTCCTCTTCCTTTTCTTTGGTTATCTTTTGTGGGCTTTCATTGTCCTTCTGTTAATAAATGAAGAAAGAGCGAAGGTAGAAGCTATGCTCATTTTTCTTATGGCGGTGCATGATGGTCATATCCACATGCCATCATTAATTGCACGGAGACGCATGGCTTCTGAAGATGGGCGCCATTTTTTTCTTGTTCCTCCATCCTTTCTCCTATAAAAGGAGGATCGTAGAGGACGGAGATAAGCTGAAAAGAAGAGAGAGTTCAAGAGACGAACAGATGCGGAAGGTGGGAGAGATTTGTGCTGAGTCGAGTCTATCGAGTTGAGTTATTAAACACTGTGGGTATTGGATATATATACTAGGGCTAGAAAACACTCGAGTGTGTAAGTGACCGTAAACTCTGGAATTCTCCAATTCATTAGTGGATTATTTGCCGACTCTCCCCGTGAACGTAAATTCCGACATTCAGACTGAACCACGTAAATTGCTTGTGTCCTTTTATTGTTCCTCGTTTATTTCTTTGTCGAAATTTCTATAGTTTTCGACTTAATTGCAAAGTTACGACCTGGTTCCACCGTATCGCCGATATATAACACATAGAAACCCTCCAATCTTAAGTCACGAAAATTCCTACATTAAGGTTCACGGTGTCGAGATTTTCACTCACGTGGTCTAGTGGCCCTTCCACTGCATCGCCGATGAAGACCTCCGAATACCTCGAGTTGTGGGGACTTGATCGCATAGGAAGTTCTTCAATAGTCTGCATACTTTGGACAATCAGATATTATAGCCGATGTCAATTATGCTTCTTTTTGGTACACCAGCATGACATGTTACACTAAGCCTGAAAGTTCAAGAGAAATATACCAAACAGATCAAGAAATGTGTTTCTTATTGAAGAATCACATCTTACGGGCTTTGCTATTGGAGATATGCGAGGATCAATATAGGACTATGTTTGATCTAGGATTAGATTTGATTTCATTTATCCGTCTTTATTATTTCCTTAATTGCTCATCCATTGTATTATAAATTGGGACTTATACATGTAAAGAAAACCAAGTTGAATCGATACAATATACAATATTCTCTCAACTTCCTCTTCTTCTCCACTTCGTGTCGTGGCATTGGAGGTTGTATTCCTGGTCTAGCTTTCCCAGTTTCTATCGTTTCCCGAGGGGTTGACGAATCAGGCCCATGGCGAACACACCCAGCCCAAGGAGAGCTCACTAGCCACTGTCGGGGCAAGCCCAACTCTTGGGCCGAGATGGTTCCATCGGGTCAACCACCCGAATCGGGCACACTGTGTCCTAGAACGGATCCCTATCCGGTTTTCCAACCAAGATTCGCGCCTTACTAGATCTCCACCGCAGGAGGTTTGCCCGGAGCCCAGCGACCCATTATATACCTCCACAGTCGATGGGCCGGAGCTACACCTCATCACCCAACAGCTCTTCGGTGCCGAGAACTGCTCAACATGTTCTGGAGAGTTCTGGTGAGCCTCGGTGACAAAGGACAAGGACGTCTCCTTGATGGAATCGTCCCGATCCTGTCCGACGACCACCCGGCGCGATATCGAAAGAACTGCAATCAACTCGTCCGAACATGGATCGGAAATTGCATTGTCCCAGAGGTCGCGGCTGAGCTACCTCCGACGGAGGGCTCGAAGACTATGTGGGAGAATATAAAAAAGGGAAAAAGCCACCAAAAACCCCAAACTTTTCCACTTGTGACACATTTACCCCGAACTTTTTTGTGACACCAAAAACCCCAAACTTTCGTTATTTGTGACACATTTACCCTAATGCATTTAGTCTATGGGTATTTTCGTCTTTTTTGTATTTTCTTTTTTTTCTTTTCCGGCGAAGGGAGCCTCGCCGGCGTCCGGCAAGGGCTGCCCTCGCCGGATCCGGCGAGGGGGGCCCTCGCCGGCGTCCGGCGGGGGTCGCCCTCGCCGGATCCGGCGAGGGCGGCCCTCGCCGGCGTCGGGCGAGCGTCGCCCTCGCCTGGGCGAGCGAGGGCGGCCCTCGCCCGACCCAGGCGAGGGCCGCCCTCGCCCGATCCGGCGAGGTCGACCCTCGCCGGCGTCGGGCGAGGGTCGCCCTCGCCTGGGCGAGCGAGGGCGGCCCTCGCCGACGCCGGGTGAGGGCGACCCTCGCCCGACGCAGGCGAGGGCAGCCCTCGCAGGCGTCGGGCGAGGGAGGCCCTCGCCGGCGTCGGGCGAGGGAGGCCCTCGCCGGCGTCGGGCCTCCCTCGCCAGATCGGGCGAGGGCCGCCCTCGCTCGAGTCCGGCGAGGGTCGCCCTCGCCTGGGCGAGCGAGGGCGGCCCTCGCCGGCGTCGGCGAGCGTCGCCCTCGCCTGGGCGAGCGAGGGCGGCCCTCGCCCGACCCAGGCGAGGTCGACCCTCGCCCGACGCCGGCGAGGGTCGACCTCGCCTGGGTCGGGCGAGGGCCGCCCTCGCTCGCCCAGGCGAGGGCGACCCTCGCCCGACGCCGGCGAGGGCCCCCTCGCCGGATTCGGCGAGGCTCCCTTCGCCGGAAAAGAAAAAAAAAAGAAAATACAAAAAAGACGAAAATGCCCATAGACTAAATGCATTGGGTAAATGTGTCACAAATAGCAAAGTTAGGGTTTGGTGTCACAAAAAAAGTTCAAGGTAAATGTGTCACAAGTGAAAAGCAGTTTTGGTGGCTTTTTCCCTATAAAAAAAATGTACGAGAAACTTGGTCGGGAGAAAATTTTTAGCCTTACCCGGGCGTTGTCAGAATTTGAATTAAGGGAGCATGTCGACTACAACTTGTTTCAACAAGCTTTCGGCCCTCTGGAATGAATTAGAGGCGGCCAAAGAGAAGCTCGAGGGACCCGATTCGACGCGACAACAATACAAAAACGTCGGGGAATCAGAGAAGGCGACTCGCTTTCTTTCGATTCTAAATGATTCCTACTTACCTTTCCGATCTCAGATTTTGGCCATGGAACCCATGCCGTCGCTTGGCCGGATTTACCAACTCCCTGTCCAGGAGGAAAGTCAGCGACTCGCTTCATCAGATAGCGTCAAAGTTGGGGAGAGCATTCTTCTCGTGGCTCAGTCGAGGGACGAGGACCGGCCAGGAAGATGAGCACCGACGGATGGAGAGGGCAAGCCACGGCGCTAGGGTTTTTTGGAGGGAAGGGGAGAAAGAAATTTCATGAAGAATGGGACAAACGGTCGCGATTTGAAGACCAGATCAGACGGTTCTCACATCACTTATCCAGCGGTTGGACTGGACGGTCCGTATGATGCCACATCAGCCCCGGCCTTTAAATCCAACGGCTTCCTTTTTGCAATGGCTTCTCTTTTGCCACATCATTGCAAAAAGGAACTGGACAGAATTCAAAAGGAAAAGGTAAAACGTAATATAATTATTGCAAGCGTCCACGTCACGCAATAAAAACCTATTGGAAATTGCGTAGAAAACCATGGAAGAGAGGAAAAATATTCTCCACTTACCAAGCCACCGATCAAAATGTCGATAAAATCATTCCACCAATTACCCATGATTAATATCATCAACTTCTGAAGGCTCTGAAACAGTTGGATATTTCTTACAAGAAGACAAGCTTCTTCGGTACTTCTTATTTTTTCAACTCTATTTCACATGATGCTTGGATATTGATTCAGGTGTTAGTGATTATATTATCTGCAACGAGAATTTCTTTTCTCAAACTCACAAAAATCTTGACTACCCACAACTATGCGCTTTCCAAATGGAAATACAACCTATGTCACAAAAGTAGGGGCATTGAATGTTAGTACTTCTGTTATCCTATGGAATGTGCTTTATGTGCCTCTATTTCAATTCAATCTCATTTCAATTTCAAAGGCCTATGAGGACAATTCCTATCGTATCCTCTTCAATTATGAAAATTGTTTCTTTTAGGCATTTTCGATTGGCAACCCGATGGGCTTGGGTAGTCTTTCACAAGGGTTATATTTATGAATCAATTTTCCCAAATTTTTTGACTTATAATGATTTCCATGAATAAAAAATCATTGTCTAATATTGCTACCAATGATAAATTTACTCTTTCTCATCCAGTTTGGGTCACAATGTTTCTTTTCCACACCCTCAATGCCAAATATGTTCTCTGGCAAAATAACTATGTGCGCCTTTTTCCATAAGTAAATCTCGTGCTATAGATATTTTCTCAATAATTCATGCCGACATTTGGGGCCCTTTTATCACACTCCATATTGTGATGGATCCCGGTTTTTCCTTACGATTGTGGAAGATCATTCTCATGCCACATGGGTTTTCCTTATGGAATCAAAGAGTCAAGTTTTTTCTCGCTCAAACAAAATTTTCACTTTATTGAAATACTAGTTTGGAAAATCTGTTCAACGCATTCAAACAGATAATGGGAAAGAATTCTTCGATCATGAATATAAACTTTTTTTTCTCTTCCCATAGAATTCTGCATGAAAGTTCATGCACCCATACGCCTCAACAAAATAAGATTTTTAAGCGTAAACACGATTACCTTTTAGAAGTTGCACGTCCTTTTAAATTCCAAGCATCCATTCTTTTAACTTTTTAGGGAGATTGTGCGGTCACGATAGCTTAATCGATAAATCGCATGCCAACTCGGGCTTTCAGTGGACAAATCCCCTTTGAAGTACTTTTTGGAAAAAAAGCTTGAGATTCATCACTTGAGAATTTTTGGCTGCCATGCTATGTTACCACTATGGGCCCAACCAATTTATTTTGTAATATGCAAAATGATCTCTAAACTTTTCATTTATTCAATGTGATCTCCGAATTTTTGATATATATTCAAACTAGTACCTCGAAAGATTGAACATATTCATATAGTGTAGAAACTAGTTTGAACATGTATCAAATATTCAAAAACTGCATTGAACATATTAAAAGTTCAGGAATTACATTCAATATTGGGTTAAAAGTTCAGGAACCACATTGAAAAATTAAAAGTTCAATGACCACATTATACATTGAGTTAAAATTCAGGGACCATTTGTGTTATTATCTCGAAGAAAAAAGTGAAATTTGCATAGACTTTAGTCTTTCTCTTATTGCCCAAAACTCATTTTATTGACAATACCGGAAACAAGTACGATATGTTCCCTATGCATGCTTGTATATAGCTGCTAATTTCATAAGATGTCTAATGATGGTATGGAAGACAGATCTACGCAAAGCATCGAATCGAATCCTAACATGCTTGCTGACTAGTCCGTCCGACATGTGATGAGTGCAGCTAACTTGTTCTTCATTTTGTCGACGTAACCGTAGTAAGCCTCTCTCCATGACTTCTTTACGATCAAAGTGCCGCAGACGCCCCAAAACCCGACGAAGAAACCTAGCCCAATGCTCAGGATGAGCAAGAAGTATTCGCAATCATCACCCCCGTCTTCGCTCTCGCTGTTTCCGCCACCATCGTCAGGAGATTGTGGTTGTTTCTCATCTCCCAGGCATAACTCTGGTAATGGAATCCCATAGAGGCCGACGTTGCCCTCGTAAATAGATGTCGTTGAGGGTGTGGAACTGGTTGACCATCGGGATTTTCCCTGAAAAGTCATTGTGCGATAGGTTCAAGTGATTCAGCTTTGTTAAAGCGGTCATGCTCGGAGGAAGCGGCCCCAAGAGACTGTTGTTCGATAGGTCCAGAGTCTCCAGCCATTCCAAGTTCCCAATGTCGATCGGTATTTTTCCGGTGAAATGGTTCATGGACAAATTCAAGGTCCACAACCTCACGAGGCTCGTTAACGCTTTAGGAATCTCCCCTGACAAGCGGTTGCCCGAGAGATCCAAACTGTTGACGAGGGAAAGAATGCTTTGATCATATTGAGCAAACCGTCCTTTGGCCACCACGGTCAAGCGTCCCTGGTACCTCTCCGTGTCAGCATCCGTGAGCTCCAATTTCAAGCCCGTTAAGTTTCCGATGCACGTTGGGATCGATCCTGACAACCTATTGTGCGAGAGGTCTACTATGTGGAGATTTGAAAGACGGCATATCTGAGGAGGAATTTCCCCAGTAAACAAATTGGACCTCAGGCGCAAAATCAGCAACGAAGGAATGCTCTCTGCAATCCATGCCGGAATGATTCCCGAGAACTTGTTCTCGCCTAGATCGAGACTATCCAAAGAGCTACAGTTCCGCAAGGAGGACGGAAGTTTGCCAGAGAGATTGTTGTTACTGAGTATGAAGAACCTGAGAGAGGAAAGAAAGCCGACCTCACTCGGTATTGGACCTGAAAGGCTATTGTTCGACATGTCGAGAATATACAGAAAGGGCAAGCTGCTCTAGAAACCGCCGTATTTTTCCGGATAGGTAGTTGTTGGAGATGACTAAGGTTGTCAAAGTGGCCATATTCCCAATGGACAAGGGAATGGTACCAGTGAGGTCATTCCGAGATAGGTCTAAATCTGTCAGGTAAGGCATGAGCTTGCCGATGTTGGGCGGAATGGGACCGGAGAAGCGATTATCATCGAGATACAGTGTTGTCACATTGGAAGACCACATAGGGAGAGGACCTTCGTAGAGGTTTGAACGCAAGTAGACATTGGACTGGTCGTCTACAAACATCATCGAGGTGGGTGGCTCACCGGTGAGTCAATTATACCCGACGTTTAGTTCATCTAATTGCAGATTCAGCTGAAAGAACCAATTGGGTATGGTTCCCGAAATGTTAGCGTTGTTCATCAACACAGTCCTGAGGTCGTTTTGATTCCTGAGCCAAGTAGGAAACTCGGGACCCAATTGGCAAGTCCTGATGTTCAAGTACCTGAGCTTGAAGGGAGGAATCCAACTGGGGGCTATGTCGAATGCCAAGGAAATGTTTGGAGATGCTTTATACAAGTCAAGATCCGTGAGGCTCGAGAGGTTTGCTAGATGGCGCTCCGTCACGACTCCTTCCCACAAGTTCTCAGAGAGACCCACCGCCACTAGTGTTGACAGTTGCCCAAAACTTTCTGGAATCGCACTCATCCTATTGTTGCCAACGTAAAACTCGATCAAAGACGACATGTTTCCAATCGTCCGTGGAATAGAACCTTGAAATGATTTAATCGAAAATTGGAGGTACCTTAACTTCTTCAGGTTTCCTAGATAATCTGGCAAATTACCAAACAACTGATTGATCCCCAAGTCCAGATTCTCCAAGTTGCTATCGTTGCATCGAGCTAACCCATTGATAAAATCAGTTATCTCACCAGTGATTTTATTGACAGAAAGCTTTAGGACACTCAAATCACATAAGCTCCCCAGGGATTTTGGAAGCCGACCTTCGAGGTACGAATTCTGGGACATGTCGAGTTCTTGGAGGGATGCTAATTAGCAAGTTTATCTGGAAGCTCGCCCCCGAGACTATTTGAGTTTAGATCAAGATGCACAAGGCGAGTGAGATTAAACGGCCACTGGGGCAATGAAGAGTTGAAGTTATTGTTCGAAAGATCGAGGACCTTAAGCGATGTGACATTGATGAATGGAAGAGAGAGAGAGCTTTGACAAGAAACAGTTGGGCAAGCACAACACTGTGAGAGAAGGTAGCGAATTGACAGCATGAAGCCAATGATCCGCGGCTTTACTAAGATCGATGCCTCCGAGATTAAGGTATCTAAGGGAAGAAAGGCCAGGAAGCCAGTGAAGATCGATTTGGCTAAATTTGGCAAGACAATTGCTGAGGTCCACATAGTGCAGTTGTGAAAGATTCCTGAGACTTGGAGGGATCGTTCCGCTAAAAGACGCACTCGACAGATTGAGGTATATATCTCAGCTGCTTTACCGAACCAATGAATCTTGGGAATTTGGTGCCTCCAAAATTGTTCATGCTCAAATCCAAGTACTTCAACTCTTTGACATTGAGCAGAGAAGGACTGATCTCACCCCCCAGCGCTTGTCCCGGCTTGAGATCGCCACTTAGATTATCATCCACGTACGGGTTGTAGAGATTAATCTCGACGACTCGCCCAGTCAGGTTGCTGCATACAATTCCTCGCCATTTGCAGCAATCTTTCCCAACCCACGAAGCAAGCCGGCCGGAAGGATCCGTGAAGCCACCTTTCAACTTGGCGAGTGCTTCTCGTTCACTTTCAAAGCTGATGCGAAATTTATTAGTGGTGCGTTTCTGGACCGATTGGACATGCAGAAGTCCAAACGGAAGGCGAAATGGTAGTGTGACTAGAACCGGTGGACCTAGTCGATGACATCAGATATTTTTTTATGAGTTAATTTAAAAAGGCAGTTTTCTAATTTTGATGTTTTACGCTTTCCAATTCAAATTAGGTAACTTTCCTATTTGATTAGGTTTTCAATTCAGATTAAGTAACTTTCCTATTATGATTAGCTTTCCTATTGTAATTAGGTTTAACCCCTATAAAAGGGTGTTTAGGGTTTGTTTTGAAGACAGAACATTATTATCATCAATATTGAATTTCGAGATTTTTCTCTCTAAGCAAGGTTTTGCTTGAATTATTCGCGGAACGCTATGTCAGGTGGTATTAAAGCCTATGGCGATTGGCGGTAGTCTTCGTGACGATGCTCAGGAGACTGAAGCGCCAACCCTTGGGAATGACACGCTGCAACATTTGGAGCAGCGTTTAATGGAACGCTCGGATCAACGATTCGATCAAAGTCTTTGTCGTTTCGAAGAACGATTTGATGAGTTAACAGAACGATTCGAAGGTCTCGGCATTGATGTGAACCGGAATCGGCGGAACGACAGAAGGTCGGGTGCAGATCTTGCTCGCGGTGATCCTGTTGATAGGCATGTTCTTGTCCGCAGGCAGAATAACCCTCTGTTTTTAGAGAGTTCGGAAGAAGAAAAAACTGAAATTTTTTATGAGGCATGTGCTAATTATGGCGGCAGACGTCGTCATGGAGGATTTCAAAGAGAATATGATCGAAGAGATGGAAGACGACATTACGACGATCGTGAAGGTAACGACTTTAAATTGAAAGTCGATATTCCTTATTTTAATGGAAGTCTGGGCATAGAAGAATTTCTAGATTGGCTTGCTGTTATAGATAGATTTTTCGACTATATGGAGACCCCTGGTGAGAAAATGGTGCGATTAGTAGCCTTTAGATTAAGGGGGGGTGCGTCTGCATGGTGGGAGAGATTGCAGAATAAGAGAGAGCGAGAAGGGAAAGAGAGAGTTCGAACTTGGACTAGAATGAGAAGGCTGTTGAAGCAAGAATTCCTTCCACCCGATTATGAACAGATTATGTTCCAACAGTATCAACATTGCCAGCAGGGCAATTGAACTGTGCATGAGTATACGGCCGAATTTATGAGATTAGCAGAGCGGAATAATTTATCAGAGACGGAGGGATAGCAAGTGGTCAGATATCTCGATGGTTTGAAACCCTTCATTCGAGATAAAATTGGAGTGCAGTTTCTGCGAAATTTAACTGAAGCCAAGAATATGACGATGAAGGCAGAATTGATGCAGAAAGATAGGGAAAGAAGATGCTACGAAAATTATCGAGGTAGCAGTTCGAGCAGTTCGGTAAAAAAGAGCAGTTTCAATAATCGCTTTAACGCAGGGCGAAATCAGGAAGATAAGACGGTAGAAAAGAGCCCTATGAACGAGCCGAGGGATAAGGGAACGCAAGCACATAAAACTGCGAACCCTAACCCTTATACTAAACCCGCTGCGATAAAGTGTTACAGGTGTAATCAGCCTGGACACCGTTCTAATGAATGCCCTCAGAGAAAGACTGTAAACGTCGCAGCGAGAGAAGAGGAGGAAGATGGATATTGCTGTGCGCCGGATGGTGAGGACGATGATTTTGAAGATGAAAAAGAGGAGCAAGTAAACTGTGTGGTGCGTAGAATGATGTTGGCCCCAAAACAAGAAGATGATTCGCAGCGCCATCAGTTATTCCGAATCAGGTACACCATTCTGGCAAAGATCTTTGCTGTGATTATTGATAGTGGAAGTATGGAGAATATCATTGGGAAGAAGGCAGTAAAGAAGCTGGGGATACTCATGGAGAAGCATCATAATCCTTATACGTTAGGATGGATTAAATCAAGAGCGGAAAGCATTCAGGTGACTGAACGATGCAAAATTCCATTCTCCATTGGAAAATATCATGATGAGCTATATTGTGATGTAGTAGATATGGATGTATATCATGTGTTATTTGAGAGGTCGTGGCAATTTGATGTAGATGCTCACCATTCGGAAAGAAACAATCAGTATAACCTCGTAAAGGATGGAGTGAAGTATACGTTGTTGCCACTAAAGAATAAAGGAAAACAATCTTCTGAAAATAATTTTCTTATCCTTACGAGGAAATTTGAAACTGAGGTTAAGGAGACCCAACAGATTCACGTGCTGGTCGTGAAATAAACAATTGAGACTGAGGCTGAATTACAAGTAGAGGAGCAGCCTGAAGCAGTCAGGCCTTTATTGAAGGAATTTAGCGAACTGATGCCTGAAGAGATTCCAGATGAGTTGTCGCCTATGCACGATATTCAACACCATATAGACTTAATTCTTGGTGCTCGTCTGCCGAATTTACCGCACTACAGGATAAGTCCTAAAGAGAGCAAGATTCTAAAAGAGAAGGTGGAGAAATTGTTGCAAAAGGGACACATTCAGAATAGCATGAGCCCATGTGCTGTTCCGGCCTTGTTGACTCCTAAGAAAGATAGGAGTTGGCGGATGTGTGTAGATAGCAGGGCTATTAATAAGATAACCGTGGGTTACAAGTTTCCAATTCCGAGATTGGATAACATGCTGGATAGGTTGCACGGTGCTAAGTGGTTCTCAAAGCTGGATTTGAAGAATAGGTACCATCATATTCGGATTCGGCTTGGAGATGAGTGGAAAACAGCTTTCAAAATAAAGGAGGGGTTGTACGAATGGTTGGTGATGCCTTTCGGACTTTCCAATGCTCCAAGTACTTTCATGAGGCTTATTAATCAGGTCCTGAAATCTTTTATTGGCAAATTTGTTGTAGTTTATTTTGATGATATCCTGATTTATAGTAAGATCGAGGAGGATTATCTATTGCATTTAAGGGAGGTGTTGACAGCCTTACAGATTAATAAGCTGTATATTAATCTTAAAAAGTGCAGTTTTTTAATTAATATACTGTTATTCTTGGGGTTTATTATTACTACTGAAGGAATAGAGGTAGATGAAACGAAGGTAAGAGCAATCAGAGAGTGGCCGACTCCTAAAACAGTTTCTGACGTTAGGAGTTTTCATGGATTGGCTACTTTTTATCGGTTATTTATTAAAAATTTTAGTACTATCGCAGCCCCAATTAATGAATGTATGAAGAAAGGCAAATTTCTATGAGAAGAGGAAGTTGAGAATAATTTTGCTATTTTGAAGGAGAAGTTATGTACTGCACCTGTTCTTGCTTTACCTGATTTTGATAAACTGTTTGAAGTGGATTGTGATGCTAGTGGAGTGAGTATAGGAGCTATTTTATCTCAAGAGCACAGACCAATTTACTATTTCAGTGAAAAGCTTAGTGAGGCAAGACAGAAGTAGAGCACTTACGATAAAGAATTCTATTCTGTCGTAAGAGCTTTGAAGACCTGGGAGCATTATCTGATTGGGAAAGAATTCGTCCTTTATTCTAATTATGAAGTTTTGAAGTATCTGAATAGTCAGAAGAGGATTAGCAAAGATATGCATGCGTGATGGTGTCAATTTTTGCAAAAATTTCCTTTTAGATTACAGCACAAGTCAGGTGTGCATAATATCGTAGCAGATACATTGAGTAGGAGAGCTAGCTTGTTAATTGCATTAAGCCAAGACATCTTGGGGTTTAATCAGTTGAAAGACTGTTATACAGATGATGATGACTTTGGAAAAATTTGAGAGTCATGCGCTGCTGGTCAACCTGTACAAGAATTTTATGTGCTGGATGGTTATCTGATATGTGGCAATCAACTTTGCCTTCCTCGAACATCATTACGAGAGAAGGTGATTCACGATCTACATGATGGTGGATTAGATGCACATCTAGGTCGTGATAAAACTATTGCTGAAGTCCGGGAGCGATTTTACTGGCCCTAGTTGCGTAGAGATGTCAGTAGGCACGTACAAAAGTGTTAAGTTTGCCAGACGGCTAAGGAAAAATCTAATAATACAGGTATATATATATGCCATTACCTGTTCCTAACAATATATGGAAAGATCTTTTCATGGATTTTGTGCTTGGTTTACCATGGACACAAAGAGGCGTGGATTCTGTTTTCGTTGTGGTTGATAGATTTTTCAAGATGGCGCACTTCATTCCTTACAGAAAGACTTCCGATATAGTAAGTGTGGCCAAATTATTCTTTAAGGAAGTGATTCGTTTGCATGGTGTGCCCAAGTCTATTACCTCAGATAGGGATAGTAAATTTCTAGGGCATTTTTGGCGGACTTTGTGGAAGTTGTTTGATTCATTTTTGAATTTTAGTAGCACTGCTCACCCGCAGACTGATGGGCAAACAGAGGTAGTTAATAGAACTCTGGAAAACTTGATTCGAAGTATTTGTGGAGATAAGCCGAAGCAATGAGATATTGCTTTATCACAAGCAGAGTTTGCTTATAATAATGCAGTTTTATAGTTCTATTGGCAGGTCGCCTTTTTCTGTTGTTTATATAAAGGCGCCTCGGCATACTCTAGATTTGGTACAGTTGCCTAAGCAAGCGGATAAAAGTGTAGCAGCGGATCATATGGCTAAACAGATTATGGAAGTACATCATAAAGTCAGACAGAAGTTAGAGGAAGCTAATTAGAAGTATAAAGCTGCAGCAGATAAGCACAGGCGAAAGTAGGTATTTGTGGTAGGTGATCAAGTCATGATTTTTCTTCGTAAAGAGCGATTACCGGCCGGATCTTACAATAAATTACAGCCAAAGAAGTATGGATCTTACACTGTCAGTAAGAATATCAACGATAATGCTTATGTTATAGACCTTCCACATAGCATGGGCATATCTAACACTTTTAATGTTGCTGATTTGTCACCATTTCATGAGTCCACTAAGCCGTTATATCCATATCCTGATTTTAACTCGAGGACGAGTTCTTTTCAAGTGGAGGAGAATGATGCGGAATTTATTAGTGGTGCGTTTCTGGACCGATTGGACAAGCAAAAGTCCAAACAGAAGGCGAAACGGTAGTGTGACTAGAATCGGTGGATCCGGTCGACGACATCAGATATTTTTTTTATGAGTTAATTTAAAAAGACAATTTCCTAATTTTGATGTTTTACGCTTTCCAATTCAGATTAGGTAACTTTCCTATTTGATTAGGTTTTCAATTCAGATTATGTAACTTTCTAATTCAGATTAGGTAACTTTCCTATTATGATTAGGTTTCCTATTGTAATTAGGTTTAATCCATATAAAAGGGTATTTAGGGTTTGTTTTGAAGACAGAACATTATTATTATCAATATTGAATTTCGAGATTTTTCTCTCTAAGCAAGATTTTGCTTGAATTATTCGCGGAACGCTGCGTCAGAAGCAACCTGAAGCAATTCCCCAGTGGAAAGTGCAAACTTTGCAGTTTCAGGAAATAGAAGTCCTGATAGGACTAGGAGAGGAAGAAGGTCAATGCACGAGATCTTATGAGCCATTCTTGCTGGCACAACAAGAATAGACGAAATGAGGGTAGTATCAGAAGTGCAGACCAGCTTGTTTTGACATATATAGTGGACTAGTGTCCTCCTATAATGCAAATTGAGGTAGCATCCATCGTTAGTCTGATTTGACTTTGACTTCGAGTTGATGTCATCAAAATATAACATCAAACCAGTTGAGCGTCATCGACCAAGTCAGCTAAACTGTTCTTATTTTCGCATTTTAAACTAGTAGACTTGGATGACAAGTTCTAGTCTATGGTTTCTATGACACTGAAGCGCCATCCAGACGATCAGACGATTATACGTTCCTTGCCCATGTTCCCAAAAGGTCCACCGAATTAAATTGATCACGCCATGGAGTTGGCGCGCATGAATCGAGTCTGTGTAACGATTTTTTTTCCCCCTCCGCAGCTACTGTCATGGGAGATGCAGTTGTCTAGGCGGCATGAATCGCATGCTCCGCATCTATCGCAGATGCTCCCACATTTACGAGTATCCGGGGATCGCACTGGGGAATAGGACCGTGAAGAGTTCACGAGTGAAAGAGACTGCATCTAGAGGATAGCCTTGGACAAGGGAGTGATGGAGGTCAACACACGCCGAGGGCTCTTTGAAGGGATTGAGTTGAGATTTATCAAGTCTTCCCTAGACCATTCACTATGGCATTTTCTTTGTCCAACTTAGGCGGCGGGAGCTCTATTGAAGAACTTTTTCTAAGCGATTCAAATACCGGAAAATGAGAAAAATATTTTTCGCGAAACAAACGGAGGTAACTTTCTTGACCGAAAGCTGACCGCACGTGTTTTTTTACTCTGAAGAATTGTGATCACATCCCATTCGTTGGGTTGACTCCCAGTCCCAACGTAAAGCTATCATGGCCCACATCCTTGATAAGAACCCTTGGTAGCGGAAAGAAAGGAATGCCGTGGCGTGCTCGTCGAATGCCGCGGCGGCCACACCATGTCCTGGTCGAATTTCTGGATGACATTCTTCCAAACATCTATCATCAGGGAAATTGCAAAGACAAAAAAAGTTTTGAATTCATTATACTCATGTCAATTTAGTCATACATTGTTTAATTTGGCCAATTTAGTCCGAAGCATTTCGACGATTTGCCAATTTAATTATTCTAGCCAATTTTGACAGGAATAGTTGACATGGACGCCGGTAATGCCATGTAGAACGATCACATGAATAATTTTTAATTTTTTTCCTTTCCTTTTATCAAACCTGGCGAGGGTCGTCGATCTTATAAGAAAAAAAGAAAAAAAGAGAAGATACACTCAATACCGATCGTGTCACGTAGGACGATCAGCGTCTACATCAGTAATTTTCTATCAAAATTGGCTGGAAGAACTAAATTGGAAAATCATCAAAAGGTTTAGGATTAAATTAGACAAATGAAAAAATTTATGAATGAATGTATAAGTACAATAAATTGATGGTTTGTTTTTTGGTATTTTTTCCCTCGGTTATCAAACATATAAATTACAATTATAACGACTTAGACCACTTCGTAGCAGATCTATGGCGCAGAAAAGTCGCGGTACCGTCAGAAGAGGCCAAACTTATTCACCATAAATCTGGAAAGGGACGTTGGACTAACTCGAGTCGCCAGCTGAAATTGACATAGATTAGAACACAGACCGCATGTCGCGCGGGACCACTCTAGAAATGACCTTAATGCTGGAGGATTCGGACCAATAAATGAAGTGCATGTTACGTTGTTTTGTCCCTGAATATATATAGTCCCACGTATAAACCCATAGAAACCTTCCGGTCTTTCTTCTCTAACGGCTTGAATGGGAACCCAGTGCGGTCCATTTCCGCCTAATGAAGACCCCCGAAATACCTCAAGTCGGGACAACTCGATCGGAAAAGAAGCTCCGCGGCAATTGCACTTTCTGGACAATCAAATAAAAGGCCGTGGCAGCACGGCATGACCGACCTCGAGAGGTCATGTGTCGAGCGCCTTGTAATAGTCCTCACGTCTTAATTTTCTCACTCCGGTCTTCTTAAGAGCTTTTGTCTCTTCTTAAATTAGGGATGAGCAAGTTTTCAGGGTAGAATTGAGAACTTGGAACAGACCAGTGGGAACCTAAGAACTTGACTGGTAGGACGGTTTAGTTTCAGATTCTAGGATATGCAGGGTAGATTCCAGCCTGCAAAAATTGGGAAACTTTTGTTGTCGGTTGGTTCCAATTGGAAAAAGTCTTTGTCTTTTTCTTGTTCTATATCTTCGTGCGATCTTAAGGCTTTCTATGGTGTCCAATGGCAAGTGTGTAATATATAATCACTAGTATAAACTTCCATTTCCGGCAATATTCATGATTAATATTTTTACTTTATTAATATTTCATATTCATCATATGTCTAAATATAAGTTGTGATTAGTGGATTATAGCAAATGGTGATCATTAGATAATTTACCGCAATCGTTTAATTAAAAGTACAGGTGAAACTTGAGTAAATCTTATAATTAACTCTGGAACCTGTAACAGGATAGATTCCAGGGTTCCTGAATTGCAGGGTAGATTCTAGATTTTAAAAATTAAAAAATCTATTTCGATGGATAGATTTTAAGCTCTCAATTTGATTTCAACAACATATAGAGAACTTACTACTTCATTACAATCTTAAGTTTGAAGAAGATTTACAAAAATAAATATATCTCCCAGTGCATTGTAATTTTTCATGCAAAAGGAATATAAAGGTTCTCGAGTTGACAAGATTGATTAACAATTACATCAGTGAGACTCTTTTTAGGACCCACAACCGATGTTGCTATCCACATATTTGGTCAAGCAGTCAACTGTCTTTTCAAAAGACAACTTGAATTCTCATATATTTTCTACACATTTCACAGACCAGGAGGAGACAAAATCACAAATCTGTAAGCGCTTCCGGGATGAGAACGAACAATTCGGAGAATCTAGTGGAAAGAGGTAACTGGCATGCAAAAGGAAAGAGAACCCCGAATACTTGCCTGCATTTACTTGTAGCAGCAAATGATAGTCCCCATCTCGCCAGATCCTGCATACAAATCAGTGACTGATGACCATAAGGAACAAAATTCTGTAACTTTCGGAGCAAAGAATCAGAAGCCTGAAGATGACCAAAGAAAAAGTACCATTACAAAAGTATCATGAATTCCAATTAAAAGGGATGGACTCTCTATTCGTGTTGATCGATCATATTACATCATTCATATGCAACTGGGTTTGAATGAACTATCGCATGGGGCCAAAAACCTGAGCAAATCCAGATATGTACTCAAAAGTTTTGTAGGCTTTGGCTGAGCGAGGTACAATGAAAACCTAAAATTTAGTTTCAATGATAATGCCCATTTCAAAAGCATGCTGCAGTCGAGGATAAACTAACATGAGATTTGATGCTATCTGGCAAAACAAGCAACTTGATGCCAGCATGCTGATTGCAAATTTTACGTTCAATTAACGGTAGGTTACAATATTTTCCTGTTAGTAGCGCTTTCCAGAGTCGAAGCTATGTCTAACCCTCTATTTGCTTGGCCAAAGCTGGATGGAGCCAGTGAAACACCAATGCCTCCGAGGTGTTGTCATGAGTCCCCATCTCCTATATATGTCCCCACCTATTCCAAAGATTACCTATACAGTCAAATGAGAGTCAACTCAAGCAATTCAAGCCACGAAAAATGATCATAATGATAATAATAAAAGCTCAAGCTTGAGAACAAGTTTTCCGGTGAATAGACGCACTTGTCATAGACGGATAGAATTGAAAGGTACATCTAGAATCGGAATTTCACGTTGTTAGCATGATGCCGATACTATTTTACTTGTCGAAGATATCAAAGACATTAACATACGAGCAGTTAGATACCACTCGCATTGCTAGTTGACGTCTGAAAATTGACCCACGCAGAATGTAAAAACGGGACTTCGCTCTCTGACCCATCGTTTCTCCATAAAAACTGCAGATTAATAGAGAAACACATCTTACAGGTTAATCGAGATATGGTCTTGGATGAGCAAAATAAAGAAAGAGACTTCGGCGTCCTCACATGAGCGAAGGCATTCAGCTTAACGGAATCGGGTGAATTTTCATTAGAATTCCAAACTAGAGCAACCTGAACCTGACCTTATAAATAAGTTCAGTTCAGAACTGGGAAGGCGATTTGCACACCCAAAAACTTCTAGAAAGTTTCAAACAAAATATGCAAGAAGCGAGTTCAGATCCAAACCATGATGGTATCTTTCTGAGGCAGGAATATAGATGTATTGTATGTCGTCACAGCCATTGAAGCACAAGAACACATCAGTCGCTGATTACTAGCATAACTACATACTTAACCAGATATCTCCAACGACAGGTACACTCACCTGCACGTAGCACAGATCACCTGTCCTTTGATCCTCCTAGTGTGGTTCTGTACCTTAACTCTCTGGTTCCTGTTAACAATTTCTCCCGCGGGATAAAGTGAATACGTAATGGTCCAGAAAGCACACCAAATATATAGACATCATCCACAAAATATACCTGGCTTCAACAGTTCCACGGCAGCATTAATATTCGGATGATGAGCTGCGACAAACAAGCAAAATAAGGCATTAACCACACCAGCATTTCCACGAGTTTCATCCTTGAGGCCAATTTTGGTCAAACCAGTTGACAAGTTCATTTTTCATGCTCCAGCTTGCGAACTGAGTACTTTTACAATTAGGGATGTCCACTACACTATGCGCGCCATCTTGATAGAGTCCACCGAGAGGATTCGCTGATGAACCGCAAATGCCAACATTGCACAGCATCTCCATCCCCGCTGCATCACACATGCATGCGCACGCATTTGTGCACACACGCAAGAGTGAATAATCAATCAAAACTATGCCGCATAAGCTGAAAGCTGCACCAATACATCAACTCAATCTGTGACAAAAAGGCAAGCTTACAAGCTTGAAACTATCGAAAGCGAAATCCGCAAAGCCAATGGTCTTGAAGAAATCGACGGCATTGTCAAGGATGCTCAGACGGTGGAGGCTCAGCTCGTGAGTACAACCTGAGCACCTGCATATTCAAGCGAACCAACAATATGAAATAAAAGAACCAAGATACCCAAGAGACGGCCTTGAAACTGACATGAACACGACAGAGTTCACATATCGCACTCGTGAAAATCTGAGTAATATTAATTTGACAATCCAGCAAATACACAGATTTATCAACATGAACACGATGAAATGAAGTGACTTGCGACATTTGAAAAAAAAAAACTAACAGAAAAAGAAGAAGAAATAAGGAAAGAGTTGGCGTGCGTACGATTGGAAGTGAGGGCACTGGAGTGCGCAGGTCAGCGAGGGGAGCACGGTCGAGGCCGGACTCAGATGGAGAGACGACGGAGCAAGTGGCGGCGGGAAGGGAGGGAGCTGAGGCGGTGGGAGAGAGGTGGCAGGAGGTGATTGGGTGGAGGGAGCGAGAGGAGAGGACGCACTGTGACATCAGTGGAGCTGGGCGAGCTCAACGGACAAAATGAAGATGATGAAGTTGACGAAGAATATCTTCGACTAACGACCGGGTCGGGTAACCGTTGGGTGCTTCCGGTTAAATTTGGAGTTGGGTTAAGGGATGGAGGGTCCGGAAGCTAATCGGGTTCAAATGGATTTCGGACCCGTCCGATTCCGAAGTATAAAAGTCCACAGACTCATTGTGGTGCAAAATCCTGCAGGGTTCAGACCCGAGTCTCAAGATAAGCTTATAGATTCGCAGGAAGAAAAGAGTGAAATTTCCACAGAATTGAGTCTTTCTCTTACTGCCCAAAACTCATTTTATTGACAATACCAGAAACATGTACGGTATGTTCCCTATGCATACTTGTAAATAGCTGCTACATTCATGAGATGTCTAACAATGGTATGGAAGACAGATCTATGTAAAGCCTCCAATTGAATCCTAACATGCTTGCAAACTAGTCTGCCCGACATGTGACAAGTGCGGTTAGCTTGTTCTTCATTCTGTCGATGTAACCGTAGTAAGCCTCTCTCCATGACTTCTTTACGATCAGAGTGCCGCAAACACCCTAGAACCCGATGAAGAAAC
The DNA here is from genome assembly GCA_031216405.1 of Syzygium malaccense. NCBI lineage: Eukaryota > Viridiplantae > Streptophyta > Magnoliopsida > Myrtales > Myrtaceae > Syzygium > Syzygium malaccense. The sequence continues at coordinate 25,749,340 of CM062262.1, read as the reverse complement.
CGACTCCCATGCTCAGGATGAGCCCGAGGTATTCGAGATCATTGTCTACGTCTTCACTCTCGCTGTTTCCACCGCCATCGTGAGGAGATTGTGGCTGTTTCTCGTCTCCCGGCCATAACTCTAGCAATGGAATCCCACGAAGACCAACGTTACCCTCATAAATAGATGGGTCGTTGAGGGTTAGGAATTGGTTGGCCGTCGGGATTTTCCCCGAAAAAACATTGTACGACAAGTTCAAGTAATTTAGCATTGTTAAAGCAGTCATGCTCGGAGGAAGCGGCCCTGAGAGATTGTAGAGGTTCGAACTCAAGTCAACATTGGACCGATTGTCTACAAACATCAGAGAGGTGGGTGGCTTGCCAATGAGTTGATTATACGCGACATCTAGTTCATCTAATTGCAAATTCAGCTAGAAGAACCAATCGGGTATGTTTCCCGAAATGCTAGCGTTGTTCAACACCACGGTCTTGAGGTTGTGTTAATTCCTGAGCCAGGTAGGAAACTCGGGACCCAATTTGCAAGACCTGATGTTCAGGTACCTGAGCTTGAAGGGAGGAATCCAACTGGGGGATATTTCGAATGCCAAAGAAATGTTTGGAGACGCTTTATACAAGTCAAGATCTGTGAGGCTTGAGAGGTTTGCTAGGTGGCGCTCCGTCCCAACTCCTTCCAACAAGTTCTCTGAGAGATCCACCGCAACCAGTGTCGACAGTTGCCCTAAACTTTCTGGAATCCAACTCATCCTGTTGTGGGCAACGTGAAACTGTTTCAAAGACGACAAGTTTCCAATTGACTCTGGAATAGAACCCCAAAATGAATTCTACCAAAATCGGAGGTACCTTAAGCTCTTCCGGTTTCCTAGAGAATCTGGCAAGTTACCAGACAACCCATTGTTCCCCAAGTTCAGATTTTTCAACTTGCTATCGTTGCATCGAGCCAACCCATCAATAAAATCAGTTATCTCACCGGTGATTCTATTGACAGAAAGCTTTAGGACACTCAAATTACATAAGCTCCACAAAGATTTCGGAAGCCAACCTTCAAGGTATGATTTATGGGACATGTCAAGTTCTTGGAGGGATGCTAAATTAGCAAATTTATCCGGAAGCTCACCTCCGAGACTATTTGAGTTTAGATCAAGATGCACGAGGCTAGTGAGATTGAACAGCCACCGGGCAATGCAGAGTTGAAGTGATTGTTCAAGAGATCAAGGACCTCAAGCGTTGTGACATTGATGAATGGAAGAGAAAGAGAAAGCTTTGACAGGAAACATTTAGGCAAGCGCAACTCTGAGAGAGAAGGTAGCGAATTGATAGCTCGAAGCCAATAGTCCGCGGCTTTACTGAGATCCATGGCTCCGAGATTAAGGTATCTCAGGGAAGAAAGCCCAGGAAGCCAGAGAAGATCGTTTCGGCTCGATTGGGAAAAACAATTGCTGAGGTCCATATACTGCAGTTGCGAAAGATTCCCGAGACTAGGAGGAATCACTCTGCCAAAAGATGCTCCTGATAGATTGAGGTATCTCAACTGCTTTAGCGAACCGATGAATCCCAGGAGTTTGGTGCCTCCAAAATTGTTCATGCTTAAATCCAAGAACTTCAACTCTTTTACATCGAGCAGAGAAGGATTTATCTCACTCCCCAGAGCTTGTCTGGGCTTGAGATCACCGCTTAGATTATCATCCACATACGGGTTGTGGAGATTAATCTTGACGACTCACCCAGTCAGGTTGTTGCATACAATTCCTCTCCATTTCCAGCAATCTTTCCCGACCCACAAAGTGAGCCGGCCCGAAGGATCGGTGAAGCCACCTTTCAACTTGACAAGTGCTTCTCTTTCGTTTTTGGAGCAACCTGAATTGATTCCACCATTGGAAAGTGCAAATTTGACAGTTTCAGGAAATAGAAGAGTCCTGATAGGACCAGCACAGGAAGGAGATCAATGCACCAGATCCTATGAGCCATCCTAGCAGCCAAAACAAGAATAGACGGGGGTATTTGAAAGTTCAGATTTGCTTTGTTTAGACGTATAATATACTGGACCTGTGTCCTCCTATAATGCAAAATGAGGTTGCGTCCGTTATTGTCTGACACAACTTTGATTTGAATTGATGTCATCAATATAATTGGACATCAAACTAGTCAAGTGTCATCGACCATGTCAACAATACTGTTCTTGTTTTTCTCTTGGCCGGGAGACATTCTAGACTTGAATGACAGGTTCTGTTCTATGGTTTTTACGACATTGAAACGCCATCGGGATGCTTTTGTTTCTTGCCCACGATCAGACATATGTTAGAATTCAATAGTTCAGTACAAGGTCCACCGAACTCAATCGATCATGCTGTGTGGACTTGGAGCGCATGAATCGAGCTTATGTAGCATTTTCTTTTTCCTCCACAGCTAATGTCATGGGCAGGCAGTTGTTCAGGCAACATGAATTACGTACGCTGCATCTATTGCACACGTGCACACGTATATGCATCTCCAGGATACGCTTGCTTGTCCGTGTCATTTCTTGGTCTACATAATAGGAGCGAGAAGAGAAACAGCCGAACGCGATTGTAACTAGTCGATAGCGTTGGACAAGGAAGTGATGGAGGTCAACACACGTCAGGCTCTTTGAAGGGGATTGACCTTGGACTTTTGATAAGTTTTTAGGGCAAAACAGGAAACTGACAAATTTTCATTAATTCATGATTTCCACGTTTCGAAAATGCTGAAAACTCAATGCTAGTACGGACCAGCATTGAGCTTTCAGCTTTTTCAAGGCTAGTTTTCACCCAAAAGCCTCTTGGGGAATAATTGCCAAACACTCCAAATTTTTCCCGAGTGGCCTTTAGGCCTCAAAGAATTTCAAAATACTAAATCAAACGCACTTTTGCTCTAAGCCATTCACAATGACAATTTCTTTTGCCTGCCTAGGCGAGTACTTTGTTGCAAAGTGAAGTGGTGAGAGCTCAATCAAAGAACTCTTCTTCAGGACAGAGAGGAGACGTTCCTCGAAATCGCAATGAAGAAAAGACTTCTGAAGACGATATTCAAAAGACTACGTATCCAAGCACGCTCTTCCAAACCTGAGTGGCTTCTTGTCCAGAGGCCGACCCCCACGACAGCGAAAAATGATGTGAGGACTTTGACGAGGTCCCCTACGAAATGCGACGGTTGCACTACGCTATCTAATTTCTAGATGTCGTACTTCCCAACATTTACTACCAAAAAACATATAGAATTACAATATAAAGGCTTAGACCTTCCTTTCTATACAGAAGAGCACATAACTATAACACTTGATAGCAGAACTACACACGACAGTGCTGCAGATAGCCGCCGTACTGTCAAAGACCTATTGCATACATCATAAACTTCAAAAACCGTGGGCCCTCAAGACAAAATGAGTTCCTGCGCTCATCGATGCATCTTCATGGGATATCCAACCCTTCAAAAGGGTTATCGTGTCTTCAAAGCCTACTTTTACACCTCGATAGCCAAAGCCGTTTATGAAATAGTTTGGATATAAGGCCCACTTTTAGATCTCAATATACGGCTTGAAGGGCCGACCAATTTATTTTGCAATATGCAAATTGATCTCTAAACTTTTAATTTGTTCAATATGGTCTCTAAACTTTTTGATACATGTTCAAACTCGTCCATGGAAACATTGAATATTTTCATATAGTGTAGGAACTATTTTAAACACGTACCAAAAGTTCAAATACCACATTTAACATATTAAAAGTTCGGAGATCATATTGTACATTAAGTCAAAATTCAAAGACCATTTGTGTTATTATCACATTTGCATAGAATTCAGTCTTTCTCTTACTGCCCAAAACTCATTTTATTGACACTACCGGAAACAAGTATGGTATGTTCCCTATGCATGCTTGTAAATAGCTGCTACGTTCATAAGATGTCTAACAATAGGATATAAAAGACAGATCTACGTAAGCATCGAATCAAATCCTAACATGCTTGCATACTAGTCCGTCTAACATGCGATGAATGCAGCTAGCTTGTTCTTCATTCTGTCGACGTAACCATAATAAGCCTCTCTCCATGACTTCTTTATGATCAAAGTGCCGCAAACGCCCCAGAACCCAACAAAGAAACCGAGCCCAATGCTCAGGATGAGCCATAAGTATTCGAGATCATCGCCTCCATCTTCGCTCTCGCCATTTCTGCCGCCGTCGTCGGGAGATTGTGGCTGTTTCTCGTCTCCCGGGCATAACTCTGGCAACGGAATCCCACAGAGGCCGACATTGCCCTCGTAAATAGATGGGTCGTTCAGGGTCAGGAACTGGTTGGCTGTCGGGATTTTCCCTGACAAGTCATTGTACGATAGGTTCAAGTGATTCAGCTTTGTTAAAGCGGTCATGCTCGGAGGTAGCGGCCCTGAGAGACTGTTGTTCGATAGGTCCAGAGTCTCCAGCCATTCCAAGTTCCCAATGTCAATCGGTATTTTTCCGGTGAAATGGTTCATGGACAAATTTAAGGTCCACAACCTCACGAGGCTCGTTAACGCTTCAGGAATCTCCCCTGACAAGCGGTTGTCTGAGAGATCCAAACTGTTGACGAGGTAAAGAATGCTTTGACCGTATTGAATAAACCTTCCTTTGGCCACCAAGGTCAAGTGTCCCTCGTACCTCACCGTGTCTGCATCCGTGAGCTCCAATTTCAAGCCGGTTAAGTTTCTGATGCACGGCGGTATTGATCCTGACAAGTTGTTGTGCGAGAGGTCCACTATGTGGAGATTCGAAAGACGGCATATCTGAGGGGGAATTTTCCCAGTAAACGAATTGGACCGCAGGCGCAAAATCAGCAACGAAGGAATGCTCTCTACAATCCATGCTGGAATGTTTCCTGAGAACTTGTTCTCGCCTAGATCGAGACTGTCCAAAGAGCTGCAGTTCCGCAAGGAGGACGGAAGTTTGCCAGAGAGTTTGTTGTTACTAAGTATGAGGAACCTGAGAGAGGAAAGAAAGCCGACCTCGCTCGGTATTGGACCCGAAAGGCTATTGTTCGACATATCGAGAATATACAGGAAGGACAAGTTGCTCCAGAACAGCGGTATTTCTCCAGATAGGTAGTTGTTGGAGATGACTAAGGTTGTCAAAGTGGCCATATTCCCAATGGACAAGGGAATGGTACCATTCAGGCCATTCCAAGATATATCTAAATCTGTCAGGTTAGGCATGAGCTCACCGATGTTGGGAGGAATGGGACCCCAGAAACAATTATCTCTAAGATATAGTGTCGTCACGTTGGAAGACCAAATCGGAAGAGGACCTTCGTAGAAGTTCGAACTCAAGTCGACATTAGACTGGTCGTCTACAAACATCAGCGAGGTGGGTGGCGCGCCGGTGAGTTGATTATACGCTACGTCTAGTTCATCTAATTGCAGATTCAGCTTGAAGAACCAATCCGGTATGGTTCCCGAAATGTTAGCATTGTTCAACACCACAGTCTTGAGGTTGTTTTGATTCCTGAGCCAAGTAGGAAACTCAGGACCCAATTGGCAAGACCTTATGTAAAGGTACGTGAGCTTGAAGGGAGGAATCCAACCGGGGGCTATGTTGAATGCCAAGGAAATGTTTGGAGACAATTTATTCAAGTCAAGATTTGTGAGGCTCGAGAGGTTTGCTAGGTGGCGCTCCGTCACGACTCCTTCCCACAAGTTCTCAGAGAGATCCACCGCGACCAGTGTCGACAGTTGCCCAAAGCTTTCTGGAATCGCACTCATCCTATTGTTGCCAACATAAAACTCGATCAAAGACGACATGTTTCCAATCGTCCGTGGAATAGAACCTTGAAATGAATTAATCGAAAATTGGAGGTACCTTAACTTCTTCAGGTTTCCAAGAGAATCTGGCAAGTTACCAGACAAACCATTGTTCCCCAAATCCAGATTCTCCAACTTGGTATCATTGCATCGAGCTAACCCATTGATAAAATCAGTTATCTCACCAGTGATTTTATTGACAGAAAGCTTTAGGACACTCAAATCACATAAGCTCCCCAAGGATTTCGGAAGCTGACCTTCAAGGTACGAATTCTGGGACATGTCGAGTCCTTGGAGGGATGCTAAATTAGCAAGTTTATCTGGAAGCTCGCCCCCGAGACTATTTGAGTTTAGATCAAGATGCACGAGGCGAGTGAGATTGAATAGCCACTGGGGCAATGTAGAGTTGAAGTTATTGTTCGAAAGATTGAGGACCTCAAGGGATGTGACATTGATGAATGGAAGAGAAAGAGGAAGCTTTGACAGGAAACAGTTGGGCAAGCGCAACTCTGTGAGAGAAGGTAGCGAATTGATAGCTCGAAGCCAATAGTCAGCGGCTATACTGAGATCGATGGCTTCGAGATTAAGGTATCTCAGGGAAGAAAGCCTAGGAAGCCAAAGAAGATCGTTTTGGCTCGATTCGGCAAAACAATTGCTGAGGTCCAGATACTGCAATCGTGAAAGATTCCCCAAACTCGGAGGGATCGTTCCGCTGAAAGACGCGCCCGACAGATTGAGGTATCTCAGCTGCTTTAGCGAACCGATGAATCCCGGGAGTTCGGTGCCTCCAAAATTGTTCATGCTCAAATCCAAGTAGTTCAACTCTTTGACATCGAGCAGAGAAGGACTGATCTCACCCCCCAGCGCTTGTCCTGGCATAAGATCAGTGCTTAGACTATCATCCACATACGGGTTGTGGAGATTAATCCCGACGACTCGCCCAGTCAGATTGCTGCATACAATTCCTCTCCATTTGCAGCAATCTTTCCCGACCCACGAAGCGAGCCGGCCAGAAGGATCCGTGAAGCCACCTTTCAACTTGGCGAGTGCTTGTCTTTCACTTTCAAAGCAACCAGAAGCGATTCCCCCGGTGGAAAGTGCAAACTTTACAATTTCAGGAAATAGAAGTCCTGATAGGAGCAGGAGAGCAAGAAGCTCAATGCGGGAGACCTTATGAGCCATTCTTGCAAGCAAAACAAGAATAGACAAAAGGAGGGTAGTATCAGAAGTTCAGACTAGCATGTTTAGACAGATATAGGGGACTACTGCCCTCCTATAATGCAAAGTAGGCAGCGTCCACTGTTAGTCTGACTTGACTTTGACTTCGAGTTGATGTCATCAAAATATAACGTCGAACCAGTTGAGCGTCATCGACCATGTCATCTAAACTGTTCTTGTTTTCCCCTTTTCTGGAACGCATTTAAAACTTGTAGACTTGGATGACCAGTTCTGGTCTATGGTTTTTATAATATAGAAGCGCCATCCGGACGGTCAGAAGATTATATGTTCCTTGCCCATGTTCTTGAAAGTTGTCAGAATTCGATAGTTCACCACGAGGTCCACTGAATGAAGTTGATCACACTGTGAACTTGGACCGCATGAATCGAGTCTGTGTAACAATATTTTTTCCCCCTGCACAGCTAATGTCATAGGGGAGGCAGTTGTCTAGGTGACATGAATCACGTACTCTGCATCTATCGCGCAGATGCGCCCACGTTTACGCGTATCCGGGATTTGCTTGCTCGGTCGCGTTGTATGACGCCCTAGATTAACTCACCGAAGCCTACCAAGAGCCATTTCGGTTTATTCCTACCCTTTCGCTATCCTACAAGCCTGTCATTAGCCGCTCCTTATCCAAACCCTCTGGTCCCGGCAACCACTCTCCGCTCTCATCGGACCGGGTCGTTACACCATTGTTCCTTAGTTCAGGGAATAGGAGCGTAAAGAGTCCACAAGTGACAGAGATTGCATCTAGACGATAGCGTTGGACAAGGGAATGATGGTGGTCAACACACGCCAAGGGCTCTTTGAATGGATTGACTTGAGATTTATCTACGTATTCTCTGAGACAATTCACAATGGGCATTTTCTTTCTCTAGCTTAGGCGGCTGGAGCTCAATCAAACAACTTTTCTTCGGGACGGTGAGAATTTGGTGGGGGGAAGTTTTGGTGTTTTGTGCTTGGATGTAATGGAGAACGAGACGTTCCTCGAAATCGCAATGAAGGGAAAGACTTTCTCAGAACGACGTATTCAGCAGATGTGGCTTCTTGACCAAAAGCTGACCACACGGTTTGACTACGAAGACTCCTGGCATCCACATTACAATGGCTTGACGCCCAACGTAAAGCAATAGCATCACGCCTGCTTCTTCGATGAAGAAACCACGGTAGCGAAAAAGAATGTGAGGAACTTTACGAGGTGCTCCTCAAATGCCCCGGTGACCACCATTCCATCGAATTTTGGTGTATCATAGGAGAAATTACAAAAAAAAATTTCTAAGCCTATTGCATTTGTGCCAATTCAGATACTAATTTTTCAATTTGGCTAATTTAGTCTTAAACTTTTTTATGATTTGCCAATATAGTCATTCCAGCTAATTTTAGTCAGAAATCCTAACATAAACGCCGGCAATGCCACGTAGGACGGTTGGCACTGACGTGCACAATTTTTAAAATTTTCAATTTTTCTTTTTTTCATTTACTGTTTTTTTTCTATCAAGTCCGGCGACAGTGGCGAGGCTTAGAAGGAAAAACAGGAAAGAAAAAAGCAAAGAAAAAGAAGAAAAAAATTCAAAAGTCTGTTTACATCAACGCTAACCGTATCGCATAAGACGATTGACGTTCACGTCAACGATTTCCAATCAAAATTGGCTAAAAAAACTACATCGATAAATTATCAAAAAATATATAACCAAATTAATCACATTGAAAATTTTAGACGGCATAGATTTAAAACTTTTTTTTTGGTAATTTTTCCTATCTCGTCAAACGTATAAATTACAAAAATAACGACTTTGACCACTTCGTAGGCAGATCTACGGTGCAGAAACAGCCGCCGTACCGTCGAAGGCCAAACGTATCCATCATAAATCTGGAAAGGGACGTTGGCGTAACTTGAGACGACAGCTGGAAATTGACATAGAATAGAGCACAGACCGCTTGGCGCATGGGACTTACTCTGGAAATGACCCTCAATGCTGGAGCTTTCGGGACGAATACGCGCGGTCACCATGACCTCGCTTCCTAAATCGAAAAATTGTCGTGCCGATTCACCTGCTCAATAGATCCTTTAGATATAAGTCCACTGCTCTATCTAACCCCAAAAAATTTATCCATCATGGTTCATGGGTTTAGCTTTATTAAGGCTCCGTTTGTTTCACGAAAAATAACTTCTAGAAAAATATTTTTCGAACTTTCCAGCATTCGTTTGATGAAAAATAAATTAGTCATGAAAAATATTTTCCACCAATGGAAAAAAAACACCTTTAAAAGTAAAGAAAATATTTTCTGCTTTTTAGAAAGTGACAAACATTTTCCATATCTTCTTTCACCTAATTTTCTTTCAAATAACATATTTTATTTTTTCTTTTTTTTCTTTTTTTTAAATCGAGTCTTTTTTTTCTTTCTTTTTTTTTTACTTCTTCATTGGCCGATCGTTGGCCGCAGTAACGGCTAGCAACCGGCCACAGGCAAAGCGGAGCCTCGCCACAGGCCGGCGAGGCTCAAGCTTAGGGCCTCGCTAGATCGAGTAGGGCTCAAGCTCACCGGCCTATGGCAAGGCTCCACCTCGCTAGATCCAACGAGCTAGGCGAGGCTTGAGGTCGCTAGAGCCTCACCGACCTCTAGCGACCTTGGGCGAGGCTCTACTTCACATGCCAATGAAGACAAAAAAATAATAATAATAATTAAAAATTCGAATTTTTCTATAATTTTTTCTAGAAAATCATATCGGATACCGAACAGCAGAAAATATTTTCCAGTTCATTTTTAGGTTTTAGCCGAACATCGGAAAACATTTTCCAAAAACAGTCACATTTTGCAAATGAATCGAGCCTAAATCCCACCAACGGTTACCATCAAAGTTGAACCGCAGTAAAAGCCAAAGGACAAAGATCCCTCCAAGGAGATTCTCATAAAAAGTGTACTAGCTTTATCTAACACTAACCCAATATTCAACAACAGAGTTTCCTTTATAAATAACTGGTGTAGGTCAGTTAACTGCTTTTATCTACAAACTTAGTTTCGGGTCAGCTTAACTGTAATTGAGACTAAATGAGGAGATCACCCTCTATCTCTGTGTGTATCAGACCGCAATTAAGGGCATTTACCTCAATTAATAGCAGGTCAAACGAATGTCTGCTCCTCAAGGATCAATCGTCAGTACCAAAGTAACGATCACCGAACTCACCCATACCCGGAATAACACGGAACTCTTCATTCAACGCAACATCAATCTCTGAAGTCACAATTTTCAAGGAGGGGAATCTTTTGGAGACGCAATGGATTCCTTCGGGAGCCTGCAGTTATGGCAGCAGTAGGATAAGCCAGACTTGATTTGCAAGAAACTACAGTGATTAACATTATGAAAAAACCACTCACAGAGATGAGATTCAGGAATATTATGTGGGATTCTGGAACTCCTTTCTGGATGAGCAGCTCGATTGCTTGGTTAGCAGAATTACCTTCCAAAATAGCCATCAGAGAAGTACGTCCATCAATGCCATGCATAAAATGAATGCGAAGAAAAGCATAATAGCATTGTCTAGTTGCATCAGCTGCGTTGTTATCAATTTCATCAGCTACAAAGATTTGAAACCCTTCAAAGGAATTCCAACTCCAGAAAAAGACAAATTAACTGACATTCTTCGAATCATTTAACCTATTCCTCCTGATACACAGTTCTTGGCACATAAAGTAGGCATGGAATTAAGGATCTATAACGCAGACCTCCTTGGGCATAAAATAGTTCAAGAATCTTTCAAGGATGACACGATCTGTAGTTACCTGTAGCTAGAACCGGATCTAGCAGCAAAACATGACGTTCAGATATATCCTTGGGAAGCTTCTCATATATAAGCTGCTCAAAATACATCCAGTGCACGGATCACACTCATAGAAGTGCATTGTCCCCGTTAACAAGAAAACAGCAAGCAACTAAGAGGAAAATACGTCAAATGGAGAGGCATATGCACCTGTTTCCCATTGTCTCCATCTCGGTGGATAAGAATTTTTCCAATTTTTATTCCTTTGCAGCAAGCACGTAATGCATTTTCCATGCTCTCTCCACTACACAGACAGAGAATATCCCAAGCATTAAATCAGCATTAGTTTGACATTTATAACTGCAGCCCAATAATAAGCATGCTAAATGTAACCATTAGTGCAAAATGAATATCCATCTTCACTAGTAACCTTGTTATGGAGTTTGAAATGGCAGAAGAAAGCTGAAACTAGACATATCTGATAGGCAGAGGAAGTAAAAAGTAGTGCGCAAACAGCCCTATCTTTTTCATAAAAAATTCAGTTTAAGTTAAGCCCTATATTGATGAAGAGAACCATTCAATTAGAAACCAGGATCGAAATCTGATAGATGCTAAGTGATCCATGTAAACTATCCTTTTGCTCGCACCAATTCTCTCTAAGAACCAGTACCTTAATCAAGGCTCACCTTCGAACAATAGAAACTCCACATAATTTCTTGCAAAAATCAACTCCAGTATATAATGATCCTGAAACAACATAATCAGAAAAAGTATAAGAAAAACGTCATGAGCAGGAAAAAAAAAACTATACTCAAAGATGATGGAGTTTGTATAACTTATCATTTTCCAAGCTTGGAGCCACTTAAAATTAAACACAAGCCAATGAGCTATAACTATCAAGACAAGTAAATAATAGCGGAACTAGTGGTCACCTTTGTGACAGCTTCCTCTAAATTCCATCTGATTCAAACCAGCACAATGAGAGATCTAAACAGATTAAGAGGCAGATACCTGTTGGAGTAACCACTTGTTTCTCAGTAAATGGCAAATGACCAAGCCCATGCTCTACCACCTGAAAATCAAGTTTAGTAACGGAGTTCTGATAATGCTGATGCAGGGATGGTAAAATCTGTTTGCAATTTGTACTCATGCAGGTACCAGCCGAATAAGTCGATCGGAATAGAAGACAAAATCATGCTTTGATATGTCGCGATCTCGAATCAGTGTGTGCATGCCTCTTATCTGGGAAAAACATATCCAGATCAACAATTACCAAAGACAACGGAGCAATTACAAAGAATACAACCAACTGAAGAGAAGGAAAAATAAAGAGGGAGGCGGGGGTGGGGGGGTGGGGGGGTGTGGGGGGTGGTGTGGTGGGTGGGTTGAGGTGCGGATAAGGGGAGATCATATGGCTGTTAGGAGGATGGGTTGGGGTTCATGGTGTTGTCAACGAGAAAAAATACCTGAAATGTCGATTGAATAACATATACATTCGAATATATTTTGCATAGGTCATGCTGACCAAGCTTTGTACGAATATGTTGCACGATCAAATCAATTGCAACATGATTGTCACCTCCCCTAGGTATAATTACATCAGCATACTTCTTTGAAGGAAGAACAAAATCATCGAAAGCAGGCTTGACAAACTTTGCGTACTGCACAATTTAAATGACAACTGTCATATAACTGCAAATATACGCAGCCAATTTCAGTACATATGCACACAAAAAACATAGTAAGCAGCTTGTGAGAGAGACAGAGCAACGTCACAAAAAACTCAAAACGCCTCAAAAGGGTAGATATTCTTAAGCCATAAAGCATAGTGAGTTAAATCATTGAAAGCCGGGGATGTCACTGAGCAGGCCCATTTCAAATTTTCCTTTCCTTTTTGGCTTCCTCAGCCTGATAATGAAGCTATAATTAGTGCACTAAATGTTAAAATACAATCAACACAGGAAGCTTATTCTCTTTCCCACACTTCTTGGAGAACTTAGTATTTCTATTTAGAGGGAGAAGATTCTCAAAATAACAGCAAAATCAATTCTTGTTTTAGTAAGGTTGCAAATACAAAGATTCTCACATACTTATCGTAACAAAACAAGATCGCCTTACCTGTTCAAGGACAGAATCTATATCTCTACCCCTCTCAACTGTGTCACGTCTTATTCTTCGAGCCAGCCTCACATCAGCATCTATAGCAAATGAATCATGGAAAAATTACCTATTTGAAAATCCAAGAGACACAGCAAAAAGAATCCACTTCTCCTTGAAAAAATAGAACAGTCACTTAAACATTCAAATTCGAGATCAGATTAATTAAAGAACATCAAATATAAAAGTGCTCTGGATAGAGTATAAAGAGAATAATTTTAGAGTTTCGAGACAATTTATGTTTAGATCAACTCATACACTGATACCAAGAAATGGTATAAGAGAAGACAAAGTTTATAAGAGTACTATTTAAACATTTTAAGGCAACCAAGAAAATAAATGAAAACGAGCCTGTTGAAAGACCGTTCAGCAAAATGCTCTGAGATTCTTAACAGGATAAGTGAACTACGAGAGTGAAGGGAAAATTGCTTTGTGAAAACCAATGAAATAGCAGAGCATATCTTAAATACTGTTAACAACGATTCTTTGCAAAGCCATCTCATTTTTGTCATCATATACTGATGGAATTCATCCTTATTTTGCATAAAATTATTCTCGCGAAGATATAGCACTTTCTCCACTTTTTTCTCATGATCAGGTTTTAAATAACAGATCGATTCTTTCACTCTCTTGTGATATCAAATTTACACCAAGAAGTGGAAAACTCTAACGAAAAAGTAAACTTCCGAACTACTGCGTATTTTAACTTTGAGAAAGTTATTTTGGGTTTCCATTGGTGGTTACAAAGTACATCCAACCACTGTACTTTCAATAAAGTAAGAGCAGACGGCACAATTAGAAGCAGGCATTATATGTACATATAGGCCTCTGGGAACCTTTCTTTTCTCCTTTTTATGTGATTTCATACCTGTGTCAACAAATATTTTCATGTTCATCAAATTTCGTACTCTTTGATCATGGAAAACCAGGATTCCCTCCAAAATAATTACATCCGATGCATTCACCTGACAACAAAATCATACTCACATCATTAAAGAGAATCCTACAAATTCTTCAGAGTTCGAAAGAATTTGAAACAGGTCATTTTAAACAATGAGAAGGGGCTAAGACGCCAAGTCTTCCAGTTACAGTGCTAGCACTCTTTAGTCAGTTTTGATGGTTTTGCCCCTTGTTCCCTTTTTTCAAGTTATTTTACAAGGGCTAGAAAGTGTAAGCAGAGGCAGCACAATCCTCTCATGTAACTACGTATTCCAGAGTATTATGCTGGACGATAGAAACCACGTGGAAGTGGTCAGACAAAACTTTAATAACTGATGAAAAAGGTTGTGGACTAGGTACCTGACGAAAGCTATCTGAGCAGCGACGATGAGTCTTAAAATCATATATCGGAACCTGATAAGATTGACCGGATTTGAGCTTTTGAATGCAGTCTAGAAGCTGATCGGTGTCAAAAGCATCTAAAGAAAACCAACAGACGGTTAAACGTATCTCTCAAATATTCAGTCACGGCTTGTACAGAAAAATATACCATACTAGACAAGATTGATTCTAAAACAAGCTTTAACAATCAGGGCCAGAAAATTACCAGGATGATCAAAGTTATACTCATGAACCCGCTCCGACTCTTCAGGGGTCAAACCACGGTAAAAGGAATCCTTTTCAAAAAAACTAAAACGTATCAAAATGTTAACAACACATATCCACTTGACCACTACCACTATATGCAGCTTGCTACATTGGTACTATAACAGCTCGTAATCATACGCCCGGAATAGGAAAGCAAAACCAAGCGGCACCTGGTTAAGCAGCACGACGCGGTGATCATGAAGTTGCTGTATAATCCTGTCACAAACTGTGGTCTTGCCGGAAGCAGTACCTCCGGAAACACCTGCACACACGATCACCAAACAAGAGGAGATGAGGAGCAGCAGTTACACCGGAAAGACAACATCATTCGCCTCGAGGCGACGGCGACAGCAGCACATCTCCGCGCAGTACATTCCCCCAAACACATCGACATGCAAGCAAATCCTTACACTCAGGGCGGGCGCTAAGCAGCACGGCATCCTAAAGCGAACTCTCGCAACCCAAACTCACACTCAGAGACGCCGAGCACCGCGTGAAAATGCGCAGAAAACGCCGACGCAATCATCAAATTTCAATTCGAATGCGAGTAAAGCTAAAGCAAATCTCGGCCTCCGAACCGCATGACGAAGCAGTCTCCGGCGAACAACGGGATCGAGGAGAGGAGAGGAGAGGAGGGATTAGGGCGAGTCACCGATGAGAAACGGCTCCCTCTGCCTGGGAGTGCCGGGATCGGGCTGGCCGGCAGAGAGGGCGGAGGCGGCGGCGGCGGCGGCGGCGGCGCGGGGGGAGGAGGAGGGCGAGGAGAGGAGGCCGTCCAGCCGGAGGCCGGAGAAGTGGAACCCGGAGGCCTCCTCCATGACGTAGTCGATGGCCAAGGGCTCCTCCGGCATGGCCGTTGCTCGCTCCGGCTCGATCAAGTCCCGACCTCGGCGGGAGTGAAGAGTTTCCGGCGAGCCGCCGTGGATCGCGACACGAGCGGCGTTGAGTGACAAAAGAATAAGCAGCGGTCGTTTTGCTTATTTAAAGGCATGCTGGTTTACACCTTAATCCAGAGCAAAATCAAAAATTAAAAAGAAAAATCGCAAAATATTCCAAGCTATGCCTTTCAATTTTTTCCTATGACATAGAATATCTCAAGTACATTTACTCTCCGTCAAGATTTTGTTAAATAATTTTCATTTAAAATAATATCGATTTTATTTCACTCAAGTCACGTGAGCATCATATTAATAATGTTTACTTTTTAGCGTCTTGCTTGCTTTCTGATGTCCATATAAGCAAATTTTTAACAGTTCTCATTAACAGAACTTTGACGGAGGGTAAACGTATCAAAGTGAGCATAAATTAAGAGTTGTAGTGTCTTTTGCCCTAATAATATGAAGGGTTAATACCACGAAAAACCCTCAAACTGGTACATCTGCAACAAAGTTACCTCAAACTAATTTTTTTTACCACCAAAAACTTCAAATTGATACACATGTGATAAATTTACCCAAAACTAATTTTTTAACTGCCAAAAACCCCTGACTAGTACATTTGTGATAAAGTTACCATCCGTTAAATTGAATTAATACCATGAAAAATCACAAATCGGTACACCTATGACCAACGGAGGGTAAAACCCCAAACCAGTACACATGTTAACTGATATTCAACTTAGAAATTTGACGGTAAAATTTAACGAAAATTAACGGAAGGTAAAATTATCACAAGTGTGCCAGTTTGGGATTTTTTGTGGTCAAAAAATTAGTTAGAGATAAATTTATCACGACTTAATACCCTTAAAAACCTCCAAATTTCTGTCATGTCCAAATTCTACCATAAATTTTCTTTTATCCCATAAAAAACGCTCAACTTTATATCATTTCCCGATTTTTTACCATAAATTATTTTTGTCTTATGAAAAATCCCAAACTTCAGTCTTGTGCCAATTTTATCCTAAAATTTTTACAGTCTCAAAAAAAATATCAAACTCTTACTCGAGTCACAAATCTACCCCCATTAACTCTCTGTCCAAAATTTCTCATCGACAACCGAGAGATGGAAAACTCCTGAGCGCGAGCTCTCCGACCGCAAGAAATGGAACATTCCCAAGCATGAGAGATCGAAGACCGAGTGCAAAATCCATAAGAGCAATTTTAGCATAAGGTTAATGGATAGCAGATTTAGAACTCAAGTAATAGTTTGTGATATTTTATGAGGCAAAAAAAATTAGAGTGACATTGAATTGGACCTGAAGTTTTGATTTTTTTTATGAGACAAAAAAAGTTTGTGCTAGAATTGTTAGTAGACTTAAAGCTGAGGGTCTTTTATGAAACAAAAAAAGATTAAAGTAGAATTGGAACTGAGCCTAAAGTTTGGGATTTTTTATAAGACAAATAAAATGTTAGGGTAAAATTGGAACTGGATCTAAAGTTAGGGATTTTTTGCGAGATAAAAGGTAGGATTTGAACAAAAGCTAAAGTTTGAGATTTTTTAGGGTATTAGGCCAATCTGTCACGGGTTTACCCACCTAATATGAACTAAAATGTAGAGATTTCGTGGCACTCCTCTCTATACTTGGGATGTGCAAACAACCAGAGCATCCAAGCCTTCTTCTTTTCTAACCCTTTTTTGCACGACAAGTCCATAAAATTGGGAATGAGATGCTGATCGTGAAAGATTTTTTTCCTTCTCTCCTTTTCCGTGCTCTTTTTCTTTTCCCTTTGGTTCGGTTCGTCCGTAGAGAACAGAATCCGATCCACCATGAGAATGGCATCTGCGATGGGCGATGGGAATCATGGGATCACATACTTAACCTTGCAAAGCTACGATGGCGCGTAGTTACGGCTCTTATACGAGTCCGCCGTAGTCTATACGTCCTTTGTACAAAGAAAGAGACGTAGACCATGCGCTCGACTCTCGTGGTACGACCGATCAGGCTCGACGAATTTCGTGCACTAATTTTAGCAATGGGGCGGATGGCTAGAAGAAGCGAAAGCAAAATGGTCGTGTCGCGTTCATTTCCCCTCGATTCCTATTCGTAAAGATTTGGCTACGGTCGCTGGGAGTTTTACTGCTGGTTTTTGAAGAAAGACAGCACTTGGCCATACACCACGTCTTTGGCGTTCACTCCCATTATGAAATCGGCGTGAGCGTAGTCTTCGATGAACTGGACGGTGAGCTTGCCGACGTCGTGGAGCTTGAGGCTGTCGAGCAGGCGCTCGACGTCCCGTGTGTCGGAGAGCGCGTCCCGGCCCCCGTAGCTGAGGAAGATTGGAAGGTCGCGGGGGATGTTGGAGAGGTTGTACGCCGGTGGCCACACGCCCCCGTAGTGCATCACGTTGAAGATGGGGTTCCCATAGTCGTACTTCGCCAGCACGCCGTCGCGAACCGCTGCGAGCAACGACACCAATTCGTTTTTCAAGTGATCGTGAGTTCCACGCCAGAGAAATGTAGACAGGCAATTTGAATGAGCATTGATCATGAACATGTGCTTTCTGCTTAAAACACTCTGAGAAAATGGGATCGATCGTGCATTAAACCTACTTTGAGACAAATGCACCAAGTTCCTGGTCGACGTCGATTGCGGTTCGTTCTCCAAAAAGAGATCGACGGTGGAAACATTGAGACAGCAGTTTTGGCCTGGGATCGATCAGTCGAAATCAGCATAATCAGCTTAATCCTTCCCAATTTGAGATCAAGAACATATCTCGCACGGCGAAGTAAGTTAGTACCGGTCAATGCGGCTAGTAAGTCGTAGCAATCGACACCAGGATAAGCGCACAAGGCCTGGAGAAAGTTAGCCACGGGCTCGCTGCGACCAAAATATAAATGCACAATCATACAGCAACAGAAAAGAGGAGACGGACGAAGCTTTGAATCAACCGTAAGAAATTCTCGAAACTTTTGCTGTTCTTTTTCCTTACCCTTTTGGATTGAACTCGGCCAGTCCGAACAACGTGGTGATCTGTGAATGATGCAGAACCATCAAATGCAGCTCCCTCAGGCATCATGGTGGACATGTATGTATGCACAAAATGCCCCTAGTTCTCTAATTGCAATGAAAGGGAAATAGCCGAGGGAATCATCTGCCTGCTCACCTCGCCGAGAAAGGCTTTGGCCGCGGCGACTCCAAGGGCGGTGGTCATGTGGCTGAGATAAGCGATGGGGCTCAACAGAGCCGCCGATTGCAGCTTGTCCACAAGTCTCCCTTCTGATAAGGATGCCAAAACTGTCAAAGTTCCCTGGAATTAGGAAGAAAAATTTACCCAAAACCTCAGATCTGCAGTACAGATCATGTTGCTTGAAAGGAAAGGCACATCGATTGCATCTTCCTTCTGTCATATAAGGACGATTCTACTGTTCCATTACCCCCCACGATGCATTTTACCGGGGCATATAACATGCGAGCATATACGTGGCGTACGACTCGATTCCAGGAAGCGTGATGAAAATAATTTCTTACCAAAGAGTGGCCGACGTAATCTATCTTCTTCCCAGTTTTCCCGTGGATGAAGTCGAACACGGCCGGTAGATCGAATGCCACTAGTTCGTCCCACGACCAATTCCAGAAATCCTGTCAGCAATTCAATTACCAGTCCATTTGACGAAGCACAATTCTTCGGCATTCACTGGTTACAACTACAACTAACGTGAAGATACCATTCAAATTTAGTACACACGAAGATTCTGAACGTTAGGTGCACTAGAAAATAAGGGGCAATGAAAATTTACATAGAACTCGTTTTGTGGCTGATGCAGCGGATAAATATAGGCTCAAAACTTACATCGATCAGGTGCACCGTGAGAGAATCTATTAGGTGAATGTTGGACATGCACCAGAATGAATCTAGACTATCGAATATAGTGGGTCTCGCTAACGAATCCGATGACTGCCGACTCGTCGAGAAATGGTTTTTGACAGATCGCAAAGCGACCATATCATATCTAGGCTCGAAATCTATACGGGCTCGAGCTCAGGTGCGATGCCACTTGCCACGGGCTGCGTGACTGGTGTCGGGCCCAATTAAGTATTCCCTACTCGAGGATAAGTGACGCGACGAATCCAGCAAGGGTACCAAACTAGATGTGAATCATCTAATCTAGCAGGACTCGGGTGGGGATTCACATGAAGCTCGCCACTTTTCGATAATACGAATCGAGCTGATTAAATTTAGAGAGAGATGCACCACTCACGGGGTCGGCGGGGTCCAAGGAAGTGTGGCGCCTGCTGAATTGGGTGCCTCGGGTGTTGGAAATCCACACATCGAACCCGTTGTCGGCCAGAATCAAGGGCAGGTCCTGCTCCGGTGGGTTCAGCAGCCATGTCATCCCGTCCTGCAGCTCGCAAACGTACCGCCGTGAAAAGGTAAAACTCCATCTTCGGGACGAAAAACATGCGAAGTGATAAACATGCTAATGAATCTCGTCTTCTACGAGGAACCAGAGATATTATTTAATGTTGTGGCACGTAGCGAAGGAGGAGACACATCACCTAACTTCGCATGCACTGCTCTGCACAGCGCTTGCGTATCTAATTGGCGTTACGCCTGAGACGCTGCGCAATCCTGGCGGATCGTACGGAATTTGGTAAGAAGCTTGTCGCCCGGATCCTCCTAATTTTCAACCTCAATTTGGTAAATACTTCAGAGGCCGAAAAGAAGAAAGATCGAGCCGACTGTTCATGGTCGCCGGTGCCGTCGCCGGCCAAGCTCGGGCAACTGCCAGACCTGAACCCCGGCCCGAGCCGAGATGGGTAAAGGACTGAGGCGGGGCAAGAGGTCTATCGCAAGCCCTGCCTGGCACCCGATCTGGCGTCCCCATCTATGTCGGAGTCCGGCGACGGCCAGCGGCGCGTCGGCGTGGCAGCTTAATAAACTCAAAAGGATGCTTAATTTAGAAAATTCGTGTTCAACTGAGTCAGAGAAACTTTAGAAAGTGGAGATACCAGTGTCGTCGTGCGAGCACTAATTAATGCTAAAGTGCCGTGAATCGTGCCCACCTTTTGGAAATTTAGGAAAAAGGCGATGCATTATCTGTACGCTGTTCACTAATGGTGTCCCCTCAAACCGATCGATGCTCGGCGATCGTCAAATGCCTCGTCAACGCCAATGATGAACCCTCGACACGCTCGTTCTTCTTACCATTTCATGCGAATTTTGAAACATGCGATGTTCAGATGCTACAACAAAACAAGGACGTGATGACAAAAATAGCTTCTCGCACTGTTTATCCTGTGGTCAAACAGAGAGCATCGCTTTCACACTATAAAGACTCGGAAAGCTTCGGCTCCGTTCCCGAACGATACGCCTTTCTTGCCACTCGGAGGCCATCATGGTCAAGGAGAGGTCTCCCGCTCCACCACTAATTTCCTGGTCCTTACTCTCCGGCAATTTCTTCGAGCGTTCAAGCGTCTCTTGTTTCTCGTGTCGATTCGACAATAGCCAATCGCGCATCGAAAGGGTAATGCATATGCAGCACAGAATGAATGAGTCCGGCGGTCTCGAGCCAGGGAATAAGGCACTCACCACGAGGACGCCGTGCTGTAGTAGGACTGGCTGCTTCTTGGTGCCGCCCCCGCCGCCCCCCCCGGCTCGGCCTTCTGGTATCCTTTGCACGTTTAGTATGTATCCATCCTGAGTGACCACCTGAAAACAGAACGCCCAACGAAAACAGAGTGTTAGACACGTTACTCATCATCCTCGCGACGTACGTCCGAAGATGCTACCCTAATCTCATTCTGATGGATGAAGCTAATCAAGGTTTTAAAGGTTTTCGCGAGCTGCTCTTAAATTACATCGAACTCCTGGCACTGGTAACCATGTATCGCGACAGACGAGGCGCATATGCCCGCAGCAGTCGGCGGGTCAACAATGCCGCCGTCGCCGCCGACGCCGAGCGTCGAACCGCGGCTCGAGCCCCGGGCTACGCGCGGCTCCACCGCCAGGACCAGGAGGAAGCAGCCCAGAGCCAAGCTCGGGAAGCCACTCACGCTCATAACCATCGAGTTCCTCTCTTCTGGGGTGTTGGGGTTTTCTGGGTCGAAGGAGATGAACAGCTGAGAAACCACAAGCGCGCACGGCCCCTTCTTTATATAGAGGAAATTCTCGGGGGAGGAAGGAGAAGAAGAAGAAGAAGATAGAGGAGGGGAGGCGAAAAGAGCAGTGGGAAAAGGATTCGCTTTCGTTTCTGGGTTTCTGCAAAAGGGGGTCTTGTGCGTATTTACTGGGATATTTCTTTGCCCAAAAGGGCACGGGGTTTTTCACGTTCCGAGGGAAGAACGAGCGGAAATGATGACGGAAGAAAAACAAAGGGAGATGGACAGAAAGAGAGAAACACGACAGAAAAGGGATCGATCACTCGTGGGTCCCGATCGGCCCCACCATATGGCAGCAACCAACTAGGGAAAAGATAGACGGATGCCCTTTGCATAGCTCTACCTGAGTTTTTTGAATCCAGCTGTTTGCGTTTCTTTCCGAAGAAAGCGCCTGTTGCTGAGGTGCATGGATTTTCCTAGAAAGTTTTGTATGGCTTTCGTTCTTCTTTTTGTTGGCCGAGCTGATGTGATCTCGAGAATCCATTTGGTACGGTTCTCCCCGAAGGAATTTCTCGGCCGTGAAAAACGGGTGTTGCGGTTTTCATAAGGTTGTTTGACGAAGATTCCATAGATGCCCAACCAATCGAAAAGCATCGAAGAGAAAGATCGCGGAACTATTGGCATTGCTCGGAAGTTATGCCGATTATTGTCGAGGGCAGTAACATCTCAACCGTGATAAATTCATGATAAATTCCGAATGAGTAAGGAAATATTGTAGAGAGAACCTCTTTTCAAATGATGCTCTGTAATTGTGACGGATGAAGTAATATGTGACTATTTCGATCGAAAAGCTACTGGGCAAACGTAACTTTACAGATTATGTCAATCACATGTAGAAAAACAACGATACACACCCCGGGTGTCCCTAAAGACATCGGAATTTCTGAGAGCCCCGTCAGCTGTTGCGTACATGCGCGAGCAAATAGTTCAATGTACTCATGTGAAACGGCATCATGGCCACGGAGTTTCGATTCAGTGTTGGGCAATGTCACCAAAGAATGGTGTAAAAATAGTCTAGGATCTTCAAGAGAGAGAGAGAATCAATAAAGAAGGGTTATTATACCCGAACAATATGCATAGGAAAGAAAATTATGTATCTTAAAAAATAACGAAATATCAAATAATATCCATAATATCTAATAATATCTCTAACTCTAACAATATTTTCTAAAGTTACGTTTGGTAGTCCAAATTTGAATCCGGATAAGATAACAAGATATCCTATCTACTATTTGGCGAAAATAGTGATAGCTCAAAATGGTTTGGATAAGATAATTATCTTATCCACTATTTGGCGAAAACAGTGATAGCTCAAAATGGTGCTAATCTCGGTCGTGTGAGATTACAGGGATGCTACCCTAGATTTGGAAAATATCACCTCTGTGAGCAAGTGGGATTTTCAAATATTTTGAATCTTATCTATGATTGCCCCAAACCTGGAAAATGACTTTCACAATCCGAAGGATATTTGAAGGATTTATAATCCCACCTCATCCTATCCTATCCCATTTCAAATCTGAGCGACCAAACGTAACCTAATAGAAAAATCTATAACATAAATATACTTAATCAAATGGCTCATTTATATCCGATACAATTTTTGGAAATATGTAATTCCATGAATCACTTATGAATCTAAGTGAAATAGCATACGCAATCAAGATCCTTGAAGTGAATTGCACATACGAAACTAAGTAAACACGTCTTTATGGGTATTGGGTGGTCTTGAGTCTCTCCAAAAGCTAACTCAAAATGTGAGACTTTCCCTTCATAATTATAAATTGACCACATGCCCATTTTTCACAAGAAATGTGAGATAACCCACACAATTTCCCCTCATACATCAAGTTTAGGTTAGAGCCGTAACAACCCTCTCTGAGTGACTATTGGATCTAGACTTATTGATAACATGGGTGCTGATATGAATGTTGAGTGGTATTGGGCCTCTCTCACCCCAAAAGCTAACTTAAAGGGTGAAACCTTCACTAAGACTTATAAACTGACCACCTGTCTTATCTGTTAACCCCAACATGCCATTGGCGGCCTTACGTGTAGCTAGCGAAAAAGGGCACGAGATCACTTGCATCTCGTGTCTCGATCAGCAAGAGCAGAGCATCGCACCAACATTCCATTGTACATTAAACGTAGCCTTTCGTCTTTGGGAGTTTGGGTTTGCCTTGGCAATGGTGAGTTATCTTGAAGGATCAAGACTTTCAGTGTGAACTGAAACTGGTGAGTTCGACCCTATTCCAGGAACATAGCACGAGTTCCATTGTCTGGCTCGGCCTCGCATGGCCGCGACTGTCTCCTTCACCTGCTCTCTGCCACCCAGCACATCTCCAATAATGGCTCAATTATGCTCTCGATGCTAGTCTCGATCCCTTTCCCGCTAGTTCAAATGGTGTGAACATTGTCTGAACGGCAGCAGTGCTTAGCAAAAGAAATAAAAGCTGGCTGGGATTGTTAGCTCCTTTTCGCGGTTTTCATCGACATGGGAGTTGATCCAAGATGCGATAGTCGACTTGACGTACCCGAAAAGGCCAAGTAGTGCGAATACGGGAGCGGTTGGTGAGCCGACGCGCATGGAATAGAATTGGGTCTTAAAGATTGGCGAAAAAAAGAGAAGCTGGCGAAAAAAAGATTGGTAATGGAATCGCATATTGTCCTAAAAGCTGATCATGTGTGTTTTGTGCTTTTGGCAAATAAAATTCTTTTCACATTGATCCACTTTATTACCTCCTTAGATCACTCTCCATGTGCAGCGGGGCGGGTACTATCTTTCCCGGAATTTTCGTAAGTAGAAATACCGAAAATCCCCTTGAAATGGTGCCCGGTTGTCGAGAGTTCCCTTTAGATTTGATTTTGTTTTCAAAACACCCTCTGAAGTTGATCATTTTGACTCAATAACTCCCGAACCGATACCGTTTTCCGGAATTCCTCCACGGACTTAACTTCGTTTAAAAATGTCCCTAACTTGATCACTTTGACCCAATAACTCTCCTGAGCTCATCATCATCGAAAATAATGGCTAGCCGATGAACATGTGCTCGTCACATGCACATTTTGCACCTTTTCCAGAAATCTTTCGGTCCAAAAATCATCGTAACCCTAAAACCCTAAATTGAAATTTAAAAAAAAAAATACCCAATTCACCTTTCGTGGCCCGTACTTATTAATCCAAATGTTAGGCCCACGGGCTTATTCATCCATAGGCTGAGGGCCTGAGGCCAAGCCTGCAAATCTCACCATACATAGAACAGCATTAATTGAGCATATCAATTTACCGGTCAGCAAAATTGTTGACTTGATTTAACAAATTATTAGTTCAAGAAACAATTGACATGCGGGAGGAATGCCACCAGAAAAAGACCAAGCAAAATGCGAAACTTCAATGACTGATGTAAGTCCCAGCCGATCGATGCGGGTGCCCGTTAAGGATATGTAAGTTCTTTGCTGACTCTAGAATGCATATGGCTTTTCGAGTATCATACTGACAGCGGAGAATGAAGAGGGAAACAAGTTGCAGCAGCCAAAAATCTGTACAAGTCATTTTTTACATGATCATGGTGAATATGTGTACTAAGACCGCATACATTTTAAGAACTTAATTCAAGCGTCTCAGGATCATTCTGTGTAATATGTACATGTGTGAGTACACAAACACAAGTGTGTATATATATCAAAGTGGCAACCAGAGTACTGGTTATAAGGTTCTAACCATGTATAGCTGTGGCAGGGGTCATCTTCCTTCTTCTTTTACTAGAACCGCCACATGATACCAAGCTCAAAAGGCAACCCTGAAATGGCGTGACATGTTTCTCCTCGATGATCATCGAACTTCCACCAGCAGTCCTCTTGCTGCTGTGAACAGAGTTAGCCCCAGATGCACTAGAAATCCCTCGTGCCGGGTTTGTGGGGTTATTGGAAAATTTATTGTCACCATCGATACGTTGGCCACCTCGGAAATTCTCCTGGAAATGTTCAGCCAATTTCTTTTTGCCATCAGCTGGAATAGGTTTGGGAATGGAACCCAGTGTTTCGTCCTTAAAAAAGGTGGTGATCCTTTGAGGTGTGCTCGTAAAGAAGCTATCATGGACCGGAGTATTTCCGCGAGAAGGAGTGAAGTCTGCAGTGAGAATAAACAGAAAAGAAGAGTTCAATCTTTTTCTGACTGAATCATTGAGAGGCACTGAAAGAAAACTAAGTTGTAGTGCTCAATGCAAACTCTGTTACATTCACTCCAGAAAGGATGCAGTTTGATAAAGACATGACGAGAGATCTGTCAATGGTAGACCACGATGCAATTAACATTAGAAGGAACCAATTGCTCTCGTTCTATATCCAATTGAAAGTCGAAATATGAACCCAGCAAGAGGAAAACTTTAGGAGCATAGCTGCATTTAATAGTCTGAAGAGCTTAATATATAGATGCGATGTCTCACATTGTACTTGGAAGTTGGAACACAATTATTATCATCAAGAAACTCATCACAGAGAGATCCAACTTACAGAAGTTATATTGATTGAATAGCATAAAAAATAATAATAAAAACCTTTCCCCTTACCGCCTTTTACACTGAAGAATTCATCTTCACAGTCCGACTCCATCCAGGCTTGAGAATCAAAAAAGTTATCCTCTTTGCTGCCTGACCACAGAAATACATCAATCAAGTTCGAGCACCAAGAAGTAGGAGATACGGTGCATCGCAAGCAATAGAAAATTACAGTCACCCATCAGACATCACTAAAAGATGATTGCAACATCAACCGGTTAATATAAGAGGACCATGCAGGAATCTGCATCTACTGCTCTTTTCCTGATATCAGCAAATACACGGTCATGACCCTTTAATTCAATGTGCATAATAAAGCTAAAGAAGAAAATACGAAAAAGGCTGCTTCTTAACCAAAACCATCACTGTCACAAAAAACTCAAACGTCAGTTCTCGACAAATCATGCGATCAATGAATGTATACAGGGAGAACAGAGGCAATGGGAGCTGGAAAGGAAATAAAACACAGCCATACGGACAAAACAAGTAAATGGTGCTTCGGAGCAGAGTACAATACGCACACTTGGTTTTGTTGAGAAATACAATGGCGGACTCTTAAAATGCTTTCATCAAATCGAGATCGACGCAAGGATATGTCAGTATATGTTGCAAAGTTCTCCGTAATTTGGCTCTAACCAGGTTCAAACGACACTATCTTAGAAGAGACAAATCAAGAGTTACGTCCGTGTAAGTTGCAACAAACGTATATAGCTCCCGGTTTGAGGGACTGGAGCAGTCTTCAATCACATGTGTTGACAAAGTGAAGACTGAATTCCATGTGTGGGCACGGATCTTTTCTGCTCGGGTTACGTCCACGGAATGGAGACAACTCCTAGTTACGCTCGTGATCCTACTCTAGATGGCACCGCAAAATATGCCCGTGACGACATTTCGCATAAAATATAAGGACCCTACATCGGTGCCCGGCATACCTAATGACGCGACAATGCACACATCATCATTCAACTGCGAAACTTATAGCAATCGAAACATAGCATATCAGTCATTGGATTAACGTAAGGGACTTGAAAAGAGCACTTGCCATTCCAGAACATATCTCTGTCATCCAAAACATGCCCCACCCTACCAGTGCAAAACTACAAACGAGATTGAGCACCAGCGAACATCAGAAGCCCGAACGTACCAAAATCGGAGAAAGTCAGCGTCCGGCGGGACCCGAGAGGAACACCGACGACCGTACCGGCTGCGGCGACCGGGACTTCTCTTGCGGCGGGGAGCGCCGGAGCAACCGCCGGCTTCTCCATCCGGGAGGCGGAGGACAAGCTGCGTTTGACGGCAGACTCCAAGGAAGAGCTTCTCTGGGCAGAAACGCACGAACCCATTTCCCAAGTCCCTGCAAAGATATCGCCTGGCGAGCCTGATGTAACGTCCGTCACGCCATTGCTGAGACACAGAGAGGACCCAGGAGAGGGCGTCTGCTTGCTTTCTTCCTCTGCCTTTTTCTTCCCCGTGGCGTCGTGCATAAGAAGAGGAGGGGCGAAATTGCTTGAGGGAGGGAGAATGAGAATGCGGGCATGTGGAGGAGGTGGTCTCTGGGCGTGCAAGGGAGGGAGGGAGGAGGAGTTGGGAGAACGGAAGAGAGATTTGGCCTTGAAAGTGAAGTCATCATTGGCCTTATCATCGTCGTCTCCTTTACGGGAATTCGCTCCAACCCGCCCCCCCCCGTCTTCGTTCTCACTTTTCCTCTTCGGGAAAAGAGGTGATGTTCGCTCCAACCAGCAGCATTCTCGCTGGCGCACGGGGACGTCTACCAACCGCTACGATGTATCTTTATAAGTACTTTAGACTGTTGAAATTTGTATTTCTTGGTCGATCATCGAATTAGTGTATTCAAAAAAACTCCATTCGGGTTTATGAGCGATGTGCAATTAACTGACTAAATCGAGTTAAACCAAGCCAAAACGTGCGAGTCTGCACGAGTAAGTTGCGCGCCGCACTTCACTCAAAATCGATGGTCGCTTCAGCAAAAACCTACGAAGGTCGGCCAAGTAAAAGCTTATGCACGAGCGGCCCACCCCAAGCCCCCGTCCAAGTCAAGTCTCGTGGCGTGGAGACGTCGGTCATGCGACTTATTAACGGGATATAAGACGGAACGGTACCGGGGGGAAAATTTGGCAACGTATATGAAAAGCCCGGACGACATATCTATCATCCATCCGGTGTTTAGTTCCCTATCTAGATTTACCGGCTACACTATGGCTAATACGGTAACGGCTCCAAGAAAATTATCTCTCCTACCGATAAGGTATAGAGAGAGAGAGAGAGAGAGAGAGAGAGAGCGATGTGTAGTGTCGTGCACTTGATTACCGCAATCACCTCATGATGGTCGTCGCGTTGATACGACATGATCACCTCACAGCAGTAATATCAAACGGCGCTCTATGTGCGTGCTGCCAAAACCACCGATGGATCGAATTGAGGAATAAATGAAAGTTTAGTGTTCGTGCGATTAAAACATGAGCTGATTGCAAAATCAACTGAATGCCAGTCACTAATAAATTCACTGAACTATCTACTCGTCTCATGGGAGGATGGATGGCCAAACTCGGAAGAATCAAACACACAGATGAAATCCAAACTGAAGTCACGACATCATGACCCTAAACTCATCAAAATTGATCACCCCGTCCCCGTTGAGATCGAACTTGGCGATCATCGCCTTGCACTCGTCGAGGCTCCGGGACTCGCCGAGCCGGCTCAGCATCCTCCTCAGGCTCTTGGGCGTGATGCACCCGCCGCCGCCGTCCGTCTCGTACATCTTGAACGCCTCCTTCAGGTCGGCGGCCCTCTCCTCCGCCCCGCCGCCCTCGACGAGCGCCACGAAGTCCTCGAACCCCAGCTGCCCGTCGCCGTCCCCGTCCAGGGCCTCCACCGCCGCCTCCGCCTCCGCGAGCGAGATGTCCCCGCCGACGGCCGCCACGCACTGCCGCAGCTCCACGGGCGATATCTTGCCGTCCTTGTCCTCGTCGAAGTGGCTGAACACGCGCTCGTACTGCTCGTGCTTATTCATGGTCGGTCCGTAACGTCTGAATTAGCTACAAAAGGGTTGAACTTCGCGCTCTAGATATGATTTCTTCCTCCTCGATAGTTTGCCTGAAGAAGGGGGTGTGTTTATATAGGTGGAGAGGACGCGTGTCGTGCGTTGACCGACCGACTGAGGTATAACTTGAAGGAGGGGGATTTTTCATTTGCCTGACGGGAAAGGAAGAAATTGGTGTGGTCGATGTTCTTTTGTTTGAAATAAGCCAAAAGAAGGAATATGTAAAACAAAGTCAAAGAACTCAGACATTGACGTCATCGATGAGGCAATGCCTTCGTGCTCCTCGGAAAATTGCCTTGTTATCATCTTTGTTATTGTCATTGTCATTAAGACCACCCTTTTTTTTTAGTGTATCGTACTCGGACCGAAACAAATTTGATTCACGGGATGCTAATCATGTCGAGAGAACAGGGCACGCGTTGAAAATTAAAAAAAAATTGTTCAAATTAGTTACAGTGTTAGTACCTTGTCGCTATATTTTCGATGAGATCCCATGTTGTGTGTGTCATGGAGGCACCACGAGGTTAGCATAGATTATGTGGTTTCACCTCGTTCCTCTGATCCGAGGTGATAAACACGGTGATCGAACACGTCGCATCAATCTACATGAGAAAGAGTCATTATGAATATAAACTCGTGTATATATAACAATTCATCGGAATCATGAAATTGACAATCTAGATGTATTTCAGCGTGTTGAAAGTATCGTCAATGGATCATAAATGCTCTTTTATATTCATATGGTCTCCCTACACTTATCAGCGTAAGTTTTTGGGTTAGGTTTTCTAACATAATATCAAAGCCAGTATTATCCCTTTCGCAAACGTATCTCCACTCCCATTAGTCAAATTTCACTTTCTGTGGTCAAAAATTTCACGGGCCGCTCATAATCCAGCCTACACGTGAGAGGAGGTGTTGAAAGTATTATCCCACGCTACTTGTCAATGGGTCTTAAATGCTTATTTATATTCATGCGGTCTCCCTCTACCTATCGATTTAAGTTTTTGGACTGGACTTTCTAACACGGCGTATGCTCTGGAAACATAGCAATTCACACAGAATTCAGAGTTTCTTTCCATAACGGAAATTTTCGTGCCAATTTTAGCAATGATGAGGCACGACACAATTGCAAAATTTTATGACCTGGACATCATTATTTTCCCGGAAAGGACACTGGAGCATTCAGCGGGTCAGGAGTCCAGTGGAAACAGCCGAGAACGAACCCACAAATTCTGAACCCGAAGAGTTCGCGGAGAAGAACATTCTAGAAGAAGGAAACGACATGCCATGCACATTACAACGGTCAAAAAGAACCGTATCGAGCGGACCGCCCGTAAAACAAGGAAGTGGTCAGATCAGAGCCGCATTTGTTACGTTGACCATCGGGATTGTTGTGACCCGTGTCACCGGCAGATGGAGCACCGCCAGAGAAAGGAGGACGGGGCCTCCCATTTTCGAGGAAGTCAGCAATGGGGGACAATACCAAGAAGAGAAACACCCCCCCCCCCCAACCACCATGAAACGAGAGATTTCCTAACCCTAAAGTTCAATTCTCTAATGAAATCTCTCTCTACATTTCGGCGTCAAAAAGGAGGAGTGAACATATGACCCTTTTCATGACGGTGGGATGGGGGCCGGGAGATGGAATCTATGTAGGTACATTCTCTGGAAGGTTCCTTACATGAAATGGGAGCAAAGATAAGGAGCCTTCCTGTGAATGTGCGATCGCGAGTGAAGGTAATCGTTACCTAGATTGCGCTTAACTTGTTCTCGATGTAATTTCTATTGTGTTTTCCGGGATGGGCAACCTCGGCTCCGTCCCATTCATACTTTAACTAAACCGAGTTTTATGAAGTTGTCATTGCGCCCATTTGGGGGCTGATCCGGATGAACCGAAACGAGCCCATAAGTCTAGCTACTTTTCGATTGGAACGATGTGTTTCCATGGCCTGGATAGGTTTCCTGGGTCCGGTCCGATCAATTAAGCTCCGGGAGGTGCAACTTTCTCTTCTCCACAAGCAAATGCGAGCAAAGATTCTTAGAGTCGATAGATCATCTCTTTCGCTGATTTTAATTCTTTTCGCTTACCTATGAAAGTGTTCTAGGAAGACAAATTCTTTCACTGATTTTAATTCTTTGGACTCGATATAGATCGATTGGGCTCCAGGACCTCCCATTTTCGAGGAAGTCAGCAAATGGGGGACAAATAACAAGAAGAGAACACCGTGCCCTCCACCCCCCCCCCCCCAGCCACCAAGAAATGAGATATTTCCTAACCCTAAACTTCAATTCTTAAATGAAATATCTCTGTCCATTTTGGTGTCAAAAGGGAGAGTGAACATATGACCTTTTCGCGACGATGAGATGGGGATGGAAGATGGAATCTACGTATGTACATTCCCGTTTCTTACAGGGAACCTTCCTGATAACGTGAGATCGCGAGTGAAAATGATCGTTGGACAAGTTTGATACAAGTTGCGCTTAACTTGTTCCCCAAGGCTTGCTTGTCGAATGTAATTTATATTGTGTTTTCCAGGACGGGCAACTTTGGTTCATTCTCGTACATACTTTGACTATACCGAGTTTTATAACCAAAATACTCTTATCCAAATCAATTCGAAGTTGTCATTACGCCCATTTTGGGGCCGATCTAGATGAACCCAAATGGGACCATAAGTCTAGTCGCTTCTCGATTGGAACGATGTGTTTTCGAGTGTCCAACCCGATTATTTTCCTCTTGAGATGATTCAGCTTAGATAGGTTTCTTGGGTCCAATCCAAATGATTAGGCTCTAAGAGGTGCAACTTTCTTTTCTCCACAAGCGAATGAGAGCAAAGAACCTTAGACTCGATAAATCATCTCTTTCATTGATTTTAATTCTTTCCACTTACCTATAAAAGTGTTCAAGGAAGACAAATTCTCGAAGGGACAAAAGAGAATTAAGGGCGTTTCACACTAAAGTTAGAGGCTCCAATGTGACGCGCATGGGAGGCTCGTCTACTAGTTTGGGAAACGGACGACGTGGCCGAGAATGGAGCACGAGTTGTGAATCAGCAATGACAAAAGTACTTCACCGGTTTCCCAATATTGTTTGGTTCATGTTGGGTTTTGTCTCGTGACTTTGTGCCGAAATGGCAATTGCTTCTTTTGCTAATTTTCTCTTTGAGGTCCCCAGTTGTCCAATTAGCAAATTGCACCATTAGGGGAATCAATTGCTGACAAAGCATGGATCCTCTCTTTGTCCATTTTTCATGTTTAAACATCCGTAGACTGGTGTCTTGAAAACACCTCTATATATTGATATTTTACGAGTATATGGTATCGAAGTATTTAAATAATTTATAAAAACATCAACACGGTGTACCATGAAAGAAAGGCCCGAGCATCCACCGTGATGTGCTGTACATTAATTTGCGGTTGGTCTGTCTGATGCTACTCATTTTATATATATAAGCTTGCCGATTGTGGCACCAAATGGTTCAAATTCATCTTTATATGAAATTAATCATCATATGCTTTCTTTCTTTCTCTTTTTCTGCATCAGCCATATCAAATTGCTCTTTTTCAAATGACCATGTGATTTCAATGTAAGATTTTCTTTCAACTATCGACGAAGTATACACAAGTATTCTGAAGGTGTATTGTCACTACGATTCAAAAAAAAAAAATTTTATCATAAGTAAAATATAGATTGCGAGTTAGCTATTACTTATAAAACATAAGTATTTCATGGGACGAAAACACAACCGCGGTCACGGATGAAAGCGCTATGAATGACATTAAAACTTACTTAAATTTTGATAAACCCTCGCGACAATCATTTGTCAAATCATTTTCCATGTTTTCCATTTCAGTATAAGTGGAGAGCTCGTGGCCGCATGTAGGTTGGCATGGAACGCGCATTCGAACCTCCGAACGTCTCTCGACCGTCCACGTGTCGCCCCTCGGATCGATCTCCCCTGTCGAAGGCCCGTGGACGCCCCGAGCGCCCCACCCTCGAAGCTATGCTACCCTCCGTCGCACCCTAGCCGATCTCAGTGACCATCGCCTGGCGCCGTTCGGTCCCCAATGATCTGGAGACACGTGGCAGCTTGACCTTTCGCCGGCCGCTACAGTGGTTGCGCTCCGCTGCACCGCGATTCGTGGAATCACGCCCAATGTCCCAAGGGGTGGCTAAAAGCTCGCTTTTTTCTCAGTTCTTTTCCCAGGGCCCTCGCCATCGCCATTTCCAATTCTCCAACTAAAACCCTAATCCGGCTGCCACTTCGCCGCCATGGCCGGACTGGGCCGCCACCTCGCGGCCGCCGCCGCCGCCGCGCGGAAGCTGCCGGAGCCACTCGGCATCCTCGCTTGCCGGGCCTACGGGTCGTCGGCCGGCGCGGCCCTCTGCGACTACTACTACTACTCGGAGGAGGAGGAGGAGGAGGGGCCGAGGACCGGCTCGCAGAAGCTCGTGCCGGAGAGAGGGGTGCAGTGGGTGGTGATGGGGGACAGGGGCGCGAAGAAGCACGTGTACGCGGAGATGCTCTCGAAGGTTCTGGAAGTCCCTCGCATTTCCATGGGCTCGCTCGTTCGCCAGGAGCTCGACCCTCGCTCTTCGCTGTATAAGCAGGTCTTGTTAGTTTTGATTCTCCTCTTTTCTTTTTGTATGTGTTATTGGAAGTTTGCTCTTTTAGGAGGAGAACTAGCGTGCTTGATTACGAATTGCGATCTGCTGGCGTCACCGATTACGATAAAGCATCGCGTGATTTTTCAAAGTTCTTTCGTGCTTTTGTGCGATTGTGGAGACTTATCAAGTTCGTGCGTCTTTATTTATTTTTTTGAGTTAACGTGTGGGAGTGTTCTAATTTTGATGCGTGTTGCTCTGTTCGAGCCTCATGTGATCGGTCGTGGATTTTCTTTTCGATTTCGTTGTGAAAAATTGAAGCTTTTCTTTTGTTTTCATTTATTCGACAGATTGCGAATGCCGTGAACGAGAGGAAGCTTGTGCCAGAGGAAGTGATCTTCACGCTGTTGTCCAGGAGGTTAGAGGAAGGATATTACAGAGGAGAAACAGGGTTCATTCTTGAGGGTATACCCAGAACGAGGGTCCAAGCTGTAAGTGGAGTAGCTCTCGACACTGCCCCGAAATCAGCTTTTGAGGCTGAATCTACTTGATGATCATAATGCGAATTCGCATGACTGTCGGATCATGCGTTTGAATTTTGTTGATACTTGGATGGAATCTTTGACAGAGGACTGTTAATGTTTAGTTCTCATGAATGTCGGTGCTTTCCGCAGGAGATTCTCGACCAATTTGCCGACATTGATCTTGTTTTGAACTTCAAGTCCACAGGGCAAGACCCTCTAGCCAAGAATTTAGGGACTGGAGCATTTCCTCCGTCCCTGGACTCTACCAATTTGCACATAACCGGTTCCAAACCCGGTTTGAGATCACCGGGTGAGCGACTGGTTTCTGCTGATGTCAGCAGTGCCTGGAAGGAAAACTTGACTGTGTATGCAGAGCAGGTAGGGTGTATTCTTGAATATAATTCTGAAGTTCTATATGTGAGATTCAAACCAGTTGTCTTTCTCTCATTTCGGTATGCTATGTCCTATGTGCGGGGTTCCATCCAATGTTACTATGCATGCGCATAAAATGCTTCTTTGGGCCTCTGGTTGATCTGTCATGCTATCATAAGTAGTGGAAAGAATGATTTGCTCATTTGCCTTCTATTTTCAACAGAGTAAGTTGCTGGAAGAATATTATCAGAAACAAAAGAAACTTCTCAACTTCCAAGTTGCAAGTGCGCCCGGAGAAACCTGGCGCGGGCTGTTGGCGGCACTACATCTTCAGCATGTGAATGCTGTCGACTCTTCCCAAAAGCTGACCGCATGAGTCTATTCTTAGTTGATTCATGGATTTGTGGATGCATTTTCCCGATCGCAACCCCGGCCTATGGTAAATACATACGAGCCTAGAGCGAGTTGAGTTCTGGCAAGTATTCCAATTTTGTTCCAGTTTTTGAGGCATCAAACCGAGTTGAGATGCAGTGTGTTGTGGTTTTCCATGTGAGGAGAGATTGAAGAACAGAAAGTACTGGCATGTATGACC
The DNA here is from genome assembly GCA_031216405.1 of Syzygium malaccense. Lineage (NCBI taxonomy): Eukaryota > Viridiplantae > Streptophyta > Magnoliopsida > Myrtales > Myrtaceae > Syzygium > Syzygium malaccense. Next base: position 25,714,086 of record CM062262.1, on the reverse strand, counting down.
ATTAATATGAGAGCATGTCCATATATCTTGCGATTGAAATCATTTGTTCTTGTGGTGTCCGTTCTTATTATTATTATTATTATTTTCAACTTCTATTCTTGGGATCTGAATAATATTAATTGAAAGAGTTGCACATATGCAAGTCAAGTTGAAATTAAATAATCTGTACCTTTTCATATCGATGGATAGATTTAGTTTAAGAAAGATGCTTTCTTTACATGCGAAAGAAACTAGCATAGCAACAACAAAAGAAGGAAAATTTTTATGGTAACGCACGCATGTTCATTTTGTAGATGCCAAATGACTCTCAAGAAAGCGCTTACAAGCCTTAAAAAAAATCGTAGGTCTTCAAGAAAATTGAAGCAGTCTCCGATATGAATTCGAGTGAAAGGACAAAATGTAAATTTTTCATGGTAATATCACAGCATGATGCTGTTGCCCGCGTCCTTTTTTGTTTTTCTTCTAAAAGAATTTAAGAGGGCAAAATGTAAATTTTTCGTGGTAATATTAAGAGGACATGAGGTAAAGAAGCTGCAATAAAACGACAAAATCATGCTATTCATGATAGTTCCCCCAACTTCTTTGCCTATGTCATTCTACGCATATTTCATAACATTTAGTCAAAAACAACATAATCAAACTTCAGCTGAAACATTTCAACATTTTACTGCAGAATTCCAACAATATTCCCCACAAAGACTCAGCTCAGTTGAAACATTTCAACATTTTTCTTCAGAATTCCAACAATTTTCTTCAGAATTCCAACAATATTCCCCACAAAGACTCAGCTCAGTTGAAACATTTCAACATTTTTCTTCAGAATTCCAACAATATTCCCCACAAAGACTCAGCTCAGCTGAAACATTTCAACATTTCAACATTTTGCTTCAAAATTCCAACAATATTCCCCACAAAAACTCGGCAACCAAAAGAAGATGAACTCACCATTCCATCATACCGTTCACTGCCTCCGCGAAAGCAGCAATTCATGATGATCATAACTCTATATGAGTCGCAGAGACCCGTGAATTAAGGGTAGTCTTGATTCCTTGAAATTTTTGAGAAAATGAGAAGAAGTTAAGTTGTGATTTTGAGAGAGACAGAAATTCTGGATTGAAAATGAAAAGAGGGAGTTTTTGGTCGTGCGAAGAGGGTAGAGAGAGAGTAGAGATAAGTTGAACTAAACAGGAAGGGGGGAGAGAGTAGAGATAATGTGAGTAGAGGTGTTAGTTTTATTGTTGAGTTTGCGATATTTTCTCGAGTTCCTTGCACTACTTGAAATCGAGAAATAAATGAACAATAGTCAGTTGCAGACACCTGTTTGGTAATGTTTTTGTTTCCGATAACAATTTCTATTCAAAAAAAGTTTTTTCTATTTCTATTCCCTGGATGAGTTTCTGAACAGAGGAACGCGTTTGATAACTACACAAAATTTATATTTTCAAAATAGAAAAAGAACAAAAATGCATTTGGTACGATCCTAAAAATTTCTATTTCCAAACGAATTTCTATTTTTTTCTATTCTAGGGAATAAAAGAACATAAAAGTACAAAAATTGGAACGTTTACCAAACAGACCTTAATGATTTGAGAATTGAAGTTCAATGAGCCAATAGAACTAGAAGTGTCCATGTCTAGAATTTTGAACCAGTCCAGAAACGATGGACTAATGAAGTATTTATAGTGAGAGAGTTAGGTTGGTTAATGGACATGATCGTGCCACGTGGTCGTGTACGGAAATTGATGGTGGATAGGTCCCCACATGGCATAGAGACATAGGCTAATGACTGGTTGGCACATGTTAAGAAAAGACAAGTCGATACGAAATTGCTACGCTGAGACAACATGGGTTGATACTAAGCCCAGTGAAAAGGGTTATAGGGGTAAGTCGAGCCACCTTCAATGTTTCTCGCTTTTAAGTCCACCAAATCAAAACTCTCTAAGACATAAGTCGAGCCACCTTCAATGTTTCTCGCTTTTAAGTCCACCAAATCAAAACTCTCTAAGACATCTCACTGGGACAAAGATATCTAAGGATTTTGACACCAATCCTTATGAGTACATGAGAATCCTTACGAGAATATGAGGATGTTATGTTAAGTAAGCTTACAATAAATCCCTCAATAAAGGATATTCGTTTGTAAATTTAGGATATTATAAAGACATATGATATATATAATAATAAAATTACACATCTAGATATTACAATTCGAACAATTGGTACCATAATTGGACATTATCCTCCATTGTCACCACTCAACCCCTACTAATATCGCCTTCGCATTCGCCGCCATTTTCACATTTGTCACTACGGCACTGATGAAAAATTTAGTGAATTGAAAACATTTATTTAAAGAACATTTTAGTAAATTAAAAGAAATTAACAAGCTAGAGGAATAGGTACGAATTTTAAGAAACTAGGAAACTAAAAAATTTGAAAGAAAGGAATCGTCGTTGCAATCTACCTGTTGATGCCCACCTCCCATTACCTTCCCTAGAGGCCTCCGACCACCCATGTGGTGGTGGTCGTCGTCTCAAAGAAGGCCTGCGACCACTCTCAACGCCCCAAGATCGAACCAAGAGAGACTAGCAAGGACACGCACAGCCGGAGTTGCTCGAATGTCCCGACCACAGCTATGCCACAGTCGAGGATGGTTCCGGAGCTGATCGTAGCAGTGAATCAGTGATGCCTCTCACCTGAGCTTAGTTGCTTTTTCTTTTAATATTTCTTTCTCTTTTTCATGAATTTCTCCATTGTCACTTTTTTCTAGTTACTCTTTCCAGCTTTCTTTTATTTGCACAAGTCCAAGTGACTCTTCAAAGCGGTTCACACGTTAAGCTTTTGCCAAATTCTTTCTATATAGGAGCTTCAGAGACACCAGTAGAAACAAAATCAGATGGCATATTTACATCTCAGAACAGCCAGGGGAAGGAGGAGGAGGAGGAGGAGGAGAAGCAGGAGGTGGAGGGAATGACAATCATTTCTTGATCACGGAGTAAATTTCTATAGCTACTCACAGTTCGTCCAGATCTCCCGCAGAAGCTGATACCTAAGAGATTGTCGGCGGTGTCCTTTGCCATTCATCTGGACGGGCTCAGCGGATGCGGAGGATGAAGAGGAGGATTCATTGAAGAAGATTGATGTTAATGGTGAATTCAATTCATCGAGTTCGTCGTCGCTATTTTGTGCTTTCTCGAGCAAGGACGACCTGCTTCTTCTCAGTTGACATTGGTTGCCGAGCTCACCAAAGAATCCTGCCACAGAAGCTGCCAAGGGTGGTGGATAGACTGGATTGGCTGCAATGCACGGATAGCTGTTGACTAATTCCTCCCCAGCTTCGAAAGGATCCTGCATCATCAAGAACAATAGTGGGGTTTCTGTCTACTTTGACTGATTAGTCAGAAAAAAAAAGGGCAAAAGTGCTTTTGCAGGATCATTAAATACTATATGGTTGATGCAATCACTAACCTCAGAGGCCAAGGCCTCCAGAACGGCATTTGGGACCGGATCAGGGCAAAACTCGTCTGGAGAGAAATTGTCGAGAACCCTCTTAATCAGAGATGCACCAAACGTAGGGCATACCTTCATGGGGGAAAAATGATTATATTCAACAATTCTATCTCACTGGAACAATAGTCGAAATGCTATAGGGCTTAAGACTATACCTCTTTCCTGGTCGGTCTACTTAAAAGCATGTCTTTAGGAAGCATCATAAGATCACTCAAAGCATTTAGGAGATAAAATGATTTGAAGGTAGCATCTCGTGTTTCATCCTCATCCACAATTCCGTTCTCATCTCCATGTGAATCATCATCATCCAAGCCAAATAGGTCAGTCAGCCATCTAGACCAGTTCCCAATCTGACGTGCCACACAAGAAAAGTAATAACACAACTTAATTCTTCAACATGCAAGAGCCAAATCATACATGATACATGATTAATGATGGTTCAGATCTAGTCAAATGAATGAAGCAGATCACGATGACCATTCCCCTTCCTCTTCTTCGGCGTTATAACAATTTAAGCTATTTAAGTGCAACAAAATGGATCTCTTGTGTTCTATCTGATTTGCAACATGATTCTTTGTGTAACGCCATGAAGAAATGGCAAAGGTATCGGGAGAACCTTGGAATCACTAGAAATCGAATATCGCTTACAGCATTTTTCAGTTGAGCACCAGCTTGGAAGCTTGACTTTCCTGCAGGTATTGGGAGAACCTTGGGATCACTAATGGGGTCAGACACCGGATCTGTTGGAATCTCATTTGCAGATTCCCGAAGAATGGCATTGAACATGGCTACATCTAACCTAGCCACACAATGCTCCATTATCTACACAGAGATTACTAACTTCAGTAATATAGGACTAAACTGAAAAGTGAAGACTCCATACATCTGAAAAAGGGAAATTGGAGCAAACACCAAGAAGTAAGGGTAATGATCAACATCAAATCAAGAAGGTATAGTTAGTAAAAATTGGAAGAAAATTCCAGTATCCCTGCACTGAGATGGTAATGCTCTCTATAGTAGTCTAGACATTCCCATTGAATAATAAAAGGCATATCTTTTCCCAAATAAAGTTTAATAATACATTCAACCATATGGATTCGATAAATTCAGAGTTTTCAGACAGTGAAACCTAATGTGCGACCAAGATCCTTGATGCTCTAATAATGAGGCCAAGACCAAAATCCTCCATTATATATTACTTTCTTTTCAGGAGAGTGAATATTCTTAATGTTGCATGGAACACAATTAGATATGGTTTACAGTGAAGTGCTACATAGCATGCATGAACGGGATGCTGACAATTCCCGGCTGAGAGAATACATGGGCAACATTCCAATGCTAGAGAAGTTCTATATTTTTTCGCGTTCTATTTTCTAATGACCTCCTATTTGCTATTGCACATGATGTTGGCAATCGTTGATGTCTATTACACTAATCCAGCCAGTACGGTGATTAATGGCAATTCAGAGAGATACCAATTTAGCAAGCACAGGCAAACAACCACACTCGTGGCCTCCACCTCTGACAGGACAAAGTCTCTCACATGCATCCGTAAATGCTTTCTTCCAGAGATCCACTGAAAGGTTGCCTTGCTCTTGATCTTCAACACATCTCATTTTTCTGTTGTTTTTAATAGAGTCAGGGCCCTTGGCTCTACCAAGCAACTTTGCAGCACTACACTGCATGTATGGAGTCAGAGACTGAAACGTGAAACAGAAGATGCCCGTCAGGACAATCAGTCAAAACACTTGCAATTATACTGACAGCAGGAAAGTAGAAATTTCAGTTGGAGAAAAGTGGAGGAAGTTGGGGAAGATGAGAGAGGGCTAATGTAAAAACCTGCCACCACAGAGACTCAACAATGCGGGAGAAGATCCAAGCTTCAACTTTTTCCAATTCAGATATGAGTTTATGCACATTCTCACTGTCATCCTCTGTTCTGGCATTTTTATTTCCCTTCTTTCTGGGGTAGGACTCTTTCGATTTTAAAGATAGTGGTACTTCAATATTTCCCTTCGGTATCATCTGGCTTATAATTGCTCTTAGCACCACAGAATTTGACAACCAATAAGTTAACCTGTAATAACAATGTAGCTGTATAAAAGCTGTTTGAAAACTAATTCAACTCAAACATTTTTCCCACATGCAACAGGCAATGCAGGCAAAGAAGTGCAATAACAAGACCAAAACTCTAGCATCTCCACTCAATTTTAACCAAAACGCTATTCTTGTAAAATCCCCAAATCAACATAAGCTAATACCTGTTTCCCATAGTAATTGCAGCCAAACTCTGGTACCCTTCATCAACTAAAACAGGCATATAATATATTTTCTTACACATGCAGGCAAAAAGTTATAACAAACTTTCTTACATGAAATACGCAAACTGTTAATGGAGAATATGATGTTTGGCAAACAAAATACACCAAAACAACAATGATAGGATTTTACCAAAAAAAAATTAGACAAGCAGAAGAAACAGAGATAAAAATGCACCTTGGGACATCGCTTCCACATGCTCTCACCACCAAAAACAATCCTGAAACTATACTCCTTCCTGCATTAGCTCTTCTTGCTTGGGGAAGCTCTCTAAAAGCATAGCGATAAAATCGAGAAAGGCGCCTAGCTGGAGCATGAAACTTACTCGTGGAACCACCATGCTCTGCAACCACTGAATATAGAGCAACTTCAATGGCAGCAGTTTCTCTCAACTCTCCCTCCAGCATTTGAATTTTGTTCTCCAGCTGTTGGAGCTTGGCATCCATAAGTGCGCGTTTTGTATCCTTAGGATATACTTTGTCCACCTTTCTGACACAGCCACTGTGGTATCTTGCTCCCTCTGTATCCTGCACAGGACCTCTTTCGTTTTCTTCCTCTGTTATGCAATAACCATTTCTGTTCCCTAGGAAAATGGCAGCAGTTTCTGGAGTTAATCTCTTCTCGTTGTTGGCCTCATTGCCAGCATAGTCATCAAGTCCCTGCATCTCGTCGGATGAAACTTCATTGGCAGAATAACAGGGCAACATGCCGTTCTCAGCATTTGTTGGGTCATTGCTTCTAATTTCAGTTCTTTCATAGGAAACTGTCCAGTGAACTTCATGGGCAGAACCTACTTTCCCAGTTCTTCTTGTGATGGAATCTGCTGCTTCTCTGTCAGTACCTAGTAAAAGATAAAACGAATTAGTACAATGGAAATTGTTTTTGGGAAGGGCATCAAACTAGGCTCAGAGAAGTCAAAAGAAGCAGTATCATTTTTCTGGCCCCCCCACCTCAAAGGACAAGTCAACTGACGATGAAAGTGACAGCGATTGAGAGAACTTACTGTGCGAAATGATGCCTGGCATCATGTTCGATTCTTTAAGCCCAGCTTCAGAAGCTAATATATGCTCCTTTCCATTGCTTTCTATATTATTATCCGTAACAACCAATCCACTCTGTCAATCAAGGTACATCGTTTAGTACTGTCATAACATGAGAAAACATACTGTAAACTCTTACCTTAATTATGATGCCATCATTAATCCACAGCAGAGAAATCAGTAAAAATATGGAAGATTCAAGATATCCACTAATTTATATCCAATTAGGTAATTGTGTGAAGTAGTTTTCTAAAAGAATAGCCAATGATAGAATGAATTTTCTTGCCATGATATCTCCGGCCTTTGCATGTGTCTTCTACTCACGTGCATTATCCATCAGCTCATCCAGAGGACAATCTAAGCCTACCATCTATATATAGATTAATTCCCCTGATGCACGTCTCATCTTATGTGCAAAAATATGCACAATGCATCCATTAGCATGCCTACCATAATCAATATTAGCAAAGAGGGACTTGTAGCATCACTAGAATGTCAGCAAAACAAAAGGTTCACTGCAACCATAAGATAGTCAGAGAAAAGATGGCTACAGCAGGAAAAGCATGAAGTGAAAACATAGATAGATAATAGATTCACATGCATTGTCCTTTTGTTCTTCCAATGGAACATTTAGGCCTGCCATTTATATCTAGATGAATTCCCCTGATGCACACCTCATTTCATTGTGAAAGTGCGCACACTATTAGTATGCTTATCACAATCAATAATAACAAAGAGGGACCTGTAGCATCTCTAGAATCTAACAAGAAAAAAAGTTCACTGCAACCGTATCATTATTAGAAAAAGATGGCTATAGAAGGAAAAGAATGAAACTGAAAACACAGATGACTACCAGCTGCATTCGATGCGCCGAACCACCATTATGCTCCAGAGGAGGAGAAGAAGCGGTCGCAGAAGAGTGAGAGGAACCATCATCATCAGTGGAGAATGTAATCTCTGCTTCCTCAGCAAATTCTTCATTATTTGAATCTATAACAGATTCACAGTCATTTATACCTAGAGACACCTCTTTTGAGTGACTACTTCCCCTCAACAATGAACTAGTCCTACCCTTATCCACAGGGTGAATCTTGACGTACAAAATAGGTTGAGCCATATTCCTAAAGTTCCTTTTGCAGTTCACGGCAGCACTTATATTCAGGGGCTCATCCACCACACCATAGTCTGCCAAGTTTACCATGGCAGTGCCTATCAGCTGCCCCTTCATGATATTATCTCTCCGAGGCTCATACAGGTTAAACTCCAAGTAATTTTTCTGGAACACATCGCCATTCCCAGCTTTGACCTTGATGTCCTTCAGCAGGGTTGCGGACAATCTGAAGGATTCGTTGAATTCTATTTTTCCCTCGCCGACATTAGAGCCGAGAAACGGAACGACCGACTTAGTAGCGCCGGAAGTCCTTTCCCCATTCTGCCACTGGATCAGGACGGAGCGGAGGGATCTGAGCGTTTGCGACGGAGGCCAAGGCGTGATCTCCCGAACATGGATTACATAATCAAGCTGAACCGAGGCGCTCTTTCTAGCATTCGCCCCCGGGCCAAGAACCATCTTTCTGCCGTCTCCCAGTCAAATGCTATGCCAGAGCAACTGGCCCTGCAGCCATGGAGAAAGATCGCCCAATGTCAACAACCCAACAAAGACGAAAGACATGTAAACAAGGAAATATCGAGCATAAGCTCAGAAGACTCTCCGTCCTGGAAAAAGCACCTTCAAGGGGCAAAGAAAAGGAATCAAAAGGAGCTCAATTTGGATACGCAAAGTGCAAGAACAGAGACGACGGCGAGCACATCAACGCACGAGAGCTCCAAAATCACAAGCGCGGATCTTTACGTCGGCAATGTCGCGGCGCCGACATCAACTGAGCTTCCAGATCAAAAGAGAACCCAAAAAGCTTCAACCCAACACAGTCGCGTTCGATCATTCCCTAAGCTCGGAACTCGAACCTCCCGAATCGGATCGTTTCAGAATGCCGGAAAACCAATCGACCACGCGAAGCAAAAACGAACCATGTCTCTGCTAAAGAAAGAAAGAAAGAAAACATCATCGCGCGACCGTACACCGACATTCACCTGCGAAATCAGCAACCGGGGAGCTCCGAAGGAGTTCGTGGGCGGACACCCGAGGAAGACGAAACGTTAAGGATGTCGGCGCTGTGCTCCGCTCCGACACCAATGTCGGAGCTTCCCGAGTTCAAGAAGAAGCTACGAAGCAAGAGAGAGAGAGAGAGAGAGTGTGAGTGAAGTGAAGAGGAATGAAGGAGGAGGACAGGGACGACGGCCTCAATATAGTACACAGAAATATTAAGAAAAAATATATATATATCAAAAAGCGATAAATGGGAAAAATTAATCAGAAAAAACTGAGGAAATCGGGAAAAGACACGCAAGAATTTCCATAAATAAATAAATAATCGCGCCCTCACTGTTCATTCCGAGGTAGAGTAACTTGAAGGGTAATTAAAGAATTCGCTGAACTCGACGAGCCAAGCGCCGTCGTTTTGCGAGCTCCGTGTCGTTTTCAGGTCGTTTGGACAGTGACACGGCGACGCCCGGTCGGTCTACCATTCCGAGGCAATCACAAATGAGTTGGTTAAAAGAAAAGGGTTTAACTTCAAATTAATTTTTTAAACATCAAAATTTTCAAATTAATATATTTATAATAAATTTATCTTACTGTCGAATTACTGAGTTTACTATTAAATTGTTGAGCTTGATAACACGTGACAGCCGACGAGTATACTAATTTAGAGTTTTACTCTCCGTTTATTGCAGATGTACTTATGATTTTTCATGATATTAATTTAATTTAACGAAAACTAATGGAGAGTAAATTTATCACAAATATATTAGTTTGTGATAAATTTATCACAAGTATACTAGTTTTGGATTTTTCATGATATTAATCCAAAAAAAAATGAATTGGTCTTATTTACGTGGATTTTCATTTTGAAGACCTTAATTTTACTTGTATTAATCCAACTAGATAAAATGTATTTTCTTCCGGATGATATCTTCCCGATAACGACTACTTTAACAAAATTAAATTGCCGTAACAAGCGCCGGTAGCTACTTTGGCAAATGGGCCCGTGCAAGCACACATGACGATCACGGCGTCGGTTGGCCTCACCTCGGTTTAGCCGGCGGCGGCCGCCGCCACCGACGCGTCGGTGCGGGGTCTTGATCGAATCGGGCCCCGTCTGCAATTTGCTTTGAATTTAATGTCCTCAAAAGCGAAGAATTTTGTCAATCGGATGGAGCCCCACTGCCGACATCACATCGAATGTGGAAAATTTGACCCTATAGCTTATCAAAAGGCCCCCTCGACAATAATGCCCGAAATCAAAATGAATTTAAGTCAATCGACGTGCTAAAGAATTGTCCCCAACTTCCACTTTCACCAAAGTCAGTTTGGACATTGACACGAGATCAGATTAAAGCCTAAGCAGAGAGAAGGACCGACCAACCATCATCACCGAACGGCCTAAGTTGCACCAAGTGCAGGCCAAGCAGTACATGATTGTACGTCTTCCTGTCGTGCCTAATCACACCAGCAATGTTGGGATATGCACTTCAACTCTAAGCAATTCACGTGTTTTGAGTGAGATGAATGTTACTTCAGGGAGAAAACAAGGGACAGAGAAGGAGACCGAACAGGAGGTGAGGAGGGCAAAAGAGGGCATGGTATCAGCCAGAGAGTGTTGGCTAAAGAAGCTTTGAAGGAACAGATCCTTACAATCTATTCATTTGGGGATGCGATAGAGCAGTGCACTTTACAGAAATTGGTTTTCAGCAAGCTAAGTGTAGAAGAATTAGCATACGCCATATGGAAAGCATACACCGGCGCAAGCAGGTTTCATACTTATAACCATGGTAACTTATATCAGGGACACTGAATTATAGCTACGTGAGAAGAGAAAAAATTGCACATGGCGGTAGTTTCTGCCGTATCTTATCTGTGTAGGGGCGTGAAGTCAGTAAGCTCACTTCCCTGGTAGATTACAAGGAAAACAAAAGATAAATGAAAAGTACATAACGCCGAGGGTATACAGAGCATGTTACAATTTATAGGTATCTCACTCTTCACCGGGGTTCTCAATCATCTGAAGAAGAGTTGAGATAGGATATCACAAGATCAGCTGCTTTGCAGCCCGACACAATTGATTTGCCAACAGACAGCCCATCCTTGTGGTTACCTGGAAATTCCATGATTAACAATGCCCATCACAACAAAAGGGTACATTCTCATACCACCACTCAGGCTGGTAACTTGGTTAGGATAAGAAAAATCTATCTTCAACAATTTTATGTGATCAGTGGTCAAATAAGAACAGGACTTGGAGGATGAATGATCGATATTGGGCTATTAGCATGATGTGAATCTCATACCCTTCATAAGATGAAACTCTCCCCCACAGAACTGACCTCTCCCCTGGTCTCAATGAGACCATCTCCTTAACAAGAAAGAAACTCTCCCCCAAAGATCAGACCTCTTTGGTGGAGATGTTTTCACATCTTAACAATCTAGTTTACCTCTGTTCTGTTTAATAACTTAGCACGTTATTATATGTGGGCATTTCTCTGGAACTATCAAAATCTTGTAGACACACAGTAAACAATGTTAACCCAATAAAATCTAACTCAGATTGTTGTTTGACAGTTGTCAATCACATGAAATATGACTGTAATTAGGGTCCTATTTTGCTTATATTAAAAAGAAGAAAGTCCAATTCTAGTAGGAAGTTTATACTGAAAACCAAAAAAATTACCAGCATAGAAGAATCCAGGAAGTTCTTCTTCTAACTTTGTGATTGCTTGCAGAACTGAGTCATAGTTCCGCCCATACAAGGGGAACGCTTTACTCCAGTAACAGTGGCTGAAATTGAGTGCGCAAGTTAGTAAGAGGCATTTACATAAATAAACATACAGATATTTAAGAGAGAAAAAGTTAAGAGTTTTTAATCATTCGCTTACTTCACAAATGTGGGCTCTCCCTCAGCTCCCAGCAACTGCCTTAGATCAGAAGTAACTATCTGCTTTAACTCATCTCTAGAAACATTGAAAGACGGGAAACCATAAGTTTTGCAATACAATAGAACACTCATAAATAAACAAGAGCCCAGACATGAAGCCAAAAGAAAATTGGAAGAACATGACTCCAAGCGTCTCATCAGCTCGTACTTGGAAGCTTTTGCAAGTTCTCTGTTTCGACTTCCCCCAATAAAGGTTGTGTACAGGTACAGGTCATTAGGTGCACGGTCTGGAAACATCATGGAGGAAAAGAGTGTTCCTGCCAAAAGAAAGATATACAATTATCCCTGGTATAAAAGAGACTGGCCTGCATTATCCAGATGTCTTGCCACAAACAAGCATTACCAAGAGTCCTCAACCCATTTTTCTGCTCCTCCGAAGGAACAAGAACTCCAAATCCCTCAAGTGGTCTCTTCACGTTCTCCTTTCTGAAGGTAGTAATCATGACTGACAGTGGCGCGTAAGTTATCTGCATCACGCAATGCATGTCAAATAAAGAGCATCCGCTATAACATTGATGAGGGAACGTGGTGAGGTAAGATGACTGCCTGTTTTTTCCAAGGCACTGAGGGTAACAGCACATAAATGTTTCACTCCTAAAATTAAATTGTGATCTAGGTAAAAACATAGATTCCAACTACTGAAAATAAGCCAAAGGGAATCTATATGAGATCCATACCAAAAGAAAATCACTTGAGTAGATAGATAGATCAAGTCACTATTACAAGAATACAGCATTCCCAAAAAGGAAATCAATGATGCGCGAGAACATTCATTCCTTAAGTCACAAACACAGGGTCTTGATCCCAATTAGTTCCTCGATAACGTTTACAAAACTTTTGCTGCAGATGTCGAGGACCGAAAAATCAGCAAAATCGAGTCAATAGTTTTACTTAAAAAAATTTGCTCTTTGTCCAACACCTTTGGGAAGTAAAGGCCTTACTGCTCATTACAACTTTGGCGAGTGTACACAACTACACTGCCTAAATTTTCTACCAAACTGTGAAGTGGAAACCAGTCAACGTCTAGCTTTGACAATAAAACCGAAAGCGAGCATTTGCTCTCTCTATGGAAATTGTAAGTGCAGGTAAAAAAGTAGAAGATTCGCTCAACAAAAGAGACTGCAGCTACTGTTTGCAATGAGCTTTTACGATTACATACCTCAGGAATGAAGTTAAGCGGAAAGAGGTTTCCCCTTTTTGTAATCTTCAATTCCTTAACAGTGCATAATGGAGCCTAAAAAATAATTGACGAGTAATTGATAAGATAACAACAGTGTTACCAGGCATAAAGAATAAAGAAGGGAGAGTGGGAAAGATAAGAAAAAGGCATTGGGTTGATGGCATATAATTCATTGGATGCTCTTGCACAGCAAATATAAGTATGCACATGTCACCATGGTTGTAAGCATAATGCAGTCCTCCTTGTAAACCCATAGAATTCCTGTCTGATAATTAATAGCATTGTAGTTCTTCACATGCAGCTAAAGCTATGCAGGAAGCCAGCAACTCTATTTTTTAAGTTTGGACAAGTATGCCAGCACAGATCTGAAAAGAATTTTGAAGATCCACCCGTTGGTCTACCATCTGTTCATGCAAGAGGCAACAGACATTTGCTGAAGATCCAGATCGCTACAAATAAAAGCACTCAAATTATAAAGCAAAGTCATATCTCAGTTAGAACAAAGATGACAAACCGTCATGATCACAGCATCAAATGTCGAGTCTTGTAAATGCTTGTTATGGTCAGAAGAGTAAGAAACGGACCAATCCCCTGATGCAGGTACCCCATCATGACTGCACGACAACGACAAAACCTTTGATTTCAATTTAAGGTCATCCTGGCTAAGCTTCTGGCACAACACGTAGGCAAGTGTCTGCACAATGGAGAGAAACACACTGACTGAGTTCAATGCATAAAGATTGGGTGCTACAACTTATTAACATGGGCATCTCTGAGCACAGAAAAGGAATACAACACTCCCTACAGTGGCTCACCATAAGTGCTAAGCAGTCTTTCCCCAAAGAGTAGACAAATTGCATACATCTACAGGTATATCAATGCAGGTAGATTGATGCTTGCATAATAAGAAAAGCTAAGACATTGGACAGACCTGCATTCCACCCTGAAAAGAAAAAGAACCCCTTGGACGCTTCTTTTTGTCAGCAGAGCTCTTTAGTTCTCCTCCTTTCTCTCTTGTGGCTGATAGCTTCGATTTAATTGCCCCAGCAATAATGGAACCAAACCTGACAAGAATCAATATAACCACTTATACCTACACAAATTGCTGCATTTGTACAGTTGTGGATATTCAGATTAGATAATTGCTCAACAAGACAAAAGCTCATTTATACAGTAGTTAAAACATCAGTGTACTATACCAAACTACTCAAAAGCCATATCAAACAAGTCATTACATGTAGCTAGCATGCTACTGTCAATAATTAGAAAGGTTTGAGGCTCCCACTACAACTGTTGACCAGCAAATTCTGCAAACTATAATGAGAATGGAAACAATTGTGTCTTGCCACCAGCTTACGAGTGTAAAGATCACAGAACATGTACCTTTCCTCTAAATTCCATACCTCTGGAAAAGAATGGGGCATCTGTTCAAAACAGCAAAAAAGCAATCAGAATTTCACGAAACATGCAGAAGAGAAGGCAACAATTAATTGGACGACAGGTTAGACCATGTGAGATCCCAAGTAACATATAATCAACACCTCATGGAAAGCAGACCTGAATTTCCATTCCATTTAATCATTAACAAATACTAGCGTAGACTAAACAGAACAGCTACTTTTAGATATTAAGATCTTGGAATTTCTTCACCAAATTCTTCATTCCATTACATTTTAATATATGCCTGATGTCTCTATGAAGCAACATCTAGAATGATTTTCTTATAACACGGTATTTTAACCTTCGGCTCGACTAAAATCTACGGATGCACGCAAATCGTCACGTCTACTTACTAGGTGCTGGAGCCCCACGTTTACTCAGAATAAGAAAATAACATCTAGAATACTGCTACGACTTACAGCTGTAACATTTGCAGGTCAGTTCGCAGACTCAGGAAAATTACTTACAGAAAGAGATTCAGGATCACCACCGCTTGTACCAGCAACAAATGGGTCGATGAGGTAATCAACAACCTTCCAATCATAAATGCCACAAAGTCAATACAAGAAACTGACAATCTTGAAGCTACCGTTTTGTAATCTCTGAGGGTCATGTTAAAATAGGAATCAAAGATAAAATATGAGTAAATTCTACCTCTCTGCCAAAATGACGCTCGAAAAACCTGCCTACACTGCATGCATGAACAGAAGGAGAAAATAGAATGCTAAGATCAATTGTTCACGGATAAAAAACGGAGAAAGGCCAGGAAAAATCCAAAGATGCTGAAAAAAAAATAAATAAAAAAAAGAAAGAAAAGGCAAGCCTAAGCCACCTTTCTTGCCCATCAACAGACGTTAGTGAATTAGTTCTTTTCTTCCACAGAAGGGGCTCCATTATAATCTTAAACTGCAGTCATCAGCAATAATTCATTAAGAGAACACAAAAAATGTGTATCGAGCATCACATGTTCAAGCAAATTAAGGTTAGAAATGAGAGCCAGTATACTTTTTTTTTAAGACGATAATTGGGCCAATATTGTTAATCAACAGCTGAAGCATCTACATGACTAACTTAACTGTCCACAAACCCACAAGTAACTAGAAAGTGCGCATTTCATAGCCTAAGCAGAAATTATAAAATTGATAAGTGTACTTTCTTGAAAATCCACATCACCATTCACTTAGATGACTTTTCAGATATATCATACATAGAGAGAAGTGCAGAGTTTCTGCATAACAGCAAGATAATCAGTCTTAGAGAAGAACAGAAGTCCAATTGATATATGCGCCCAACACAAAAAGAAGCACATCTGTTTACCTTATTAATGAACAAAAAAGGCAAGGAGCTCATTTGTTGAAGCATTACATTTACTAATGTGGGAAAAGCCTTATTATAGGAGACAAACCTTTGACTGAGTAGAAAGTATGTTGCTTTTGATCAGCGCAATAGGATTAGTTGGAATCTGATGCAAAAAAGTGAAGTGCAGGTCACGCTCATGATACATGTTTGACATGCACAATTGCAAGGAAAAAAGGAACTGAAACGGACATAGTCCCTTGCCTTGGTATATAGGTACTAATATTGAAAAAAATCCAGTCCATCGACAAGGACTCACCAGCACAGGCATTCCATTTCTGACTATATATCTTTTGTTCTGTGAAAGTGGCTGTACCGGTATTTGATCGATTAGTTAAATAATCCAGGAAAAAGAAATACTACCATCAAATAATAAACAGAAGGCCATAGAGCAATATCAGACGAGAAGCTGCAACCAGCTACCCTACATTGGCAGTTTAGCAACCCAAAGGCACAAAATGAAATAAACTCTTACATATTGCTGCTTTTCTCGAATTCCAAGTTCGTCAAGCAGATTTCTGACCTCCACTTCACTCTCAGTCTGCGAAAAACAAAAAATGATAGTTTCAACCAATGAGAGCATCAGGGCTTTGTTGCCATAGGCTTATGATGCATTACTCAAAAGATGCATGTTCATCGAGTTATTCAGTAAGTTGAATGGTGAGGCCAAAAGTTTTTGTGCTAGTGATATTACCATGGTATTTGCACCTTCATCCCAAATTAGACCGCCTTGTAACACACTCCTCAGCTTCCCCCCAATTTTCCCTTCAGCTTCGTATACAGTAACATTCACACCATTTGACTTCAACTTGTATGCTGCAGCAAGTCCGCTGAGACAGCATTGGAGTGGATTATTGAAATGGTAAAAAATAGTACGGGCATGTCAAGATACACCATCTATCACATTGCAAATGTTGAAAACAACAACATCCACCACCCCTCCCCCCCCCCCCAAAAAAAAAAAAAATTCAATTCCTTCTCCACAATGAGAAAGTAGCCGAGTAAAACTGGCAATCGAGAGCTGAGTAGTCCCTACTTGCAATCCTACCGCGAGGTCTCGTGTTTCACAACAATTAAGTTAAAATGGCATTGACACATTCTTACTATTCATTTCTGAATAAGAATCTGTAGAATGAGAACAAAAGAGAATTTCGGAAGCAACGAACAACAATTGACAGACTCTTCGGAAGATCAAGAACTGAAAAAAGTGGAGATGAATCGCGCACCTAACGCCAGCACCGACGACTGCAACTCTCTTCGCAGGACCTACAAACCACAAAACTACTCGGTCAAAGAAGTTGACCCTGAGAAAATCAGGACAGACGCACGCCTCGAACACTAATGCACTTCATGCAACCCCTCAAATTCTTCCGCACATCGGCGCGAGATGCCGAAAAACGAAATGGGTCATCGACACTACAGCTCGTAATCGATCAGGTTGAATTTTTTTCCCATTCTTCGGTCAATTCCCTGTCAAATTGCTAACACCGCATCGGGCTTATTGCTTGTGATGAAGAAAGAGCGTGGAGAGCTTTACTTGAAATGTCTCCTCCTGCAGCCGAACTCATCTTTGCATTTCTTGGCTCTCTGCCGCTCCACACTGCTCTGGCTTTCCGATGGAGATGGGGAGACAGATGACGACGATGATCGTGCAGGCTAGAGTTCATGGGCAGGACCAGGACGAAGCGCGAGTCTTCTGGGGATGATAGATTCGGCCCATGAACAGTCCTAGTCTTCCACGAACAGTTCATCATCGATCCATTCATGGGCCAAATCTTCGAGCCTGTCGAGTTCTCAACTCTTTGTTCATTACAGCCTTTCTTGAATCTCTTGATGCAGTAAATTTCGCTGATCTTGTCGAATTCATTGTTTGACTTTTGCTTGGAATTTAATAGCAAGAATTGGCATATAAAGTCGTGTGTATCATCTTTTCATAATTCTTGGGAATAAAAATCACACCACCTATCGCCATATTTTTTTGGAAAAGCAACGCTAGAAATCAAGAACTCTCGCCATTGATAAGGTCGTGCAAACGAGCCCTTTCGATAAAATTTTTTTCCATTGACTTTTTTTTTCCTTATAAACATTTTGGAAATTCTTATGATCTTGGATCCGGGTCTTGTCAAAAGTACTTAGATTAAAATTTTAAATGCACCAAACTGATGTGGAATAAAATCATTTTAGGATAAGCTGAACGTTGAAAAGACCAATATGGAATAAAATCCTTTAAGGATAAGATGATGAATCGTAAACAAAAACACCTTACGAGTGCACTTCTCCAGAGTTCAAAATCTTACTCCTGAAATGCTTCCAATAAGACTTGAACACGAGTCAAAATGTACGAAAATTGGTATCTACACAGATGTGTTTGTTTCGGAGAAAATTTCATAATTAAGGAAAACGCTTTTCGAAAAATCATTTTCTTGAGATATGTTTTCCTCGTTTAAGGTTAGTGAATTTATTTTCCTAATTTTAAGCATGCATTCTTTTATTATCGTAAATGATTTCTGTTGACCGATCATTTTCAGCAAATTAAACACGTGAAAGTTTAGACTACTTATTCTTGAAAAATGTTTTCACTCTAACAACATACCCTAAATCACTTTTTCAAGAAAAAAACAAATAAATGGAAGTACTAGAAAAGGAGGCCTTCTTAAGCCAAAAATTAGAAGAAAGTACAAAAAGAAAAAAACAATTTGTCTTAACTATTTCCCACACACACGAAACACAACAACATTTGTTTCAATCCTGTCTTCTTCTGCTGATATATATATATATGTCTCGGAATCATGCCGAAGCTCTGAATCCGCCACAGCTGCTGATATTATCCCCAGCCCGTAAGGACCTCTCCTTCCCTCCTCTTCACTTCGACCTCGGACAAGCCGAAGCCGAAGACGGAGACGGAGACGGAGAACGCCTCATCCTCAGTGTCTCTTTTTTCTCCGTGTTTTGTTCTTCTCTCTCTCTCCAATGCGCATTGTCTGAAGCAAGCGACCGCGGGACTTCAAGGGCCGCCGTTGGAAGATGAGAGCTTTCTGCGCAGTCCGCTTCTCTCAGCTCTCGCTCCTTTCGAGATCGCTGTTCCCCTCCAGGTACAGCAACCCTCTTGAAATCTCTTCTTTTCCCCGTGAAAAGTTCGGATTCTTCGGGCGCGTGCTGTTGAATTTTTCCGTCACCCCCCTTCGGGTATTAGCTTGCATCTGCCTGTTGAATCGAGAGCGAGTTGAAAAAAAAAGGAAACCCACATCGAGTTCTGCGGAAAAAAATGTTTTTGTCTAACGTAAAGAACCAATCGCGTGATGGGTGTTTGTGAGAATCTGAAACGGAGAAGCTATTATGCTCAAGCTCAGTCAAATGCAGTGATGAGGAGCTATCTTTTTCATTTTCCCTGTTTCGCGAGTTGAATGTGTTTGTTGTGTCAACGACATTTCAGGAGAAACCGTCTAGTAACATGGTAATCTGAAGAAAGATTTACACAGAATTACACTGGGTTCAAAAGAAGAATTCAAGTAGATGAATGACTTCAAAAATTGAGGAGTTGATTGTGCGAGAATGGTGGCGATGATTACCTGACGAACGAAATTGTGTGTTTTGATGTTCTCCGCAGTAAAGGGGACTGGATATTGCTTTCATCAACTTCTGACAACCTTTTGCTCATTGTGAACTACGATAGCTGAAAACTGTCACTCAGTTTAAGTTTCTTTCGAAGTAGCAAAAGCAAATCAGTTTCTTCCGTGGACATGAATCCATAACAAGAACTTCCATGAGATTGTGAAATCTAGATAAGTTTCAGCAATGATAGATGTCTACCAGTCTATTTCCCTCCCCCCACTTGATTGTGGAGTCTTGTCAATTGAATTTCTGTTCGCTCTTGTGACATTATGCTATGGAAACGATGCAAAGAGTTTGTTACAAAAATTCTGAGGGTTGTGCTATCAAGTTGTACCTTGCCATCTGCCTTTCAATTAAAGAAAACATCATAGTCGAGGTGTCAGAAATTGGTTGTATCAGCACAATGATATCCTCGTTCTCTATCTATTGCCCCTCATTTGTTATAGATGAAGTGTTGAATATTGATGTTGGTCCTTTTATCAGGTCGCAGCTTTCTTTTCCAGTAAAACTCTTTTCCTGCCAAGCTAAGTATGGTAAGTGGTCATTAATTTGTTACCGTGTCCCAAAGTGTAACTTATATCCAATTTCTCAATTGGGGATGGCAGAATCTTGCAGATATATCATCGCGATCCACACTATATATGAACTAACTTTTGAGCTTTCAACACCGCAGCTGCTGATTCTGGGTTAGATGGTTCTGTCAGTTTGAGAGTGGTGTCTCCAACTCTATTGGCAGCAGAAAAAGAAGAAGCCAAGGCCGTCTTAACCTTGTTCTTGAAAAAGCAAGGTTTAAGCAATGCGGTAGCTGTGAGAACTATCAACAAGTCCGATCTTTTCATCGAGCATCTTGTATCAAGGCTTCATTCTGTTCACAAGTCTCGGTATCTAGTAGGTTCGACTGCAACTTGTTAATACTTCCATGATTTGAATTAAGATGGAATGACTCTATGTTAATCTAATTGTAACTTGACATAGCAGGCCGGGAGCTCACAACTCTTGAAATAAGGGATGCGTTAATTCCTTACCTCGAGTCCCTTCTCGAGGAGCATGGAAACATTCTGGTAGATGTGGTGGAGAATTTTCCTGATCCACCTCTTAAAGAGAAGGTAGCTGTGCCTAGTCCTCCACCTCTTCCATCTCCTTCGAGCTTGGACAATAAAAAGCTAAAAGCTGTCTCCAGAGTGAGTGAGGCTGATCCTACTGGGAGGCTCCCTCCTCATATTGTCTACCTATTAGAACTCGGTATGACTCTTGAGCAGATCAAGGGAATTACGCGCAGATTCCCTGCTTTTGCTTACTACAGCTTGGAGGGGAAAATCAGGCCGGTGGTTGAGTTCCTTCTTGATCTTGGGGTACCAAAGAACGAAATTCCAATTATCCTCAATAAAAGGCCCCAGTTGTGTGGAATTAGTCTCTCGGAGAATCTAATACCCACAATGACATTCCTGGAGAAATTGGGCGTGGATAAGAAACGATGGGCTAAAGTTATATACCGCTTTCCTGCATTCCTCACTTACAGCAGGCAGAAGGTTAAGGCAACGGTTGATTTCCTTTACGAGATGGGTCTCTCAAAGGAGAGCATAGGGAAGATTCTAACTCACTGCCCAAATATTATAAGTTACAGTGTGGAGGACAACCTACGACCGACAGCTGAATACTTTCTCTCAATGGGGGTTGATGTGGCTGTTCTTTTTCACCGTTCACCTCAGACTTTTGGCCTCAGTATCGAGGCTCACTTGAAACCCATTACGGAATTTTTCTTGGAGAGAGGATACAGTATGGAAGATGTTAAGACTATGATATCCAGGTATGGAGCTTTGTACACTTTCAGCTTGGCAGAGAACTTGACACCAAAATGGGACTTCTTCTTGACCATGGACTATCCGCAAGCAGAGCTGATCAAGTTCCCTCAGTATTTCGGATATAGTTTGGAAGAGAGGATTAAACCGAGGTATGCTCGTATGAAGGAGTGCGGAGTTCAGTTGCTGCTGAACCAGGTGTTGTCATTGTCTGCTCAAGATTTCGAAAAGGCTTTGACAAAGAAAATGGGAAAAGTGCTTCCTGACGAGGCTGAAGCCTGAGTTTGTTGCATGTAGCAGTAATGAGTATGATGAACTGAGCGTGGCTTGAATGATGAGATATTTGTATAGATTGTGGAGTTGCTCAGGACTCCTATTTTACGGCAAGCAAATCAGCTGGTGAAACAACTAGTAGCAATTGTTCGTGCAGGTCATTCAATCTTCGTTAATAATAGATGCATGCAAGAATCAGGCGCTACTGTGGTGTATTTATGTATCTTAACTGAGCTTAAAGTTTGCCTGTGTGGGAAGGTCTTTCTCACCCAAGTTGAGGCTGCATTCAGATTTGCATAGAGGTGGGACATCGACAATGAATAATCACAGATCTCTTGTGTCCAAGGATTTGACTGCGGTTGATTTAGGTCCAGATTTTGCCAATTGTTCCTATTCAACACGTCCAATATCCTCATTCATTGAAACGCTGTGCTCCTCATCTAGGAGTGAATGAATATGAACTGTTTCTTCCTTGTCGTAGTATATCATACGATGTTCTGAACAAGTGATCTTCTTCAACGTCGAATAATGATGCTTTCATCTGCAGTCTCCAATGCTGGAAAAAAACTCCTCTCTTTGCCTTTTGCAGGATTATTACCAAGCCATCATCCATTCAACCAGACGGCTCCAAAGATTTACCTTAAATGAATTGGGTCAGGACGAAAGTAAGGTTTCACCATCCGATTTTGTGACTCGGATTCTCAGGAGATGTGTTTGAATTCTCTGTGTGGTTTTGCTTCATTTTTGTGTATGTTTGGCTCCCAACACGCTAGAGTTGATACATATGCAGAGTTCAGCTATCCAAGGGTGTCTGTTCTATTACAAGGGCAATTCTGAGGTTAGCTCCAATTCGCTTATTTTATCCGAAATTGAGCTTTATACACTAAACAGGATCGAGTAAGTTCCAATTCTGAGGTTAGCTCCATGTTGTGGTTAGCTCCAATTCTGAGGTTAGCTCCATTTTGCTCTTTTTTGTGTCTAGTCTTGTTTATTCGCTTTTCTTGCTTCAAGAGAGATCAAAATTGTTCGATGTACTTCTTACTTTACCAAAAAAAAAAAAAATTTGTTCGATGTAAGTTCGTGGTGCTTTTAGCAAAACTGTTGTTACGAGGGCAACGGATATATTCGAACTTATAAAGTTTTCATAATTGATTGCTTAATAAGTGTGGGGAGCAATCGGGTTTACCCCGTAAAGTATTTCAATGCTACCGAGTGTGCAAAAGTCTCTCAAGTAGATGGCCGTGGCATTGTCATATCTAATTTCACTCTGTCATGAACGTGCTCAGAGTGCCAAAAGTAAATGACTTCAAAAGAAACTCTTGCCTTCACCCAGATTTATGGACTAAAATAATCACGACAGTTGATCAGATAAGATTTACATGTGTGGTCCACATGATCAACGATAATGATGAATCCTATTCATGTGGATCTGATTGGGTCCAAGCAAGTAAATGTATGCACGTGACGCATGAAGTTATTTAAAAGATAATGTTCCCAAAAAGAAAAGATGCCCTTCCAAAGAATATCCACCCCACCTCAAATCCCCCCAACCAATTGCAATTTAAGTCTTTCCGACTAGTTGCGTTTTAAGGGCATTCGTGAACGTACCGATGTCTACTCGATACATGGAAATGAGCTGATGTACAGAGCTATTTTTGAAATATTTATTGTCATTCAATTATTGCCCCAAAAATGACTAATTTCGATAATTTTGGTTTCCATTAGTGGTGAGATGATACTAAATGAAGCTAGGGATGTCAAAAGAACTGGACCAATCCAAATTGAAATTTTCGGGTCTTTTCAGGTCGGATTCCTTCCTATTTGGGTAATAAGTTAAAAAAAATAGGTAAGCAAACAGTTCGAATCATACATTGTCTTTCTCCTAAAAAATGCCCTCCAAAAAAGTCTCCTTTAACGTTGTATTTTGCACTTCGACTTGAATCGAACAATGTTTTCAGTTTGGGTACTATACGTTTGATTTAGGAGCACACATATACCAAACATGTTCACGTCGGTTTATGTATCGTGGAATCCCAAACCGTTGACATCCTAAATGAAGCCCACCTCTCCAACCTGCTCGAATTAAGAATCCAATCGCGACATGACCTAACGAAAGGATCTTGTCTTGGTGAAATTACTTATAAACCTCATTTTTCACTAAGTTTAAGAGAAACTAATGATCTTACTCTTTCAAACAACCTCATCAACTAACTACATGAAACTCTAATAAATGTAACTTGGATGGTTGATTTTTAGGGATTTCACAAAGGATACACCAGAGTGCAGCATTATTTCGCATGGAATCAACTATCTTGGATTTATCTTGATTGTGATAAAATCAGGTATATTGGCACTTATATTGAACGTTCTTATTATGTTCACATTGATTGATTAATTTCTCACGAAATATAAAAACACATTAAAGTGGGTACATCATAAAAATCACATTAGCTATTTCGATAAGATACTAGATGATTAGTCCATCTGATCATTTCGCCTGTCATTGAACAATTTATTTTGGATGTCTAATAATGATATAAGGTATATTCATACACACATTACATTGCAGGATATATGACCTCTACATAGCTACTACACTCAATGTACGCCAGCATAGGTTTTTTTTTTAAATTCTTTCAAGCTGTGTCAATATTTCACTGGTATTAAGAAGCATTCTTCTAAAATAACAGAAAAGAAAAACGAAAAAAACAAACAGACAACATTACTAAAAAAAGTGCACATCTACTCATTTAATAGGAATTAAATTATGTGCCTTCATAACTTGCTCTTACTAGAAAGTTTACGGACTAAAAGGATCAATTATACATTCTCGAATTTTATATTTCTATAGAATTTTGCATAAATATCATTACAGCGCAAATAACTCTGGGCAAAAATGAACAATCAAAATTATTATATATACCGCCAGTCAAAATTAGTAAAAATTATCTTACCAAAAAAAAAATTAGTAAAAATTAAGTTCCGGGATCGCAAAGAAGATCGCGAAATTCTCTGGGCGGTTGACACGTGTAGCTCACAGTTAAAAAATGAGAGGGATAGAGATAAAGATGGAAAAAGAAAAAGAAAAGAGAGATTTTTTAACCGTTTTTTGTCCTTTTCACTGCCCCACCGACAGCTGCCATATCACAGTCGGATAAATGTCAATTTCGCCCTTAATCCAATTAGTGTAATTATGCCCTTAATCTTCATCAGCTTTTCGCTAATATCTATCTTTTCCGAGTGTATTTTTGGCAAAATCTCATTTACAAATTGACCCCCCGTGTTTTGTGCCGCTACCCAATCCCTTCCCCGTTTAATTTTCAGATCAGTCCCCGGAAAAAAAAATGGTTTACATATCACTTCTTCAATTAAAAAGTTATTTCGATTGCTTATTTCGCATTGATTGTTGGTCTCCATGTAACCTCAGAGAAAAACATTTAAAAAGGAGTTTGCATATTTTGATTTGTCGAGTGTCAATAACGAGAAGACTTAATTTCACATCGTACAGGTCAGAGGACTCGGTTTTTCCAATTTAAAAGACTCGATTGTGCAATGGGCATAAATTTCAAGGGGAGAAGCGATATTATCCTTTTTTTGTAAATACCCGCCTATTGATTCATTGCTTCCATATATTTATCTCATTCGCGTACAAGTTTAGACAAAAGATTTTTCCATCAATCTCCAATAGTATAGTTAGTATTGTCACAAGAATGTTAATCTGGGTCTCTTTTCTTTGCACGATAAATTTTTCCATATATTCTGCTTTTCTTAGCAAAAGCAGGAGGTACATTTTTTGTTTTTCCATCTAAATCTAAAACGCGATTCAAATTTCAGAAAATTAAGAAAAACAACACAACATTTGAATATGCATGTCAATATTACGATAAATCCGGGAAACCAATCCAAATTATCATGCAACTTTATTCACTTCTTTATCACAATCTACGCACGTATTTTGCCACTAAGATCATGCTGAATGCTATTGGCGATCGAAAAACAATGCAAAATTAAAAGAAAGGTCATTATTGCTAGATATATATACACACTCCAACTGTACATCACCAAGACATTAACCAAAGTAAGTTGCTTATCAAAATTATAAGTCAGAAATTGTCAATAAATCATAAATCACTTGCCTTTTTTTTGGGGGGCCAAATGAATACGACTCACCTCGTTCTCATGCTTTCCAGCACAGCAGTCAAGATCAACCTGCCCAATTTTACCCAGAAAAAGAAAAAAAAATCATTCATTAATCAGCATTAAAAGCCTTCTAATGTCACAATAGACAATGTCCAAAAAAGAAAAAATTTTCAGAGCACCTCCAGGCTTCCTCTGCACTCTTCTCCTCTGACGAAGTCGACCGTTTCTTCCTCCTACAAAAGAGCCCTCCTCCCTCGCGAGACATCTCTGCGGCGGAAGCGAACGACCCGCAGGTAACCTCCATTCGCGAGCAACGCACCGGAAGAAGAAGAAGAAGAAGAAGAAGAAGAACAAGTGGTGGAGGAGGAGGAGGAGGAGGAGGAGGTGGTTCGTCATGTTCCATTCGCTGAGCCTCTCGAGAAAGGGACCTCTGGGCTCCGTATGGGTGGCTGCTTACTACCACAAACGCCTCAAGAAAGCTCAGGTCGCCGAGACCGACATTCCCATCTCCATCGGTTCGTATCTTTATCTGGGTCTCGCGGGAAATGGAAGTTTCAATGGCCTTTGGACTTAAAGGAGAGAACTTTTTTGAACCGCCGTGGCTGTTGGTTTTCTTTTTGTTCTTTGGGCGGTTGAGGAAAGTGCGAGAGGAATTCTGTCGGTGAGGGTGCGCCTACGAGTGTTTAATTTGCTGGGCTTGTGCGTGAATGGCGACATGAACGTAGTCCCTTTCGGTGGTACACGTCAATGGCTCATGAGTTTTTCGTAGCGCTGCTTTTGCTAATCGTCCCCTTACGTTCGTTTCGCCGACCTAGTTCATGAGTTTTCCGCTATGTGCTTTCGCTCTGTGATTCGGCGAGTCTTTCTATCATGGTCTGCTTTGAATGGCATGCCGAATCAGTTATCAGTGCTTATACTTCGGATTTGGATTAATGGTGATGTATTGGTATCTTTTGTTGTAGATGGAAAAGGCAAGAGTGTAGAGTAAAATATACGTGTTAGATACAATTTTCTTATGTTGGTCAGAGTCAGCTAAAATTAAATGGAGTCTGGAATGTAGGGAATGTAGGGTCATGACCCGAAGAGTGAGGCTTTGTCTTTGTCTTCTTAAGGTTTATAGCTGAATTTGTTTGTCTTAAATTTCTTTGTTCATTCTTCTCTTCTTTTTTTGCAGATAAGATTTTGCAGGATGAATTAAATGTTGTCACGTATAGAGTGTTAGGCTACTTTCTTCTCGGGGTTGTGAGAATATACTCGAAGAAGGTGGAGTATTTGTTTAACGACTGTCATAAGGTGCTTATCAAAGTGAAGGAATTTGTGGTAAGTGAGAATGGAAAACATGGCTCATGTGCTGATATACTGGGTGCTCCTCGTAGCTCGATCAGTCTCCCAAAGAGATTCGAACTCGATGCTTTTGATCTGGAGATTGTTGACGATGTTTGTGGGTATGCAAGTTTGTTGTATTGACTTCTTGCAATCAAGTCTTTCTCTTATCTGATAACTCATTGCATGATACTTTTTTATTGTACTTGACAGGGGTAATCTGATGCTGCCGGAAGAGATCACCCTTCCAGGTTACCTGATTATTCTAGACGATCTGTTATTCATTTAGTCTATTCTCACTCATATATGTTCTTGTGTTGCAGATGATATTTGGAGAAATAAGGAAATAGCCCAGTCCTCTCTAAAGAAGGTACAAATGGTACAGCTGATGTCATGAACTCTGTGGATTTATAAGCCGGTTCCTTTTGGCGGATGCCAGTAGCTTCTATAGATATCTATTGAAAAACAGTAGTTTCTATAGATGCAGTGACGCAGCTACTTTGGCGTCATTAAATGATACTTGGGCTGTTTTATCCATCAAACCTTTTTGTTCAGTCAAACCAGATTTGTTGCATTCAATTTGACTGGCTACTTTGGAATTGGGGTTTGCTGAGTTGGTGCTCATCGCCTATTCAATGCTGCAGCGTCATTGGGAAGAAGGAACCGCTCATTTCGACAGTTCCTCCTCTGACTATACCACAGTGAAAGAGTATGCTCAAAATCTCAGTCTACTTGAAAGATTTTCTCAGTATTGTCTGAGCATGTTAAAATTATCATCTTTATTATGTTTCAGTGATCTTCCATCTCATTCTCATGTGATGGACACTGATCACGGAACGGGTGCATCAGATTATCAGAATTACACCATCATGGAGAGGCTTCGAGATGATAGATTTCAAGAAGGATGTTCATATTCTCTCACTTTTCTTGGCGTTGGAGGAAGTTCTTTAGACCCTGACTGGTGGTTTGGTGAAGATAATCAAGCTGACGAGCAGCAGATGAGTCCTAAGGAGGTATCACCAGCCAGTGGTGAGAAGCTTCAGGATGAGATAGATCTTCAGAAACCAAGCAAGAATTCTTTGACAGATGGGGCTGGCATGGAACCTTCAGCCCTAATTGACACATTTTTGGAGGAGCATTTTTCCCATCCACGGATACTCAAGCTACCTGAACTGCTGTTAACTGAAACCAGAGCGCATGAGGTTCTCAAAACACCAGAAAAGCAAGACGTTCAAGGTGCGATTGGTTCATATTACTGTTTGCATTAACATAGTCGCTTGTAAAAACAGTCGATATGACAAGGTATCTTACCCTATCAACTATGGTTATTAGCAAGGATTGAGAGCATGAGGTTCTCAAAACACCAGAAAAGCAAGATGTTCAAGGTGCGATTGGTTCATATTACTGTTTGCATTAACATAGTTGCTTGTAAAAACAGTCGGTATGACAAGGTATCTTACCCTATCAACTATGGTTATTAGCAAGGATTGAGAGTGAAAATTATGAGTCTAATGTTACCTATTGGTAAATTTCTATGTTTCCTTTGTCTACTAGTTGGCACTGTTGATTGATTAAGGAAGGCTCTTGCTACCGTCCTGAGATTACATAATTAAAAACTTGCCTCAACCAACTAACATTTTTTTTTCTCTTTTTCTTTCCATCCACAGGTGCTCCTACACCTGATTTCATGCTTATTCCGACACCTACCCCCAAGGAGCGTCCGCGGACAAAGAGGAAAAGGAAGTGCCTATATGATGATCTAGTTGTGCTGCCTAATGCGTAAGTGAAGATCTGTTCATGTTTGATGAGTATCGAAAATGAGTACCTGATACTAGGTTAGGACTGCCTTGAAGCTACTATCTGTATACCTGTATGATAAAACAGCCATTTTGATAATGTTAATAAATTACATGATGGGGATGTGAGAAAGTTGGTCATTTTTTCAAACAAGATTCAGTGACATTGTTTTACATGGAAATCAAGATGTTAATTTGCCGAGTAGCTTCCTGTGCAAGAGAAGTGTTCGGCTGCTGTAGAAGTGTGAAAGTTGAGGTCCTTATGACATCACTTGAGTATTATTCAACACCAAAGAAATCAAGTTGAACGACAAACACTATTTGCTTAGTCCAAAAAAGGTGGGAATATCATACAAGTTGAGAACATTGTGAAGAAAATTTATTGATACATCAAGAACAGGGTGCAACGTAGTATAACATCCAACACCCGATGACTCTCCCCAAACAGCCTTTTCTGATCCACTATCTCCTGTTTTATATCTAGCCTTCAAATTGTCAATTTGCCGTCTCTTCAAGAACCATTTACACCATCCTATCTTTCTCAAATGTTTGGCATTTGCATTAGTCAGCTCAGTTTACAGTGGGAATGCTTCCTAGAATGAAATAAATGAAATCGAAATTGATGTATTACCAATAATCGTTATTAGGTGGATGGAACCCGAGAAGTGGCTAGGAATTCAAAATTTTCTTGCAACACTTAATGTTCTCTACTTTTACAGGGCCATCAGGAAAAGCATTCGTGACGCAAGTGACTTGGTGTGCAAACGAAGGAAGGCTCCTCGTAATGCTTACGCTGTGTGGAAAGCCACTAGATTGTCCAATGCGACCATTAGGTTCTTTGAGCCCCTCCTTCCTTGTGAGTATGATATTACATATGTCCTCTTGCTTCTGACTTGTCTGCGAGACTAATCGGCCAAAAATCAGCAGGTACTTCGGCAGACCTCAGATATCTCTTTCTTAGGAAAGATATTGACTACTCGGTACCTCAGGAAGCTGCTGGAGTTTGTGAAAAGGGCGACAGACCAGAGACTTTGGGACCTCAGGAAGCTGCAGGAGTTTGTGAAAAGGGTAATTTACTAGAAGTTTGTACCGATGATAACGCGGTTGAGTTGGGAATAGCCCCCGAAACACCAGTCCAATGCTCATCTTCAAGGAGACCCTTTGAAAGCCCAAATGTTAGTACCCCAGATGGAACAAGGCCTGAAAAATCCAATGAAATTGCAAGTTTGGGTCAAGACGTGCCCATGGTTGAGGATCAAGATCTTGGTTTTAGTCTAATGAATGAGGTTAGTCAATATTCAACTTCACCACAAGGAAGTAGACTTTGCTGTTTTTTTTTTGGTCAAAAAGCAGACTTTGCTCTAAGATATGGAAAAATTCAGTTTTCTTGCTCTTTGGGCAATTGGTGCTTATATAACAATTTGACTGTGATGTATATTTGCCAACGGGAGACGTGGAGCTTATTTGTGTCCCCATATGAAATCCCGAATCAACAAGTAGCCTTTCATTGCTAGGATGGACTTATCGGAGTATTATTTGCTACATTAATGCATATCCACATGTATTGAGCAATACTGAAGCAGCCGATACCGTTATTTGTTTTTGCCAGGAGTTGAGCTCATCTGCAGGACATATCCACGACGAATGTGAGAGTTAATATCAGGACCTTTCTTGGTTTCTCTCTGTTGAATAATGTAGTGTAGTTTGCATTGTATTCTTATGTGGCTCATATTTTGATTGTCAGGTGGATGGACGGAGAGAACAAGGCAAGATCATTTAACTTGGCTGAATCTGTTTATGTAGATGTCAACTCGTAATTCAATTGAATTTGTGACTATTTTTTAAGGCTTCGCGATGATTTAAAATCACAGTTTTTTTGTCACAGAATTGTGGCAAGACACTTGCAAAGGATATCCCATAAACAAAGTAAAACGGGGGAGGAAGATGTGCTTCGCTTGTCGCAAGTTTCACAGGGGAAAACGAAAAAGGAAAGTGCAAGGCTCTTCTATGAAATACTGGTATGCATAGCTCTTGAATTTCATGTGTCCGGGCTTTTGAGCATTTACGTTACTTTTTTGGTTTTGTTTTTCCTAGGATTATGTTATGTACATCGATCTTATGAATATATAATTGTGTTGAGTGAAGGGCGCCAATATGATCAATAATTCATCGGTGGTTGCCCTTTTCCCCTCCTGCATCACTGATATTATATGGTGACAATCAGAAAGACTGAAGCCTAACTTTATTCTCTTTACACTCTGTCCTCGAAGCATAAATTATTTGGGTATGGCAATGAGTATGGCTGAATCTTCGTCTGAAATTCACGATTATAAACATTTCCACAGGTGCTGAAAAGCAAGGGATACATCGAAGTAGAGCAAGAGAAGGCTTATGGCGACATTCTCATGAGGAGGCTTCCCAAATGGGAACAAGCTTTTGGAGCTGATGGCCCATGAGTACGATTAGATTAGACGGGATCGGATTAATGCACATAAAGTTTTGAGCCTTCTTCGCAGTGTACAGTCGGATCGCAGGTTAGGTTCAGGATTTTAGGTCCGTTGCAGTGAATCTGTACATAAAAGTTGAGAGACCTCATTTCAAGTGGATGACATTTCTGAGTTGGTTTAGCCCGAGCAGTTCCGGGTTCTCTTACTGCAAAGTCAGAAATTCTAAGAAGCACACATCGCCGAGGCTGTTGTCGTGTGGTGCCTTGCAGTGGACATTCTGTTCTCACTTTGATTATTCAATGAAAAGCCATTGATGTATCATTTGCATTGTTACAGGACTTGGCAGTGACTATGAATGAGGGAGACCTCGTCTCATGAAAGTTTTTGCCGTTCTTTTTAGTCCGTCATAACCACCGTGGATTGTCTTGTTTTGCCGATCAACTGTCATTCTCAAAGGTGTTCTAAATGAATTCTTATACTGAAATCATGATAATGTACAGAGACAAAGTTTGCACTCTAAAATAATCTTTTTCCCTCCCATCATTATCGCAAAAAGTTAGGCCAATTAGGAAAGGCGATGCAACTTCTTTAAACGCTTCAGAATAATCAGCAACTTTTGATCATGGTTGTAAATTCCACTTTTCAAACGTCCTAAAAATACACTACTTTTTTACCATTGTTGCAAATTTAGCATCCGGTAATATCCTGTCCGGAAGGTATCGAAGGTTTAGGGCTATTGCGAATCAGTATCGGGCCTGTTGCGAGTGTGAGTTACCCTCTATGGAGGACAACGATAAAATTAGGTCTGGCAATTCGTGTTCACGTGTCATATTCGTATCATATAATCTTGTCAAGTTATGCCATTGAAAAACACTATGTTCTCAGTGACTTTGCTATATTGAACTTAAATGCATATCCAATTCTCGTCCGTTCATGTCTAACATGCAGAAGAGACGCCGAAGACGATGGACAAAATAATAACAAATGCTGAACTAACAACTATCGAAAAAAAAAGTCGAATATTTCTTATACGACAAAAAGTTGGTGTTAAATTTCCAATGATGGTAGAATAGTGTACTTTTTGAGTTGATAATGCTTAAAATCTGCGTAGTTTTTTCATTAATTAGCCGAAAAAGCCATGATGTAAAAAACGAACTCAGGAGAAAATTACATAATTTTCTGGAGATAGCATTTTCCAGGAAACGTACACTTTTGAAGCCCGAGAGAAAAACCTAGCCCGTTAACCTCCTCTCTCTCTCTCTCTCTCTCTTCGCTGTGCCGACTGGTTCCGGCGTGACGCCGCGCCATTTGAAGTGGACTCGAAGCGGCGGCGCTTCACGCATCCCACTGCAACACTGCGCCGAACCGAGCCTCGTTCGCCGGAACCCTAGCTCCCTTCGCCGTGCTCGGAAGCCTTCCTCTTTTGTGGGCGTGCAGCTTCGGAGGCATGGCAACTCAAGCCGCCGCCGCCGCCGCCGCCGCCGCCGCTACTTTCAATGGCAACATGAAGGTGAGCTGAGGTTCTGGCTTACTTCGTAGTTTCAGGACTCGTGGGGATGTGTTGGCCGTAGGGTATGGAGCTAAATGTATTTGTTCGGCTCGATGCTGCAGTATGAGATCATTTAGTGGAAGCACCCCCCAGGTGTTTGTGATATTGACTCTGAGGGAGATATTGTTTTGTGATTTGGTCGCGCATTGGTCATGTTTTGGAGCTCGTTGTACCGTTCGCTTGTTTGCTGTGACGTTTCGTTCTCTTCGAATTCTAGCGTCCTCCTCAAGTTCACAGATTCTGATCGTGGGTGCTTGGTGCGTACTGAACGTGTATTTGACCGGGCCATGCGATGGCTCGGTGATTTGATTAGATTGGGAGCACATTTTAGCGGCGTGTGGTTTTCGAATTTGAGTGTACGTTGATTGCGTGGAGACGGGGGGATATTAGCATCATCAGTCAGAAAGAAACTTTGCGTGCCTCGTTGTTCTCGACATGATAGCTGGATCGACAAATTGACATTTTTCCAATGTTCCTGCAGAAAGCACTTGCTGGCTTGAGACGTATCAATCTGGATGGACTGCGGTGGAGAGTGTTTGATGCGAAAGGCCAGGTTGGAGGTTCTCTGTTGTGCTGTCTTTCTGTGATATTGTACAGCCTCAGATTTTGCATGAGCTTGTGTCTGTTCATGTGGCGGAGATTTGTGTATGCTAATTGTCCTGCACAATAGGACTGTTGTACGGGGAAAAACTTTTGTGCTGAATATTCCATTTTGATTGCACTAGCTTTAATACCACGGTTAAGTTTGCATTTATATAACACCAAATTCCTTTCCAATAGGTTCTTGGGAGATTAGCTTCTCAAATAGCAACCGTGGTCCAAGGCAAGGATAAGCCCACATACGCTCCTAATCGGGATGATGGGGATATGTGCATTGTGCTTAATGCAAAGGATATTTGTGTCACAGGGAGAAAGATGACAGATAAAGTTTATTACTGGCATACTGGGCAAGTCTCTCTCGCTCTCTCTCTCTCTCTCTCTCTCTCTCTCTGCACGAAGGTAACTGTGTTTTTGAGAGCATGTGCAGTATGCTCGTATGTACATGCACATGGGTGGCACACTCATTTGCACAAGTGCAACTGTATGTGTCAGTACCATACAATGCTTAAGTTGATTCACTGAAGTCTCTGTGATGAGGTCTGCAAACCCCTCTTCTTTTAACGTTGAAAGCTTGCCGTTAAGGCACTTCTTACATAATTGTCTTTGTTTGGTCATTTCGAGAATAATTTTTATAACTACTTACAACAACAGATTCATATGCAATTTCTCTATCTATAACAACCCACATTTCCGCTGATTTGACTCAATAATTTTCTCTTACATTTATGCATGAACTGCCTTGAGTCTTGAGATGCGCTTCCTTAATCTTCTCTTCTCATGTTTATGATTCTGTCTGTTATAATTATACCTGGCATTCAGGTATGTGGGCCACCTCAAGGAAAGGACCTTAAAGGACCAAATGGCGAAGGACCCCACAGAAGTCATTAGGAAAGCAGTTCTCCGCATGCTTCCAAGAAACAAATTGCGTGATGTAAGTGAAGGGCCAATTTTCTTCTGATGAGTTTCCTCTGTCTTTAAATGTGACCTTCTTTTTCTTTACTTGTGTCTTTAATTGTTCTAATACGAAGATATTCAGGCCCAATAAGTATTTTCCTCTGAAACTGCATCTGAAAAACAGTCTGTAAAGATTTCAAATCTCTGATGCCTATTGGAATTCGGGAATTACTTCATACAAAGACTGAAAGAGAGTACAACTGGCTTATTGCATCTATCATGCTGTAAAATATGAGGACCACTTCCAGCACTGTTGACTGCAGTGGTTCGTGACCATATGGATAAAATATTTACTTTAGATTTGTTTTGTCGCTTTTGTGTGGAGGCACTGATGAAATTTCCTTGTGGAAATATTAAAATTGCTTTAAGATGAAAGTATGACACAGGAGGCAGGCTCTGTATAATTGTTACTGTTTGTAAAGATATTTCTTTCCATCTCGCTCGAAGCATCAGTATTCTAACTAGTCAAAGAACAATAGCTGAAAAAAAAACATCAATGGAGCCTATGACACATTTTGTAATCAGCATTCGTGAGTATTCCTATTATGTGGTTAATTCAGAATTCTGGTGAGAGGAAGCTAAACAATTACGTTGGAGGTATCTGGTTTTTACCTTCCTGGTTGGCAATCCAGTTCGTTCAACTTTCTGTTCTTAAAATGACGGTTCAATTAAATCGCGCAGCTTTTCTCTGGTTGCATTTCCAATTATTATCCTAGCTTATGTTTGAATCTAATTAAAGGCCGTTCCTTGTTCTGGATGCAGGATAGAGACAGAAAACTCAGAATATTTGCTGGTGGTGAACACCCTTTTGCTGACCGGCCTCTTGAGCCTTATGTGATGCCTCCTAGACAAGTACGAGAAATGCGACCTCGTGCAAGACGTGCCATGATTCGAGCTCAGAAAAAGGCCGAGCAGCAACAGCAGGAAAGCGCCGACACAAAGAAGGGTAAAAAGAGAGAAAAGACCCCAGAAGTCAGTGAATGAAGAGAACATGTCTAAGAGCAGTTACATTTGATTGCCTATGCATACATGTTTGGATGCGCAATCCATGCGACATCTCCTTTGCAACCTCTTTTTGTCCAATGCGGGATTCTGGAGCTCGTCTATACTCTTCTCTGGGCAGATCGATTGGATTGCTGTGAAAATTTTGCGGGGATGGGTTCTATTTTATGCAACAAGGGAATAATTGACTGTAATTTAGATACTTGCTGAGAGCTTCAGTGGTTTGCAAATGTGTTAATTTCCCGAGTCACTCTTTTTGTGAAACTGGTTGTGGAACCAGGTTCTGCCTTTGATCTTAATCATGTTTTCCGTCTCCAGTTCACCGAACTGTCTCCATAGGGATAGTTGCGTACAAAAACATGCGCACCCGTATATCCATCTTGAGACTCTATAGTGACTGGCATCTCTAAGCAGTGTCATGCTTGACAGTAGCAACTGAATGTACGAAATTATAGGGGATCAAGCCTTTTGCAGCACAATGTCTTCGAACTTATTAGCTTCGCTCTGAATGGCTCGTCAAGGTTAAAAAGTTTCTCAGCTCTACAACCAGGCAGGTGCCGAATGCTTTTGCTATGTGGATGGAGTTGCTTAGTCCAAATGACAAAGTTGTCAACTACCTAGTACATTCGAATGGACATGGGATGGAAATTGTATCTCTAGCATTAGATCCTCCACCAACTTCAATATTCGTTAAGAATCTTACACTAAGCAAGTTGTGAATATCTTCATATTTTCAACAATGGCGTACTAGTGTGGCAAAACTAAAAAATGATCACGAACATAAAAACAATGACAAACTTCTTGTTTGCCAGAGATTTTAGGCTGAATGGCACTTGCGGAGATTCAGGCGAAAAACGAAGAGGATCACACCAATAGGAACGAGCTGCTTTCCATTAACAGACGATAAAATTAACCTAGAAAACGATTGTCAGAAAATTGCAGTTACAACTATCTGGCTTGGGCATGACATAAAAGTCAGCCTCCTGAGCCATTTCTTAATTGCACAAAATTTACTTCTACTGTCAGCTTGGAATGCACAAGCAGAATCTCTCTTCACCAATTTTAAGATATTGAAAGCAAAAGAAAAGAAAAATTGCAAGCCTTAAGCAAGAGGAATTAAGTAGACTATCAAGTCCTCCATGCTAATGAAACATCCGCACCTTCAGCTTGAACTCAGAAAGAAAAAGAAACAGAGACTATCAGATGCTAATCACTTGATGACCCATCTTCATCATCTTCATGGTCTGCCACAACTTTCTCTATGAACTTTTTACGAACTCCGTCAATGACAGCTTTTCTTGATGCATCACCTTTGCTCTGCCCATCATTTAGTACAGGATCTGATTGGCAGAGAACTAGTGCAACACCTAGAGGAATAGGTCAAAGATGAAAAACATGAAACTGAGAAATTACAAGAATGCTACAGCAATTGGAGGACAAGGCATGCAGAAGCATAAAAGCCAGACTAAATTGCATCAAGATGGTCCAGCAAGAATTAAAGCAAGTTTGATACGAATACAGCATTCTCTTATAAGAATGCAAGCATGCTCAAACCTTCATAAATACCATGGCTATGTCCACTAAAGTTTCTGAAACTATTTTCAATATAAATCGGGCCCCTAAATTAATGATAGAAAAACATAAAAAACTAAGCACAGGTAGAGATCAGAGCGAGATGTTTTAGATGCCATTATGATATCTTAGTGCCCTTCAATACAATAGAGTCTTAACTCAATACATGTTTCACATTCTTTTAAGTTCAATTGTCGTTCCCTTCACAATATGCACCAGATGCCATTCAACCAATGTAAATTCCATGAACTTAAAGTAAGTTCGAGGCACTTGAGAAATTGTGATGTCGAACAAATTAACAATCATAGATGCAAAGCAGCATAATGTGAAACAGATCAAATATTGGAACTCCCATACTAAGAAAAGCATAAAATGCTCATGTTCCTTTGAAACAAAGAGCATGGTGATAACTGCTGCAATTTGAAACGATACCTTCAGATGTGCATCTGCGGCCAAAACTCTGCAAGCCCACATAGTTAGCTTTCACTGCACCATTGTTGTACACTAGTATAGTGGGTACATTCCGATCAGGGTAGTTCGGGATGCAATCGGTAGATATAATCTTAACAAACTTCGTCGCAGGATATCTCGTCGCCAATTCTTCCAGACAATTCATGAGCACTCCACACTCTGCAATTCTGTCAACCAAACGCAACGTCAGTAAACCAATCTAGAAGATATCACAATTCAGTGGCTCAAGTATAGCAATTGCTGGTGGCTAGCACGATACCCGTCTTTGTAGAGAATGACGACGACCCAAACTTCAGTTGGGGCTTGCGAAACCTCTCGCACGAAATCCGATCCCGAGATGGGAATCACCGATCCGTACTTTATAACCTTAGCCGTTTCCCTCATCTCGGCCAACCTCTTCTTTCTGTCAACAAGTTCACACCGCAAATAAGAGAATTCCTCTGAACAAACGAAAAACCAAACAAAACAACTCATACCCGGAAAATTCTCATTTCTGTTTCCTTTAGCTAGACTATACGCACGCACGAGAACACCCCATTGAACAAAAAATCCAAGGACAAAGGCAAGCGAAAAATCCATCAAATAACACCTGAAACTCCATATGTTCAATCAAGTTCTCTCCTTCAAGCACAATCAGAAAATTTTCATTTCCGTTTCCTTTAGCTAGAGTACATGCACACACGAAATCAAACCATTGAACAAACAATCCAGGGATAAAGGCAAGCGAAAATTCCAACAAATAACACCTGAAACTCCATATGTTCAATCAAGTTCTCTCCTTTAACAACCCCAGCAAGCACAATCAAGTCCTCATTTCTGCTTCCTTTAGCTCGAATATACGCACGCACGAAATCGCACCATTGAACAGAAAATCCAGCGATGCAAGCAAGCCAGAATTCCAACAAATAACACCCGAAACTCCATATGTTCCATCAAGCTCTCTCCTTTAATAACCCCAGCAAGCCTAGTCGGTCCAATCTCGTCATATACTTCTCCCTTTCTAACTCCAAACCCAAACACAACGCACAAAATCAGGATCCTCAATCAATCCCATCATCAGGCACCCACACAGATCGCGGCTAATTCGCAATTCCCAAATCACCACCGAGGACGGAAACAAAGCCCGACGGACCTGTACTCTTCGAGGAAGCGGTCGTCGTCCAGGTCGGGGTCGTCCTCGAGGTCCTCGAGCTCCTCCGGGGTCTTGCCGTCGATCCAGGACTTGTCCCTGGGCAGCGACTCCGGATCGGGCGGCGGAGCGAACGGCGGCGGCTTGAACGGCGGCGGCTTCTCCGGCAGGTTGCCGAGCTTCCTCTGGATGTCGTCCCACTGCGTCGACGCGCCCTCCGCGTCCTTGTACACGAAGTGGTAGTCCGCCATTGCTTCGATCTCGTCCTGCGTCGCTTCTCTCGGGAAAGTTCCAGTTTTGCACTAGAAACGGAAGAAGAAGAAGCTTTTAATGCAATTCCATTTCATTTCTTTTTCTCTTCTATTATAAAATCTTTTATTTCGCGAAAAAGTAACAATTTAAAAAATATATGCATACATTTTTAAAAACAATCGTTTTGTATCATTTGAAATAATTAGCCAATAAAAATATTTTCCTACATCGATAATAATTTATATTGGCTAACAATTTATATATAAATATTTTTGTGTACAATGAAAATATTTTTCATTTATTCATTTTTTATGAGCAATATAAATTATTTTTTTAGGAAATATATTTTTTGAATCCTTTATTCTCTGCGACAGACGGACCCAATACGTGAGTTTAAGAAAAAAATTAGTTAGGGCAACCTCTAAGGTATTGTCCCTTATTTATTATTAATTCCTACTTAGTAATTCGTATTTGTGTTACTCTTCTATCGCAATCCCGATTAGAGACAGTTTATTACTAAAATCTAATCATAATATTTGCGAGGAGATTAAAAATAAATTTTATATAGCATATAGATTATAGATTAAGGCTCCGTTCGTTTGGCGGAAAATATTCTCCTTTTAGAAAATATTTTCCCAGAAGTCATTTTCCTGGAAAATA
Source organism: Syzygium malaccense (assembly GCA_031216405.1). Taxonomy (NCBI): domain Eukaryota; kingdom Viridiplantae; phylum Streptophyta; class Magnoliopsida; order Myrtales; family Myrtaceae; genus Syzygium; species Syzygium malaccense. The sequence goes on along the minus strand of CM062262.1, from coordinate 25,674,611 downwards.
TTTTCCCGGAACATAATTTTCCGGTGTTCGGCGACCAATATGAAAAAGTTTCGAAAAATATTTTTCGCCGGCGACCGGCGGCGGCGGGCGATCGGTGGCGGCGGCGAGCGACCGGCGATCGGCGACCGGCGGCGGAGGGCGACCGGTGGCAGGCGACCGGCGGCGACGGCTGGCGACGGCGATCGGCGACCGGCGGCGACGGGCGACCGGCGGCGGCGGCGGGCGACCGGCGATCGGCGACCGGCGGCGGCGGCGGGCGACCGGCGATCGGTGACCGGCGGCGGCCGATGACCGGCGGCGCCGGCGGGCGACCGGCGATCGGCGACAGGCGGCGGCGGGCGACGGCGATCGGCGGCGGCGGCGGGCGACCGGCGATCGGCGACCGGCGGCGGCGGGCGACCGGCGATCGGCGACCGGCGGCGGCGGCGGGCCACCGGCGGCGGCGGCGGCAACCGGCGATCGGCGGCGGCGGGCGATCGGGGGCGCCGGCGGGCGACCGGCGGCGGCGACGGGCGACCGGCGATCGGCGACCGGCGGCGGCGGGCGACCGGCGATCGGCGACCGGCGGCGGCGGGCGACCGGCGATCGGCGACCGGCGGCGGCGGGCGACCGGCGATCGGCGACCGGGCGGCGGCCGGCGACCGGCGGCGGCGGGCGACCGGCGATCGGCGACCGGGCGGCGGCCGGCGACCGGCGGCGGCGGGCGACCGGCGATCGGCGACCGGGCGGCGGCCGGCGACCGGCGGCGGCGGCGGCCGGCGACCGGCGGCGGCCGGCGACCGGCGGCGGGCGACCGGCGGCGGCGGGTGAGCGGCGGCAGGCGACCGGCTACGGCGGCAGACAGCGGCGGCTGCCGGCGACCGGCGGCGGCGGCGCGCGGCTGGCGCTCGGCGACCGGCGGGCGGCGACCGGCGGCGGCGGCGCGCGGCTGGCGCCCGGCGACCGACGGCGGCCGACAACCTTAGTGAAGAAGAAGAAACTCCGGAAAATGATTTCCGCTTTTGAAGAAATGGAAGTCATTTTCCATAGACTTAGGCTATTTTGTAAGGAGGAAAAGGAAAATATTTTTTCACGGAAAACGTTTTCCGCCCCCCGAACACCGGAAAACCCGGAAAATATTTTCCGGGAGAATATTTTTCGCCAAACAAACGGAGCCTAAGCTTAACAAGTTTCTCAAAATACGCTAATCTTGTCGCCGATAATAAAATTCACATGCAGTTTGTGGGATTCGATGTGTCGATGAACGGGATACCATATGGCTATTGGGCTTGCATGAGCTTAGGAAACATTCTCAATGTTTTTAATTAGATCTTGGGGTTTTTATATCTTTTTTCTTTTTTGATATTCTTGCAGCTGTCACTATTTTTCATATCAATAACAATATGCAAATTTGGAAATATGGTTTTATAATTTTAAAACTTCAAATTTCTCATTTTGGCTTCCAAATTTTGAAGAAAATAATAATAAAAAAGCAAGTTTTGCCTTTTCTTTTAACGAAAACCAAACAAGGCTGTTAATAGTGCACCGAACAATCTGAGGAGCCTTCGACCAAAACAAAATATCGGCGGATCCAAGGAGCGAGACATGAATGATACCCGGATTTTCGCTTCGGATTCTATGCATTTTCGGTCGGGCCAGATCAAAGAAACGCATGCGCCCCTGTGATTCGGATCGGGTCGGGTATCATAGAAATCTGACCTGATCCGACCCGATCCATTGACACCCTTAGTTGTAGGCTCGTTGTTTCATCCAAATATAACCAGCTTGCGCATCTGATTCCGTCATTTGATTATCTTGTTACCGTGCAATAATCAATTCATCCGTGGGAGAATGTTAGGGCTCAAATTCCATCTTATTGAGAGAGAAACGAACGCTGATTTGGGTGATTTCGGGATTCGATTTGGGGCTAGAATTCTTGGACAATATCTAGATTCGCGAAGCCCTAGTTCGGACGAAGTCGTTTCTTATTACAACGAGGGACACCGACACATCGTCTGAATTAAATTGAATCTCGGCAATGCTGGTTACGCGACGATCGGAGGCTGCCACATCATCTTCCGTTTGACAGATCGGACGCCACAAGTAAAATCTAGAGGCAAGTTTAAAGGAGTGGCCAGATTTGTCCATCGTAATAAGGGTTTAGGTCCTTAAGAAACGCTCGACTCTGGAGGGCAAATTTGACCCACGGGGTGAAAGAGACTTTCGTTTACAAAAACCACATAATAGAAGAAAGCTTGACTTCTTTTTTTTCGATCGGGCCGTCCCACTTTTTTTTTTCCTTATTTTGTGCAACCATTACGTCAAAAATTCAATCTTTTCTTATTGAACATGGTAAATTTTTTAACCTCGTACGTTTTTATTCAGCCTTCTCGACAAAACATCCAAGTGAAGTGAAGTGGAGAACGCCAATGGAAGGTCTCTCCGATTAAAGCAGGTGGGGGCTTCGCAGTGCTCTGCTTCAGCAACATTACAATTTCCTACATCACGTGTCTATGGAAACCAACAACATAAGACAACCAAAGCTTACGTCCATTTCCTTCTCTTCTAAGCTCAGACCATAACCCAGAAGGCCCTTAAAAACTAACCTTTTCTTCAGTATCGCGCATCGGTTCACCGGTCGACTGCAAGACCTCCCGACCTATCAGCAACACAGATACCGTATTGGATCACCAGGCAACTCCCGATCTATCAGCAACACAGACAGTGAGATCGCAGTTCACTTTAAGCAGCACACAGCATTCGGCGGGATGCTACTCAGCACATATCCGTCTACATTTCCCTATCTAGATAGGTGATGTTCGATACACGATCACAGTATTTCGGAAAGTCTACCCACTGATGAGTCTCACAAGCCAACACTGAGTCAAGAAACTCCAACACCCCCCCCCCCTCCATATGCTTTTTCCTTTTCTGATATTGCTTTTTGTTTTTTTTTTGTTTTTTTTTGTTAAGGGAATCAGAGAAGCAGCCACTGTCCATAGATTTGTTCGCACATTTAGTCCAGAAGGCAGCGAAAGACTTCTCTTCAACTTCTCCACATCTCAATCGATTTCCCCTTCCTCAACATCTTCATGATTAGAAAATGCAGGTGGTTCGGCTTCTTCCTCCTCCTCGTCTGCTTTCATGAACAGGCCGAGTTGTTCTAAAGGGTTACTACCCCCGAGCTTGAAGCTTCCCAGTGCTTCCAGATTATGATCTGGGCTCGTCTCATCGGCAGAGCTCGGTAAGTGCTCTCCTGGAGCAGTCCTGAGCATTTCCAAGTCTTCAAGGAACCGAGAATTCTCATTTATCTCCACTGTCTTCTCCATCTAAGACAAGTACAAGGCAATACTCAAGTTTCATGCTTTCCTAATACGAAAGGGACACTAGACAAAAGCAAATTTAAGGTGTACTCATTCACCTTGAGCAATGCCTGTCGAGCAGCTTCTCTCTCCAGTTCCCTCTTCCGCTTAGCCTCAGCAAGAGCTTCAGCTTCAGCTCGCCTTCGAGCTTCTTCAGCAGCTTTTGCTTCTGCTTGCAATCGTGCTTTTTCTGGAAACATTGCAAAACAACCATCTTTAAGATCAACTACACCAAAGGGCAGTGTCTCTAAAAGAAGAAGCAAACGATCAATACCCTTCCTTTGCTGCATTTCAAGCTCCTCTCTCTCCCGGCGAAGTTTCTCAGGATCTCCCTTGTCACCCTATCAAACAATGTTAATTTATGGTTCCCAATGTAAAAACGTCTACAAATAAATTAGCCTAATTATCTGACCAACCTGTGTGAGTGTCTTCTCTCGAGCCTTTAGAATTGTATCAGCGAATCTATTCTTCAACAAAGCTGCTCGATATAGCTTCTCTGGAGAAACCTGCCTCTCGATAGGAGCACTTTCCCCTATGATGTTCGATTAAATTTATCAGAGTCGTTTAAACCTCCTGAAAGTTCGAGCACTTCTTCCAGCCAACTTACCATCTTGGAAGCTATCTGAGTCAACAGAGCCTGCCTTTTGCATGGAAGTCTGCTCAGGTTGGTCCAACACACTGAGAGATCCTGCAAATACATAATTCATAAGCAACACGGAGAATACACAGATAGTGAAGTCTCCATACATAGAGAACAAATCATGCATGAGCAGGATTGACACACGGAGTATACACACACAGTGAAATGTCCATCAATAAGGCATAAAGCATGCTTGGGGAAAATTCATTAAAATAAAGAGCCTTGCCGATCAAGCACAAGGAATACACAGGAGGATCCGCGAAACAGTGACTAGTAACCCAGAATATATTCATTCATGCAAGATCTTAGGCCCGTACTATGTAAATTCGCCATTTTTTAAGACCTTCAATGGCCCAAAACCTATGGAAAAACAATGACAGAGTAGAGCATATATCTGCATATCTAAGCCAGTCAAACCACTTTCTTTTTCACCTTTCCCAGTCCAAGTAATGCCATTACTATACCATATGTCATCATTCATCCACCATCATCACTTGAGTGCTTACTAATGTACAATCCTGAGAACAACAAAGGTGTGACAAAAATCATGACTTTGACTGAGTTGAAGATGGAGTTTCATTACACTGATCGAAAAGGCAGTCTGAAAACATTCAAATTCCCTCTTGGCAGTTCAGTTTTTTCGTTAATTTCAAAGGTAGTTTTATAACCTTCAGGGCATTCAATATGCAAGTTGCTGGTCAGCAATTGTCTCACGGTAAAATTTGGGTTCTACATTGATGGCCATTGACTACTAGAGGCAATGCGATACAAGTTTTCAAAAGTAAATTCAGTAAAAAAGTAACAGAAAAGGAAAAAAAAACCCTTTGCAGGAAATGATAAAGGCCTGTAAGCAAACATAATACTCTTGCAGGAAACTTTGCACCCTAAAATTCTTCCATCTTTAGCAATAAACTTCAAGTTACCATGGCAAGTATTGAGATAAATGATTGATCTTCTCTTTGTAAGACAAATATTTTGTGGGAAGAAGTACTTAGAAGAATTGCCGAAAGGAAACCTGTTCTGTCTTCTATAATAACTGTAAAACCATTCAGAAATTACCAATATTAGCACCACGCTCAGAATCAACCCGTCTATGTGTCAAGAATTTGTCAGTGTCAATTTTCTCTAAGCAAGAAAAGTTTAGACCAAACCCCCCAAAAAAGATATCATTAAAAGCACCTGAAAAGAGCTTGCAACACATGATTGGAGAATAAATTACGAGGTACCAACTGCCACTTCACAGAAGCTGCATTAAATTCACGGCAACAGATATTCTAGATGTCCTAGGAAAAGTAAATTAGCAAACAGTCTAGCACAGTACTGGTATTAAATTCTTAAGGCTTTGTATCTAAATAGAAAACTGAGTTTACATACTCCTATCACGCCTTTACCACACAGAGATCCTACTTCAGATTTGATTATCAACCAAAAGTGCACAAGAAATATCCTTAAATGTTCCACAACACAGACAATGCAGATAAGGTAATAAACTCACGATTAATATCAATCAGTTCGCTGCTCCTGGTCTTTTCATCCCGGTGGCCTTCGGAATCGGCAATTTCCCTTGCCTGAAGAAAAATTAGTTAAGTGTCACCAAGCGCAAAAAGAAGAGCAGAATTAAGGCATAAACACTTCATGACATATAAGCAAAATCTAGCAAATCTCCAGAAAAGGCCACTACATACCTTTGTCACTTTTTCAGCGTCTGAAGCCTTGACATTATCAATTCCACTCTCCGAGCAACTGTTATGGCCTGAATCTGCATACCATGCACGAAACACAGCAGCAAAGGAATGAATCGAACTTATTCCTATCGATAACAAACGAGTCCAACCTCATCAAGAAGATGCAGCTACAAGGAGAACTACAAAAGTAAAGTTACGGACAAAAAAGATCAAATTCTCACTAATTACGTCAGTATGTGCTTTCAGCAGTTGGTTATGTTTGCCAGAAGCATAACAAACATGTCACAACTTTTAGATCTTGTTAGAATTTTATAATAGACTATCGTCAGGCAATGCCAAGGCTCTTGTCCTTTCTGCCTTTTCAGGTCCCAAATTAGATATACTCTTTCAGAACTGCTTTAAGCTACTGACTTTTCATGTGAACTCCGTTTTTCAAAATATGACTGCATAATACATCCCTTTCCCAAACAGAGAGCTTGAGTAGGCAGTGTCACTACGAAATTCTTCTCATCCATTTACAGCTGGAGCTACCTGAACTATAACATATTTACTAATAGTATGGTGCCTACCCTTTTCTATTTCCATCGGCGAATGGCTTGATACAGGAGGTTCATTTCCTCCGATATCAACTTCTTCATCGCCAGCATTGTTTCCTGCAATATACACGTATATAACTAAGATTAGAATAATCCGATAAAAAAAAAGATTAGAATAAAACTTAGACTTGATTGAAATACAACATGAAACCAAAAAAAAAATTAAAAAGAACAACCTCTACATGGTTGCATAGATGAATTGCTAAAGCCAGATTCATTCAAGATCTGCACAAGATAAGAAAAGAACAGTTCAGCAATAATAAAAAGAGGGCATATAAAGTATCAGTATTGTCTTGAACTTTATCCTCAATAAATGGAGGAGACAATGAGAGTTCACCTCTATTTCACAAGGTTCAGCACATTCTAGCTTCTTCTGTTTCTCTTGCAAATACTCATCCAGCAAATTCCTTAATGTGAAAAGAACATCGTTGCTGAGATCATCAATGTCAATCTCAATCTCCTCCTCTACAGATTCCCTTCCATTTGAACTATGCTCTCTCAAGAAATCGATAATATTTTCAGGCATTTCTCCCAGCAAAGACTCCAATTCCTGGCCTAATTTATGCTTCTCCTCATCTGTCATTACCCGCAGATGAGGTGCAGGCATAACTTCTTGTTGACTCGACATTTTCCTCTTTTTAGGAAGAGATGTTGACTTGGCTGCTTTTACCTCCTCAGGCGGAGCTGATTTTGTTGATGATGGTTGTGCTCCACCACCCGCAAGTTTCTTTTCAATGGTTTTCCACCTGACTTCAAAAAACTTGTTTAGAGCATCAGCCATCAAGTGGACATCGTTGCTGGGAGGATTATAGGTCATCGCATTGCTGAAGGTAAGCCTCACATCAGTGAAAAACTCTAATGGGCTCGAATAAGCACCGGATCTCAATTTACCCTTTATGGTTCCCAAATCCATAGGTTGTTTAATCACGTCGAAGTAGTCAGGAATGTTCAATGACTTCACGTCAACAGGTTTATTAAAAACCCAACCATACGGATGGGACATCAGACGATTTAAAAGGGCCTCGCAATCTTTCATTAACGTCGCATTGGCAGCCCTTGGAGCTGACGCCTGCTTTACTGACTCAAACTTTCCCGTTGCACCACGTTTCCAACCACGAGCCTTTCCATCAGGTGTATTTAATTTCGCTTTCAGCCCAGAAGTCTTCGCAGATGATTTCTTAGCAGCAGCAGCATCAGCAGCCTGCAACCCATTTTGCCCATTGCTGCAACTTAGAATATCACTAGACGACGACAACGTAGCCCCAGTTGCTCTCTGGGACTCAATTTTCTTCTGAAGAATCCGGATCTGTTCAAGTTCAAGCCTCAACCTATGTATCAAACCTTTTCTTTCAGAAGGTGATATCTTCGATAGAGGAAGGACTTCTGAAGGCACAAAAAACCGAACCCCTCTATTTGTGTTCAAGTTGATACATTTCTTGGCTGGACCACTAGAATCCTCCGAAACGGTAAACTCTGTGTCGATACGTCCCGAACTACCAGATCCCTCGGATTCACCAGCTGGCGCGAACGAGCTACGGTAATAGTCTCCGGGCAGCCTTGTATTTTCAACCATCATCCTCCCCAAGACCTTACACAAGTGTTCTCTCGAATTCCCTCCGTATTAAGGTAGCCCCGAAAGAGCTATCGGAGCCTCGACAATGAATGGCCTCTGCACGTTGATAATCATAAGGACGACATCACCACCTGGACGAAGAATTCATGAGGATGTGCTTTCTCTCCCCCAGTAATAACACTACATGACGTATTGCATCCTCAAAAAAAAAAAACCCATTTCCACGAATTTACTTTCTTCCCCCCTCGAAATTCTCTCCAAACCAAACGATTGGAAAAAAAAGAGAAAAACCGGTGCATACGAAGCTCAAAATTCCTGATAAAGAAGAGAAATTCGCGGGTTTCACTTAAAACTTAAGCTCGCCATAGCACGCACACGATAGAATTTGCTTAAGCTTGCCAAAAATATTAAGAAGAAAACGAAACTCCATTCTCCTCGTATCAAAAAAATTTCAATGGAGGAAAAGAAGAAGAAGGAGATTTGTTCGATCAGCTGAAAGGAAAAACGCACATCGGAACAGATAAGGCAACGAACAAGCATCAGCCCCAACCCTAACCCCAACCCCTCCCGAGAACATCAGCGACTTTTCAAATCAAACGGCGAAGGGAAACTTCACCGGCGCGACGCACAAACCCTAGATCGGAAAAGGCCGCGGCAAGAACCAGCAACGAGCAACCGGCCAAAGAAAATGCTAACCCAAATCGGGGCCCCCCGCCGGGCTATGCGCTTCCTCAGCGAAGCGAGCGTCGCCGCAAAACCCTAGAATCCGACCGATCCGAAGCCGAGCGCCACTCCACAGTCCCCCATCCCCCCCGAGTCCGCGAAGAAGACGAAGAAGAAGAAGAAGAAGAACCGCGTCGAAGCTTTTCGCGAGCGAAGCGACGACAGTCGAAGAGAGAGAGAGAGAGAGAGGGGGGGGGGGAATTCTGCTCCCTGCGTCATCTTTAAGGCCCACTCGCTTCTTTTTACACGGCTCGCTCGCGCGATCCCGACCGTCGGCTCACTCGCTCCCCCGTCGATCGGACGGATGGCGTCGGGATCCGTGATCAGCCGACCCTCTGGGATCCGACGGACGAGATGCGTTTTCTGTCTTTGGTCAACCCCACGTGGGTCACCGACCGACCCGGTTACTCGTGTCCCCGCGCGAAGGAGCGAAGATGGGGTGACCAGCGATGGGGGTTACGCGCGGTGACGGTCGTCGGTGATTGGCTGGAATCCGCGCCAAGCTGAGCTTTGGGAGTGATTTCATTGGCACCAAGGGGCGCGACCAGCTGGATCGCTCCACACGGGATCATATCCTCTAAGGTTGCGTTTGGTCGACCGGATAAAAGTCGGGATGAGATATGTTTTTATCCTATGTTTGATGGTAGTCCATAATAGGATAAGGTTGGATAAAAACCGGATATAGCCCGGATAAAAAAATCCTAGGGGAGTGGGATAGATCTGGATAGGATTTCTAATGCCTATTTTTCAAAAACCCCACGCTCCACTCGCCGTCATCTTCATCCCTACACCTTGTGTGCTTTCACCAAAAAAAATTCTTGGCTTTGTTTCCTTCGCCGACTCCTCCGGACCTGTGAATAGCAAAAAAAAAAATTATCCTATCCGACTTTAAATCCGTAATCCACCAAACAGTGGATAGGATATGAAGAAATCTCAGGATTTCTTATTCCATCCTATTCAGTCCTATCTTATTTAGAAATTCGGACAACCAAACGTAGCCTGAAGGTACTAGACACGAGAGAGGCTGTCATGTGAAGTGAGAAGTGAAAATGGCGCATTAATGATAATTATTGGCTGCCCATTTTTGGCTGTCTTCTTTTTTGGTCTGAATTTTTGGCTAAGTTACAAAGGATAAGATTGAGAATCATTGTATATAAATGCCCAGGTTATAAAAGAAAATTTTATAATGACTAAAGCATCTTGGAACTTTCATCGTGATAAGGAAGCGTTAGGATAATATTAGCACTTGTGAAAAGCGTGACGAAAATATGATTATGGTTAAGAAAAAAGGCAAGTGGTTGTATTGATACTTCTGAAAAGTATAAAGTGAGATTAATGGCACTTTTAATATCTGATTGTAAATGATGCAAATCTGGGTTTTGGAAATTATACATAGTGTCTACAGAATGAGACTGTAATGCATAAGGAAAAAAAAGGATTTATAATGGGATAAGATAGAAGGAGAAATTAGTTCATTATATGTAGTATTTATGGAAAAAGACTAATTTTTTCACGGTGTCTACAGGATGAGACTGTAATTTTTTGCGTGATGCATTACAGTCTCATCCTGTAGACATTATGTATAATGAACTATAATTTCTCCTTATATCTCAGTCTATTATAAATATAATATTTCCTGGATGCATTGCAGTCTCATTCCGTAGACATTATGCATAATTTCCGAAACCTAGACTTTCATAGCTTACAGACATATATAATTCAGGGAGAACGACACTACTAATTATCTGATTGTTTGTTCGTGGTGCTGTGCGTCCTCAAACTTTCAATTGATTCTATTACATTTAACTTGATGGCCAAAATACCAAAAGTAAGATCCTTGACCTGATGGCAAAACAATAAGTCCTCTTAACTTTGTGATTTGCAATATCATCCCTGAATTTTTTTATGATTAAACTGCTCCAATTTTTTCAGCAAAAAGATTTTTCTATTCACGACTGATTTCAACACGTGCATGTTTAAGGATAATAAATCAATGTAAAGTTCAAGAATTATTATACATTGGCCAACAATCCAAAAAGCTAATTGAACCAACTGAAACTCTGACAATGACACATTGGGGGGGGGGGAGGGGAAAGGGTTAAATCAGAAAGGACAAAGGGGCAACATCAATGTCCTTAATAAAGCAAGATTAGTCACAAAGCATAACTAAACAATGGGAGGACCGTCATCAAAAGTAATTTAGGCACGTGATTTACGGCAACAAAAGCACAGAAGGAAAAAGACCCTGTACACTCTCGGCACAACCAATTTGCTTTCCAACAGTTTGGCCCTAGCATTTGAAAAAAGAATGATAATGGGAGTTATCAAAGGTCTGATGCCTCTCAAATTCTCAAATGTATCCAGGAGGGCTTATTTCCAAACTGGGAATTAGACATTCACATCCGCTCCATGACAAAAATTAAATAACCGATTGGACAAAAAATTTGCATCGAAAAGAAGGAAAGAAAGCCATTCCACGGGACATTTATTCGATGTCCAGTCCGCTGACGAGCATGATAGCCGTTTATGAGGGCAGATGCTAGTTGACCACATCCAAAACCAATTTCCGTGACTTGAGCACCGACCACCTCAAGCGCCTATAATAAGCAGCTTGTAGTAGTGCCAATGACAATACAAATATCCACTTGAATCCCATCTGGATACAGAGAAACATAGCATCAGAAGTTATAAAATTTGGGCATAATATCATCCAAGATAGGAAAAATATATGGCTAAGAAGAAAACTATTAGGGTATACAAAGATCGGAACTTTACCAGCTTTCTCTCTTCCATTTCAGGTTCTGCAGCCCATGATAAGAATGTTACAATATCTTTCCCCATCTGCAGCATAACGAGGTGAAAACTTAAGCTTTACCTGAGAATGATCATCAATAACAAGGACCAAACCTACAAAACCTAAATTACGAGTAGGCAATGAGCACAATAGAAAAATCAGACCTGAGATTCTGTTGCTGGGGTACCATCTTCATACTCGATAGCACCATCATTGAGCATTTTTGGCATTGCAATCGCTCCACCAGGAAAATATGGATTGTAATGCAGTCCCTCTCTTATCTAGAATAATAACACAACATAACTCAGAAATAAGAAACCAAAAAAAAACAAAGCATCATCCATGACTAATGAGAGGAATAACCCCCTCCATGTTTGTAAGGCAACTAACTCTTGGATCAGGTCTGCTAAGATTTTTTCCTACAAACCTTAAATATTACTTTGACCTTCTTTCCTCATATCTCCCAACCCCAGTAAAATTAAAGGAAAAAATACAGCAAAAACAAGTGCGCCTAAATATGATGGAACACCACTTACTGCAACACCAGCCGGAGGATCACGGTAACCGGTCAGCAGTGAAAATACATAATTTTGACCATTGTGACGAGCCTGAAATAGCAAAATTTCAAAATAATCATCTTTCCATGATCGAGTATCATCAGAAAATAAATGAAAACTAGAAAAGAGCAATTACTTTGGTGATTAGACTTAAATCAGGAGGATAGGCCCCTCCATTAGCAAATCTAGCCGCTGCTTCATTTGCATAGGGCTGAGGAAATCGATCACTTAGCTTCCCAGGACGAGTAAACATCTCACCCTCATCGTTAGGCCCATCAACCACCTCGATCTCAGCTGCCATAGCTTTCACCTCCTCTTCCGTATAAGCAACTCCCACAATATCACGAAACGATATAAGAGACATCGAATGACAAGATGCACAGACTTGCTGGTAAACCTGGTGACCACGGCGGATCCTGCTCATGTAAAGCATTCATGTAGAAGATTCCTTAAGACATAAAACATCGGCTGAACTATCATATAATAAAAAGTTTACAGTTTATGTGGAAATTTTCTAGCGGCATATTAACCCAAAACACTTAATTCAGTTATTATGCAGGAGCGTCAATAAACCCCAGCTGGAACAGAAAAGGTAAATAGCTTGGTTGAATGGCAATTCCCATTCTTTTTGTCATGAAACAAGGCCTTGTACATTAAGTTCGGAAAATTACCACATGAGGACACTAAAAATGGCAAGGAACGCATAATAGGAAAGACGTGGATTTACTCTGTCCAAAGGGGGGGAAGGCCAGTGATTTGATTGCAGGATGGCTCTATAAAGCATAAACAATCTCTCTTTCTAAAGCTTAAGAAGATCAAGCCCATTTTTAATTCCATGAGTTGAACTGCAAAGTCAAGGAGAAAACAGTGCAACAAAGATAAAACTAAAAACTTACGATCCATGGTCATAAGAACTCAGAATGCCTTTGTGAGGCCAGGGATAGCTTGGACACTCTAAACCATGTTCTGCCTCATCAGCAGACGCAAGCGTCGTGAAGCTCAAAAATCCTGAAACACCTGCCCCGAGCAATGCAAACGCTCTCAATGCGCTTACACCTCCAGCATTAATTTCACTATCCTTTAAGAAAAGCGGGGCGAATGATTTAGAAGCCTGAAAATATAACATATTCATATCACTAAGTCAATATCGATATCAATCCCAATAATGCATTTACCATGCTCATAACCATAGAGAAGATGCATCCTAGTCCAATATTTACTATGCCGCCTGAGATTAAAAAGGGGAAAAATCAGCTTCAATGAGCTTACAGATGAAGGTGCAATTAAATGACAGATGAAGACAGACATTCATGGGATCCACAGGAAATGAACTAACCCATTCAGATAGAAGAACGAGTATGGACTTGCCAGTTTCCATGTGACATTCATTCATCAAAAAAGACACATAACTACACATACTCATGCATCTGCAGTTCTCTCGAGTAAAAAGCAGTAAAAATTACCTTGAAGTGAGACTGAAGTTTTCTCCTCAAAAGCTGGTGAACAAATCCTCCTCCAGCCATTTCAGGTCAGATGAGTTTCCTGCTTGCCTCAAATCCCAAAAGAAAAGCCCAATTTGCAAAATGCAGGAACAAGACAAACAAGCTCAGAATTCAATTCAAATACCAGCAAGTAGCAACACTAAGTGGTCCGAGGAGATAAAAACTTATACATATTGTGCAGTGCAATGAAAATTCCTCCATTTTCTACTCACTGAAACAAAGAATTAGTGAGGAAAATCAGTGCATCAATGGACCCAGTTCACCCAAAAAGGAAAAAAAAAAAAAGCCAAGGGACCCATAGAAGATTTTCATACACCAGCGAAATTCCACAAATCACTTGTTTAACTCTCACTATATGTATGACCAAATTATAAATAGCTTAGCACCTCTATAGAAGCATTATGAACAATGGACCCGAAGGTCTCTATCATCCAGATTGTAACTCCGCGTAACTCTCTGAATTCGATATCACTAATACATAGTTTGTTAAATTCTTCACATTCCATCGCAATGAAAGAGCATCCAACACATTCCAAAGACCCGCGAGTCCAAAGACGTTATTAGCTCTCGCAATGCTCGCGGTCGTGCGGTCATCACGCGATCACGAACAGGACAGTGTACACATGGCCCTCTCTCTCTCTTTTACTATCTTATCTTGCGCAGAACATGAAAACTACAAAGAACACAAAACGGAAGGCCGCACCGAACCAGGCACGCGCACTCGCCGAGCTCGATGCGAAAAACGATCAATGCCAGAGCAACAGACGAACCAGCACGAATAAGAGAAACCGGCCAAACACCGAGGCCTCCCCGAAACTCTCTCAGATACCAACAAGCTTTTGCTCGGGACTACTAGCTCAAAGAAGCACCGGGGAGCTGGCGGTCGGCATCGACGCGCGTTCGCAGAGCCGCTCTCTCCCCGCGCGAGAGCTAACAAATGAACCTCAATCCAATCCAAACCATACGCATTCGCCAACAGGCGGATGAATTCCCCGGTCATCACGGCGAGAGCGCGCGGATAGAGATGGAGGATGGCGATTCCGAGTGACACGCGAATCGCCGACGAAAAACCCCAGCGCAGTTGCCGGAGGAACTGGAATTTGGAAGAGAGGAACTTACGGGATTCCGACGCGACGACGGCTGAACGGGAAGCTAAGGCGAGAGATCGGAGACGAAGGAGAAGAAGAAAGAGGAGGAGGAACTGAGAATTTCAGAACCAGCAATGCCACGAGCTCTAGAGAGAGAAACCACACTCCCATTTCCGCGTCGAGAAAGCTTCTGGGCCTACTCGGGCCGGGAGGCCTTCGAATAATGGGCTCTAACGTGGGCCCTTCGGATCATCCGCGAGTTTCTGGGCCTTCGAATAATGGGCCCAATGGGCTCTAACATGAGCCCTTCAGATGGTCCGAAAGCTTCTGGGCCTACTCGGGCCGGGCCTTAGGACAGCAGCAACCTAGGAGCCCCGCCCGATCCGCTACTTCGACCTCCTCCCCTCCGTGCGACGACGACACGACGCGGCATGTCGACACGATATGAAAGGATAGGGCCGTCGCCGCCGCCGCCGCATTTGGCCTCATTTCACGTCTCTACCTATTAACTCGTGTCGTTCGATGCATTGCACGCATGCACATCTCATCCGGCCCCTGAGCACAAGCACTGCGCTCCCTGTTTGTATCTTCTAGCGTAATTCCTCGTTAGACAAATTTGGTCTAAACCTAGGCATCTCCTAAGCACGTAATGCCCCCTCCCTGAAGCCTCCTCCTTACAAAACGAACTCCCCTTCCCCGCCGTCACCATCTCCAGCGATGGTGATTGAAGCCTTCCTCGATCTCACTTCGACAAAACACACGAGCCTTTGCCCCCCACTCGCACCCAATCCTAAAGGCATATTCCCTTTCGTCCCCCCTTATCCTATAAATGTAACTTTCGCGCTGCACCACTAATCCGGCGAGCACTTCAATGTCTCGGGCGAAACTCGAGAAAAAGCCCGAGGACACCTTTTTTTTTCCGAACAACCACCGGTCCCACGTGACGATCCCGAGGCATAAAAAAAAAGTTTTTACCAATCCTCGCGATGCTACGTCGTAATCGAGAGAACTGTTGCGTCCAAAATCCCACGAAAAGCGCCGGTAGATAGACTCAACAATATTTAAGTACGAACGACTGATGGTGTCGTACACGGTTGATCAGATAGGACTCATCCCCTGACGGGAGACCCGTAATCTATTCGCCGCAACGAAAGCAAGTCGTCGTTTCCGCGAACGAAAGCTTACGTCTCCCAATCCCACCATGCTTCTTTCTTCTCCGATCGTCAGCCGAGCTAATCATTGACAAATCCCATCTAGAAGAAGGGGTCAAAAGACCTAGCCACTCCCCCCCACCCTAAAGCTACCTTCCTTGCCCGCACGCCTTCTTTCCTTTCCTGCACACTCCAACCCCCGTCCTTTTTCTTCTTCCCGTTCCATCGAACGATCCCCCCCCCACCCCACCCTCCTCCTCAGTCAGTCAATTCGTCGATCACCTGTCGATCGACGCCCGGGAAGGAACCGGATTCGCTCCGCCATGGACGCCGCCGCCGCCGCCGCCGGAGCCGACGGCCTCCTCGGCTCCCTCCCTCCCCCGCTCCCCATGTTCCTGGCCATGTTCCTCGCCGTCTACCTCGCCGGGCACGCCGCCGTGTTCCGCGGGTGGAGGCCCGAGGCCCGGCCCGAGGCCTCCAGCTGCCTGATCTCCCTCGCCCACGGCACCCCCGCCGTCGCCCTCGCCGCCCTCGCCCTCCTCTCCGACCCGTCCCGCGGCTTCTCGTCCCGCAACACCGGGGCCCAGGACGCCGTCCTCGAGTACAGCATCGCCTACTTCTTGGCCGATCTCTTGCATTACGTCGTGTTCTACCCCGGGGATCTTCTCTTCATCGGCCACCACTTGGCCACTCTCTTCGTCTTCCTCACCTGCAGGTATATCGCCGTTTCGTACTGTCGGCGTCGCGGTAGGAGTTAACTTTCTTGTCCCGTAGTGTTCTGCTGATTTTAGAGCTAGAATTTCACTCGATCGATGCGACAAAGAAAAAAAGATCCGATTTTTTTTTCTCGTGGTGCCAGTTTGGAGTTATTCGTGATGTTGATGCGTTCATGGCGTTGTGTATAAAATTCCAACCTTTCCCGCAGGTACTTGGTCCGCCACGGGGCTTTCGCGATCTTGGTCCTCTTGATCCTTGCGGAGGTCACGAGCGCTTGCCAGAACGCATGGACCTTGGCAGGTGCGCGGAGGAGAGACTCGGCGCTTGCGGCTAAGGTGTTTGATGCTTTGTCTGCACCTTTCTATTCGTTTTATTCTGTCGTCAGGGGGCTTGTAGGTCCGCTCTTTCTGTATAAAATGGGGGCGTTCTATGCGAGCGGCGGGGCGGAAGGCGTGATTCCAAAGTGGGTTTGGGTTTCTTGGTTGGTGGTGGTTTCAATTGCCATTGGTGTTAGCATTTTGTGGGTGTCCAATCTTTGGGTTGAGTTCTTCAGGGAAAGAAGCAGAGGTGGACTGGAGAAAAAGTCGAGATAGTCTTTTCTCTTTGTTCTTCCCGTTGTAATGATAATGTATTTTATGGTACACATCTTAGAGAAGATAAAAGCTCAGGTCATTTATATTCCTCCCCAGATGTCTGAATGAACAGTTTCGGTGATGAATTATGGATCGTTTTCTTCGGGGGTTTGGGTTGAGGCATTGATCGGGGGGTGATGTAGTCGAAGTGTATCGATTATAGGTTTATTTTAGTGGCAGGATATGAAAGAAATTCACAAATATATCCATAAGCATTTCTCTTGCTTCTGCAGTATCGATTCATGCCTTTCAACTCTGTCTTTATTATTCCGCTTCTGGTGATTGGTTTCATACATTGCACATGTCTGGTTATGTTCGCTTCTTTGCGTTTGTTTTCTTCTTCGTAAGTAATCTCTGGTTTGTGGCCTTCCTGCCAAGCTTATCATACTTGTAAATTGAGATGCTAAAATATGTAAATCTTTGTTTTTCAGCTAGTGAGCTTGATGGGCTGCTTATGAATAGCTGAGCTCTCATTTCATGATTTGTTATAAGTGCAGTGACTTCTAACATTATGCCATTCGGAAGGAGAAAATGAGGACATTTTTTAATTCATGAATGGAGTAGCTCCAACGAAGCTTGAATTCGTATACAACTGTTTGGAATGTTGATTCCGTATTGAGTTGACTTGTGCACACGATGCATTTGTCGAATGTTTTGGGCTCGTTTATACTGCTTTCCACGACAACCTGAATAGCCAGAGAGATTACGTGAACCCTTACCCAAGTTCAATGATCCATAAGTCATAATCTCGCTAAAGCTACCCCATACCTTGTAACATTTTGGACTAAAAAATCGAACTGACAGGATCAGAGTTGAAGTTATACGATTGCTAGATTGCTAATGCTAGCTTTATGGTTCAGCAGTTTGGTTCTGTTTATGGATTCTAGGATTGGAAACCCAAAATAATTAGGGACATTGGAGATATGTGCTCGAGTATATATAAGTTGACATTATGCATTAGGTCTTTTAGGCGCGCATGATTTTGATATTGGTGCGAGTAAAAGATAAAAGGGAGGCATCTAATCAGAGTTCTGGCTGCTGCATCCATTTTGACATTATACCAAACAAAGTTCAGAAATGATGAAGTTCCACGGTCCTTTAGAACTGACCGTGGGGCGAGGAAGGTCAGCTATGGCCTGTATCTAGAAGCGATTCGTGTTCACCAGTCAATAGAGAAATCCTGGGAAACTTGTCCAACAAAACTAGATTGAGTAGGACGTGCTGTTCCCAAGGGGAAAATGGTTGGGGTCACGTTGGGTTGATCTTTCTAACATTCGCGGGTTATTGACTGCAATGGCAAGTAACATTTCACTGTCAAAGACCATTTATCAGACCGACCGTCTGTAGTCGGATATACTCGATGCTGAGTAGGATAAACAATTATAAACCTGGCGTAGCCATTTATTTAATTTATACGACGATTGGAACGAAGCAGCAATATAATCATGTTTAAAGGTATGCCGGGCAGGGCGGCTTGCAAATAGACACATAATAAAACATAAAAGTAACTAGATGTGTGCGAACTGCAAAGACAAGTCTTCAGTTGGAGGAGACTCCTTCCTAAGAGTAGAATTTGTAGGTCTTCGCGCTTAATATGATCGACCTTAGTGCTCCGATCGGTGCTAGAATTACCAGGAGGACACCCAGTATGATGCATATCTGAAATTTCACGAGTAAATTCTTTTAGAGTACTTTTGTGGTGACTATTTGCCCCTGGAGAAACAAAACAAACCCCATATGATAACTCACCCAGTTGGCGAACCAGGACATACTAAACCTTCTGGGCTTGTAGATAGCCAGCCACATGACGCATGGTAGCTGAACAAAATTGGACACAAAGTCAGAGAGGCCTGATCCAACTCCATGAGCATATAAACCAATTTATTCGTGGGGGTTAGTGTTCTCGACTTGAACCGATGAGACTTACGAAATATGTCGTCGGGGCGAAAGCAAACCCTCCGAAGAATCCCAGGAGACCTCCGAAGAAAGGGAAGGAGATGGCCACAAACATGGTGAAAGCTGAGATCGAAATGAGTACAGCTAAGTTTTAACAGAAGATTCTGTGCAAATGTTTCCGAGCGGAAGCCAGCTTTGATCGATGAAGCTCTTTCCATGGGTGACTGTTGAGTGAGAAAACTTACCCACGTATAGATTGCGTGATACGAAACGAAGCATTGTTGAGGGCTTGAAATGGAGTTTCTTCACCAGGACAGTCTCTATCATGTCAAACACTGGCATTGCATAGAGCTGCATTCGACATGGTTAAAACATTGCACAGTGAAAAAATTTCTGTGTATGAACCTGAGTAACCCTCTAGTTCAATCGGCTATTCCATCATCCAAAAGAAGATCGCTTTTTTTCTTTTTTGTATGTGCAAAACCACTCTTCAGTCATTTTCTGTAAGAAGCACGTCTTGGTTCTCAAATTTCACATCGTCGCTGAACGAGGACGTACATGTAGTGTTAAGAATTAGACCAGGGCATTTGCATATCGGAGAAGAGCAAGTCACAACATACTGTCTAAATCAATTGCCACTCTTTCTAACTCTTTGCACGATGCCATTAAACAAATATAGTTTGCGCAGGAGATTGTACCTGGTAGCTACCAATGACGTGGATGACGACGAATGCATTGGCCATGATGATCAACCACGTTGGCTTTTCGAGCGAAATGAGAATATTGTCCTCGACCTTATTCCCAAACACCCAGTAGCCGACCAGTGCAACAGGAAAGTAACACAATGCCACGACAATGTAGGCGAACACCACTCCTTTCCACATTGGGCCCTTGGATGGCTTCGCCGGGGTCGAAGGGATGGTGGCTTGGATCTCCAACACCACATTGTGGCCCGCGTATGCAAATGCAACGTCGCCTAGGGCACTGAGGAAGTTGAATACTTTTGCGGGGGTGGTGGAGGCTCGAGAGCCATAGTCAACGTTCTTTTCGATGCCCTTGTGGGCGGAGGCCCCCCAAGCAATAGAAGAGTAGCTGCAAGGACAACATCCAGCTGATGTGCATACACTAAAGCTTATAAATAATTTGAAGTTCTCTTTCTTTTGAGCTAGACTTTAAGACCAAGTCATGTTCTTCCAACTTTCAAAATCAATTCCGACAGCTTTGCACTTCTGGGAGACAAAGTGGTTCTATGAAGTGGGGATCGAACAAAAGACGTTGATACCTTAAGGACATGACGGCTGCCGCCAAAGAAACCATGGATATGGCGTTGAAATTTGGGAGATGAGCGAGAACAAAATGACATGAAGCGAAGATCATGATGAAATATGTAGTCTTGAGAGGTTTGCCATTCGGTTGGGCCAAGTTGTAAATCTTCTGCAGCGATTTCCCTCCGGTGACCATGTACACGATGTCGACACCAACCTCGACAACCAGCTGCTGAGGGACCACGATATAGAGGCCGAGCTTCTCGCCAAATGCGTACTGACCAAGCTCATGGTACCTGTCAAACCGCTTCCCGGGGACCATCTCGTGCATCTCCACCATTTGCCACAGGGTGTACAGCGTGATGATCCATGAAAGTACCAATATTACCACACCAGGACCCCTGAGCGTGATAGGAGTCAAAAAGATTATTCTGTGCTAAGTTGCGGAAACTACTTTATACATGGTTGAAGGAAAGATTTTGATATTCATCTCAGTTAAGGATGGTATCTTGATTTGAGCCTGTAATCTAATCTTCTTGTATGACTTGGTCCGGCCCTGTATTTCAAAATATTAGGTTCGATTTTAGAGTTCGTTACCATCCAAGCGCTGACATAGCATAAGGGAGACTCAGGACACCAGCTCCAACCATGGCAGTGACATTGTGAAAGGTCGAGTACCACCATTTCGCATTCCTGGAAGACGTGATTGGAAGCCAATTATCGATTTCCTTCTGCTTCTGTTTGTCGCCCTGTTTCGAATCAAACCACATGAAATATTCGCCGTTAATCACGAAAGCAAGCGACGGTTCCTTCTACAGATATGACGGTCTCGACCGGAGCACTCATCACTAGGACTATATAAATCAGCAGCCGACTTACATCGCCGTCGCTGCCCTGACTCCCCATCGGAACAACACGAATCGCTGGCAGAACTTCACCGGAGGAGGATGAGGAAAATAAAGCACTGAGATAAACAGATGAAGGAGGGTTATGTATGCCCAATGGGTTGGTCTATCCTAGGAAGCCCAGTCGATGAATTCTACGAGTATGGAAATAAAACTCCAACCCATTGACTTGGTTTGGACGGATTTCCATTTGAGGGCGACACATCCGTTTGATACAGCTGGTGGCTACGATTCTGATGCAAATGAGAGGAACCCTCTTCACTGTCATCCTAGTTTTAGAAGATTGATGCAGATTTGATGCCATCCATGGTGATCTGCAGTAATTGGGGTCGATTTTTAAGGACGCTTGATTCTTGTGCCCCTGACTCATTTGACTCCATGACGTAGAATAAGGCAAGCAAAATCGCTGATGGCCTTGTGCTTTTGGCAAGTTTGCTTTTGCAAGCTGCATTGGAGATCCCCCAATTTGACCATTTCAATTTCCCAAATGGGAATCAAGCCTTTTAAAGACCAAACGGGGCAGTAGAATGATAAGGACCCGTCGACTGTGAAAATTCCCCGATCATCTGACCCCTGTCGGTTTCGCTGAGGGAAGCATTAGGAAAGAAATTCACCAGTTGGAGCCTTGGAGGCTCTATTGCCTGAGGACATGCTTGACGCCCTTACCCTCACATGACAGTTGGTCACACGTGAGTACTTTAGTACTACATAGTTTCTGTGTCCATTTGGGAAGCTGAATCGCTACACTTAGTCGCGCACGCGGTCTTTGATTTTCTTTCTTTGCGAGTTCTGTTCTATTTTGGATTAATTATCGCATTGTATTCTCGACTGATTCCGCTAATGTACGTGTTGAGTTTTTCCTTTGTACCGATGCGCGACCTATGGAGTCGGTTCATTTGGTTAAAATGCTGGTGTCCGTTTGCAGTTCACCTGATGACACATTATTAAGTATGCAACCACTGCATTCTTCACCATTCGGAAACTCCAGCCATGTTAAGCGAGATCAACCGCGCGACCCTTCGTATGGCCCTCGGCTCTTCGAGAAAGCATCGGTCTTACAAAGTGCATTGGTTGTGTAACTTCGCGGCGGAAGTGCTGATTTTTGGTCACCGTATGGACTCATCGAACTGAATGAAGAATAATTAAAGCCAGGGTCTTTTTTATCGATTCTCAAGAAGAATTACACAGCAAGAGAAGATATATGCACACAGAAAAGGAAGAAAAGTAGCATAGAGGAGTTGGGTTTGAGCGTGTTCTCTTTCCCTAGTTGCCTGGTCACAAATTTAACCATCACAGACAAACAATGTACTTTATACTCCATGAATAACCTACCAGACTCGATCAACGATCGCCAGACGTATTCCTGCTTGAATATTTAGTCTTGCCCCCCACGGGCTATGATCTGTCTTGACGAGCACTCGAAATTTGAATCGGTCCGCATCACAGACGAACCCGATTCGCTTCCATGCGAGTCTAAGAATAGAATTTGTATGTCTTGGCCTGGATGATGATTTGCCGGAGTCCTCCGATGGGTGATAAGATCATCAAGAAAAGCCCGAAGATGATGCATACCTGGAATAAGCAAAACCCATATCAGATGAACTGAATAACGAACACGAGGCTTGATTGAGGATGAGTTACCATAGAAGGAGAACGAGTTTAACATACCCAGTTTGACCACCAGGATAAGCTAAACTTCCTCGGCTTGTAGATCGCGAGCCACATTATGCAAGGAAGCTGAAAAAAACAGGAGAAGGGGCAAGACATTAGGATTTTGTCTGAACCAGAAAGTTCCTCCAAGCATTTCGATAAGCCAACTTTTACAATGGCAAATCCAAATCATTATATTAGCAGGAGCTTGCTTACAAAGTATGTCGTTGGGGCAAAAGCAAATCCTCCGAAAAACGAAAGAAGGCCGCCGAAGAATGGGAAAGTGATGGCTACGAACATTGTGAATGCTGCCATGACAACCGGACATCAATACCATTGACAAAAAGGAAAGACAGGAAAAGCAGGGACTGGACTTCAAACAGTGCGAACTAGACCAGAATATACGAGCAAGCAACAAGAGAACGGGCATCATACTTACCAACATAGACAGTGCGAGCCACAAAACGAAGCGCTCCAGTAGGCTTGAAGTGCAATTTTTTCACTAATACAGTCTCTATCATGTCAAACACCGGCATCGCGTAAATCTGCATCAAGACCACGAAATGATCAATTCACCGTCGCCACAAAGAACATTGAAAGACACAAAAGAAGGAGCTTGTACATTACCTGGTAACTTCCAATAACATGGATGACGACAAACATGTTTGCCATTGCAATGAGCCACTTCGGTTTCTCCAGGGAGATGAGGATATTGTCCTTGACCGTGTTCCCAAATACATAATAACCGATTAGAGCGACTGGGAAGTAGCAGAGAGCCACGACAATGTAGGCGACAATGACTCCTCTCCACATCGGGCCCTTGGACGGCTTCTCAGGAGTGGAGGGGATAGTCGCCTGAATCTCCAGGACCACATTGTGCCCTGCATACGCGAAAGCCACATCGCCCAGGGCGCTGAAGAAGTCGAAGACCTTCCCTGGCGTGGTCGAGGCCCTGGGACTGTACTGCACGTGCGGCTGAACGCCCTTGTCTACGGAGGCTCCCCAAGCTATGGTTGAGTAACTGAAAAATGAAGATATGAAATGTCATCCCGAATAATGTGTAGAGTTTCACTTTAATTGTATCGATTATGAGGAATCGAATTCAGAGAGTCTAGAATAGAGTATTACCTCAGAGACATAACGGCTGCAGCGAGGGAGACGCCGGAGATGGAGTTGAAGTTGGGGAGGTGGGAGAGGACAAAGTGGACAGAGGCAAAGATCATGATGAAGTAGGTGGTCTTTATCTTCTTGCAGCCCGAGCCCGAGCACACGGTGTCGTGGAACTTCTGCAGCGACTTCCCTCCGGTGACCATGTACACAATGTTGACACCGACCTCGACAATCAGCTGCTGAGGGACCACGATATAGAGTCCGAGCTTCTCGCCGAACGCGTACTGCCCGAGCTCATGGTACCGATCGAACCTCCTCCCGGGGACCATCTCGTGCATCTCGACCATTTGCCACAGCGTGTACAGGGTGATGACCCATGACAGGACTAGCACAGCTACACCAGGACCCCTAGAAAAAATCAAAGAAACAAACAAAGCAGCCGAGTTACATAAGAGAGGACGACCCATAAGTTCAACCTGCAAACCGATGGCTACTACACTGCAACTTGGGATTGATTCGGTAACCGGTAGGCAAACTTATTTCATCAAATTTGCACAAAACGCTAGTTGCACTAAAACTAGGCACAGGGAAAGAAAGAGATGGTAGACTCAGGACAGCTCAACTGGCTAGAGGAGAAATATAACTAAGGACTAGATTGATTCAAGACCAACTTCTTCCACATCGTGATAGATTCGAAATTTGGCATACCATCCGAGTTCGGACATGGCGTACGGGAGGCTGAGGACGCCGGCTCCGACCATGGCTGTGACATTGTGGAAGGCCGAGTACCACCATTTCGCGGTCCTCGCAGAGGTGATGGGAAGCCAGTCGTCGATTTCCTTCTGCTTCGCTAGTTTCTCCTCAATCTGTGTGATTGATCATGAAGCATTTGTTTAGCTTTAGATCTAGCTTAAGATAAAAAAAATCGCTCTGTCTGATTTGCATTTACCTAAAACTAGAAAAAAAAATTTTTAACCTAAAACTAGAGTGACTAAACAAGAATGTAGCAGCATTTTGCTCCCAAAGTAACAATCAGCTATTTGCAAACGAGCCCGCCAATCGTAGCATTTAACCCTATCCTAAATTCGACATCGTGCATATCAAAATATCCTACTTCCCTTGACAATGGAGTTTATACACTTTTTATATACATATGATCTTCCTTAACTCATTAGCTTAAGTTTTTGAGTTGGACTTTCTTATATGGTATCAAAGGTTCTACCCTTTTAGCTTTCTTAATCCAGTTTTCACGCCCCTTGACTATGGGGTTATATGCATTTTCGTATACACGTAATCTCTCTTCACCTATGAGTTTAAGCATTTTAATTGAATTTCAAAACAGTGGGATGGTTATGTCGACATGTCATAATTTACACCACATCATGTTAGCGGGATAAATTGTCCGAAAAGTCTTAAACCCATTGTACGGTGGCTAGCTCCGTCCTAAACTCTTCAGTTTTCCTAATTCGGTCTTAAATCTTATAACGATTTGCCAATTTTAGTCATAAGTCTTTCGACAATTTGACAATATAGCCATTCCGACCGATTTTGGTCGGAAATCGCCGACGTGGCGGTCCACGTTAACGCCGGTCAGCCGTACCACATACAACGGTCGGCGATTACGTCAACGATTTCCAACTAAAATTGGTCAGAAAGACTATATTGGTAAATCACCAAAAATTTTAAAACTAAATTGACAAAATCAAAAGGTTCAAAACTGAATCGGTTTACCGCACAAAAAAGATTTCAAGGATTTTTAGACAGTGCCAAAAATAATCAATCGCCGTGGTCATGACTATGAAGTCACATGATCAGAGCAAGATGCAAGACCCGCCTTTGAAAATGACATTCACTCTCTTTTTTACAACGATTCATTGAATTTGAACATTTTTCCGTTACTAGCTAATTTAAAAAAAATCGCAAATCTGATGATGGATCACATCGGTCAACGTGCGCCGAAGAAAGAGATCGAATATTCAAAAATATTTATATAAAGAAAATTATCAACTATATATATATATTGGTTGAAACTATATTTCAAATGTCGATTGGATTATGACAACTAAGCCACGTGGAGGAGTGAACCTTACATCCATCTCTCATTAATATAGATAAGCTAAATTCCCTAATTATCGGGGAAGTACTTAAAATTAAAAATTAATTAAAAAAAACCCGAAGGAGCTTGATTTTAAAGACATGCGATGCGATTCGTCGTGTCAAAAGGGACAAAAGACACCAGCGGTGCCATACAACTTACTTTGACGTAATAAATTTTCAATTCATCATTTAAAAATTTTTATTCGAGTATCGTAACTTTTGAAAAAACAAAAAAACTTTCCCTCTCATGACATGACGAATTACATTACAAATTATGGCACTCAAGTAAGCAAGCGTTATACGAAAATTATAATAATTATAGTGTCCTTTTCAAAATCACTATTGCCTTTGAAACGATGATCGTTTTTTTAACTAACCACGAAGGTACTGACATCATTCGAAGAGTAGGTAGTACCAATAATACAAGAGCTACGCGCCATAGCCGAGAGGACGAGGATGCTTTTGATCCCCGACGGCTTCGCTTTTGGATTTTTGCATTGATACTATCGCTCCTTTATTTATAAAAATTTGATAAGGTTAATGATTTTAAAGAGTTCATCAAAGTAAGCGAAAACTAAGTATTTGCTATTTTGTCGAAAAATTCTAAATACAATTCAGATTATTTGAAGTGCTTTTAAAGACATGCAACGCAATTCATCGTGCCAAAGGGGTCAAAAGACTCGAGCAGTGCCATGGCGCTTACTTTGATGTAATGAATTTTCAATTAATCATTTGAAAATTTTCGTTCGAGTATCGTAACTATTGAAAAAACAAAAAGACTTTCACTCAAATGACCCGACGAATTACATTATAAATTATAGTACTCAAGTAAACAAGCGTTATACGAAAATTATAATAATTATAGTGTCCTTTTCAAAATCACTATTACCTTTGAAACGATGATCGTTTTTTTAACCAGCCACGAAGGTACTGACATCATTCGAAGAGTACATAGTACCAATAATACAAGAGCTATGCGCCATAGCGGATAGGACGAGGATGCTTCTGGTCCCCGACGGCTTCGCTTTTGGATTTTTGCATCGATACCATCGCTCCTTGATTTAGAAAACTTTGATAAGGTTCATGATTTTAAAGAGTTCATTTAGTGCTTCAAAAAAATAAAAATGAAAAGCACTTCAAACAGTTTGAATTGTACTTAGAACTTTTCGACGAAATACCAAATACTTAGTTTTCGTTTCGTTCTTTTTAGCCAAAACAATGGGCGACGTAGCTGTGATCATAAAGAGGTGCGCCCATCGAAAAGTTGACACGTAACTTTATGGATGAATTATGTCAAATCGATTTGAGTACCCTTAACGTTACGGCAAAAATTCGAAAGGGCGACCCTCGTACGCCTTTCCCTCCGTACACGCCACGCGCTAATCGCGGGACGCGAAATGAAAATAAAAAACTATAATCACGAAAATGGTAATTTTTTGTCGATAAACATTTACAAGAATAGGATTTAGCATATTGATTTTGAGGTCGAAAGTGAGAACAGAGGACATGGCGGAACCACGCCCCCGTTCCGCACCTTCTTCGCCATCTCAGACGCAGAGCATCAATTTGCCCTGAACTGTGACTTTCCGTCTTACACAGAGAGAGAGAGAGAGAGAGAGGGGACTCACGGAGTGGCGGTCGCCGTACTTCTCATAGGGCAGGCCTTGCGTTCCCATGGCGGCCTCCGCTGCAATCGGCGGCGGCGGCGGCGGCGGCGACGCGGAGGCTAAACGGGTCGCACCCTTTAAGCGACGCGAGACTCGGCTCTAGCTCTAGCCGCGGAGAGAGAAACAGAGGGGCGCAGAGAGTGGGAGGAGCATCGCTGCTTACATGGGTACTCTGTCCCGCGTATTTAAAGGGGGGAGGAAGAAGAAGGAACCGGCCGGGATACTGATAAGTGATAACTTACCCACTCCATCACATTCACACATTAACGTTACACACAAGGTACAGAGAGAGAGAGAGAGAGAAAGAGAGAGAGAGAGAGAGAGAGAGAGAGAATTTTGAAGGAGACGTCTTGGGGTTTGACTTTCGGGAGCCATCCTCGATGGGCCATTTGCTCCCTGAGCTGGATCCATGGGGAAGGCTCCAGGAAAACGGATCTGCCCCGCCCGCAATCGGCACGTCGACCCGATTAATTTAATTTCGCTTTATACATTCGTTCCTGCATAAAACGATTTGGGGTGATGAGTAAAATGACCCTTGATTGGATATCGAGGACACCGTAGCTTCCTGTTTTGTGCAGAGTGGACGGATTTGCCATGAGCATTTTCGAATATGTTTATGCGAGTCCGGCGGATTCGGCTGTAGGCTTTCTGCGATGGGGATCTCGATTAAAGAAAATGAAATCTTGGCGACGTCTTGATCCTGACCGGCCTCCAGATTCCCGGATCTCCCACCCCGTTCGCATCGCCGTGATGCCCGAAAACAAGGGATTGTCGAGTGTCTTTGAGTGAGACATGGACGGCGAGCGGGGATTTTAGCACCGAGTTGGCATTCGAATAGACCGTCTCGTTTGAATTGGAGTTAACTTGGACTCGGGGCACGGGGCTTGAGACCGCTTGATGATTCGTGCTAAGCTAACTAAGGGCCATGCAATTTAGGAGGGGCGAGTAGGGTTGTGATTCGATCGCATTGCATGGTTTGGCCTCGTTTTGTTAGTATCGATTTTTAGGCGGTTTTCTTGACGAGACAGATGTAGGAAGTTAAGAAATGGATTTCGTACCAGAAAATTACCCAAATGGTCCGAACATATTGTACGAATACCAGTTCAATTCTAAACTTTTTAATGTTGTCAATATAGTCATAAATCTTTGTGTGAAATTACAATGCAGTCATTCCGGCTAATTCTTGTCGGAAATAACTAACATGGCGGCTCAATCATTGCCAACCATCGAAACTGGCAATATTGAAAAGTTTGAGATCAAATTAACATCCGTGCAATATGTTTAAGATCAACGCATACATTGTATACTTCCTTTGTCCGCAATTGGTTGTGCATCATATGTACTCAATCCATGTAGGTGTAATTAAGTCAGATCGACTTAATGCAATGGATTATAATCAGGAATTAATCTTGTGCAATTACTCTACGGCTTACAAAATAGAGTTTTTATTTATCAAATCCTTGGCAAATCCAATGGAATGACAAACGGAGAAAGATAACGAATCTTTCGCTCCAATTAATAGCTCGGTTGACATTACTAGCTCGAAAGTCAATTGGATTCTCATGAATGTCGAGTTAATTAAATGCCTACTCTTGGATGTGGCAAATTCTACGTTCGAAACAAAAGGGTTCTCCCATTCGATGAAATCCTGGCGGCACATGTGTCGCCTCGTGGGTAAGAGAGTCTTAACAGATCGATACGCATAAAAAGAATGATATGTGAAATTAGTCGAGCCAATTCATCGAAAATGTTAAGATATTCCATTGTTTTCACTCGCAAAAGATAATTGGAATCTAATGGAATCCATGGTTGCAAGGAATATTCATAGTTTAGGGTAATCAAACGCCGCATTTTTAGGGAACTGACAGTTGGAAAATTAGCTGTTTTTGCACTCTTCTTAGTTCATTATTTGCTGCTTAAGTATTGGTTGGTCCCAAGAAAAAATGGTCGTGTTGGAAAAAAAAAGATAAAAAAAAAAACTAATTTCGTCAATTTCATTTTTGCAATTTTCGATGCCTCTTTTTGACTTGGAAAAACCAATTTTTTTTTTGGGAAGGTCCTCGATCATGCGTGCCCATTCCCCATGTTGCTGCTACTACTAGTACTATTATTATTATTAATTAACCAACCCACAGTTTTCATATGATAAGATTGAATTATCACTGCACATGGTTATCGAATAAATCATCACAACATTCCACGTGATTCATTCAACCTTTGAACTTTCTCTATTGCTTTCTTCAATTGCAAGCACGAGAATTTTCCTTTTTTTTTGGTCTACATTTAAAGGCATAAATTGCTTACTCGATTACATAATGCAGTTACTTAGCTCGCGCGTTGCGTGGAAGTATGTAAAGCCATCTCGTTGTCTTATCATGAAAGCGCCACAGATTAACAATAAGATATCCCGAATCTTGGAATTAAAACAAAAGGGGTGGGGGGGTTCTCCCAAATATCTAAGAACTCGGAATAAAAAAAAATATTTCGCTCGATTTTAAATAAGGAGTAATGATTAGATTTAATTAAAGTTTGATTATGAATGCGAATGAATTTGACATATTGACCTTT
Organism: Syzygium malaccense; assembly: GCA_031216405.1. Lineage (NCBI taxonomy): Eukaryota > Viridiplantae > Streptophyta > Magnoliopsida > Myrtales > Myrtaceae > Syzygium > Syzygium malaccense. Next base: position 25,644,454 of record CM062262.1, on the reverse strand, counting down.
CCGTTCGGCTTTGTCCTCTTTGTTGTGGACGTGATCAATAGATACATAAATCTCCTTTTCAAGACTTGATATATATATCTTTTCAGTCCTATTTGTTTGTGTTTTCTTAAAAAGCAGAAAGCAACTTCTTTGTTTTTCGCGCAATAATTTATAGTATTACCAAAATTTAAAAAAACAATTAATAATTATACATCAACCTAAGCATACATAATCACGTAACTTCGTCTCTAGTTAAAAGAAAGTCGAAATATGTCCCACCATAAGATTTATCCGTATGGACCCACCATCCCCATCTTTGAAGTTTGAAACGGACAAGGATGAATGGAGCAGTTTGATTATTCAAAAGGCATTGTACATTGAATGCGATGGTTGACTTTTCAAAATGGATTTGAAGCTCGCTTTGGCACGAAGAATCTCCATAATTTCACATTCAAGTTGCTTCTTTCCTACACTTTAGATTATAATTCTAACATAAAGGGCGGTCTAAACTGTATTATTAGTTATTATTACATTTGGACTATGTTCTTCGTCCTACTGGGAAATGGAAGTATCGGGGAATGAGCCGGAAATGAGGGTCAACTCATGAAATAGCCGCGCTCCACCTACGTCCCTTCCTCGTTCGTTCCGTCTTCCTCATCCCTCGCCAACGACGTTCTCAATCGCTTACTATGACTAGGCACCGAATTGCCACTCCTATGATAAAAAAGCGCCAACCCTGTTGTTCGAAACCGCCACGACCCTTGAGCACCGAATCTTCTCTCTCCCCCTCTCGTCCCATCACGGCCACAAACCACGGGTCGTCATCGGGCACAGTTGACTTTGGCCACCGTCGATGGCCCCGAATGGCTTTGGACAAAGTTGTCGGCCCGACGGGATTGTCGTTATCGAAGGAAAAAGAAAAAGAAAAATACAAAATTGAGATGAGCGGGCACGGACAGGGCACTCCCTGTCAAAGGCTAGTTTTGGGTTTTGGCCCGTTTTAAATCTATCCTTCGCCCGTCAAACGGATGTGATTAGATTAGATCAAGTTTGGGTCTAGTTGAAAACGATGTGACCCAAATATTCATTTTATATCCAATGTAAACTTAGCGATCCAACTCAAATCCGAATCGATCCGATCCAGAGTCCATTTTTAGCAACTTTTCTCCTTAAATTTTTGCCTTTGAAGAATGGGCTGCTTCATGTACTAGCTCGTCAATTTAGTGAAGGAGCTCGAGGGTCGGGTTGTAAACGGGGCTGTGAAGGTGGTGGCAAAATTTTGGGTTTCCTTGTAAGTACAATTTGTCACAGTAGTGTGCATTCGCGAGCCAAAGGTCGAAGAAAATCAAAAGATGACAGAAGCAGAGTGGACGAATGGAGAACGGAGATTTGTCCGGATACAATCCGTCTTGTCAATTTGAAGGTCCAATTTGTCAACAACCGCGTGGAATTGGGAACCCCAAAAAGGTCGACGACTTGGACGAACGGGGACACGGCGGTCAACGCCCCCTGTTTGGTCTCGCATGCGATGCGCTGCCTTTTAGGTCCCACATGCTTTTTCCCATAACCTTTGACAACTTTTGAAGTTTTTTGGCATGAGCTCAAACACAACTCTCAAGTTGATCCTTATCGTTTCCTTCGTGTAGGCCAGTGGATGCTGCTTAATTAAACCCTTGATTGACACTTGGAATCCCGTCTCGTTAGGGCGTTTGTTAGAACGAATGTATGCATGATTGGAACACGGGAACATCTCTCGTTCGCACCGATTATTTTCGGTTGAATCGGCACAACTCTTGGACCAAAACGATCTTCCCCGAAATCAATTGTCAATTTGGGTTTGATAATCACAAGCACAACCGTGATATGGCGTACAAAGGAATTCCTAACGTATATACATGTGTACAACTTCTGAGGTCACACTTAATTTAAGTATATGCATGTTTAATCATTTTGATAATCCGATAGGCGACAAATTAGAATCGGGCAATACAAATTGCGAAAAAGAAAGGATAAGTAATCGAGGCATTTTGTCCATATAATGTATGTGGTGTTCGTTTTCATCAACTAGTGAAAAAGAGTCGTTGTTACTTGGAAGGAACATGGGAACAGTAGGAAGAGTACAGACGCTAGGAAACAGCTGAATGCAAAAAGAAATTCCAACATCGTTTTCAGGAGAGAATGTCAATGGTAAATGCCGTCGTTGGCAGTTCGAGTCGGTCGCTCATCACTTACTGCTGTTTAATGTCGTAATGGGCACGGAAACTTCGTGGGAAGCAGCAGGTCGGAGAAATTCCATTTGGTAAGCCCATAAGAGGTGGAAGAACCGGCCCACTTAGCAAGTTTCTGGGCTGCCACTTTAAGATCTCTTGAGATAACAAGCGACGGATCCACTGTTCAAAAACGATGTGTCTCGCATTTCAAATAAGATGGGCACTGCTCCAACTGGGAATGGAAGAGCTCTGGTTGACATCAGTGGCTCCTGAGTCTAAGGCAAGATGAACCGGAAGGCGTAGCAGCAAGAGCTTTGAGCTTCCTCGGCCGAGGCGGTGAGATGATGGGAGCAAGAGACAGGGTCAAGGGTGTGTAGGAGACGATCTTTGATATGCCCGGCAGGAGAAAAGGGTCAGGTTCGAAGAGGCCAACTAGGGTTTCCTCAAAGAGAATGTGATGGAGGGATTCGGCAGAGTTGTGACAGACTGGGCAACTTGGGTTGTGGACAGAAATTCTAAAACAAGTTTTGAGATTGTCCGGATGATTTTCCAAAGTCTTCAAAACATCAGGAGAATGAGAAGGGACAAGGTGAGATTGATCGGTCAGGTATCCAGATTTGGCGGAATATGAATCTAGTCGAGAGAGATATCCGTGTTGTCAGAAAAGACTATTTGGAATCAATATCTATCCATTTATCGTTACAACAAAACACAAGAATTACAATTGGAAAGGAAAATCAGTAGTCTAGTCTTAAATCAATAAAAAACATCAATTAAGTATTTGAAACAATTGGCTGCCGGAGACTAGCAACCGATGGTTAGGGTTAACACTAGAATCTTTCTTTCTTACGAATTCCCAAGCGCAGCCCAAGTTGCTAAAATTTATTTTTCACCCAATTTTTCTCAGTAACAAAAAGGTAAGCATGTAGAAGCAGTATAAGCTGTACATTGGGCTCATGCTATGGATTCTCCACGTCGCCTGATAGAGACTTAGCAGGTTCACATTTTGATGTGTAACCAAATTCGATGCACAGTGCTTTCTATGTGCTCCTGTGACCTTCCCTGTTGCTGCTTTTTTATGGAAACCCACCATCATTCTCGCACATTCTCTGCGTTAAGGGGAAAAGGATGCCATATCGAAATCGGTCAAGATAGTTGCTTCAAGAGCTTGGTAAAGTAAAAATGGCAAAAAAAAAAAAGAAAAATCACTGAGAAATGAATTGAATACACCGCTTAGTAGTTGCTGGTCTTCTGAGTAGTTGCCGTGCTATTCACAGGTCTTAGTTCCACTGTTTGAAACCCTAGAGTGTGCATTGAGCCGTGCAGATCGCGGCGGCGGCTGGAAGAGATGGTGGGAACCCGAGCATCTCGTACTCCACCTCAATCAAGAAAAAAGGATACCACCTGAAGCTATTCATTTAAAATGGTTCGGTCAGCAGAAGGTTCATCGATTTCTATATGTTCATCAAAATAAACGTACATAAATAATAATGTCCCGTCAATTTTCTAGGATTGCTAAATTTCCTTAATCAGAAAAAGAGAAGAATTTCAGTTGCGGTCGAACATGGAATGCTTTCAAGATTTTAAGAATCGCACTGTTTCCAAAATTTCCTTTCTGGTGTAAGCCTTGTCTGAAATGAGAATCCAGTCTCCAGCAACAGGAAGAGAGACTTCTTCACACTAGCATACCAATAGCATGGCCACTAACCCCACAAACTGGAGCGTCTTTCTCACCACAGATTGTTGAGCCAAGAATCTGTATATGAGATCGACTGTGAGGGTGGTATCGCGCATGAGATTGAATTTGTCATGCACCCCGCTCCAGATTGATTAAATGCAGAACTTGTCAGGAAACATTGTCATTAAATTGAAAGGAAAATAATATAATTGGTAATTTGACAATGGGAGATCTGTCGAACTGTACCTATATAGGCCAGTCAATGAGAATGGCCCTCATCTTCTCATTAATCTCAGCTTTTGTGCCATGCAATCTGCAGAGACACAGCTACAATTCTGCATAAAGTGACTTATCAAATGGTCAGAAATAGAAATAATTATAGTTCACATTGAACTTTTCATTTCATGACGGTACTTACACTCCCCATATAACATTCCAGTCTTGGTAAAGAATTAATTTCTGCAGCCCAGCATGTACCCACTCAGTTTTGCTGATTTGATTAATATAGTTTGCTAAAGAAACAGTAATTGATTAACTCCATAAATGAGATAATTAGAATGAGAATTTTCCATTTGCCACTGGAGTATAATATCCATTAACACAATCCATGCACGATACTATGAATCAAATATTTTTCCTTATTTTTGGGAACAACTCATAGGAATGGAAATTCTAGATAGTTTTTCCATGAGCATACTTTGAACCTGCCTCGAGTTTCTTGGGATGCATCCTTGTGCGGAGACACAGGGACTGGTCTGTCTGTCACAAAAGGCCAATGTGGCTGCGTGCCCACCATTCGGGCGACGTGAAACTTTTGTCCTTTTTTTTGACCAAAAAAAAAAAAAACTTGTGCCCTTTTGACCCATCAACCAGACGAAAACGTCAAGCTCCGAAATCCGAAAAGACTCGGTCTGTCAACTGGATCAACCTAATTTGTCCCGCTGCATCATTTCTGCATTTCAGAGCCCAAAAAGACCAGCTTTAACACGTGGTCGCAATCTAAATAACAAGATAATTTCAGACCAAAAAATTATAACGACAATAATAACAAGATAATAAATATTTATTATCTTCTCTTGGCCTTTCTTGTTGACGACGTGACCATGGGTAAGCTTGATCTCCAACTAAATTCATTCCGCTTAAAGCCCTCTGTTGTGTCTAATCTCCTGCCCAAATTTCCTGCCCCCAATCTCCAACCCTCCAGATTTATTAACACTGATTATATCAGACCCAGGAAAAAGAAAAAAAAGTGTTCACCCAGATTAAATATGAAAATCTAACTGCATAAGAACATAAACCCAAGAAAGAAGTTTTCATTTACCTTGAAGATTTGTGAGTTTTCTCAGAGCAGCATCGTCTCTCCTCAGACAAGCCCATTCTTTTTTGCTAACTCATCTGCAAGAAAAACAACTAATCCCTCAAAATCCAGGTCTCTCTCTCTCTCTCTCTCTCTCTCTCTCTCTCTCTCTCTCTCTTCCCCGCCGAGAGAGTGCATCGACTCTTTGATCTGACGAGCAAGAGAGAGAGAATAAAAGGGTTGAGATGTCTGAAGAAGAAGAAGAAGAAGAAAGTCTATCTTCCTTTTTTGTGTGTGTTTCTTGGTCCTGACAGCAGTCACGTGCTGTCATGCAACGTGCGTCCTGCCTTTTTGTTTTACGGAATGTGCTTTTTGCGCCAACGCAAGTGAAGAGTTGCCAGAACAACTGGGTAATATCTGCCATGTTGTTATGTCCGAGAAGAATGCGGGGGACAGGTGTGTGAGTTTGTCTCTCTTAGCTGGTAAGTTTTCATTGCGTTAAATTTAAAGAGGCGTGTCAGTTCCTTCGATCTGAAATTTCGCAGACAATACGGACAAATATAAACACACTCCTTATTTCCAATTTTTATTGTCCTCTCATTTTTACAATAGTTATTTCGGAAATATTTGATTTTCTCATATATAAAACTTCCCAAGATAAATCTCCCCCAAAATGCAGGGATAAGATTTAAATTGACTGCTTTTTAACTCGTAAATCCATTGCATGGCCAGCCACGGGCCCGTATTTATCAATCTCTAAATTCGAATATGAGTTATGAAGTACAACGTATTTTTGTGCAAAACAAAGTCTCTCACTTCGGGTATTTTCATAATGCATGTGAGGTTTTTCTTTTGCTGAATTTCTGTTTCAAGTAAATCTGACTAGCCTTAATCAAGCATAATGTGATCTGGTTCGGAAGATATTAAATAGTTCTTTCGAGAACATGGAGTCGATTTAGTAATGATATTATTAATCAGTGCATCCTAAAATGGCATAGTCTAATAGTTCTAGTCCTCAATGGTAGAACCATAATATGGGGTTCTGCAAACCAAACTTGGTTTGCTAAATTCATAGTATAATACCTCCTTCTCTTTTGTTAAATTTGCAATAGGTTGCATGGTATATGGTAATGGTAACAAGAATTATAATGGTAAACTCCGCTAGACCCTCTGGCAATGGGCGGCAGTGGCGACAGTGCCCCACCAGCGAGGTCGTGGTATTTTGTTTTTCTTTTTTTTTTTCAGTTTTTTTTACTCTAATTTAAATAAGATTGGAAGAATAAAATAAAAAAAAATGTCACGTAGTAGAGAGAAATTAATTTAAAAATGAATCGTCAGTATTTTTCGATTGTCAAATTGACAGTGTTAACAGAAGAATTTTTGATTGCACCAATTTAACAATTTTTAGAATTTCATTTTATTTTTTGAAAGTTTTTGGACTGAATTGCACTTTCGTGACAAATTTTAAAATTTCTAGTGCACTTATCTCGCTTATTTTTGTTAGCATTATTATTTTTATGGGCTTTCTATGATGGGTCGTAACGTTGGATTCGTGCTCCAGATGTACTTTTGCGCTTAACTCATGCGAATGAGGAAAAAAAATTGTTACACGTGGATAGGGGTGATCAATTCCAGGGTGGGTAGGTTCCAGACCTGGAACTTGGAACCGACCTTGTTGTAATCAGTTCCTATTTCTTAGAACCTAGAACCTAACCTACCTTGTTTTTCCAGTTCGGTTTCAGGGTCTACCCGAAAACCTATTTTTCTTTTGTTCCTTTTTTTTGTTTCATTTTTTCCAGCAAAATAATACGAGTAACAATGAAGCGATTCAAAGTAAAATATGAATAATAAAAATTACTATCTGTCAAAAGCAACAATCCCTAAGATGAGCAATAAAAATTACTATCCATCAAAAGTAACAATCCAAAATATAGTAATAGTATGATTTATGATTTTTTTTTAAATTTTAACACAAGCTAAAAATCGATTTCAAAATCAATCCGGACAGGTCTTCACTTGGAATCAAGAATCAAATCAGTTCCAACCAATTCCCAAACAACGAAATCAGTTCCAACCTATTCCGAAAAAATAATATCAATTTCAGGACTAATTCAAATTGAAACCGGATCTCGAATCTATTTTTGGGGTGATTCGATAAGGTTTCCGAGTAAATTCAGTCAAGCTGTACACCTCTAATGTCTGAGAAGAATGTGGGGCCTATTCTACGAACTTCTTCCTGCTATACCCGGGGGGGGGGGGTGGTGTGTGTGTGTGGTTTCTCGGGATGCACGCTCGTGCCCCGGGGGGAGCGGGGGTTGTGGTTTCTCGGGTTGCACGCTCGTACAGCCGGGCGGGTGCGTTTTCTCGGGATGCGCGCTCGTATGGCTTGGTGGTGCGTTTTCTTGGGATGCGCCCTTGTATAGCCATGCATCCATTTAAATGGTTGGCAAAAGGAGTAAAACATTCAAATGGTTGGCCTTGCATGCATTTTTATTCGGAGAAATCGAACCAAGTTAATTTCAGCTAATTTCCGTTTTTCCCCTCCTAATTTATATATCTTCTGGTTTGTTCCATTTCATGGAGAAAATTGAGAGGGATAAATTAATTAGCAGTTTCTGATTGATCAACTATATAACACTTTCCCTTCCTGTTTCCTACTCCAATTCGTTGAATAGTTGAATACTTGACACCAGCCCCCCCCAAAAAAAAAAAGGAAAATAGAGGACCAACTAATAATATCATGTACATTTTGTAGAGTACGCAACCTTACTTTGATAACACTCGTAAGGTATGCAGAAACGTTATGGTGGTAACACAAGAAAATTGTAATAAACAATTCAAGACGCACTCATTATACCAAACTGTGGTACAAGTATAACAATCAAAAAATTATCTCACACGACTATTACAATATATTTTCTCTCACCACGCTCAAAATACTCAAAAGCAATACTTGCTTATACAGATACACACTCTCAACTAATTTGTTTATCTCTCAATCATAGAGGGCAACTCTCTCTATCTGGCTGCGTTGCCTTTCTCTGAAGTTCACCTTTTGCATCTGGTGACCTCTCTCGTTGGCTCTCTGAGGCACTCTAAGGCACTCACGGCCTACTTTATTTGCATATGGACAATAGGTGCACACCAATGTTTATATTATTTGCTGTTGAAGGATATTGACCAACTTTGAATTTGCTTCTTTTACCGTCTTGAAAGGAATGTTGTCGTGTCTTCCAGCATGTTGGAGTTCCTTCATTTTGTGTGCCCCTACTTTTCTTTCTCTTTGTTGTTCTTGCGGCTTCCATTGGGTGTTGACTCCAATACATTTTAGGGTTTAGATATTTCTATTTATTTGTGTTAAAATTAGATAGGTTTATCAGATCCTTTGCTCAGGGAATTTCAATAATGGTTGTCCTCTCATTTCGGCAAATCAGATAGGTTTAAAATTAGTGTTTAGACAAACAAACACTGGTTTATTTCCAATAATGCACCGGTACATGCCCATGGCTGGCAAAGTTGCCTCGCTAGATCTAGCGAGACCGACCCCTACCCTCGCCCAAGCTAGGGCGGCCTCGTTGGGTGTCGCCTGGGCAAGGGTTGGCCTAGCTGGGCCTTGCCCGGGCGACATAACAAGATAATTTCAGACAAAAAAAAATTATGACAATAATAACAAGATAATTAATATTTGTTATCTTCTCTTTGGGTACTGTTGAATAAATTGTAATAATTACTGGGAATGGCCTCTCTTATCGATGGCATGACATGGGTAAGCTTCATCTCCAAGTACATTATGGTTAATCCCGCTTAATGCCCTCCTGTTGTGCCGATTCGCGACGACTTTCCTTATGGTTTCTTGGTCCTTACACTCGTTACCTTCCTTTATTTTTATTTTTGTTATCGTTATATGTTTTTATGGGCTTTTTATATGTTTGGGTAGGGACGTTCAACCGTACGTGGGATTGAATAGCGGGCCACCGAAATATTCCCCCCCAAGCCGAATTGGTCGTATCGTTTGCATTCAGAATGGAGAGGACTGAGGACCGAGAGGCGTGTGTCACTTCCTTTCCAGTTTCCCAACACATCAGTCGACACAAAATAGGTCGGGACAAGTATCGGGACAAATATCACGTCAATACCTTTACCTTTGGATGCTGCCGGAATGAATTGTAATGATTAACGGAAGTGCCCTCTCGTGTTGACGGCATGACTAAATTTAAGTAAAAAATTCTGACCTCGGAGATGGCGTTTAAATTTACGGCAGCGGCTGTCCCGTCGCAGTGGTTACTTTTAGCAGATTACTGTCCTTTCACCTATTTCGTTTTTTAGTTGCCTTTTCAGTTTTTTTAACTTAATTTTTTTTTTCAATCCTATTCCAGGTGCATTAAACAGATGATGGAATTTCCGGGTAGTTTTATGGACGTGACCTAACCTCAAAATCTATGAAAGAGATTCGCTTAACCGGGTCACGAGTCTCGGCCATAAAAGCAACTCCTTGTACCCCTTATCTTTCCATCCACTGCTATCACTTGAATGCACTTCACTCCTCGCGCGATGTCCAAACCACTCTCCCCCAAGAATTCCCCCTGCTCAAAGCAGGATGGTATGACCGGCGACGATGGAGATGTGTCTCCCCCAGCCCTGCTGCATGCCGGAACTGGACCGATGAGCAGCTCTTCTTCTGCGCCTGGCGATGCTGACGCAGGTGCTGGCGCTGGCGGAAGGAGCATGAAATGGGGCAAACAACTGGCCCTTGCAGGCGGTTCCTCCGACACTACCGTGGAGTCTCCTCTGCCCCCAAGCAAGAGCCTGACAGGCAGGGAAGCAGAAGCAGAGGACGGTAAAAAGAAGAGGAAGAAGGTAGCGTTAGACGCTTCGGGCCTGCACAGGTGGTGGGGCCTGTTGGAGAGGTCGTTCAAAAAATGCAAGGGCCTCTTTGGGCACACGTGTGTCTCTAAGAGCCCGCCGAAGCAGCAGGCAGAGGAACTCGGGTTGATCTTGCTGGGGCAGAGAAAGTTGGACACGATGGAGGGGAGTGAGACGAAGGGCGGCACTTCTTTGCCTACTGCGGAGTCTCAGAGGAAGAAGATCCACATGGAGTTGGATCTTAACAAGGAAGCTCCAGAGGATGATGACAATGATGGTGAACATTATGGTGGTGGTCATGAAGAAAGAGAGTCCTACTTTGACTAAGATTTGTACTTCAGCTTTAATCAATAAATGCCGGTTGCTTCTTCAATCTGTGTTTTCTCCAGTGATTCTGAAGACACTTGGATTGTAGTAGTCCCAGTGTGTTGTGGTCTTGTTGGGTCGAGTCGTGCTCTTTTTGGTCGAGTCGGGGTTTTTGTGTGTGACCTTGTTATTCTTGGATTTGCTTCTATTAAGAGATTGTGTCTTGAGTCAGTTTCTGAGTTTAAAGAATTGGGGTGTGTTGTTTTCATATCTATAAATAGATTATTGTCTTGGTCAAGCATGGAGATGATTATTCTGATTAAAATGCTGGTCGCGCTGTCTTGGTTGTGAGACTATGTTTTTCTATGTTTTATACATGGGCATATGGTTTTTCCTTCGATGCTTATACTATATAAATCACTGCCCATGGATGGTTAGATGATTAGGGTAAATTGTTGTTCGTGCTGCTGGCTAGCTAGTACTGATGAAAACATACGAACAAGTTCTTGAAGAGAAATTCACATCTTTAGAGGCCAGGGGACAATTTTCTGGAAAAGAAAAATTCCCCACATACACATGTATATAACCACCGAGTGTATAAGTTCATGAAGAGAGGTTGGGGTGTTGTTATGGAGATTTTTAGTGGCCTGAGGAACATAGAATGAGAGACAGGGTTAAGGATGTGAAGGAGCCAATCTTTGATATGCCCGGCTGGAGAAAAGGGTCGGGTTGAAGAGGCCAACTAGGGTTCCTCAAAGAGAATGTGGTGGAACGATTCAGCAGAGTTGTGACAGACTGGACAATTTGGGTTGAGGGCAGAAATTCTGAACAAGTTTGGGACTTCCCAGAAGATTTTCCAAAGTTTCATAATGTGAGGAAATGACAAGGGAAATAGTGAGATTGATCAGTCAGGTATGCAGATTTTTTACCCCGGAGTACGCAATCTGTACTAAATATACAAAAAACAAGAAGATTTTGTCTTTATCGTTTCTTGTCCACTTGGAAATTATGTAAAGTACAATTATCGGATTTAACTAATGAGATAGTGACAATCAAATTGCTAATAGAACAAAAGTGCACATATTCAAAGAAGGCCATCAGAATAGAAGAAACATGTAGACATTAGACAAGACACAATCGTGAGAAGACCAAGAAAAGGGTACAAGAAATCAACAAGTTACAAAAAGATGTAAAAGATAATGAACAAAAAATAATAAAGAGAAGGAAAAATGAGATTTAATCTAGAGGGTAATTAAGCACACACTCCAGCTTCTAATTTTCTGCTTCATGCATTATTCATATTACTTAATCGAGTGAGTACTCTAACAAAGCAAATTGGGTCAGTATTAAATTCACCAGAGATGTATCGGAGGTCTTGATTGTTTGCTCAAACTAGAGAGAGAGAGAATCTCCTTGGGAAATGCGACCGAGGCTTGTCCACCTTCAACTCTTCCATAAAAAAAATTTGGCAGTGAAGAGCCATAATTGACCTTCAATTCCAATTTGTTGTCTCTCGATATTGTTATTTATTGACCATTTAGAGGAAGTGGGAATGGAAGATATAGTGGAAGGAGGAGAAGAAGAAGTGCCCATTATGGACAGTGATGGTTAGAGACATGAAGAGCCCATGGATGAAGACATTGAAGACAGTCATTCTTACCGTAGGAAAATGGCCTGGCTGGGATTTTCTCTAAGCCAGATCAAACTCGAGCAAAGACTAAAAATGCCGTGGGGACCTTGGAAGTCATCAAAGTTTTTCTTAGATGACTGATAGTCTTCAATCAATCAAAAATACTGATTAATAAATTATTTCAAACGGTGGGCTGTAGGAGGAGACTAACAAACGAGGGTTAGGGTTACACTAGAATATCTCCTTGTTACCAATTCTTTAGAGCAACCCAGGTTGCTAAAATGTATATTTCACCCAATTTGTCTCAGCACACACGCAGTGTGGTTATTTTTTATTTTTTTAAAAATTGCAAAAAAAAAAAGTAAATGGGGAGATCAAGATCAGACCGATTACGGGTCCGATGTCACAGCCGTGAAAATGACTTGAGGACTTTGTCACAAACAATCCCAGATCACATCTTTCGCCTTCAGTTCGCAGTTTCCCATGAGAGATGGATTTCTTAAATCTGAGGAGGCCCACTTGGCTCCTCTTGCTGCGTTTCCCTGCCCGAATGGTCAATAAAAAATTCAAAGATTATATTCTCGTTGTGGGTAGAAAGGTAACGAAGAATTTTGCTTATTTTGTAATCGGACAGTTTCTGTCAGTTGTATGGTATGGCTAGGATTTCAGAGTTGATCGACTCAGGCAAAAACAAAAAAAAATCACGGGGACCAAATTCTTTCTTAAATGACGGATAGTTTCTTGTTTATCTTCTCTTTTTGGTCAAGACACTCTATTATATTCACACGTTGCGGTTGCACACTAGGAGAGAGACAGAGACAGAGAGTGAGAGAGAGGATGTCCGGGTATGCATCATGTAGACCCTACGCGGTGTGATCAAAGATTCAAACATTGCAGAAGATCTGAACTGAAAAAGAACAAAATAATATAACTCCAACATAGCCTCTCAACTGTGTACAGCACACACGACCCACTCTCTCTCTCTCTCTCTCTCTCTCTCTCTCTCTCTCCATGTGTTTTGGTTTTCTTGGGTGGGTCCTTCTTTGACCTTTATTTTCTGTATCTGCTCCTATATATCTGCAGCATCAGCAAGAAATCTCTCGAGAGAGGTAGAGCGGGAGGCAAAGTTATTGTGGAGAAAAGCTGATAATATGAAGGTGTCACTGCCCTCGTCAAGATCATGGGATTATTTTTCTTGCCTATATCTTGTGGAGCATTTAGCCATGAATCCCATATTTTCTACGGTACAACACACTCATTCATACTTCAAAATGTCATCGCTATGTTCTTCTCTGGGAATAAAAATACCTTAAGTTTGACTCTAGCCAAATGAATTATTTATAATATTTTTCATAAATTTGTTCGACCGTCAAACACAGAACTGATTGTTAAGGGTACATCATCAAAATTCGTTTATAAATGGATGTAATAGATTGAGTCAATTGTGATAATAAGATATCTAGAGTTTAATAGAATCTCACGAGCCTTATTATTTCTTGAATATGCAATTGGCTCGAATTGTTCTAAGTGAGAAGCTCACTCTATAACTCTTCCTGCGCTTAAAGCAAGAGACATTCGAGCCTTTAAAATATCGTGGGAATATTCCATATTTGGTACTTAATCAAGCTTATGATTCAATATATGGAGCCAATTCATTTCGACCCTCGATTGTAATTTATTGTATCACTTAATAAGTACATTATCGTAGGATTTCTTAGTACCTTTACCATATCTCTTAACATTCATCCTATCATAGCAAGCAGTTAGGATGCAATTATAGTGGGGGTTCAATGATATCATATCTTTCCTCATCTCTTGTAAGATGGTCTTCGTCCAAAGGATGCGTAGCTATCTTGTCGACCATTCACACATTTCGCTTAGATAAATTGTACAAGACCCCTGTCGAATTTGACTTGAATTTCCTGAGTAATTGGCCTACTTACTTGTTCAACGCGTTTACACCATCCAAATTATAAGGCACCCAAGCAAAGTAATGCTGCGAGAGATAATTACTTTGAAAATGCCTTTTAATTCGGAACTATATTACGTCTAGTACTTATTCTCTACGCGGTTAGAAAAATTAAATGAAAATGATTTTGGCCTTCGGAAGACGAGACATCTCCATAAAAAACACGAAAAGCAAAAAAAAAATGTTTGCTGTTATCTTTCGAGGGTGAATTACTTATTTATATATGAAAAAAGGTACCATGAAATTTGTATCGTTATTGATGTATTTGCGCTCGTATTTAAGGATTTTGTACTCGGACTTGGGACTAGCAAATGTTGATGAGGATTATAAAAGAAAATAAAGAGTCCAAGTTCCAGCTATAACATGACAGAGACATAATATGATCTGATACTAACGATATTGTCTTGGAGGTTCTTTGAAAATAAAAAAAAGTTACTTCTTCCTTGTCTTCAATAAATTGCACGATATTTAAAGTCACACAAGGAACTGGAATTGTAACATCAACCGGACTGGTCTGTGGACATCGTTTTTAGAAAGGTTCGCAAGAGAAATTGTGGGTACTTGGTCCACGTGAACTTTTAGTCCACGCGTAAACCGCAGAAATTCAATTTTTGGCAAGCGGTCCATCTGTTTCCTCATTTTTTTACGCCAAAACAAGAAAATTAGTTATATTCTATATGGACAAATTATTATCCTAGCAAAGTAAAGGATAAATAAAAATAAGAATCAAATATCCAACTTGCCAATTAATAGCTTCTCCAGCCTAGCAACACATTCTAATAAGTCGCACTTAGGTCCTCTCAAAAAGCCAATCCATGGATTATTGCTATTATTATTCACCACTCCAATCCCTTCAAATTCAACTCCAGCAATCACCCATGACCCTCCTCCTCTCCATCATCCCAATCCTCCCTTTCTTCGGGCTCGCCACTTGGCTCCGCCACAAGCTGCCCTACCCACCGTCCCGCCAATTTTCTAGGATCATTAAATTTCCTTAATTAGAAAAGGAAAATTTCAACTATGGTCGAACATGGAATGTTTTCGAGATAGTAATAGTCGCACCGTTTCGAGAACTTCCTTTCTGGTGGGAGCCCTGTCTGATATAAGAATCAAGCATAAAACAATAGGAACTGTTAAATATGTTTTGAATTTTATGTACTTGGTCCGGTTCGTGACCCGACTCGACATATTTTTTGTGCGACCCAAAAGTGGAAAGAAAATTGAGATTTGGTTCGCGACGCGAAGGATTGGGTCGATAGGCCCAACCCATAGCAAACGAACAAATCTCCATAGCGGACCGCCTGAGCTGGAGGAAGCGAACCAATGTTTCGGGGGGTTCGGGGGCTACGCCCCTGAGGAAAATTTTTTGGGAGCCCTATTTATACTGCGGCTAGGTTTTCTCATTGATATACAGAGAGAATTTTGTTTTCGAGAGTTTTGTGAACCGTGAGCTTTTGTCATTATTTCGACTTCCGAAAACTATACTCTCTTTGATTATAGTGGAACATTGTCTTGCTTCGCCCGTGGACGTAGATCACCTTGTGATCGAACCACGTAAATCTCTGTATTCTGTCTATTTGTTTTTCGCATCAGTTTACAACAGGAACAGAGCACTTCTTCATGGTTGCGTGCCAATAACATGGTCACCAACCGGAGCTTCTTTCTCACCACAGATTGCTGTACCTCTTCTACATTGATCAAATGCAAAGCTTGTTAGGAAACATTGTCATTAAAATTGGAAGAAGTATAATATAATTGGTAAATTCGAATATGGGAAATTTGTTTTGTTATACCTCTATAAGCCAGTCAATGAGAATGGCCCTCATTTTCTCATTAAGGTCAGCTTGTTGTGCCATGCAGTTTGCAGAGGCAT
Organism: Syzygium malaccense; assembly: GCA_031216405.1. Taxonomy (NCBI): domain Eukaryota; kingdom Viridiplantae; phylum Streptophyta; class Magnoliopsida; order Myrtales; family Myrtaceae; genus Syzygium; species Syzygium malaccense. Next base: position 25,628,649 of record CM062262.1, on the reverse strand, counting down.
AGCTACAATTCTGCATGAAGTGAGTTATTAAATAGTCAGAAAAAGAAAGATTATGGTTAAAGTCGAACTTTTCAGTTCATGATGGCACCTCGTACTCCCTATGTCATGTTCCAGGTTTGGTAATGAATTAACTTCATCAGCCACAGCACTTAGACACTCGGTTTTGCTGATTTATTTAATATACTTTGCAATCTTAGGCTTTTATATAATACCCTTTTAAGAAAAACAGTAATTGATTAACTCCATAAACGAGATAATTAGAATAAGAATACATGGAGGGACTTGAAAATTTATATTTCATTTTCCACTAGGGTATATCCATTGACACAATCTATGCACGATACTATGAATAAAAAAAATTCCTTAATTTTAAGAACAACTAAGCATAGGAAATTAATTTCTTGATTATTTTTCCATGGGAATACATAGGGAGTGGTTGATTTTCTGAAGGTGCTGGCATTCTCCCACGTCCACAAATATGCAAGCTCCAAATTTATTTCTCTTTTGAATCCGCCGTTTTTTGGCTTCTTAGCTTCTTGGGTTTTGTTCTTATGCAGTTGTTAGATTTTCAGATTTAATCTGGGTGAAGAATTTTTTTTTTCTTTTTCCAGGGTCTGTTATAATCAATGTTAACTAATCTGCAGGGTTGGAGATTGGAGGCAGGGAATTTGGGCAGGAGATTAGGCACAACGGGAGGGCATTAAGCGGGATTAACCATAATTCAGTTGGAGATCAAGCACGCCCATGCCATGTCGTCAACAAGAGAGGCCTTTCCCAGCAATTATCATAATTTACCCAAAGAGAAGATAATAAATATTAATTATCTTGTTGTTATTATTTTTCTTTTTGGTCTGAAATGATCTTGTTTTTTAGATTGCGCGAATATGTTAGAGCTGGCTGTTTTTGACTCTGCAATGCAGAAAAGATGCAGCTTGCGGGACGAATAAGGTTGATCCTGTTGGCAGAACAGTCACAATCCATCTATTTGGTCTGGTTGATGGGTGAAAAGATCAATCATTCACTTCCTTCGATCCCCAAAACTCCCACACGTCTCCCTCTGCATCTACTCAAAACCCTAGAGTCCATCGATCCCATCTTCCCCGAATCGGTGACTTATCAATCATCCACTTCCTTCATTCGTTATATCTAAAATATATGGAGTAGTTCGGTAGCCTTAATTAAAATATTTTTAACTAAGTCTACTATTAGATTAAATACATTATTTTAAATAAAGTGCCTTTGTTGAATCACAGAAGTTCAAAAGGCTCGATATAAAAATAAATAAAATATTATTTCTTTTTAAATCTGTTCTAATCACAATTGGAGTTCACAACAAAATCAACTCTAGACTTACTTGTCGAGATCCATATCCGACACATTGTTTATAACAAAATCTACTTTTTGAGCACATTTAGCCTAAATGCATAGTATCATGGGTGATACTTTTTAGTCTTGCATGTCGATTTCAACAAGTGATACCTTTTTAGTCTTGCATGTTGATTTCAACAAGTGATGCTTCTAAAATTTGAACAAAATCTGACTTGTAGGAAACTATATAGAGGTTCGTTGTCTAGGCCATCATCAGTAACGTTAAAATTGACTTTTGTGGACCCGTGGGTTATTCTAACATTGTTTTGATTATTCTCTGCACATTACATTAAAAGTATCACATGTTGAAATTGCATGCAAGACGACAAAAGTGTTACTTGTTGACACATTTAGGTTAAATGTGGTCAAAAAGTAGATTTTGTTATACATTTTCCTCCTTTTAAAATTGCGTCATCAAGCTCGTCGACACAGGCAACGGCTGCAACGGCAACTACTTTTTTAGCACAATACTTTTTTAGCACAGTCCAAATTGCAGATAGAAAATGTATAAATAATCAATCCCCTCCTAAAAAATAGACAAAGAGAACCCACATTTTTCCTGTAATTTCGCCTCCCATAGTCCTGCAAAAAATCCCCTGACCAAAAGCACGACATCATGACCGGCGGCAATGAAGATGCCTCTCCCCCAGCCTTGCTGGGTGCCGGAACAGGAACGATCAGCGGCTCTTCTGCTGTGCCCGGCGGTGCCGGCATCGGCTCAGGTGCCGGCGGAGGCGATGGAGGAAGGAGCATGCAATTGGGCAAAGAACTGGCCCTCGCAGGCGGTTTCTCCGCAGACACTATGGGGTCTCCTCCGCCCCCAAGCAAGAGCATGAAAAGCAGGGAAGTAGAAGCGGAGGGCGGTAAAAGGAAAAGAAAGGAAACTGAGCCCGAAGCTTGGGGCGTGCACAGGTGCAGCCTGTGCAAGAAATCGTTCAAAAGTCGGAACGCCGTCAATGGGCACATGCACATCCATAAGAACCGGCCCCAGCAGCGGGAGGAGCCGCCGAAGCAGCAGGTACATGAGGAGCAGGATGAGGAACTTGTGTCGATCTTGCTGAAGTTAGGGCATGGGACTTTCAACAAGATCGAGGGGAGTGAGACGAAGGGAGACAGCAGCGCTGCGGCTGAGGGTGGCGCTCCTTTGTTGGCGGCAGAGGCTCAGAGGAAGAAGATCCACATGGAGTTGGATCTGAACAAGGAAGCTCCAAAGGACGACAACAATGACGATGAAGATTATGCTGGTGACAACGAGGGTGCTTAAGCCGAGTACGTGAACGTGCAGTCATGAAGAAAGTGAGCTCTGCTTTGACTAGCTTCTTAGCGCAAGATGTGAATAAATGTAGGCTGCTTCTTCAATCTGTGTTTTCTTCGGTGATTCTGCTCGAGTTATGGGAGGCACACGGATTGTGGTAGGTGTAGACCCTGCGCGTTGTTGTCTTTTGTTGGGTCGAGTCATGGTGTTCGTGTGTAACGTTGTTGTTCCTGGATTTAATTCTGTTGAGTCATGAGTCAGTTTTCTTGAGTTTAAAGAATTGGGGTCGTGTCGTTTTCGTATCGACAAATGGATTATGGTGTTGGTCAAGAGGCATGGAGATGATTGTTCTGATTAAAATGCTGGCCGTGATACCATGACCGTGAGACTCTTATGTTTTTCTAGGGTTTATACATGGGCGTAAGGGTTTCTCTGCTTTTCCGATACTTTCACAGATGATTAGATGATCATGACATTCTTCCACCGTATCTATGATTTGCTTAACTTGTGATTCAAGATGTTGGCAACTTTTTATTCTGGTACTGCTAGATGTATCACCTTTTCTTTAAGTTTTCAGTGGATTAATTGATGGTACAATATTAATGACTTTGTGGTCTAAATTGCTCTCCTATCTTGTTATCTAGATTGGTATGATGATGACGACGACGACGTTGCTGATAGCAGTGATTATTATTATTTAGTAGTATTCGTGTATTCTTGGGATTAGGTTATACTGTTGTTTCCCTTAGTTAACAATTAATATTTTAATGCTTTTAAACTGGTAGGAATCCAGTCCAAACGGGGAAAAAAGTTAATTACTAGTATTAATGGAAGAACGCATCGAACAAGCAAGATAAGAAAAGGAACAGCACTCCTTGCTAATGATATCAGAATGTCACTCTCAGCTGAATGATTCAAATCACTCTCTGTCTAAGTTGAACGATCACAAATTCCGACGCATCTCTGGTTAATTTAATACTATTCCGCTTGCTTTGTTAGAGTACACATTTGATCAAGTAATATGAAAATATATGCAACGAAAATTAGAAGAGAATGTATCATGGATTTGGAACGTGTGCTTAAGTCCCTCTTAACTTGAATCTCATTTTCCTTCTTCTCTTTATTATTTTTGTTCATTATTTTTTACACCTTTTTTCTAATTTGCAGATTTTTTAATATCCTTTTTCATGGTCTTCTCTCAATTGTGTCATGTCTACATGTTTCTTCTATTCTAAAGGCCTTTTTTTAAAAAAAAAAAAATTTTGCGCACTTTTGTTCTGCTAGCAATTTGCTTGACAATATTTCGTAAAGTTAAATTTCGATATTTGTACTTTACATAGCTTCCCAAATGGAAAAAGAAAAACGAAGACATAATCTTCCTCTTTACTATCTATATATTAACTACAGATCGGATGATCACACGGTTTTCCCGAATCTAATCGTGAACTTTTCAATCAATTTGGCAATGAAGAGCCATAATTGACTTTCAATTCCAATTTGTCGTCACTCGATCTTAATCTATTCACACATACTTTACACACATGGAGAGGGAGGAAGGGAGAAGTGATTATATGAGCCAAGAACCAAACGGTCATCCCTGAGATATATAAAAAGCCACAAACACCAGCAAATGTATGAGAATGTACAATCAAGTCTTGATTGAGCTATATTATTGACAACACATGCTCATCATCGAATAAGTTCACGTATTTATTGAACTCATATATGACAAATAATAACTTTACAACTCTAGCCGCACAAGGTTGCCAGCCACAAACGAGGGCTAGCGACCCTCGGCTAGAGTTATAAAAAAAAAACACAAAATAAAATAATATAAAAGAAAAGAAAAAATTGAAAAAATCTGAAAAAATATTATAAGATTATTAAAAATTGTTCACATTAGTGCCGACTGTGCCATGTAGGACGGTCGGGGTCCACATCAGCGATTTCCAGCCAAAATTGATTGGATGAACTTAATTGGAAAAACGTGAAAGGATTTAGGGCTCAATGAATACAATTAAAAGGTTTATGACTAAAATGGTAAAAGTACAATAACTTTAGGATATGGGTGTTAATTGGATCCCACTTATTTATATCCAATCCACCTTTTTAACTCTCTCTTCACTCTTTCTTGCAATTATTCGATCTCGCGCTCGCTCACTCACTCCATGCTCTCAACTCAATTTGGATATGAGTTTTATTAAATTTGGTTAAATATAAAAGTATTTTAACAATATAGATCGGATTGGATATGGATTGGGTATGACTTGGGTCGTGTATGGATCATTAGATTTATGGGTCCAAACGGGTAAAATGGGTCCATTTGGGTCGGATCCGATCCCGACTTAACTCATCCGTTTGACAGGTTTATATTTGGATAACCACCATCGTTTGTCATTGTTTAAGCGCACCACGCGAGAAAAATCACTCTAATTTTGTTTATTAGTTTCCAAAACTAGTTCACTTAGCTTACGGGAAAGGGGAGAAAGGAATTTCGTTGTTTAGATTCATTTTTTACATAGGTAATTAAATTTGGACGTCAGCGTATATTGAATAATAGCCTCACAAATAAATAAATAAAAAAAGAGGGAGCTAACAACTGATCGTTTCTATTAGAAATTAAAAAAAAGAAAAGCATAATCTTATTAGAAATACATGAATAATGTTACGTTTCCCAAACCCGCTTTTGTTAAGTTTCGAGCTGATGTATATCATCGCGGGAACCAAGTTCACTCGCCTAGCATCAACCGGAAATGCGCATTTCCATCGCAGACGCTCCATAAAGTCAAAACAGCCTCATCTTCACTTCGACTGGAATGTTACAATTGAACAAGTCAATACTCAAGAAGATTTGAGTTGCCCTAACACTCACGGCTGAGAAAGTTAAACCGTATTGAAATGATAAATTATTCGACAGGAGAAAAGAACGAAAGAAAAAGGAAGTCAACCGTAACAGTTGTTTGTCATCATCGATGTTTCCTCGGTAACGATCCAATATATTCTCAATATCGATCGAAGCAGTCCCATTCTAGAAAAGGTCCAAAAAGACTCGCTGTCCGGGAATGGGATGGGATCCGCACCACCATCCTTGGTTGGGGCTCTGGTAAATTCCACTCCGGCATTACGCGTTTTCTAGACTCAATCTTTGAAATAGCTAGCAGGAGAGAGGAAGGAACGGAGCTCCTTCCTTCCTCTATGTTTTTGGAAGTCCCAGAAATCAAGGTTGGTTGATCACGCGATATCTTTTTCTTCCCTGTCAATTTCAGCTACAATATTTTTCCTCAATTTAATCGTGGATTTTTGAATGATTTGGCAGTGAAGAGCCATAATTGACCTTCAATTCCACTTGCTTTGTTAGAGTACACATTTGATCAAGTAATATGAAAATATATGCAACGAAAATTAGAAGAGAATGTATCATGGATTTGGAACGTGTGCTTAATTCCCTCTTAACTTGAATCTCATTTTCCTTCTTCTCTTTATTATTTTTGTTCATTATTTTTGACACCTTTTTTCTAATTTGCAGATTTTTTAATATCCTTTTTCATGGTCTTCTCTCAATCGTGTCTTGTCTACATGTTTCTTCTATTCTAAAGGCCTTTTTTTTAAAAAAAAAAAATTTGCGCACTTTTGTTCTGCTAGCAATTTGCTTGACAATATTTCGTAAAGTTAAATTTCGATATTTGTACTTTACATAGCTTCCCAAATGGAAAAAGAAAAACGAAGACATAATCTTCCTCTTTACTATCTATATATTAACTACAGATCGGATGATCACACGGTTTTCCCGAATCTAATCGTGAACTTTTCAATCAATTTGGCAATGAAGAGCCATAATTGACTTTCAATTCCAATTTGTCGTCACTCGATCTTAATCTATTCACACATACTTTACACACACGGAGAGGGAGGAAGGGAGAAGTGATTATTTGAGCCAAGAAACAAACGGTCATCCCTGAGATATATAAAAAGCCTCAAACACCAGCAAATGTATGAGAATGTACAACCAAGTCTTGATTGAGCTATATTATTGAAAACACATGCTCATCATCGAATAAGTCATCATAACATTTGACGCGATTCATTCGACCATTGTAACTTTTTCTCTATCGCTTTCTCTTGTTGCAAAAATGAAGACTTTCATTCTGGCGGTTTTAAGTGTACTAACTTTAACTTAAAAAAATGAAAGTAGTTGGAAGTGTTGGATTGACGGGACAAAGATGATCTCCAGAGCGATGGAACCCTAAATGAGAAAGTCTTCGTTTTGTCGTGAATCATATTTAAAAACATACCGCTTCATCATTAAGCCCGCATATTAGAACTGAAATAGGAATTTTTGCCAGCCCATTATCTAGATGAAAATAATTTATGAAGGTTCTTTTCCAACAGTGAGCGATTAGCAAGAGCTAGATGAAAATAATTTACTTCTGACTTCTGTTTTTAACTGTTTTAAGTTAAAAGCCAGTCAAAAGTTTTAACTAGCTTTAATCCTCACGTTAAGTTGGAAGATGATTTATGAGTTCGATTCACAAGTAGATACCACCTTTGGTTAGTCGGATCTGGCCTAGGTGGATCGGTTCAGGTCGTTTACGTACCTTACATCTTCTCCAGGTTTTATCGTGGACTCTTGGCTTTGAATGATAATTTAATTTTATGTATCCGCAAATTACCGTTCGGAGTGTATGCTAGCTATAGGATCACGGTATAAGCTGGATGCACGACTTGTTTGTTATACTTTGATTCTAATGCATTATGAAGACAATAGCAAAGCATAAGGACTCCCCAAACACTTAATTTTGATGAAAGCAAGCACCGAAAATCAAGCATAGCTTGAGCCAGGACCTATTGCAACATAAACTTAGACTTGTGTAATCGATATATTGAATGTAATATCGTGTCTCACACGCTTGACTATATATATATATATATATATAAATGATTTTTCGAGCAGGTTTCCAATTCCATGTATAATGGCGCTCTATATGGATGAGACCGGCAAGGAGGGTCAATTCGCCAAAAAAATGGCATGCCTCCTAGGTCACTTCCTCGTTCCTTCCTTGCCGGCCGCATGATTGATATCAGATTGCAAGTGTGATATAAATAGTAACAACAACCATAATAATAATAATACTCTCTCTCTCTCTCTCTCTCTCAATTAGAATCAAGTACAGGATGTCGTCAAGCTCCTTGCTTACTGCAATTGTCGACCGAGCGTGGAATTGACAATTTGAGAGCGGAAAAAGCACGACGACTTGGTACTTGGTAGTTGGTACCACTTGCCCCTTCTTGCCTAAACGTACAGGATGTCGTCAGGTTGCTCCAATCACCTCCTTTTCGGCCTGTTCGTCCAAGTCTAGCTGGTTGCTCGCTTGGAACACTCAACGTTGGCCACCTGGTGCCGTTTAATCAAAAACTTCATTAACAGCGAAAGCTTCTATTACCTCGGAGCATTTTTTAAGAACATATTCATGCTTCATCGAGAACGTTTGGTAGTCAGGGAAGGAAAAAAAAAAAAAGAAAACCAGCTTATCGGGGATGTTTCTCATTCAATACCTATTTTTCTGTTGAGTTTAGTAGTCCGTCTCTTGACACGACAATCTTCCTTGAAATTCTTAGTCACTCGCGCTCGACAATCGCGAGCACAACTATTTTCTGGAAACTCATGCCTGCCCACATCCCATATAAACTCATTCGGTGTAGCCGTGACTTTGAATGTTCGCTCAGTAGTACCCATGTTTCGAAACTAGGTGAGGCAACTTCCTAAAATTTGATGTAAGCTGCTCCAGTTTTGGAGGTGTTGCGACTGTGTGTTATTTGCCAAACACCTTAAAGAGTTGTAGTACTCGTTTTCGCGGGGGAAAATACGGCAAGAAAATTATACCAAACGGTCTGGTAATCTAGCTAATTGGCTCATAATTTTATTTTCTTAGGAAAATAGTTCGTGATCGGTTCTATAGTCTAGAACTAGAAGTCCACCTCCGCAACAGAGACTGGTCCGGTCCACTTACATTCTTCAGTCCGGGCCATTACAGGACAGGCAATTGGGCCTTTACTTCATCGATCTTTTTTTTTTTTTATCAGGGTTGTGATAGATCCAGTTCCATCAGAACTGAAACCGAAACAATGACCACCAAGCAAAGAACTTTTCAATTATAACGATGCGATGATCTCGTCGACTTTGTTAAGACTCGAGATCAAATTGCAGATCGAGAAGTTGATGAATTCATATTGCAGCGAAGGGAACTCCTTTAGACCACCCCATGATTGGAGAAATTAGGACTGGTCGTGACCATACATAGGCACGGGTGCCCCTGGTGTTTTGTGCGACCGTCGAGTACCACTTCGGCTTAAGGGAAAATTCTATAGGAAAAATTCTTTCGATGGGCGGGCTTACGACAAAAGATAAGGTTATAAATAAACATATTCAGAAGAAACAGAGGTGTTGCCCCCATTGAGAAAAAACATGGGAAACGTTCGAAGACCTTGGGATTTTCCAACGAAGAGATTTGAGGGTAGGCGAGTTAGAAGAGACTGGGGCAAACCTAGAAGGTGGAACAGGGAAGGAGATGAAAAGTACAGGTATGGGGAATTTATAGTTTACAGAGATCGAATCAAGGATTGAGCGAAATGTTATAATAGGATTCATATAGTCGACCGTACTTAATGGGACAAGGCTTGATTTGATGTTATCGTCGCGGTCATTTGCATTGTTATAGAACAGTCTAAGAACACAGACAATTCCCTCACTGAGTTGATGCTTAACAACATCATACGATTTATATTACATTGGACGATGACTAGGAAATTACACAATCATTCTTACCACAAAATAAACAACTTTTAAGGGATGTAAGAGTCCATGGACAAAGACATGAACATCCAGGATCTGCTGTGTCTGAGACTTCCATGATTGGCAGTCGCTCCCGTGCTTCGACCAGTGATCGGCGGCCGTCTTAAGGGGTGCACATCTCGAAATCTCTTGGTCCCTTCCAGTTAGGCCACTGAAGGGACAGGACACTTGTAAGCCTGATTCTGGCACTGTCTCCTCATAACTGGTGTTCGCGGGGATAGGCTCGAAGCACCGAAACAGAAGTACTGACCCCTGAATTTCTTGACGAAGGAGCCTCGTTTATCCCTCGGTTTCGAAGTGCCATCTGTACTGACTTCCTTGGTGCATGATGGCCCGGCCACATCGTGTTCAACATAGACACCCTTCTGCTTATAATTGTTCACTGAATTGGGCGACGAAAGTGGCGACTTTGAAAACGAGCTCGAACGAGACCGGCGCGGAAGATTCAGGTTTGGCGCAGCCTGCAAAACCCCTTGCCTTAAACCCGAAGCCAACTTCTTCCTATTGGATGGACTAGAAGTATTGCTCCTCACTGACAGCGTCCTCTTGTTGTTAGGAAGCGAAGAGGGCTTTGAGAATCTCTGCCGAAGGGGGACAGGATTTTCATCTGAGCTGCAGTTGCCTGATCCTGCATCAACCGATCTTTTACCTCTCTCAGTATTCTTTTCTTTGTTACGAGGCCACAACAGAACCTTTCTGAGCCGCTGTGCAGCAGAATTTGCAGTGCCCGGTTTCTTGCAAATGAATGAGCTATCATTCTCATTGGTTGAATCGAATGAAGATGAAGCAATTCCCGGAATAGTCAGATCTTTGGCATCTAATGCATTCTCAATGCCTGTATGCAAGAATATTTCGCTATCGACAATTCTAAAGGAAGTCCCTGGACTGCTTCCATTGACTTGCATCTTCAAATGGGAAGCAATGGCTTTGCGGGCCGTGAAGTCCCGAGCTCCAAACATTCCCCCAGCTGAAATCAATTGTCTAATCAAGATATCTGATGATACAGAATGTGGCCGTTGTTTGAGTAGATCGAGTGCAGTCATGCCTGCTTCATCACGTACATTCACGTCAATTGAGTGGACAGTCATCAGAAGTTCAATCAGTTCTGAATGAACATTCCCGATGATTGCCATGTGAAGAGCAGTTCGGCCATCATTATTCTTTGCATTTATGATGTCTTCCAAAACTTTTCCATGTACCAATTGCTTCATGAGCTCCATCTGCCTGTCCAATCTTCGGAAGCCGGGAGTTTGGAACCCAGAAATTGCCATGTGGAGGAAGGTTTCTCCAGCATCATTTCTGATGTAGACAGATGAGGGTGAAGCAGATATCAGGGCTTGGACTGTGGCTAATTGACCCTTGAGAGCGGCAATGTTTAGTGCTGTGTTGCCTTGATGGTCTGTGGAGCTGCCAATATCGAAGGATTCTGTAAGGTACTTAACTACCTGCAGTAAAATTCGAGAGAATTGGTTAACAAGTTGACAAATGATGAGGTTGTTCCAACACGGTTAAACAGAACAGTCAAAGCCATTGACATCTGAAAGTGATGTTTCATTTCATACATTATGATCTCCAACAAGTCAAGCATACAGTATAATCCGTTCTCAAATCTGCTAAGACATCGGTTTTGGAAAAGGAAATGAGGGAAAATTCTTATTGTAGAAGAATAAGAATATCAGTAGCTTTTTAAAAAAAACTAGAATTCTTGATCCGTCTTGCTGAAAGTGACATCTATGAGTCCATTGCCGATCTCAGAGCTTAATGAGATGTGCAGAGGCATAACATAGTCAAGCCCGCTTAATCCATCATCGGCTACTACGTCAACTTACATATGAACATTAAGCTCACATCTTCATCACGTTTCATGGAGGATTACAGGCTAAAACATCCAAAAGCCAGAACATGAGATTTCACAAAACAAATTTGGCCAACTCACCTCAACCTGTCCTTTGCTCGCAGCTGCATGTAAGATGGTGGATCCTTGAGCATCTCTATAAGCCAAAACATCAGAGCAATTGCTCAAAAGCTCCTTCAGAATCCTCAAATTCCCTCCCCTAGCTGCAGCGTGGGCAGCCCTGTTCATCATCTCCCACCTATAAAGCGAAGGAATTTCCCCGATATGCTCCTCCAATTCTCCACCTTTCCCTGTCGAAAGCCTTGGCGAGATCGCAAAATCGAAAACAACCTTGAACACTTCACAGCTCTTGCTCCTAGCAGCAGCATAAAGCACATCAGTGACCCCAAATTCGCCTTCCCCAAAAACAAGTAAAGGGTCCCTCTCAAGCAGCTCTTTGATGAAACCCAAGTCCCCGGCCGACGCGGCGGTGTACATGAGCCACCCGCCATAGCCGCCTCGGAGGAGGGAATTCTTCTTGCCCCTCTTGGACTCGCACTCCTGGAAGAGCTTCCGCGCGACCTGAGACCGGCACTTGGCGACGTCGTGGAACTTCTCGTCGTCGTCCCACACGGTCTCGAGCCGCCGGATCCGGCGGAGGGACGTGAGCTTGATGAGGTGATTGTTGTCGATCTTCAGGAGCTCGCGGACCAGGTCGTAGTGGCCGTTCGCCGCCGCCCAGTCTATGGGGGACGCATACCACCATTGATCCCTGGTGCTCTCCCACCGAAGAGGAAAGTACGTAGGAGCCATCAAGAAGACAAATATGTCGACAAGGAAGGATTTTGCAGTGGCAGCCCAATCCAGAATCTTACGACAAACCCACCACACAGCCCAGCAAGACAAGAAAACACGAACGGTCGGTGCGCTCTACTCGATTCCAAGCACTTCTCACGCACGTCCCCCCACAACCAAACCAATACCGCCGATCAAGAACGACCCAGATGACAAAAAAGAGAGATACCCACGAAGTATTTAGCTTTCAATGAAGCGCTCGAGGTGAGTTGGGACGTGATGGATCGATCAGCGGCAGATGAAGCGGTTCCTTCAATGGCGGGTTGTTGGGAGGGAATAAAGCGGGAAGGGAAGTGAAAAGGGAGAGCGAAAGCACGCGTCGACCAACGAACGAACAAAGGACAGAGACCGCGTGAGAGTTAAAGCGGAGCTAAAGAGAGAGGACGGAGACAGAGACCCCTGTGCTCAAATGATAAAGCTCCCGCATTTTCACGACATCCCATGGCAGAAAGAAGAGTCCGCGGCCCTGTTCATACTTTGAGCTGCTGCGGCTGACCACCTACCTGAATTGATAACAGTCACCAGTTCTGTGCAGCACGAATCGGCGTGTCGAACGCAGAGAAGATGGAGATTGTTTTGCAACTCATTTTTTGAAGATTCTAGACATGAATGTTATATACTGTATTTTATAATAAAAGCATAGTATTTTTCAGTTTTACCCCTTGAGATGATTACAAAAACGGGACGCTATATCGTGCAAACTTGACTTTTTGACAATCTTCTTACTTTTCAGTGTTCCGTAACGTCGTTTGCATGGCATGATACGACTTTTCATTATGTGTAAAGACACACCGTCGTGACTAAATGCAAGCTCGTCGTCATATAATTTCACAACTTTATGAAATATCAACATAATCAGCAGCAAAACTACTGTAAAAATACGATTACATCGGTACATTATGGTATCTTGGAAGTATGGATTTTTTCACAATGATTAGTGTTCATTTGGTGGTGCGATGGAGGAAACATGAATAGCGATTGAGGGAGGGAAAGGCCTCAATCTATGGAAAAGGGATGAGATAGAGGAATATTTCGCTTTGAGGCACATCTGATCATAAAGCTTGATGGAACAGATTGACCACAGAATAGAAAGATTAAGGACAATTTTGTCGTGTTTCCCATCTAAGAGAAGAGAAAGCTAAATCCCCTTTTTTTCCCAATTTGCATTATGATAGCGATGGTATCTCTATTGAGGTAATGTAAACCCTTGCAAGATCAGAACTTTAGCATTCATCGAGGAAATGTCTGGGGTAATATCATAGATGATCAATTTGGCTTCTTTTCTTTTTTGAAGCTTCGGAAGTGTTAATGAAATGAGAGGTTATGCATGCCATGATCAGATTTGGAGATCATGTCATGATCAGCAATGTGATCATTAGATTATTGGGTTTGCATTATTTTAAACCTGTGGGTCATTAGGGTTTGATGGGTTCTTTTGCATGTTTTTTTCATCGGAAGAGGCATCTTTTACTAAGCAGCAGCGAAGGGCTTGAACCAAGATTTCTAGATGGATGTGATAGGGTATTAGTACATCCGATGCATAATTTAAATGTAAAAACTTGTTCTCTAAAACTGGAAATATGGAATGAATTGATCGTAAATTATGAGATTTTGTTATTTCTCTTCTTTCTAAGGAAGACATTAATAGAGAGAAAATGGAATTTCCACGATGATTGCAAATCGCTCTAATTGTCAATTTCTTTGGTCAAAGATGGAAGTAGCTAGGGTAGAATTTCTCACGGGGCAAGAGAAAAAAATTATGAGGTTTTTGAGAAATATCATTTTCGTAAATACTGAAATTAACAGGAATAAGTTTTGAGCTTAGTGGTCATGAGAAACTACTTACTCATAAGTCATAACATGATCTAAAGGGAAATATATCATGACACACATAAAATGTTATTTCAACATTTGTAATATGGGCTATTATAACGTCCATAGCCTCTGAAATCCAAATTCCACCCGAGACACTATATATGACAACTTCATCCGGAGATATTTAGGATATTTTCTCAAACGAAAAAGGAGCTGTTAGAGATAATGTGAGATTTCTCTAAAATAATTTCCTATGTTATGTTAGAGGTATTTGATAGTTATGTTGATCCTCTGTATTTCTCACGAAGGGGATGTTAGAGATAATTAGGGTTTTTTGTAGAATAATTCCCTTTATTATAGTTATTTGATAATTCTATTGATTGTATGTGTCTCTCAAGATTCTTCGTATATCTCTTTGTACATATCTTGATTAATATATACTACCTTAAATAGTCATCTAATAAAACCTATAAATAGGCTCCATGTACTCTTTTCAATACATATCAAATCATATAGAAAATTCTACGATTCTTATTCTCCGTATTTTTCTTTTAACTTGGTAGTAGATCCACCGTTTTGAGGAAACCGTAAGTTGCAAGGAGATGTACGAAAAACTACAACAGTACGTACTTACCAACTTCATCATAGTATAACCTGCAAAAATATGAATTCTTTTGTATTGGCGCACTTGGGCAACGTATGGTTTTTCTTAATTTTTTGAGTAGCTAAATCAACTTAAGCCGTTATTGCCACATTCGGTGTCTTCTTGATGGTGGAGTTTGGATTCCACCTGTGATGGACAGTATAATTAATCATAATATAATGCTTGAATTAATTTGCAAAATTCTCAAACTTTGGTTAATTTATGCCAAATCTGGTCCCAATAATTGACAGAATCTTCTCTTTTCCATTATTGTTTCTTGGTCAGCTGGAGGCTCCTTCAACTTAATCAGAATTGCCGGCGGTGGCAAAGAAACATTATCACAATGGTCGGTGCAGTCGGCAGAATTTTGTTGAGCAAAACCTCTCCCCTTTTCAATAAATCAAACTCCATCTTGAATCAGCAATCCTGCAGCTGACTAAATTCAGTTCCATTTGGTAGGCAATGAGGTATGAAATCATGCCAAGATTGCCTAATAAGTTTCAAAATGTACGACTCCATATGATATGTCGAGTAGGAGTTGAATTTAAGGCCATACGGTTCGAGTTATAAGATTTCGAAAATGATGACCAGTTGTCTCAAGATTTCTAGCATTAATGTTACCTAAGGAAGAAACACAAACCAAACTAAGTAAAGGATCAAGAAAGAAGGTGCAGTCAGAGATGTCAGAGCGACGAGAACAACCTAATTAAGCAGAGTCGCTTGTCTTAACACAATGTCCAAGAATAGTTGTTCAAAAGAGAGAGCCACCCAACTCATAACTTCCAAATACACCACCATCTTCATAAATTAATGCTAATAATCGGATGGTACAACAACTATTAATTTATCTAAAAGTTTCAATTCACAGTCAGAGGCGTAGTTTAACACTCTTGACTCTACCAAACTCCCTCATAGCCTGTCTTGGTAAAATGGGTCATGCCTAGATTGTGCTTAAAGCTGAGGAATTAAGAGACAAATTATTTGGGGAAAGAGGTCACTGAAGAAAGTCTTCCCCATTCCAAGCAAAGCAACAAGTTTTGCTTCCACCGAGTGATAAAGTGACTTAAAAGAGTCTCCTGCTTCATTGACTGTGGCTTCTTTTGAGGCAATGCAAAGCATTCCTGCTTCCCAGAGTTCCCTCTTATCCAGAGAGCTATGAAGGGACATGCTCTTTAAAGTCATCTCTTCTCTGCACTCCAACCACATAGACTCACAGCACATAAAACACAGAGCCCTGAAGAAAAAAAAGCAGAGTAGGCCCTGTGAGCAGGAAAGCTTTCGACTTTTTCATCAATGAACCATCAGAAAGGCTAACTTTTTTCATCAATGAACCATCAAAAAGGCAAATTTGTGTGGATGGTGGGTTTATCTTGATTCTTGCTTTAGCTGTGACATTGCATGTGATGAGAAGTCAAATTTCACCTCCCTTTCATGCATCCCTTTAATGCCTCGCTTCACTTTCACCTGCTGCTTTGGGCTTCCCTCGTAGTATCCTTCTCCCTTTAATGGAAGCTGTTGAGGACTCGGAATCCTGATGCTCACATGGGTGATTGATGACCTAAAGAAAACCCATTATTATTAAGTCTCCATAGGAACAGTCTGTCACAGGCCACTCAGTACTTATCCCTATTGATGAGGTACTTGAGGGTTGGATGGTGAGGTATGAGCATGAAAGCTAAAGTAATCAATTGAGCTAATATGATATTTAACATTCGGTTCTTGAATTGCTGATAATTATTGAAATATATCCGGTATCACTTGAATATGAGTTTTATATACTCTTTATATACATTTAATTTTCAGTATTGAAATATATCTCAAATGGCATAAGTATCACATTTATATGCTTTTAATATACACGTGATTGGTTTTGACCATATATATATTTCGTATGGTTGGTAGGTTTGTGCTTGAACTTTGTTTTTGCTATGACTTGAAGGTTTAGTCCTTGTTATTATCCGGAGAATTTCAACATGTGGTGCACGTTTGAATACCTTGTAATTCGAATTATATATATATGAAAATAACACGTGGGAAGGTCTTTGAATATAGTATTTGACTTATATCCCAATTAAGATTTTTCTTGCTTCTTGCAAGCGAGGGTGGCCTCACCAGCATCGCCTGGGCAAGGGTTGGCCTCCCCGGGCCTCGCGGCAACACAGCTGGAGGAACAGGCTCCTCAATCACAAGGAGGCAAGGAATTTGACCCTTGCACTCAGGTGCCATTCTCCAAGTCTCACTAGTGCAATAAGGTCTCCAATCCATTCATGGATACATTTGGCCCCATCAAAGTGTATCACACAGTAGAAGCAAGCATATCCTTAAAGACTATGATCATTGAATATCCAGAAAAAGAAGATGATCAGGATCTGAAAGAACCCTACCATTTTCGTTGAATCTGGGGGTTGAGGGAGACAAGTGGAGGTGGAATCCACCTATGGCTATCAAATGGTAGATGGTCATCATCAAAACTATGGCCCAGCTGAGTAATACAATCGACTGCCGTATGGAAACTTTTCGACTTTAATGGAGACAGATGGGTTGGCACGGCTAGAAGTTTAGGCATATCTTTATTAATCCGTAGAGATAAGTTGTGCAAGAAAAAGATACTACATATCATAGCATCATTGTCTAAAGCCAGAGAGCTTTTGCTTAGAAGAAAGTTGAAACTCTTAATCATATACTGAACCAGTGTTCATCAACACGATGCTGACCTATTTGTTTATAAGACGTCTATGTTACGAGTCCAGTGAAGATCTCATTGTTATTTAAACAAAAAGATCTCAGAAACCAGATCGCACGGCATAACAATGATAATGATGCAAGCGCATATAGAAGTCATATTTGATGTATGATCTTCAAAGATCGTCAATTCACATTAAATTGAAATGAAGCTAGAATGGAGAATGGATAATGTCAATGGCAGCCTATCTTTAAGAAAGGGGTAGGAGTTTATGTGTATAACCCTATTTGGTATATCACATTGTCAAGCATCCAAAATGGATTAATAGTGGTACCAAAAGGCATGAAAAAGATGCCGAAATGCTTTAAGTATTTGGTATATGTTGCATAACAAGTCCACAATAAGGTCATCATCTATCTTAAGGGGGAATAAACAACAGAGATAATCCGGGAGTTTAGGTGTTACCATTGGCATTCACCATGGTTAAAAGCATTCTCCCTGGAATAAATATTTCAGATTTGTGACCGACATCATTATCCCCCAAAAGCAATAAACATATGTATCATGAAGAACAGCACATGACAATAGCCTCACTAGGAAGAAGTATTCTTCAACAAGGCACATGAACTGGTTAACGCTGAAACTGAATTAAGACACAAAATGAGATTTCTGGCATTCCAAACCTAGGAAGACCACCATTCACAGAAGAGAAGTAAACGGAAAGGAATGTACTGAGATCAAAAGGAAATAATATAACTCTCATTCTTTATCTCATCCTGTGTTTATCATCTCCTCTTCACTCATGCTCATTGACCACAAGGTGAAATCTTGGATACCCAGGTGCCTCATAATTTCTGT
This sequence comes from Syzygium malaccense, assembly GCA_031216405.1. Lineage (NCBI taxonomy): Eukaryota > Viridiplantae > Streptophyta > Magnoliopsida > Myrtales > Myrtaceae > Syzygium > Syzygium malaccense. Next base: position 25,610,488 of record CM062262.1, on the reverse strand, counting down.
AGCATGAATGACGACTCAATGGATCATTCACTAGTTCTTGGCCTTGAGAGAATTGTTCTCCTTGATCCTCGCTCGGTTGTCTAGTTTAACAAAGCGTTTCAGGTCTTCATATGGAAGAGCTTCGATGTTCTTTCTCCTAAGCTCACTCAAAGCTGCCTTTTTATCAAGAAGGTGCCACAACCAGTCAGGATATTCAGAGTCCTGTAGGACCTTGGGATCTGCTCCATCCTTGAGGATATTTGCACCAACCACCGTCGTAGATTTGACTTCTTTGCTGAGTGATGATGCTTTTGCTGCATCACCAGCTGCACCACCTTTAGAACCCTTCTTTGCTTTACCACCCGTGGCAGCAAATGTCCTTCGACCAACTATACCAATCGCTTCCGTCACATTGACAATGCCTCTCAATGACCTCAAATGATTCATCGCCATACTTTATCCCTGCAAGATCACTGTCTCCGAAACTCAGAATACAAAAAGATGGTTATGAAACTCAAATGCCATACAAACACTCAACACAAAACAATGCACGCACATGCACATACTTGCTTGTATATAACATGCACACAAACTGATCCTATGTGCACCAGTATCACCATTGTTCTGCTTTATAATTTATGATATGGTCAAAATTGACACAAAACTGACCGCAATCTGGTAATAGTCAGGCGATATGCCCCTCACTCACAGACTTCCCAACTGCAGGGAGTGTTTTCAAAATGTTGAGGATAAAAAAGGAGAATGCTTCCTTATCCTTGAAGACTGAATTGGTGCCCCAAAACAATGAATAAGGTTTCAATTTCCAGATCCTTTTGCACTTTCATCAGCGTGCAGAGATACAGCAACTTCTTAATTCCTTATACACTCACTTTTAGTCATAGAAAGCAAATATAGCTTCTTATAGATCCTTACCTCAAGTATGCAGTTATCCTAAAGTGCAGTTTAAGACCAAAAGATTGGTATCTCCACGTCCATCTCCAAGCAACAAACTGATTCTTCATCGGTGCATCAATTCCATTCCATTGATCAAACTAATGCAACCCCATTTCATAAAATGTGTTGGATAAGATAACCCCATTAGGCACTACAAACTAAAGCTATCAAGTGCCTAATAACTTTTAGTGATACAAAAATTTGGCCATGGTGCAGTAGTGGTGGCCATCACGTGGATGGCAATGGTGTAGCAGTAGTCATGGATGGGCTAACTGGAGAAATATTTACCATGATGATGGTAGTGTTTTAAAGGAGATGATGATGATGGAAGTGAAGATGGTGATCATGGTTGTGGCACGCGATGGCAACAGCAATGGTGATAGTGATGGTGATCGCCAATTTAAATAAATCTATCATGATGTTGAAATTAGTATATATGTCTTCCGCTTTCAAGATATTATTTATCCCTTCTCATCTTAATTCAATTCCTAAGCTTGTTACATGATCCTGACATCTCCATCTAAACAGGAGAATCCCATATCAATTTTTCCCCGTGTTTAAACCGAACCCTTTTTTTTCTGTCAAAGAGAACATTCCATTCGGTATTGCTCTTTTTTGTAAAAGTTGGAAAAAGTCCTCTTTTATATCATTTTAATGCTATGTCAATAGTGCAAAAAAGATTTAAGTTTCTTACTGATGCTAGCTAGCTCTACTCATTGTCAACACTCAATTTAGTCCACTCTTGAAAATCTAGAAAATATCAAGTAGATTTGAATTATGCATTTGACCACTTGTAGTTTTCTGAACTAAACGTCAAAACTAAAGCAAATGGCCAAGGCAGCATAAGTATTCATTCAGTTACTGTACATAGGAAAGAGCTTCCTGAGACCACAATATCTTTCCTTAAATCCACATTGAGCCCCATCTAAACTGAGCTTAGCATAGCAGAAATAGCAGAAAGTGCCTATCCTACGAGTTTTTACTTATTACACCACCAGATCAAGGGAAGCAGAAAAGGTGGCCGAACTTCAATTTATCATATAAAGATCACAGAAGAAGAAACGCCACTGAAATTCATCACATCGAGAAACCAGCCACAGTTCTTGGAGAAGCTAAGAGGCAAATGCTGGAACAGACAAGTAGGAAAAACTCAGATTGCTACCACGACTGCGCCAAGTGCATCATCTCCCTTCTAGAGAAAGTAGACCCTTGATATCTCTACCCATTTCACCTCAAATTTGTGCTTACGTGTACAGCCTAAAGGTCATACTAACATAAGTCTGCAAAAACGGGAGTCACTCAAACAACTCAAGACACCTGAGGATCCTCTCCATCGTCAAAAAATGCAAACTCCAAACCGAAGATAACCACATCACTGCAGCGTCTTCCACTTGGCTCAGTAATTTCATCGACCAGTTGGCGGGTCACACAGAATCGACTCGTTCGAAATGACATAGGCGCGCGTACCGCGAACACCCCGGCAGGCACGGCGATGCAGCGGATGGGTTCAAAATTCTTCGAGACGGGAGAAAAGAAAAAAGGCGAACTCGGAGCTGATCTGATCGAGATCAACTCTGCAAACAGAGGCAACACAGCATACAACCTACGCAAGTGAAGAAGCACAAGCACAAGCAGTATCGTAAAAATGGTGATCGATAGAAGGACGGCCGCACATACCGGGGGTTTCCAGCGCGAGCCGACGTCCGGTCGCGGCGGCGTCCCCTGTTTTCCGGCGGGTGCGGCCGCCGAGACGAATGACATGGTGTATATAGAGAAGAGGGCGAACGGGGCCTGAGCTCTTGGGCCTTTACGTCAAATGGGCCTGGAGCTGCTTCACCAGATCGACTCGTCGTTTTGCGCGACCGCACGTTTCCTCTTTCCCAAGCCATTCTCGCTCCCAATAAACCCTAACCCCTCCGCAAAACCCCCCTGCAACTCCACTCTCTCTCTCTCTCTCTCTCTCTCTATCTCTGGGGTCGTCGATCTGCGCTTAACGGAGAATGGGGAGCAGCCAAGCGGCGGTGTCGTTCCTGACGAACGTGGCGCGGGCGGCGTTCGGCCTCGGCGCGGCGGCGACGGCGCTGAACGCGTCGCTGTACACGGTGGACGGGGGCCAGCGGGCGGTGATCTTCGACCGGCTCCGCGGGGTCATGGAGGAGACGGTGAGCGAGGGGACCCACTTCCTCGTCCCCTGGCTCCAGAAGCCCTTCATTTTCGACATCCGGACGAGGCCGCACACCTTCTCTTCCATCTCCGGGACGAAGGATCTCCAGATGGTCAATCTCACTCTCCGGGTTCTCTCTCGGCCTGAGGTATGATGAATGCGTTCAATCGCAATTTGTGTCTTGATTCGTTTTTGTTTTAGCTAGCTGTGGATCATTTCTATGTTTGAGCATTGGGTTAATGTCGATCTTCAGTTTGGAACTTTTCTTGCGATTGATCATAACGATGCGTAGATATGAGTGATTCTCAGGCAGCATATGCTTGTACTGATACATTTGCTATAAGAAGTAGTGGGGAAGCCTTTTGGATGTCATGTCTCTCCAAACGTTTGGAGCTGTTTTGTTTTGCTCTGTCTATTGCTCCATGTTTTCATAGTTCTCTGGACTACATTCAGGGTAAAGTTTTAATTTCGTTGTCGGAACGGCTTTGGGAATTGTTGTTATTAAGTTCTTTGATATGTGCGTGTTAGCGAGTATGCAAAAGGTGCAAATTTCGTTCGAATAAAGGCAGGATCTTTGGAACCATGAAGTGACAGATCGAAAGTAATTCGTTTTGCAGGTCACTCGTCTGCCATATATCTTCCGGCACCTGGGTCTTGAGTACGATGAGAAGGTCCTTCCATCAATTGGGAATGAGGTTTTGAAAGCTGTCGTAGCCCAATTCAATGCGGATCAGCTTCTTACTGAGCGGCCGCATGTCTCTGCACTGGTCCGGGAGAGCCTTATTCAGCGTGCCAAAGAGTTCAACATCATCCTTGATGATGTGGCCATCACTCACCTGTCCTATGGTGCTGAGTTCTCGAGGGCTGTGGAGCAGAAGCAGGTTGCGCAGCAGGAGGCAGAGCGATCGAAATTCGTGGTGATGAAGGCAGACCAGGAGAGGAGAGCTGCAATTATCAGGGCAGAAGGAGAAAGTGAGGCTGCAAAGCTGATTTCCGAGGCAACTGCTGCAGCTGGCATGGGGCTGATTGAGCTTAGGAGGATTGAGGCATCGAGGGAGATTGCTGCTACATTGTCGAGGAACCCGAATGTTGCTTACTTACCTGGTGGACAGCAGGCACTGCTGGCACTTAACCCGGCCATGCTTGGTGGGCGCTGAACAGGTAATCCTGACAAACTCTGTTTCTTCAAATTTGATTGAATTTGGGTTTCATTGTTTGATGAGTATACTTGCCAAGGTTTGAATTTTATGGTGCTGGGTTGTTGTTGCAGCTTGAGTTATTTTTGGGTGATATATGGTATTTTGAGATAACAAGTTTTTTACTAGTAGCTTGGGCTGCTGTGTGTGCACTTTTGTGGGATAAGGAGGTCACAAATTTGTGCCTTCTGTCACTAGAATAATTTATGGTTTTACTAGTTTAATGTTGAATGCATCATCTCAATGAGTGACCCTATAGAAATTAGTGATAAAAAAATGTCCGCTTTCCATCGTATTGATTATACCAATCAGAAAGAAGTCGGTGTTCTGGAAACTGCAACTTTTCCTCATTTGGTTGCTTAACAAATGCCATAGAGGCACTCTTTACCAATATCATTTTCAAAACAACCATGAAATTGACTTCAGTAGTGTATTTATGTTCTTCAAGATAGACAAACTGTAGAGTGAATGTTGTTTGTTTGGAATGCAGTATTGCCTTTGTTATTCCAATATATCACACTAGTTAGTTAAATCTCAATGCAGGAACTTGTTGATGCCTTTTATATTTTTTTGGGCAGGTGAAATTGCGGCATTGCATTGCATGCACCAACATAAAACATATGATGAATTTAACCCTAAGTCCTATGTATTTCATGATCCGCTAGATTAGCTGCCAGTCTATACCGTGCTGCTCATGGGAGAAATCCCGTGTTGTAACTAAGCTTCATGTGCTTCATCTTTTAACGTGATGACTGCTGGCTTTTCCTGCTTTACAAGAATTGTGAAAACTGTTGAATATCTGGTTATGTTTTCACCTGCAGCTAAAAGACTCATTTACTACTTTCCTTTTGTTCGCAGGGCCTTGTGATATAGATTGATGGCATGAATTCATGTTGCATATTTCCGGAGGTAGAGTTCACAGGGAGTTGCAAGCTTTTTTTTCTCTTTTGCACTGTTTTGGACAATAAGCGGAATGAAATCTGAAGTGGCAACAGAAATTTGGAACGTTAACTATGTTGCTATCCCGGGGTGTTCTCACATTCTGAATTGATTATTTTGTCAAGCGCTTAAACTCTCATGTCGATGCTATTCATGTTTCAGTTCTCAGTGTCTAAGCCTGTTTTCTGCGAGTGGTCATGTAACATGTATGCGGTTTTTGTCTGGGTCATGTTTAGTGGCTGCATTGTGAAAAGAATTGAATTTTGTCAAGAAAGTATGTCGTGAATATGAATTGCGACAGTTTCGTAAGATTTACGACGAAAAACTTGTTGAATCACGAGACTATGTGGTAGATTTTTGTAAAATCTTTGCGATTTAGCTATGAAAAATTTAGGACTAAGTGGAACATGATGTATTTATTCCACTTTACGACGTTTTGTGAACTATCGCAGAATAAGATGATTTTCGATTCCTTTTATAGTAATCGTAGACCTTTAGAAATAGTCGCGGATAAAAGATAGATCCAACTTTATTGCTCGGATGTCCGTTTTGTAGCACGTTGGTCGTTCGGCGTTTCGGTGGATAACCGGTTGAAACTAGATAAATTTTGACGGTCGAGATTGTCTCTGTGTTAATCCAAGGGCTCTGACTTGTAAGGCCATGGAACAACATGGTGCCTTGGCAAAGTCCCCGTCTAGTAAAATCGGCTGCTGGTTTAAGGTGTACTTCTTGCAAAGTAGCTTTGAAATTTATAGGAGGAGGGGAAAGATAGATATTTGCTTCCGTTTCATCATCTTCCTTGAAAGAAAAACAGAGCCCGAGCAACCCAGGCCCTCTATCCATATAGTCTCCTCCGTTCATCGTGTCTATCATCTGCATCGTGGAAGGCCATCTTGGGCGACATTAGATCTGGAGATAAAAGGCTCGGGTGCCCTCGACCTTGGTGACGCTCGACCTTGGCGACCATCAGCCCTCAACGAGCTTCGCCGACCCTCAACTCGGTCGATCCCGACTAACACGTCCATGACTGTTGACAAGGCATAGCTACCCTTGGCCACCATTGGCGATTGTTGGCAATCGTTAGCGGCAATCTACCGATCTCACATGACGCTTGGCGGAGCTTCGTCGGCAACCTAGATCTGCAATGTCGGAGAAAATGAACAGTCCCTTGCGAGGGCAATAATGGGATATCAAATTATTAGTGAAAACAATTTGGAAAGGAAAAAAATTCGCGCGCTCTCAAACCTGCTTTTCGAAAATGCTTAAAGCAAGTTTGCCTGCCTTGAGCTTTCAGTTTTGCTAATACTGGCATTTCCCTAAAGTGGATTTAAAAAAAATTCACCAAACACCATAACTTTTTCCTTAGGACTTTGTTGGTCCAAAGTCCATTGAGAAGGCTAAATCAAATGCATCCTAAGCAAATGTTGGAAGGCGGCAAGCTCCGCGGCGGAAGTCCTCTCTTTCAACTTTTACCAATTACACACGGTGTTAAATTGCGAATGTGTGTTTCTCTCTGTCAAAAATTGAACCCTCGGGTCGCATCCTTTCTTCTTTTATAACTTCCGAGTCTCGAGGACGCCGCTCCTTTTCTGACGACTGCATCCATTTGCCTATATACAGCACCGTCGAAGAGTCATTGTTTGAATCAATGAAGCCTTTGGTGCCAACACGTTACGAATCGCTGTGCACCGTTTGTTGGGCCGGCTCGAAAGAATCCTTACTCAGATCGGGCGTACCCAAGCCCACTCGAAGCCGACAGTTCAAAGGTGCGGGTCCCAACCATATGAACTGATGATGGCTGGCATTAAGAGTGCACTCGCAGTGCAATTTAGGCTGTTCTTTGCCTTTCGGTTTTGGTTGTTTTTCGCGCTTTAATGCAGATTTTGCTACAACTCAAATGATGATTGGATTTGTATGTTGCTGTGTCTGGTAGCACCGGGGGGAGGGGGGGAGAAGAAAAGTACGGACAGGAAAAATCCCCTGAAACAAAGGTGACTCATTTAACGTACCAATCGACGTCGTGCAAAGCATTAGTTTGTCAACCAGAAAGAGATGCAACAAAGGTGCCATCGTCAAAATGACAAACCAGTACAGTGACTCCATTCATATTTTTGCTTGGAGAATAAAGGACGGGAACATAAATTTCTCATGAGACGGGTGTCGATATTGCCATAATTAGTAGAAAGAGCTCGAATTATTCCAAAAATCTCTCTCTCTTTCTCTCTCTCTAGACCCTAAAGATGCATGAGTTCCATCGAGAAATGAAAGAGCGCCGGAAGAAGAAAATCCTACAATGAGATCCGAGTCCCAGTCCAGGAAATGCTCACTGAACGGAGGCCATGTGGCAGATCTCAGGTCAATAACACGAGAGCTCCAAGAAATAAAAAGAGGAAAGAAATAGCAGCACGAAAGCATCATCCGTGCATTGGGAGAGAGAGAGAGAGAAGGGCGAGCTCGTGCCTTATCACGGACACGGGCCGAGCTCGTGGACTTCGAACGGGAGGGAGGCGAGCGGGAATCCGGGTAGAAATGTGCCGCACGCGCTTCTAGTGAGCGTGGGGAAAACAGAAAAGAGAAGAGAAGGGCGGCTGGTCCTTCAAGGTGGGACGATGAAAAGTACAATTTTCCACAAAAACGCTTATTGGAACTAGTCATCATTTGGTTCGCGGTTATTCTAGCGGTTTACTGTATATTTTTGTAACTGGTTTTTTGTGCTGAATTTGGTTATTTTGCGTTGCTCCGTTTGGGTGCATCGGGTGGATAAACATTAAAAGAGGAAATCCCCGAAAGAGCAAAAGGGGATCCTTTCATCCCTCTCCTCACTTCGGCCCTTTCCTATCTGTCGGTTTCTACATCTGTCTTACTCGAACCAAAAAACAAAAAAAAGTTTCTGCAATCTGTAGTACTTAAAAATTGAACTTTGTTACCCATTCTTCGGAGGAGGTAGTTTACTTAGCAATTCGGTGAAATAATGCTTAGTTTTTAACACGTTAAGACAGCAAAATAGGGCATCGGATATATTAAATAAAGTAATTTACTTTTGCACAAAAGTTCATTTAAGTAAATGAAACCCCGTTTGATATAATTATGGGTGACATATTATCGCATAAGCATATATCGACGCACGCAAATATCGCGGCAATACGAAACTCGTTTATTACATAAGCGGCTTTGCAAGCCGTTTTGTTTAATGCGGTGGATTAGTTATGATCCTCAAATCAAGAGTTTGTAAAGATAAAAATTACTCGTTCCTTCAATTGATGGTCGTCGAAAGCGACCGTATGTGACACGCTTTCCGATCTGTACATGAAGAATTTTGGTACGTAAGATTTATATAAATCGTGCACGATGTTTTTTAGATTTCAGGATACTTCTTTTATTTTACAGGGGGGAGGGTTAAAAAAAACGAAAAAGAAAATATGTTAGACAAGCGAAAACCTTCAAAATCTGTCTTTTTCCATCCAAAGCCCAGCGGCTCTCAGATGCCCCCCGAATATTCCCAACTTCTCGTTTCCCCCCAAAGTCGTGAATCCATTTCCCGCGTGTAATGGATGATCCGCACGCTCCCAATAAAAGCGCGTGTCGCACATTTCTTACCCGAATTCCGCTCGCCTCCCCCTCCGTTCCCAAAGTTCCCCCGTGATGGGCACGCCGGTCCATCCGGAACCAGCGGCTTACCGACGGTGCTCGGTTTAGCGCGCTAGACGGCGTCGTCCGGAGAGAAGGAAGCGTCGAGGAAGCGGGGCTCGGGCTGAGTACTAACTTCCCCCAGCCCCACGAATCGTAACGAGAGACAAGCTTATAAAGCCATCACCATCGTCGTCATCATCATCACCATCATCACAGACGATGCGCTCGTCATCCCGTCCTTATAAAAGAAGAAGAGGATGCGGTGGTCAGCGAGATACCCACTTGAAATCGACGCTCCCTCTCTCGCGCACTCTGCTAGGTCTCTCCCACACATGCATCTCTCCTTCTTCGTGAGCCTCACCGTTCGCTCCCGCGGTCCTCTCCTCTCTCGTTTCCGAATCTTGGCTCATTTCGACTCGCAATGGGAAAGGCCGAGATCGGGGTTGACGGTACGCGATACGATCTCCGCTGTGTCTGTCTGTCGGTATTTTCTATTTTCTGTGCTCTTGCTCTGATCGTCGGCGGTGTTGATCGGGTTCTTTTTGGGTGCTAAGGATTCGGCGGGTCCTGCCGCTTGGCCGCCGGAGCCGGCCTCCGAAGAGACGACGTCGAGCGCCCCGCCGTCAAAGCCCCCTCCATCACCCCCGACTCCATGGTACCTTTTGCTTCGCTTGTCCGCGCGTGGGTTGCGTGCGAATGTGTGTGTTTGCGTGCTGCGTCGTGATGATCGCTGCGAACTTGTTGAATCGACCAGCTCGTAGTCAAAGTAGTTTTGGGATCGGTCGGTTTCGAACGATTTCTGGTACTGCTTGTGGTACAAGTCTTATCCGAGGCTGGAGTGGCCTGTAAAGGAGGTGTTCCTTTCGCCCTGTTTAGTGAGATTACATCTGGTTGTTTAGCACTCAAAAGTCATTTTTTCGAGATTATGTCTCCATTAAACGATGGATTGAATTTGTTGAATCGGGGCTTCTGCTAGAATTGGTGCTATCATATTAAGTTTGGTCGGAATAAGATTTATGACTATATTGTCAAATTGTCGAAAGACTTATGACTAAAATTGGCCAATCGTTATAAGATTTAAGATTGAATTGACAAAATTGAAGAGTTTAGGACGGAGCTGGCCGCCGTACAATGGGTTTAAGACTTTTCGGACAATTTATCCCGCTAACATCATGTGGGGTAAATCATGACATGTCGGCACAACCATCCCACTGCTTGAAAATCCAATTAAAATGCTTAAACCCATATGTGAAGAGAGATTACATGTATATGAAAATGCATATAACCCCATAGTCAAGAGGCGTGAAAACTGGATTAAGAAAGCTAAAAGGGTAGAACCTTTGATACCATATAAGAAAGTCCAACCCAAAAGCTTAAGCTAATGGGTTAAGGAAGATCATATGTATATAAAAAATGTATAAACTCTATTGTCAAGGGAAGTAGGATATTTCGATATGCACGATATCGAATTTAGGATAGGGTTAAATGCTACGATTGGCGGGCTCGTTTGCAAATAGCTGATTGTTTCTTTGGGAGCAAAATGCTGCTACATTCTTGTTTAGTCATTCTAGTTTTAGGTAAAAAAACAAATTTCTAGTTTCAGGTAAATGCAAATCAGACAGAGCGATTTTTTTTATCCTAAGCTAGATCTAAAGCTAAACAAATGCTTCATGATCAATCACACAGATTGAGGAGAAACTAGCGAAGCAGAAGGAAATCGACGACTGGCTTCCCATCACCTCTGCGAGGACCCCGAAATGGTGGTACTCGGCCTTCCACAGTGTCACGGCCATGGTCAGAGCCGGCGTCCTCAGCCTCCCCTACGCCATGCTTGAACTCGGATGGTATGCCAAATTTCGAATCTATCACGATGTGGTAGAAGTTGGTCTTGAATCAATCTAGTCCTTAGTTATATTTCTCCTCTAGCCAGTTGAGCTGTCCCGAGTCTACCATCTCTTTCTTTCCCTGTGCCTAGTTTTAGTGCAACTAGCGTTTTGTGCAAATTTGATGAATAAATTTGCCTACCGGTTACCGAATCAATCCCAAGTTGCAGCCGCACATTATTCGGGATGACATTTCATATCTTCATTTTTCAGTTACTCAACCATAGCTTGGGGAGCCTCCGTAGACAAGGGCGTGCAGCCGCACGTGCAGTACAGTCCCAGGGCCTCGACCACGCCAGGGAAGGTCTTCGACTTCTTCAGCGCCCTGGGCGATGTGGCTTTCGCGTATGCAGGGCACAATGTGGTCCTGGAGATTCAGGCGACTATCCCCTCCACTCCTGAGAAGCCGTCCAAAGGCCCGATGTGGAGAGGAGTCATTGTCGCCTACATTGTCGTGGCTCTCTGCTACTTCCCAGTCGCTCTAATCGGTTATAATGTATTTGGGAACACGGTCAAGGACAATATCCTCATCTCCCTGGAGAAACCGAAGTGGCTCATTGCAATGGCAAACATGTTTGTCATCATCCATGTTATTGGAAGTTACCAGGTAATGTACAAGCTCCTTCTTTTGTGTCTTTCAATGTTCTTTGTGGCGACGGTGAATTGATCTTTTCGTGGTCTTGATGCAGATTGACGCGATGCCGGTGTTTGACATGATAGAGACTGTATTAGTGAAAAAATTGCACTTCAAGCCAACTGGAGCGCTTCGTTTTGTGGCTCGCACTGTCTATGTTGGTACGTATGATGCCCTTTCTCTTGTTGCTTGCTCGTATATTCTGGTCTAGTTCGCAATGTTTGAAGTCCAGTCCCTGCTTTTCCTGTCTTTCCTATTTGTCAATGGTATTGATGTCCGATTGTCATGGCAGCATTCACAATGTTCGTAGCCATCACTTTCCCATTCTTCGGCGGCCTTCTATCGTTTTTCGGAGGATTTGCTTTTGCCCCGACGACATACTTTGTAAGCAAGCTCCTGCTAATATAATGATTTGGATTGGCCATTGTAAAAGTTGGCTTATCGAAATGCTTGGAGGAACTTTCTGGTTCAGACAAAATCCTAATGTCTTGTCCCTTCTCCTGTTTTTTTCAGCTTCTTTGCATAATGTGGCTCGCGATCTACAAGCCGAGGAAGTTGAGCTTATCCTGGTGGTCAAACTGGGTATGTTAAACTCGTTCTCCTTCTATGGTAACTCATCTTCGATCAAGCCTCGTGTTCGTTATTCAGTTCATCTGATATGGGTTTTGCTTATTCCAGGTATGCATCATCCTCGGGCTTTTCTTGATGATCTTATCACCCATAGGAGGACTCCGGCAAATCATCATCCAGGCCAAGACATACAAATTCTATTCTTAGACTCGCATGGAAGCGAATCGGGTTCGTCTGTGATGCGGACCGATTCAAATTTCGACTGCTCGTCAAGACAGATCATAGCCCATGGGGGGCAAGACTAAATATTCAAGCAGGAATACGTCTGGCGGTCGTTGATCGAGTCTGGTGGGTTATTCATGGAGTATAAAGTACATTGTTTGTCTGTGATGGTTAAATTTGTGACCAGGTAACTAGGGAAAGAGAACACGCTCAAACCCAACTCCTCTATGCTACTTTTCTTCCTTTCCTGTGTCCATATATTTTCTCTTGCTGTGTAATTCTTCTTGAGAATCGATAAAAAAGACCCTGGCTTTAATTATTCTTCATTCAGTTCGATGAGTCCATACGGTGACCAAAAATAAGCACTTCTGCCGCGAAGTTACACAACCAATACACTTTGTAAGACTGATGCTGTCTCGAAGAGCCGAGGGCCATATGAAGGGTCGCGCGGTTGATCTCGCTTAACGTGGCTGGAGTTTCTGAATGGTGAAGAATGCAGTGGTTGCATACTTAATAATGTGTCATCAGGTGAACTGAAAACGGACACCAGCATTTTAACCAAATGAACCGACTCCATAGGTCGCGCATCGATACAAAGGAAAAACTCAACACGTACATTAGCGGAATCAGTCGAGAATACAATGCGATAATTAATGCAAAATAGAACAGAACTCGCAAAGAAGGAAAATCAAAGACTGCGTGCGCGACTAAGTGTAGCGATTCAGTTTCCCAAATGGACACAGAAACTATGTAGTACTAAAGTACTCACGTGTGACCAACTGTCATGTGAGGGTAAGGGCGTCAAGCATGTCCTGAGACAATAGAGCCTCCAAGGCTCCAACTGGTGAATTTCTTTCCTAATGCTTCCCTCAGCGAAACCGACAGGGGTCAGATGATCGGGGAATTTTCACAGTCGACGAGTCCTTATCATTCTACTGCCCTGTTTGGTCTTTAAAAGGCTTGATTCCCATTTGGGAAATTGAAATGGTCAAATTGGGGGATCTCCAATGCAGCTTGCAAAAGCAAACTTGCCAAAAGCACAAGGCCATCAGCGATTGTGCTTGCCTTATTCTACGTCATGGAGTCAAATCAGTCAGGGGCACAAGAATCAAGCATCCTTAAAAATGGACCCCGATTACTGCAGATCACCAAGGATGGCATCAAATCTGCGTCAATCTTCTAAAACTAGGATGACAGTGAAGAGGGTTCCTCTCATTTGCATCAGAATCGTAGCCACCAGCTGTATCAAACAGATGTGTCGCCCTCAAATGGAAATCCGTCCAAACCAAGTCAATGGGTTGGAGTTTTATTTCCATACTCGTAGAATTTCATCGACTGGGCTTCCTAGGATAGACCAACCCATTGGGCATACATAACCCTCCTTCATCTGTTTATCTCAGTGCTTTATTTTCCTCATCCTCCTCCGGTGAAGTTCTGCCAGCGATTCGTGTCGTTCCAACGGGGAGTCAGGGCAGCGATGGCGATGTAAGTCGGCTGCTGATTTATATAGTCCTAGTGATGAGTGCTCCGGTCGAGACCGTCATATCTGTAGAAGGAACCGTCGCTTGCTTTTGTGATTAACGGCAAATATTTCACGTGGTTTGATTCGAAACAGGACGATAAACAGAAGCAGAAGGAAATCGACAATTGGCTTCCAATCACGTCTTCCAGGATTGCGAAATGGTGGTACTCGACCTTTCACAATGTCACTGCCATGGTTGGAGCTGGTGTCCTGAGTCTCCCTTATGCTATGTCAGCGCTTGGATGGTAACGGACTCTGAAATCGAACCTAATATTTTGAAAAACAGGGCCGGACGAAGTCATACAAGAAGATTAGATTGAAGAAGGTGTACTCGGGCTTTTTCTTGAGTTATCGCCCGAGACATTGAAGTGTTCGCCGGATTAGTGGTGCAGCGCGACAGTTACATTCATAGGATAAGGGGGGACGAAAGGGAATATGCCTTTAGGATTGGGTGCGAGTGGGGGGCAAAGGCTCGTGTGTTTTGTCGAAGTGAGATCGAGGAAGGCTTCAATCACCATCGCTGGAGATGGTGACGGCGGGGAAGGGGAGTTCGTTTTGTAAGGAGGAGGCTTCGGGGAGGGGGCATCATGTGCTTAGGAGATGCCTAGGTTTAGACCAAATTTGTCTAACGAGGAATTACGCTAGAAGATACAAACGGGGAGCGCAGTGCTTGTGTTCGGGGCCGGATGAGATGTGCATGCGTGCGATGCATCGAACAACACGAGTTAATAGGTCGAGATGTGAAACGAGGCCGGGAGGCGGCAGCGGTGGCGACGGCCCTCGCCTTTCATACCATGCCAGCATGTCGTGTCGTCGCACGGAGGGGAGGAGGTCGAAGAAGCGGATCGGGCGGGGCTCCTAGGTTGCTGCTGTCCTAAGGCCCGGCCCGAGTGGGCCCAGAAGCTTTCGGACCATCTGAAGGGCTCATGTTAGAGCCCATTGGGCCCATTATTCGAAGGCCCAGAAACTCACCGATGATCCGAAGGGCCCATGTTAGAGCCCATTATTCGGAAGGCCTCCCGGCCCGAGTAGGCCCAGAAACTTTCTCGACGCGGAAATGGGATTATGGGAGTGTGGTTTCTCTCTCTAGAGGCCGTGGCATTGCTGGTTCTGAAATTCTCAGTTCCTCCTCCTCTTCTTCTTCTCCTTCGTCTCCGATCTCTCGCCTTAGCTTCCCGTTCAGCCGTCGTCGCGTCGGAATCCCGTAAGTTCCTCTCTTCCAAATTCCAGTTCCTCCGGCAACTGCGCTGGGGTTTTTTCGTCGGCGATTCGCGTGTCACTCGGAATCGCCATCCTCCATCTCTATCCGCGCGTGCCCCGTGATGACCGTGGAATTCATCCGCCTGTTGGCGAATGCGTATGGTTTGGATTGGAATGGATTGGATTGAGGTTCATTTGTTAGCTCTCGCGCAGAGAGAAGATTTAAGATTGACAATAACTTTGGAGGGAAGCCATTCACTGTCTTCGGTACTAGGTGTATTTTAAGGATTAGAGCAGTACTTTTGGATTTTGACTCATTATGGCAGTGTCGCCATGCCATGGTCGGTGACCATTTTATGAGAAACTCGTGTTCCCGTCCTTATTCTCCAAGCAATTGGAATGGAGTTAGTCTACCGATTTGGTCATTTTTTTCGCTACATGTCGATTATTATACTTACCATGGCAACAGCCCTCTCAAGGGCTCAAGCCCTCACACTAGGGTTCGGTTGTTTCAAATAGAGTCATTTTTGTGGGATAATGGTCCTAATTTGTGGTGTAAGGCTACAGTTTAAGGATGTGCTGAAAATCATGGAGGTATTTGGTACAGAAAGTTCTGACTTGTGTGAAAATTTCCAAGTTAATTTCACACGGCTGTCTCATGATCTTGATAACTTAGGGAATCAAAAGAATATTGTGTTGATTCATATGAATTCGATATCATATCATTGTTTTTTTCGTGTGTAAATAACCTTAGTTATAAAAAATTGAAATTTTGTATGCAATCGTGATTTTTTTATATAATTTCTAAATCATATGGGTCATAAGACCCATGTTTGTGGTGGGTGTCAATGAGATGCAATACACACCTGACCTTGACATTGTCTCCAATGCTAGCTGCACTACCAACTGCCTTGCTCCTTTAGCCAAGGTATTCTGGTGTCAAATTTGGTCAAGGGGATTGTAGGAAACATTTGAGTGGGTTTTCTTTTGACACTCTGTCATCTTTGACTTTTACCTGTTAGGTCATCAATGACAGATTTGGTATTGTTGAGGGTCTTATGACCACTGTCCATTCCATCACTGGTGAGTACTATTAGATTGCATTCATAAGTTGCTGAGCCATCAATAATGTCTTGTTTTGGTTGAACTGTGTGGAACGTTAATTGATATACCTCTCATGTGATGCATCCACACATAAGACTGTTGATGGACCATCGATGAAGGACTGAAGAGGTGGCAGAGCTGCTGCTTCTAACATTATCCCAATTAGCACAGGAGCTGCCAGGGTACTAATGATCTGTGGATAATTAATACTTTTCTTTTGCTAAAAGTGAATAATGAATACTTGTGCCCATCTCTTGATTGCTCTGCTTAAGTCTGCAGTCCTGTTTTGTGGTGGTCAATGTATATATTTGTAAGGTTACTTGTTTACATCCATGTACTAATTTTTGGTTTTCAGGCTGTTGGGAAAGTGCTCCTGGCACTAAATGGGAAGTTGACTGAAATGGCTTTCCGTGTGCCTACTGATCATGTCTCAGCGGTCAACCTTAATGTGAGACTCGAGAAGGCTGCTGCTTACGATGAGATCAAGGTTGCAATCAAGTGAGATCCACAGTGCGCAATGATTTCTTTTCCCCATTTCTCTTTCTCTGTCTCCCTAAAGACTAGCCTAACAATCTAATTTTCATTTTATTATCTGTTTCTGTCTCTCTCTAGGGAGGAATCTGAGGGCAACATGAAGGGAATTCTTGGTTACGCAATAATGATGTTGTATTGACCGGCTTTGTAGGTGACAACAGGTGAGTAGACTTTCAATATGCTAATCATGATGTGCTGTTGATTTATCCTCTTTAATACACTCTTTGTTTAATTTTCCGACGATTTCTCCCATGTAGTGGAGTCTGATTGATGCCTAAATTTTCTCTGTTGTTGTACATTGCTTGGTTTTCTAACTGCATGCATTTTGTCCAGGTCAAGTATCTTTGATGCGATGGCTGGATTTGCTCTGAGCCCAAACTTCGTGAAGCTTGTATCTTGGTATGACAAAGAATGGGGCTACAGGTAAAAACCCTTCCTGTCCTTTTGTACTCTAGTTACTTGAAAACGAATTGTGCCTGCTTTCTCTTCTTAAAGTTGAGTCATGCGTTGGTTGAACATGAAGCGTGCACCCTCTCTCTACCCTCGTTTTATACAGAAAGGGAAGTGTTCATTTGGAAATACTCTTTAACGAGTGCTGAAATCATCCATGCTAACTTTTATTGGAAAAGGGAGGTTATTTTCATGGCTTGTGGTAACTGCAATTTAACTAGCAACCTTTCCATGGTTTTTTGCTAATTCGCAATTGAACTTTAGTCTGTTGGATTGTTGAGCTCCCTAGTTAATATGAGGAATTGAGGATGTGTATACTTTCCTTTTCTTTTTCTTTTCTTTGCCTTACCAGCTCACGCTCTCTCTCTCTCTCTCTCTCTCCGCACTGGTGATGCTTACATGCTGCTATTTCTTCTTCTTTTTTCTTGCAGTTCTCGTGTTATTGACTCGATATCTGCCACATGGCCTCCATTCCGTGAGCATTTCTGGACTGTAATGCATTTCTGTGAGCATTTCTTGCAGCTCTCGGACGGATCTCAGAGGGCTTTCTTTCTGGCCATGTTTTACCAGTCGATGGAATGTAATGCATTTTAACGATTAGATTCATACTTTTGATTTCAAATCAGTGTCACCATGGTGGTTGACTGTTTTATGAGAAACTTATGTTCCCGTCCTTATTGTCCGAGCTAATTTGAATCAGGTTAGTCTACTGATTTGATCATTTTTTTGGCTACATGTCAATTATTTTACTTGCCGTGGCAACAAACCCTCTCAAGGGCTCGAGCCTCATACAAGAGTTGGGTTGTTTCAAATGGAGCCATTTTTCTGGGATGATGGTCCTAGAAATCATAGCGGTATTTGGTACAGAAAGTTCCGACTTGTGTGAAAATTTCCAAGTTAATTTCACACTGCTATCTCGTGATTTTGATAACTCAGGGAATCGAAAGAATATCGTGTTGATTAATATGAATTCGATATCTTATCATTGTATTTTGCAAGTGTAAATAACGATCTTAGTTTAAAAACTGATAGTCTGTATGCGATTTTAATTTTGTATGTAATTTTGTATGTAATTTCTAAATCATGTGGGAGGAAAATTTTGCTTGGAAAGTTATTATGCCTAAAAGTTCTTTAGTTGTGTGGAGGACGATAATTTTTTGTTACTGTAATTCTTATGTCTGAAAAAAGACGGAAAATGAGTGGAATGAAACTAGGAGACGAAATGAGGGGAGGTTTTCGAATTCTTACGGGAAGATGAAGCGAAAATTTTGAATTTTAAGGGGATTTTTCCTCTCTGTACTTTTCTTTCCCCCTGGTACTCCCAAACAGAGCAACATACAAATCCAATCATCATTTGAGTAACAACATGTACAGTTGCGCGGCTCATTATTTATTTCACCCAGCTTACCAGAAAAATCAGTTAAAATCTACATCAAAGAGCTAAAAATCTCAAACCAAAAACTTAAAATAAAGAATAGTTAATTGAAAGCTTTGCCAATGTTGGCATTTCCCTAAGGTGGTCCAAAAAAAAATATTCATCCAATGCCTAAACTTTTTTCTAAGGGACTTTAGATAAGTCTTTTGGAAAAGCTGAATCAAATAAAATGCTTCATGAACATAGAAGTTGGAAGGCAGCGAGCTCGGCAGTAGAAGTCATCTCTCTCAACTGTTCTCATTACATACGGTGCAAATTGCGAATGCGTTTCTTTCTGTCAAATTTGAACCTTCAAGTTGTATCATTTCTTCTTTTATGGCTTCTGAGATTCTGAGCA
Organism: Syzygium malaccense; assembly: GCA_031216405.1. Taxonomy (NCBI): domain Eukaryota; kingdom Viridiplantae; phylum Streptophyta; class Magnoliopsida; order Myrtales; family Myrtaceae; genus Syzygium; species Syzygium malaccense. The sequence continues at coordinate 25,591,735 of CM062262.1, read as the reverse complement.
TGCACTCCTTTTCAGTGACTGGATTCATTTGCTCATGCAAGCATTAGTTTGTCAACCAAAAATAGATGCAACAAAGGTGTCGTCATCAAAATGACAATCGGTACAGTTACTCCATTCATATTTTGCTTGGAGAATAAAGGACGGGAACATAAGTTTCTCATAGGACGGGTGTCACATTGCCATAATTAGTAGAAAGAACTCGAATTAGTCCAAAAATCTCTCTCTAAACCTTAAAGATGCATGAGTTCCATCGAGAAACGAAAGAGGGCCGGAAAGAAGAAAATCCTCTAACGAGATCCGAGTCTGGTCCAAGAAATGCTCACTGAACGGAGGCCATGTGGCAGATCAAGTCGATAACACGGGAGCTGCAAGACAGAAAAAAAAGGAAACAAATAGCAGCATGTAAGCGGCATAATATGCATAGAGATTAGATAGAGAGCGCATGTAAGGCAAGAAAAGAAGTATACATCCTCATACTATCTTGGGAGCTCAACAATTCAACAAACTGCAGTTTAATGCAGTCTAGAAAACAAAACTCTGGAAAAATTGCTTAGTTAAATTGCAGTCAAATTTTTCGACCAAAAAAAAAAGTGCAGTCTGAATTTACAACAAGCTATGAAAATAACCTTCTTTTTCAAATTAAAGGTAGCATAGATGATTTCAGCAATTGTTAAGAGTACTTCCCAAAGTGCGCCATGTTCAACCAACGCATGACTCGACTTTAAGAAGGGAAGGAGTTTTACCTGTAACCCCATTCATTGTCATACCAAGAGACAAGCTTCACAAAGTTAGAGCTCAGAGCAATTCCAGCCTTGGCATCGAAGATACTTGACCTGGACAAAATGCATTACATTTAGAAACCAAGCTATGCACAACAACAACATAGAAAAATTAGGCATCCATCAGACTCCACCACAAGGGAGAAATCGTCAAGAATTCGAAAATGAGTGAATTAAAGAGGAAAAACAAAGAACGCGACATAAATGGCATAATGTAAGTCTCCTCACCTGTTGTCACCTACAAAGTCGGTCGATACAACATCATCATCAGTGAAACCAAGAATTCCCTTCAGGTTGCCCTCAGATTCCTCCCTAGAGAGAGACATAAACAGATAATAAGATGAAAATTAGATTGTAATGCAAGTCTTTATGGAGACAGAGAAAGAGATGGAAAAAGGATCATGGAACATTGTTGATCTCACTTGATTGCCTCCTTGATCTCGTCATAAGAAGCAGCCTTCTCAAGTCTCACAGTAAGGTCAACCACTGAGACATCAACAGTAGGCACACGGAAAGCCATTCCAGTCAACTTCCCATTTAGTGCGGGAAGCACTTTCCCAACAGCCTGAAAAAAAGAACCGGTACATGGATGTAAACAAGTAACCTTACAAAAACATCCATTGACTACCACAGAACAGGATTGTACACTTGAGCAGAGCAACCAAGAGATGGGCACAAGTATTCATTATTCACAGATTATTAGTACCTTGGCAGCGCCTGTGCTGCTAGGGATAATGTTAAAAGAAGCAGCTCTGCCACCTCTCCAGTCCTTCATCGATGGTCCATCAACAGTCTTCTGTGTGGCTACATCACATGACAGGTATATCAATTAACGTTCCACACAATTCTACCAAAACTGATGGCTCAGCAACTTATGAATGCAATCTAATAGTACTCACCAGTGATGGAATGGACAGTGGTCATAAGACCCTCAACAATACCAAATCTGTCATTGATGACCTAACAGGTAAAAGTCGAAGATGACAGTGTCAAAAGAAAACCAACTCAATTTACAAAGATAACAATCCCCTTGACCAAGTTAGACACCAAAGTACCTTGGCCAATGGAGCAAGGCAGTTAGTAGTGCAGCTAGCATTGGAGACAATGTCAAGGTCAGGTGTGTATTCCTTCTCATTGACACCCACAACAAACATGGGAGCATCCTTGCTAGGGGCAGAAATGACAACCTTCTTGGCACCACCCTATCAGTCAAATCGCACAGCAACATGAGAATGTGCAGAGTTTATCATGACGAGAGGTAAAGAAGCTCTGTCCACTTCAAAAACAAACACTGTTTAAAATCTATTCTCGACAAGGTTTACGAATTAGAACTTAAAAAGGGTTGCAAACATGTCATTTTCCCAATAAACTAGTGTGTTGACAAGTTCAGCCAAAGATTGCTCAGGTTAAGAAAAGAGAATGGCTTAGAGAAAACTAAAGATTCTAAAATCTCCTTTTAAGCTATTTTGCAAATTCAACTTGAATAAATACGGGGGAGAGACAAAAAGTGCTGGCCAATGTTCTTTTCTTAAAAAGTTAACATGCAACTAAAAGTGACATATTTAAAATGAATTTAAGCAAAAACGCAGTTACAATTTGAAGAATATCATCTGAGAAGCACCTTACCAATTATAACATTAAACTAAACTATGAAGTACTTTTAACTTCATCAACAGGCCAGATGCTTTATATTAAAAGAGGAGCGGACAACAAACCTTCAAGTGGGCAGCAGCTTTGTCCTTATCGGTGAAAACTCCAGTGGATTCAACAATGAATTCAGCCCCAGTCTCACCCCATGGGATCTCCTCAGGGTTTCTGATGAAATGATATCAACTATTAGATATCCCACTTGCTTAAAAACACGACGTGGAAAAAAGATCACAACCGAGAGCTAAAAAAACAAAACTAAGGGCGTGAGTTTACCTAACGCCGAAGATGGTGACTGGCTTCTCGCCAAAGAGAAGGGTGTTAGAGTCCTGGACCTTGATATCGTGGTGCTTCCATTGACCATGAACACTGTCATACTTGAACATATAGGTCTGCATAATTCCACACAACACCACCGGTAAGCAGATGCTGATTTCCAAAGCATAGTCACATGCTACAATCATGTTGCACACAAGCGGCACAGAAGATATGTTTCTTCTTCTAAAGCTTTGCCGGATGGTAGTTTACTCCACAGTTGGCAATCTTCGTCGTAATCTACCTCGCTTATGCAAGGGTAAGTTCCAGAATTCTCTACTAGTTTCCCTAATTCCGTCGTAAGAGTAACTAAACCATAGAAATACTCTGCACAAGATCTCATCACATTCCAGCAAAGTCTACTAGGACAGTTTCCGACCAAACTCAATATGACAGCACAAAATCTAGCAGAAGCCTCGACTCGGACAGATTCAGTCTATCGCTTACGGGAGATAACACCTCGAAAATGATCTCCGAGCGCTAAACAACCAGATGCAGATCTCACCAAACCGGACGAAAGGAACGCGAACTCCTTTACAGGCCACTAACACAAGCGGTACCAGACAATCGAAGTAACAAATCAAAAAGCAAAAAATCAGAATGGTTGCAGTGCAGAATCTTCTGCAAATCAGCATGAAGATATCATTATCATGCATAGTATCCGAGAGTGAAGAATCTTCTGCAAATCAGAAAAGATTTCCAAACGATCAACTCGCGGATACTGCCTGACATGTTATCCGTCCATTCTGACTTTCTGCCTTTCGATTTGTTACTTCAACACGGACATCGTTCGTAACCGACCGATCTCAAAACTACTCTCGAGAGCGGACCATCGGCGAATGCAGCGGCATCGCGACGCAGCAAAACACGCACGCGGGCGCACGCGCTCGCGAGAGAGAAGCGAGAGTACCATGTAGTCGGTGGTGATGAAGGGGTCGTTGACGGCGACGAGCTCGACGTCGTCCCTCTGGAGCGCCACCCTGGCCACCAAGCGGCCGATCCTGCCGAAACCTTCGCAACCGGGAAAAGCGACGGAGCGATCATCAGACAACGACAACGGGGCGGGGGCGCGCGCGCGAGAGAGAGAGATCAAAACCAGAAAACAGAGAGAGAAAAGACGAGACGATTGGCACGCACCGTTGATGCCGATCTTGACCTTCCCCATTGCGGAATCGGGAGCGCGGCCGGAGACGGACGGAAATCGCGGCGCGGACGATGATGAAGGGAAGGAGCAGAAGGTGGCGGCTGCGAACGCGAGAGGGCGGAGGGGAGGGAGGAGGAAGGGAGGAGGGGGGGGTGTTTATATAATGGAGAGGGGAGGAGGGGCGGTTTTGTCGAGGCGAAATGGAAGTGGGGCCGTCAAATCAATCACGGACTACGAGAGAGAGAGAGAGAGAGAGAGAGAAAGAGAGAGTGTGTGTTTTGCGTTGCCTGGTCAGATGATGTGCGTGAAGGGGTGATGGCGTGGCCGCACGAGGAGATAGGGTGTGGCCAGAGATCCCGTGCATGATGCCAAAAAGGGACAAAGGAGAACGGTCGCGATGTTGCGAAGTATACGTGACATCGGAACCGTTTAGATTCTCAGTTTAATTGGGCACGTAAAAATCCATAAGATGATATATATATATATATATATATATGTATGTATGTATATGAACGCTTCATGTAATTATCAGATGCGAGATTGATCGTAAAATCCACCCCTTTTTTTTGTCTAGATTTTTAAATCGACCCGACACCTTATATTCGTCAAAGAAAACAATTCGATGTTAATAAGAAACAAACGAAGAGCGAGACGTTCCGAAAAATCAACTGTTAGTTGTATCCGTACTTGCTGGTCTCGTGTTGACATTTGCTATTTCGCCTTTTGATCTCGATGGAGTTGGTTATGCAAAAGAGATGATTTATATCTTTAATTGAATCGTGTATAAGGTGTATCTAAGTTGGGTTAATCACCATTTAATTATATATACAATGTGAAATTAGATTAGGTTGTTTGATTGGGTGCGATTCTCTTGATGATGGAACCAGGAATGGGCTCCATTGATAAGGAATTCTGGATATGCCCATGCCCCCAAAAGTCTCTAATGACACAACATGGTACAAAAGGACGACAAATCATATTCCCATTGAGGTTCTCAAGATTCTTTCTTCTTAGCTCTGTCCTTCTCCCTTTCCAATACACGTGCCCCACAATCCAATTGATCCCTTGAGCCCAAGTTTCATTTTTCCTTTTCCTTTTAGAAAATACCACTAAAAACTCTAAATTATGCGTATTATGATATAAATCCTTGATTTTCTTTTGTATTGTCAAAATCCGAAACTTTTACTGATGTAACTAAAAGACACTCAGCCACCACAAAAGATTCTAAACTTTGCTTAGCATAACATTATTACTCCAAACTTTCTTTCTTGTCGCCAATAACCCAAATTTGTAGCGGTGTAAAAAAACGCGATAAAAAATTTGGGATATGGTTGATGTGGTGGGCATAATTTAGGATAAAATAACATTTTCTTTTTCCTTTTTTGCAACATTAACCATGCTCATCATCCACTCTATTTAGTCATTTACCTCCTCCTGTTTACTTGTTTTCTTGCCTTTATAATTTTACCTGAAGATGATTCCTATCTTTCCTTAAGCACAGAGACTTGTTTTCCCGAATTTGATAGTCCCATAATTATTCAGTGGTGAACATTGCCAACCTAGAAAAGCAAGGTACATTGCTCCAAGAAACTGTCTTTTCGATGATCTTGTCAGCAAAAGGAGATTTTTTTAGATTGCTACACGCACTCCAATGAAAACAGAACAACACAATGGCCAAATATGGCATCTCCACTTCCCAACATGAAGACACGCTAATGCCATGCGCACGAGTGTGAAACACATAGATTAGGTGTTGGATCCACCAATGTGATACCCCCGGCACACAAAGCTAACATGAAAAGGGAAATAAATGCAGAAAAGACAAGGTACTCACGTATCATGATGGGTGGCTTTAACCATGCCAACTCCAAAAGAAGGATGACATAACTGAAGGAGTCATGCTTTGCATTCTTTACACAAGCAATGCTAGGCATTTGGAAGATCACCTGAAAGATCACCAGGACCCCATTGCTCTTCATCACCTTTTGGCATTGTTTTCTTAAATGCTAATGCTGAAAGTGAGTGGCCTAACCAGAGTGACGCAGACATGAAGACATTTTGTTTTGTATATCATAACTGATCAACCAATGTCTAGCAGTACATCATTGCCATCCAGGAGTGCTATTGCAGATTTTGAACCAAAAACAGTACAGGCTGAAATGGTTATATGCCCAACAATATGAGATAAATGAGAGACACAAACAGTGGCAGCAGGAGACTTCCTCATATATATTTTCTGCTAACACCAACACAGAGGATAGAAGGTTTCATTGTCGAGTACTTTAATTTGTTTAAACTTTTCTCCCCTGAAAGAAGCAGGACCAAAATGACCAGAAAAACATGAAAAGTCAGAAGCACACTCAATAATATTGCTGAGGGTAACAGATTTTCTATCCACAATTGCGACAAAGTCGGCACCAACTATACAGTATCTAACATTTTGGAGAACATACAATGACCAAGTAGATACTAGCTACATCTGTTCATAATCTCTTGCATTACTTGGCTCCTACAAAATTAGTGACGAAATTGGTGTATGGCCACTGCAGAAAAAATACAGTAGCAGCTTGACGATCTATGAGTAAGGAAATTTACAAATTACTAATCCCCCAGAATTCTGACTCCCTCATACATCACACCAGATTGCAGATCTTCGATACTACTAATGCTCCTGTAGCCATTTACTTCTCTTAAACCTATCCAACCACTGCGTGTGAGAAAATCATGGAAATCCTCTTCAGTGTATAGTGTTTTTTCTTCTATCCGATCAGATCCATCGTACATGCAGACTTTTATGGTGATCCCTGCCAAAGTCACAACTTCTTCATCATACTGTGCAAATCACTATCAAGTACTCAAATAATCGGCTAATAATCAAACGCCAGTGATCTGAGGTGTTGAAGTTATAAAATACCTTCATCAAGTTGGAGGGTGTAATTTCCTATAGGCATATCTCTATCGAGGCTCCGAATAACCTGGTTCTCATCCTCCAGCCAAAATGCTCGTTTAGTTCTTAATCTGAACACCGACTTGATTGCCTCTTTGATTGCGTCTCCACTTCCATCGATACCCACCCTTCTCACATACTCGCCCAGCTTGACCGTAATAACTCTCCCTCCATATGATGATTGGTCCCCTCCTGCCATAACTGACATTAAAAGTGCTAAATGATCAGACACAGAAGACAAATCAACACATCCAATTATGGGTTACTTTTCAATCACAAAGTCAGGCCATTTTCCCTTTAACATTGCCAAGACACAAAACACAACACAAGTCATTAGCCCTACTGTCAATTGTTTATGGTACATAATGAATTACAAGAAGCTAACTTTGGGCATTAAAATTTAATAATATCAAAACAGCTATAGAACAAGTACATATGGTGTTTCTTAAATTTTAAAACATGAAAAAGATCGTCAGACCTGAAAGAATACATACAGTACCAGTGAAAAGGTACTTTTAGCTAAGGTTTCAGGAAAAAGAGCCGTGGTGGAAGATATCCAATTTCCTTTGAGAATCAGTCCTGGCTGTCATCTGCAGGCTACACCTACATCCTATTGAACAAAGTGCTACAAACATCTAATATCTTAATCTGCATTTTGATGCCTAATGCAAGCTGTCACAATCTTCAACTCATATTGGAATTATCAAGAGATGTGCAAAAAAAGAACTTCTTTACTCATTGACAAAATGATAAATCCTTTTCAGACAAATCGTTTCCCGATGTTAGTGGGAAATTGGAGTGTATTGGTATAAACTGCATCAAACCAGATCTGGAACGAAAATGTACCAGGACTTTTGAGTTGCTGCCCCATATGATTACCATAACTTGTGACATTCGGAGTTATAGTCCACACCACAGATTAATGATTAACCAGATGATGTGCACGAACTCTCGCAAATGATCGTGTCTAAGCACTGACTTTAAAATATAAACACAATGTAGAAAGCTGCATGCAGAACTACAGCTACTTGTTCGATCAAAGTGTTTTTCACCAACAAACACCTTATTACTAGAAATTAGACCAACTACAATACTCAATAACTGCACTTTCCAGGAGATCAATGGCATGTAGTAAATGTGAACTTCCGGTAAGAATTTTAGATGCCTACCATTTCCAGGGGCATCTCTCCAGTTCCAAGGAGGAACTCCACTGGCTTCCACCGCATCAGCAGTAGTTATAGCAAGAGGATCGCCATCTTGATCTAACTGCCTGTCCATGTTGACTGTTGTCTGTCCACTAGCTGTAAGCAATTAATCATCGGAGAAATTTAGATAAAGTGCAAGAAGTAATGTAAAGCAAGCTTCGCAAATATAGCCTACCATACAAACAACATAAAGCAATAATGATCCAGGTTCTTCATAGCATTATAAGAAGTTTTACCTTCATGGCTGAGCGATAGCAAAATGTAAGGAACAAGAACAGGAGAGGTACTTTTCCCGACCCAATTCGATAGCAGGCTAGATAATCAATTTTGTGTCCAATAAGACAATTACCGAGAGGATACAAATCTTGCGGACACTGTTTAAACCTGCTTCATATTGAGAAACACAGGCTTCCATGGACATTCTGTGCATTCCTTTAACCTATAAAATAGCCTGTTCTGAATAATGGCATACTCAAGGGAAGTCCAGTCGAGCCCACCTAGCGTCCGATGAAGTCCCTTCATCAGTTCTCAACCTCATATTCCACTCTCAACAAGTTTCCACAAACGTTTGATTAATTATCTATGACTTGATCGATACCGCACATCACCGGGCACTTCAAATCTAAATTTTTGCATGCCTATGAAAAAAACAAAATAATGGGAACAAAACACTGCTTCACATTTCTCAAGATTTGGCAGGAAGTACCTTCCACGGGTCCGAATTGGATGCTGGAATCATCAAAACCTGAAACATCAACTGAAACAGTCATAAGTTCTCGTCCTTGCGATCACATTTGACTAGCACAACAAGAATAGAAGCTCAAAAGATAAATATCACAGGTTCTTGCAATTCAAACACCTCTCACTAATAAACCAAAACGCTAAAGTCAACAAAATAGGCTATGAAACACACAATGCGGAGCATCAACGCCCTTTGGCCTTTTGGCAAACAGTTAAACTGCTATTTTCATGTGCCCCTCCTCCCACAGCCAAATAAAATGCTATTCTAATTCCAAACAAAGAAATAAACAGAGCATGGCATACAAAAACACTTGGCATTTCGATATTCACACCTTTGTCGGAGAACTGGATGAAAGGGTCGACTTTAGGCGGCGTCGGAGCAGACCCCCCAAAGACTCCTCCGGCCCCGCCGCAGCAACCGCCGCCGCCGCCTCCCCCGTTCCTATTCCTATCTCTGAGCAGCTCCTCCAGCTCCTTGTAATACGTCATCTTCGCCGACCCGGCACCGCCCTTGTCGCTCTGCTGCTGCTGCTGCTGCTGCTCCTGCTGTTGGTGGTGCCTCGCCTTCTTGAACTCCTTGAGCAGGTTGCGCCACTTGTCGGTGCACATGGTGGGCGAGCGGTCGAAGCCCTTCTCCCTCATCTTGGCGGAGATCTGCTCCCACAGGTGTTTGTTCGACTTGGACGTGTTGAACATCCCGTCCACCTCCCGGCGGAACCCGATCAGGCTCCTCGTCTCCTCGGTGACCCACGTCTCGGCCCGCTTCTTGGTCACCCGGAGGAGCTCCGGCCCGGGCTCGGGCTCCGGGTCCTCGCCGCCGCTGCTGTCGGCGAGGATCATCTGCTGCTGCTGCTGCTGCTGGGGGTGGTGGTGGTGGTGGGGGTGGTGGTGGGGGTGGTGGGAGAGAGGGTCGCTGGTGACCACCTCGAGCATCATTTCTCGGTCCGACAAATCCGTGGGACCGGGGCGGGGCTTGTCGGGAAGGTACATGGCGCCGGGATCGGTCGGGTCTCCGGCGGAGAAGGTAAAGGACCGATCTTGATTCTCGTTTTCTGTTGGGGAGACAGGGAAGGATTCGAGGGCGGTGTCCTTGACTGAAGAAGGAGGAGGAAGGAGAGAGAAAAGTTGACTGTGTCTGTCTGTCGGGAGAGGAGTAGTTTCTCTCCTCTTTCTTTTTTTCCCTTTTAATTCTACTTTCACTTCAATTTTTGCGTTTTTGCCATTTTCACCCAAATATAATAGCACAAATGATCCTCAAATTTAGATCCAACGTGCAATGCGACATCTGAATATTTAATTTATTAAATATAATTCATGAACTTTTGATATATGTTCGATGTAATTCCCGAACTATATGCAAATGTTCAATATCGTTTTTTTGTTTTTTTTTCAAGATCAGGGATAACACTAGGCTAAAGTTTAGAGGCTAAATTGAACATGTACCAAAATTTCAGGAGCCACATCGAATAAATTAAAAGTTCAAGGATTAAATTATATATTAAACTAAAATTTAGGAATCACATTAAATAAATTAAAAATTCATGAACTATATTGCATATTTGATCAAAATTTATGAACCATTTGTGTTACTTTTCCATTTTTTCGTTGTCCAATTTTCCTTTTCCATAAATTTTCCAAATCAAGTCCCTCGTATGCTAAATCCAGCAAGGTCCAACTATGGTGATATATCGAACAACGTCGTCATTGACAAGGATGAAATTTATCTGACTTGTGACGTCCACATTGGCAAAAATTTATCCACATTGGCTGAATTTACCCTTAATACACTTCGGCATTATCTATATTAGTTGAAATTTTCCATATAAATCCTCATCTTCGTAGGCATTTCTAGATTTAATCCGCATCATATTTTAATGCAGTTTGACAGTCACGTTTTGCTGAATGGACTTAATTAGAAAATTTTGTGAAAGTAGAAGGGTTTTGTTGGATATCTTAAAAATTAAATTCTTAGAAATTCATGATCTTGATAAAAAAAAAAAAGAATGTGAAAAGTATTAGGAAGGGAAAATAGAAATTCCTTTTATTTCGGGAGATAATGTGGTTGCACTGGTTGGTATTAACTATTATTCTTCTTGCTGTAATCGTAACGAGACGAGGAGGAAAAGTGGATAAAGGGCGTGCCATGCGCTTCCACGTGGCAGTGGACCCTACTTTTGCAGTCTCCTTCACCACAAAAGCACGGACAAGTTTCATCGTCTTCCCATGAAAAATTCCAAATAGAGGCACGAGATGTCATTATTTTTTCAAAAAAAAATTCGAAATAAATTTCATTTTAAATAGGTATTTAAAATAGTTATTTAATTTCAAATAAAGATCCGAAGTAATTATTTAGTTTTAAATAAGGACCTAATTCGCCGACCGGTAAAACAGATGCATCTCTATTTGTATTTCAGTAGCCGATCAGGGGTATCAATCCTAAGACATTTTTTTTCTCTCTCTTTTTTCACCTTGTTCAACTTCTTCTGGATCCGAGCCATGGTGTCCCCATTCGTCATCTTCTTCGTCAACGTTGAAGATAGGCATTGCCCAGACGAAGAACACCGGAATTGGGGCACACCATTTTCCATGCTCTCACAGGAATTTACCTACAACTATGGTGTACGCATGAGTGGCAAACGAGAGAGAAGTTTCCGCGAGATGAAAGGCGAAATCGGGGCTCATCAATTTTTGGGTAAGGATTGCTGGGATTGTTCCAAATAGGCACATGAAGAACGCAAAACACGACATCTCTCTCTGTTTTCGAAGCGTTTTACGTGTACATCATCACTCATCCTTCACGCGAGAAGTTCTGAATTAAGCGGAGGTCTCAGCGCGGGCGCGAACGTAAGAGACAGCCATGGTGTTTTGCGACGGGGTTGAATCTGAGGTCGCACCGGAGAGAATGCTCCCCGACAGTACCGTGGCGAAGCAAAATTGGGGAGGAAGAAGATCCATGGAGAAGAAGACGAGCATAGGGGAAAAAAAGAAAAACAAAAAGAAAGAAGAGTATGGAAGCGACGCGGCCAAACTCTGCCTTCTCTGCAACCACCAAAGTCCCGCTCCGCCGACCTCCTCCCTCGCATATTATTCAATACTATATGAAAATATTTAATGTTATAAAATTCATGAATTATTTTGAATAAATTAAAATTTTAAAAATCACATTATATATTGGATCAATATTCAGAAACCATCTATATTCTGTCTAATTAAACATGTCACCAATTGCACCACTTCGCAGCTTTCTACATGATCACCAAGAGGTCAGTCAGGTTGAAAAATTGATCAGGAGATGCTAGCCAGCCCTCCATGCGCCGCCCTCCACCGTTGCCATTCTCGAACGACCATCCACGATGCTCCTTGGCGCCTGCGCATTAGCCGGACATCGCCGATCCATAAAACGCAATCTGTCTTCTCCAGTTGCCTTTGCAAAGTTCCGGGTTCGGCAATACCTTACCAACAAAAGGTGGGCCGGTCTCCGTGCACGTTTTCCCGGCACCGCCGCCGCTACCATCGAACACTTCACCATAAGCGACCCAACTCGCTACTTCTTTGCAGCTCCCACCGCCGTCGAACTTTTTCTTCAGCTTCATCAAAGGGTTACTCCTAAACCATCGTTGGAGTGGGTTCTTCTAGAGCTCTCGTTCGGCCCGGCCCAAGCGTTCCTAGCAAAGGGGAGCGGACGATCTCGTGCTCGGGATTCGAGAGACGTTTGCGAAGCAAAGAGCTTCTCGTATTCGACTATTCACAGATAAAAACCAAGTTGTAAAAGCTAGCTTGAACATTTAAATCACGATGTTTAGCAAAAAAAAAAATGGGTTATCGCCTATTGGTGTGCTGAATATGAAAAAAAAAAGAACTCGGGATCGAAGAAAGTAAAGAAAATGTGGTTTCCTTTATTTAAGGAGATATACTTAAATTACTGTGCGTTAAGTTGTAAAAGGTAGCTCGAGCATTTAAATCACGATGTTTAGCAAAAAAATACATGTTAATCCTGATGATTAGCACCGGCAAAAAATGGGTTTTTGCATATCGGCGTCCTAAATGTGAAAAAAAAAAAAGGAACTCGCGATCGAAGAAAGTAAAGAAAATGCGGTTTCCTTTATTAAAGGAGATATACTTAAGTTATTGTGCGTTAAGAAGTATTACTCGAATTTAGTATCTACAATTGAGAGGTTTTTTGGGATCGGTTGATCAATGTTTTTGTTTATATTTTATTAATAATTTTTTCCATTGTTTAGCAATACACAGTGATTATTTCTTTATTTAGCTATCATGGGTATTTTATGGAAAGATTGGAAAGTATTATCTTATTTAGATCCGCCGTAAGAATAGTATTATCAACGTGTTTTGAATCATTTGCTCGCATTCAACCTCTCATACGCTTTTCATTTAGCTCTTTCGATACTCAACACTAATCTCATCGCGTATTTGTCGGCGGGCTTTGCTTACAAGGTTTCATAGGGAAATATAAAGTACTATTTTATTTACATTTAACTGTACCTTTTCAAAATTCCGAATTGTTTTCGAGCACGCCAATCATTTCGAACTTTTCAATCCAAGGCCCCGAAACGAGTATATGCTGAGGCATGTAGTTGATCTTGGCCCGACCTAATAGTTGCCCAATCAAATACACTGGGCCTAGTTATATGTCTCGACATAAAGATCAATTATCTTTGTACAATGATAATATTAATCAATTCCAAGGTCTAGTTGATAAGGTATCTAAGAATTCGATCGCTACATTACCTAATGGATGTACTTTCACATATATTATATATAAGATGAATTTGTCCGAAATGCTGGAAGTTAAGGAATCGGCGTCGGGTCTTGTTTCGCTTAGTATCGTTGCATAGATTGGATTCTAGAATTCATTAAGGCGTGTGATGTAACCATGTCCTTTGTCAGGCACACAAGCATAAACACTCCAAAATCATCTGAAATTTTTTAATCAAACTCTGTCTCGATGTAGCTTCCATAGTATGCTTGCTTTGTTCTATGCTGCTACTAGGAGCGACACACATATTCATGTGTCTGTAATTTTGTAAGACAAGAGAGCTCATGATGTGTATATATACCCATCATTGGTATTTCAAGCCTTACCACTCTCAAGATGGAGCCAGAACATAGAAAGAGGTCGAGGGAGAGATACGAGTGGAAAGCTTGAAGAATTCCCATTGGGAATGGCCCTTTTCACGGGGCAAAATGCATGGTATGTGGAGGCCACAAGGGCCTTGTTGGTCTTTGTGGGCAAGGCATGCCTCAATATTGGAAGCATTTGAGGGAGCAAAGTTCATGAAATTGGACTGGTGGCACAGTTCAAGAGATTGACGTTGCATGTGTGTGGGGTTTTCCCTTTCAATTTGGGTGCTCTATGTTTGCCCCAACGTGCATCTACCTGCAAGTTAGTTCTTTTTGTGTTTGCTGTTTTTGGTTGCAGTGGTAAAGGAAGAATCGTGCCATGGGTTTGATGTGTTATATATGCGGTGGATAAAGTCGATCATGTGAAGAAGAATAATACGGGAGTTTCTGTACTCTTTTGTTTTTTCACAGCATTCTTGATTCACCGTAGGTATTAGCAAGATATTACGTGTTGTGAATGAATTGGGTCGCCGTGTTAATTTTCGATCTACATTAATTTTCAAGGTAGAAGTGAGTGATCTATGTGCATTTAGCGACCGTTCTTCTCGCCGAATATTGAAAAGATCAGGAGGTAGGCTCATATCGCACGTTGAGCGTATGCCTTGACATTCTTGTCACGTGAACGAGGGTTTCATAAACAAAATCGAAAATATGGATGTTATCACAAATCACATGAAAGATAAAAAGTCAAGAGTAACCAAACATATATAACGAGAAAACAAACGACCTAACAAGGAGAGAACAATATCCAAGTTCGAGCTTTCCATTAGTTATCCAATCCTATGCGCTTGATAATCAATTTCCCATAAAAAAAAAAGCATAAACTACGCGCACGAAATCATGCCGGCCACATAGCATACTCGAGAAGATGGACCTTCGACAATCAAAGACAAATTATACATTGCAATCACATTGAATTTCGCCTTATAACGGTGGATTAATCTCTCTCTCGTGAGACCATAATATCCCCCTCGAACGATAATAATCACTTGCGCTTCTGCAAAAGTGTCTTGGCATCATCATCATAGTCTCAAGGAAGACATAGAGAGAGAGAGAGAGAGAGAGAGAGAGAGAGAGAGAGAGAGAGAGAGCAGCTTTTAACCAAACAATTTCGAGCTCAAATGGCAATTTACTCTTTTGCAAAGCCAACCAACGACAGGACGTGCAAACAACCATCATGGCAGACGGAGATTCATCTATCTGCCTGTAAAGTTTCGGTAGCCATACGTACGCACACCCGATGGACAAAGAACCCGAGGACAGAGCCATTTCCAACACCATACTCGATCGCTGTCATACAACCTTTCCTGCTAGCTTCCAAGCCGGGTCGGCCCGGGGCAGAACCGAGCGAGTATGGATAGGCAATTTCCTTTTAGGTCCGCCTTAATCCGGTTCGATTTATTCGACTTTTCTTTTCAACGCGAACAGAATTGGGTAAAGAAATTTTAATCACGGCACCCTCGACCCCGTCGAAAACGGTTTGTTGGCCAAGTCAGTGGCGGATCTAGACGTGACCGGTGGCAATCCGGCTCCTTAGGCCGGGAAATTTCTCTTATTATGAGGGAGAAGCTCTTTGAAAAGAAATTATATATGATCGTTTATTATCATTATCTCATCTCTGTCTCGGATTTTATGAACGCCGTCGGATCAAATCTGTTGGAAAATGGCTGCGAAAATTTCATTTGATTTAGCAGGAATTGACCCGTCAGCTATAGTTTTTTTTTAAATTTATAAATCTCGATTTATTTTTTCCCCCGATTTTCCATATTTTTCCAGGAAGAGTAGTGTTTCTATTTTTAACCAGTCAGTTTTTGCCGTAGTCCTCACCGCACCAGCTTCGCCATCTCTCCAGTCTCCCCCTGCAGCGCGCATTTCGACCGTCGCCGGTCGCCGGGGGAAGTTTTCCGGCGCGTCGGAGCAGCAGGTGGCACCTCCGCTCCGCGCTCTCGAACTTCACCTTCCTCCTCCGCTTCTCGTCTCTCGATTTGGCCCCGGTTTCGACTTGAAACTCGTAAAACTTAGCTGTTCAGATCTCTTTGTTTCTCCAGAACTTCGGATCTCGAACGACCCTTTTTCTGAGCTCTCGTGCTTCGGACGTGGGCTTGGTCAGCTGCGCATTTGTTCTTGTGCATGTAGTTTTCGCGCCGGGTCGCACGAATTCATCTATTGCTTCAGCGGCTTCGTTCTTGTGTAGATCGTTGTGATGGCCTTGCTTGCTCTTTCGATCACCATCGTACTCTAACTCAACTGACGATGGCAGTCTTTTTTCTGATGTTTCCGATTTTGCGAAAATCAGCAGTGATCTGCTTATGTTTTAGGTGGGATTTGCGTCTTTTGAAGTTACCGGTTAGTTAGCGATGTAACTTCATTCAGTGATTATTGTTTTGTGAAGGGTTTAGTCCTTGTGGTGGACATGGAAGGATAATGCCAAGCGAAAGCGATGAAAGATCTGAGAGATAGGTGCAGGGTGGTGACTCTGGTCATCTTGGCCATACTGGTTGCGCTTTTCGGTTTCTATGGTTTGGTGAAACCTGTTTCTAATGGATGTGACATGACGTATATGTACCCGACATATATCCCGATATCGTCGCCACAAAATGTCTCGTCCGGGAAGTACGGGTTGTATCTGTATCATGAAGGGTGGAAGAAGATTGATTTCGCAGATCACCTCAAGAAGCTCAATGGCGTGCCGGTTCTTTTCATTCCAGGCAATGGTGGTAGCTACAAACAGGCAAGCCGTTTCTCAGTATTGTTCAGCTTGAGTTTACTAGTATCTTGCTCCCTACCCAAATGCCGCCACTTCCGCATGCATTTAGTAATTACCGTTATCTTTTGATAAATGTTTAAGGTAACAATAGTGAGTGTATTTCGGGCACAGTGCATGCTTCTAGAAATTATAGCTGAGAGGGAAGCTATGAGTTGCTGGGCTAGGAAATTCGTTCGCTAGTTGATTGGCAAGATCGAATTCTTGACAGAGGGAAGAAAAGGGAATTTACGCTCTTACATGTAATTCAGTTGTTCCTTCCCGTGACAAATGGTATAGCATTGATTTAGGGTTTGCCAGTTTATAATTTGCAAATGATCCAACTACCATCCTCCCTCCCATGGCTAGTGCACATACTACAATAGTTCTAATGCTTTCAGCGAGTTGTAACTATATACAGTCCTATATTGCAAAATCCTTTCTATGCAGGATCCCTTGGGTGCATGACTCCCTCCCTGACTCCATATGTTGGGCATGTTTATCAGTTTGCTTCTGATTATTCTTTGGCATTGTTATCCTTAGATTTGAGTTTATCGTTCATTTTCCACGGATAAGGTCTGGATATGCTTACATGTTTCGACAGGAATGTCTGGAAGGTGATTTATGAATTCCAACTACTTCGTACATTGTAGTTTTCCCCCTGGTTTCAAGCCTTTCCAAATGGATACCCTCTCCTAGTAGAGGATTGTTGGCAACATTCATCTTGTATTCGTAGAAGTCCCTGCACATACCATCTAGAAGGAAGGTGTTGCACTTTCCGTATCTAACAGGAGGCACGAATTCAATTTTTTGAAGTGGAAGTATTTAGAGATATTACAGTTTTCTGAGGTTATAATTTTCTGAGTTGTTTAGGTTTGGGGACCGGGAAAAACAAACAAATTGTGGAGCCAAGTTTTATGCAATTGGATTGGAGTTAATTTGCTTGAAGCAGTTAAGCTAAGAAGCTATTGTGAAAATTCTTTTCTGATGATTTTGCCATTGTGGGAATATGAGTACCTGTCCATTTCTGCTGGGTGGGTGTTGGCTCTTTAGTACGCTCAATATATTTTGCATGCTATTTTAAGGTTGTTATCCACTACAAATAGTTCCCTGGCATTGGGGGGGGGGGGGAATGGCACTTGGCTTTTAGCAGTTCATGTAGATTTGATTTTCTTCTTTGCTCAAATTGATTGTGATTCAGTAATTCATCGGTGACTCAATCTTTTGGATACACTGAGAGTCTGAGGCTTGAGAATCTGATATTAATCTACCCTCCTCTTCAGGTGCGATCCCTGGGAGCAGAATCTGATAGGGCATTACAAGGAGGACCTCTTGAGCGTACTTTTTACCAGGAAGCTTCCCTAACTCCCGAAGAAGGAGGACTGGAGATGGATGTAGCAGGCTTGCAGTTACCCAGTCAATATTCGCGTCGGTTGGATTGGTTTGCTGTGGATCTCGAAGGTGAACATTCTGCAATGGATGGTCGAATACTTGAAGAACATGCTGAATATGTTGTATATGCCATTCACAGGGTATCTTGTTTGCTACTTTTCCATCTTTTTTTGTAATATAAAAGGGTTGACTACATGGGAATGATTTAAGTTGCTATTTATGGTCCAGAAGAATAGGGTGTCTTGAAATTGCACAAGAAATGTTGTCATGTGCTTGTGTTAGAGTGTAGAATTGTCAATTAGGTTTTTTTCTTTTCTTTAAACACCCATCCTCTTTGCATATCATGAAGGTCATCAGCACCTTGATTAGCTTTGAAACTATATTGTGCTACTTTTAATAATGCAAGCTTTTAAACTTAGATTTTTTGTTATTGCCTTGTTATCCTGGTGAAATGCCAACAATGAAATAGAACTTTACGTAAACACATAGCAGGAGCTGTGAAAGTGTTCAGAAGCTTTTATTGGCAGCTCTTCCTCTGCACGACTTGATTCTGACTTAATGCACTTGCTGAGGAATTTCTTGTTCTAAGTCAATTGTGTCCTGACACTATTGCTCATATTAAACTATTGGGCCACTGTGTCGTCTTGCTGGCCTTATAGTCAACCATTGGATGCTCTCTTATCCTAGCGACATGCATGTCGACATTGCTGACACTGCTGCCATAGGAGTAAAAATAGAAGCTAGTGTGGGAGGAGAAGGAGGAGGAGCAGCAAGCAACAACAGGATCATAGGAGGATGAGTAGTAGTAGGAGGAGTCTCCGGAGGATGTCTAACAATTAGTTAAGCTATTAGACATTATCGTTTGGGAATAATGGTCGCACTGAGGAGTATGTCGGATAGTTTTTTAAGTTAAGATCATCGTTAATTGGTTGTTACCATAACTGTTGTTGCAGATATTAGAGTGGTATAAATAGTCTCGAGGTGGCAAATTAGGTTGTTACTTTTATGTTAGCACCGATTCTTTATATGCCTTATGAAGCTGGATCACTATCTTGTCTAGCTTCGGAACATTATTTGTTATGTGATCTTCTGTTGGTGTTTAGGGCTGCTACTTTTTATAGTTGGTAAGAGTTGCTTTGGTTGGAAGCAGTTGATTCAAATCTAGAACCCCTAAGGAAAATATACATTAGATTCCATTTTACCTCTGTCTCTCTGTCTGTCTTTGCCTCTTGCTAGATATGATTAACCCAACATCATGTATTCAAAGTTTGTAATGCCAACTTTTGGTAGCTTGCTCGAATTAAAGGTTTGAAGCTTCAAGATAAGCTTCTGAGAAAGCAATCACGATGAAGTCTCAACACCAAAGAGAGTGCTCCAAAAGGAAAGCTTAAATACACGCGTGTCATTACTCTAGAGCCGTATTAACTGATCAATATCTCTACTCTACTTAAGCCAACTTAATGAGCTTGCTGTACATTCTTCTGTTTAAAACCGTTCATGTTCTGAATTCAATGCTATCTGTCATATTAGGCTATGGGGTCAACATTTGATTTTAATAGCCTTACAGTCCTCAGATGGCTCTCTTATCCTAATGACATGCATGTTTTTTTCTCTCCCTACCAACTTTAAAACCCCAGACCTGGGTTTTGAGGGAGTGCTCACAAGGCCATCAGGCCATAGGGAAATTGATTAATGACGTGCATGTTGATTGAACAAGAGTTTTCTAATAGCAGTAATTAGTTGTTGGATCGACAATTAAAGTGATAATGGGAGTAGTGGCAGTGACAGGAGGATGAGGAGGAGGAAGAGTCATACATAATGATTTCACGGCTTAATAAAGGTTGATGCGTCATAGTTAATTTTTCAACCGTTAATGTTACAGATATTGGATCAATACAAAGAGCCTCGGGATGCTCCTGCAAGGGGAGGTGCTGCAATCTCTGGGAGTTTGCCAAAAAGTGTCATATTGGTTGGCCATTCCATGGGGGGTTTTGTAGCTAGAGCGGCCATTGTTCACCCACATCTTAGGAAATCAGCTGTTGAAACTGTTTTAACGCTTTCCAGTCCACATCAGTGAGTTCTCTTACCTTTAATGTGCTAGCTATGTTCTACATTCCTGTGTATCTATTTGTCCTTGATGAAATGCATTGTGTAGGTCTCCTCCATTAGCATTGCAGCCATCACTGGGGCACTATTTTGCACGAGTAAATGAAGAGTGGAGAAAAGGTTATGAGGTGCAAACCAATCAAGCCGGGCATCAGGTGTCTGATCATGCACTATCTAAAGTTGTCGTAGTCTCTATTACTGGTGGAATTAATGATTATCAGGTATTTCTTCATCACAGATCTGCTGTTTCTTGCTTTGGTTTCAATTGCATTCTTTGGTCGATATTTCAATTACATGGAGGCCTTAAGAAAAATAAAATCGGTCTTGTATTCAGTAGAAATAAGTTGTAAGTATAGAATAAGAATGTATTGTTCATGCATGTCATTTCCTCGTCCACGACGTTGACTACTTGGGAGAACTAAGGTATCCCTTCTTCAGTGCATGCTAGGACATATTTGGGAATGCAATATGAATGTTATTTACAATTTATATGGATGTGATTTAATCAAGCGGGAAGAAATATAATCTTCTTGGGAATAGAAACTTCTTGCCCTGACTGTGGCGTGGCACTTTTTTCAGGGCTGTTTCTAACTTCGGCATGAGGCATTTAAACCATCTTCAGGCAGTTCTCAGTAGCATGATAGTAGTTTTCCAAGGGGAGGGGAAGATATAAGGGTTTTAATATATTGCCGAGATGTCAAGATATGAGGAAAGATTAAAAATTTCGCTGACATTTTGTTTAGGACGTAGTGATAAGAATACAGAGAGGGGCTTAAGAGTTTCCTTGCCCTCATCCTGCTTGGTTCAAACATAAAAGCAAATTCTCTTCATGATTTTGTTTTTGGTAAGCAATTGTCTTCAACCTTACTGTCACTAGGGTCAAAAATTTGCGTCTGAAGTGCAGTATGGGCAGGAATTTCTTCTTCTTTAACTCATTGTGGAAGTATACTTAAGACTTGTTTTGCTTGCTTTTTAGGAAATGGATGGTAAAGCAGGGCGTCGGAGTGGCAACCTAGATGTCTGATTATGAATGCCATTATTATGGCAGGTTTTTCTTTGTAGTTGTCATCATAGATGCCTTGCTGTTGTAAAGCTTTGACTATAGCTTGCTAAGGGCCTGATTGGGGAGCTGTTATTAGGTGCACTGTGTACATTGCTTTAAGTGCATCTCATCACTTAGATTGTGGGATACATCACACCCTGGCCTATGCATCTCTGGCTTCTACGTCCAAGGGCTGAGATGCACAGGGAGCATCTAAGAATTTTTCACCTTCTTGGATGACTTAAAATTTGGGATGTGATTTTTGGCTTTAATCGTGGCTTTTAGCTTTTGGTGTAGGTTTTATTGAAGTTATTGTTGAGAAATTGTAAGGTGTAAAGCTAATATATTTATGAGTTCACTCCAAAAAAGTAAAAACTTAGACAAACTCCGTTATTGTTCTACATTTCCCACTTTAAAGAGCAATGTTTACAATTTTCCATGTTGAAGTCCGCTCATAGGACAGAAGCTCAGCTAAAATGCTGGGAGGATCAGCTTCTGCATCTGGGCCTGTGGCTTATAACACAAAACAGCAACTTGGCTTGAGAGGTTGTGGACAAAAAGTCCCCCAGACAGGCTATGACTTTACGCATGTTAATTTTCTAGCTGTCTCCTTGTTTTGGCTTTCATAGTTAGTAGTTGTACGGCTTTGGGGTGATGATCAGTAACAATTTGTGAATGCCGATATATTTTTAGAATTCTTCCGGTCTTTGGTCATCTGACGGTTTACTATGTGTTTTTCTAGATTTATATTTGTAAAAAGTGTCTTTTTATGATGTATATATTCGTGCACAAAGTCACACATAATCCTGCATGACCATGTGCAGTTGCGTGCACTAGTACACAATACACTCTTTGACATGCTTCATAATTGCATATGTAATTGATAGTTCACCCAATTTTCAGTTCTTTTTATGATGATATTGCTTATACTCTTTTTTGCTTTTCCAGGTTCGCTCAAAATTAGAATCACTTGAAGGTATTGTTCCAAGCACTCATGGCTTTATGATCACTAGTACAAGCATGAAAAATGTGTGGCTGTCGATGGAACATCAGGTTATTCTGTGGTGCAATCAATTAGTTGTACAAGTGAGTGCAATATTTCTATAAAAAGGTGGAAATCCATTTTGATCTGTAACATACACTTCTGAGGACATCTGCTGCTATTTAGGTATCACACACCCTCCTCAGCTTGATAGACTCAAAAACGGGTCAGCCTTATGATGATACTCATAAGCGACTAGCAATATTCGCGAAAATGCTGCGGAGTGGCATAGCACAAAGTTTTAATCAGATGAAGCAATCGCAAACATCTATGCAGTCAAGTCTTTTTCCCTCTATGGGTAAAAGAGGTCAGGCTGCTAAAGCCCTTATCTTAAGTTACTCCTCTTTCTTAATTTGTGAATTTATCTTCTGTATATTTGAGGTTTAATTGCCTCGAGAAACTGGGGAGATGATTAGACTTTAAAAGCAAAGTTCTTAGAAGAATTGATTTCTGTTTGTAATCCAATAATTGTTTTAAAGAGCTACATTACTCTTGAACTTGATTTAATCTTGCAAAGAACGTATAATTAGAAACTGGCGAGTTTATGCGTTCTCTTATTTGTGTGGTGGGATTGGAGGTTTTGCTTTATCTCATGACAGTTGATAAGTCAAGAAGTCTACAGCCCTTTTTGTTGGAGTGCCACATCTTCATCTCCTTTTGTTAGTTTTATTTTGGATTTGGATGAACGTGTTGTCTTGATACAGCTTTATCACATTATACGTCTTAATTGCAGGATCTCAAGTTCACATGTTGCCTGAATGTCCAGCCAATGTTCAATGGAGTAATGATGGCCTTGAAAGGGACCTATATATTCAAACAAAGACAGTTACAGTTTTAGCAATGGATGGGAGAAGACGATGGTTAGACATACAAAAACTGGTTAGCTTAACCCTTGTTTACCTATGGTTTGCATTGTCATCTTTGAACTTTAACATCTGGGAAGATAATAATGATAGCCATTTAGCTTTGAGGTCACTTTCACTTCTACTGGATTAACGCTAATTTTAGTAGTGAGTGTCACTTCCCAAAATCAGTAACTTGTTTGTGTCGCACACATGGTATGTCAAAGTTTTGACAGAAAAGTTACGTCTGTCCAAGTGGATGATTTATAATGACATGACACGCACATAGCAGTGCCATGACATCTGGCACTGAGCTCTTTTTCTTTTTTTGGCTCCTTTCGTACACAGGTTGGCAACCCTTAGTGCCTTGTAGTGAATTTCTCTTTACTTATAAAAGAAATAATGGAAGAACAGTGGCATGCCAAAGTGGCCTTCTGCATTGGTTCTTGCCACTTCATGGACTTAACTGAGTTGGATGACTGTCTTGGGGCTGCAGTCTAATGATTTGTTGGTTTATCATGGTGTTATAGGTGGAGAATTTTCTATAAGATCATTCTCCATGATGATATGGAAGGTGAATGGTCGTGGTAGGTTAGCTTTTCCTTGGAAACTTATCTCCAAAGAAAGGATTCACCTTGGGTAATTTTTTATGGTTGGGAAGCTTACTGGGAATGTATTCTTACTTTCGGCAATTTGAGAAGAGGGAAGTGTTGGTCAATAGGTGCTTCCTATGCAAAAAGAAGAAAAGGATGAAGAAGCTGCCATACTTCTTCCTTCACACTATCCAGGGATCAGAACTTTAGGGCTTCCTCTTATGCTTCTCTAGGGCTACGCTCTGTCTAATAATTCAAGACTTGTGGCATGATAGTGTCTTCAAATTTCTGGGATTAAATGGGTTTCCTCAGTTCTCTCAGTTGGTCTGGAAAGAATGGAATGAGAAAGCTTTTGAATGACAAGATTCCACTATCCAAGCACTTACTGAAAATTGATTTGAATTTTCTTTTGGTACGGTGGGAGTTTGGTCTTGGATTTAGATACTTTAATTCTGACTGTGGATTGCTTGTTTTGTAAATAAGCTCTCATTGCTCTTGAGTTCCTTTTCTAAATGGTTTGGCATCCTCTTGTTGCTACCCAGCAAATTTCTCTTATAAAAAATTATGATACGTGGATAAGATATATCACTTTTCCATCAGGACAGTAGAAAGAATGTCGATATGACATGGACAATTGAATGATTTAGTCAAGTGCTAGGCAAAATAGAAATTGAACTCTAATGGTAAAAAAACAAATGCCAAACTTGAATGACCTATGAGATTAATCCAATATGAGTCGAGGCTCCTACTTTTAGGTGCTTCATGGTGTTTCGAGTTTGCAGTTCATTGCTGGATTATGTTCTATCTTCTGCATCTTTCATTTTATGGAATAGATCCTGCATCATAAATGGTTACACTGTGCTTTCAAAAAGAAAGGGAACATGATTGTGACACCTTGTTCAATGAGTTGCCATTCAGTGTGTTAAAGTCTCCCACATCGCTTGTCCATGCAATGTCAATGGATATTCATTTAGTCTCCCTTCACCTATAGGCTTAAGCTAAGTAGCACGGACCCGTTATTTGTGCTTCCGAATCGGTGTCCGACACGTTCGGACACGCAGTCAACGCGTGTCAGAGATCCGACACATGGTCAACGCGCCGGACGCGCCGGCGACACACGAGTCCGGAGCAAAAGGGAGATAGAAGAAAGAAAAGGCCCCTCTCGTCAGATCTCTCGTTCACCAAATCGAGGCTCGGATGCTGCGAACCCCACCACGAATCCTCTCGGAGAAATGGGGAATGGGGAGGTGGAGGATCTGAGAATCGGTCAGGATGGGGGGAGAGAATTTGCCCGTGGGAGGGAGGATCTGGAAATCTAGGTCAAACAACGAGGTCGGGAAGGGTTTTGAGAACTCACCAATGACCCTCGATCCTCCCGAGCCGAGCGTCATGGATGAGCGAGCTGAGCGAATCGGAGTTTTCACGGCGAGAATTGCCGGAGATCTGATCGGAGAAGAGGGAGGGAGAGAGAGAGAGAGAGCGTGAGAGATTGATATAGAAATGAGAGATAGAGAGATAGAGTCAAAAGACGAGAAAATCTAGGGAAAGAAAAGGAAAGTGGGCTGGCTGCTTTTTTTTTATTTTTTATCTTGTACTTTCCTTTTTTCAAATTTAATTATTTACTTTTAGTTTCTTAACTAATATATTTATTTATATATAATTATTTTTTGAAAACTTATGTGTATAATTTTTTATGGTAAGTTCACTCTAGGCTTTTTTTATTATTTATTTACTTATTTGAATCAAATTTAAAAATAATAATTTATCTCATATATATAAAAATATATATTTAATATACGTGTCCCAACGTGTCGGAATTCTCTATTTTTGAGAAATGACGTGTCGCGTGTCGCATGTCGCGTGTCCGTGCTACTTAGGGCTTAAGCTTTTAGGTTGGACATCTTAAAATGGTAACGGAACCAAGTTTTGCCCAAGATTTGTATCGCGTGTGAGGCTCCTGTTTGTCAATTGTATGTGCCATTCTCAATCCACAAATCAAGACAGTGGATCCCAATTTGTCCAACTGTTCTTGTTCCTGTTCTTAGGTTGTATCTTCTTTTATTGAGAGTTTTT
This sequence comes from Syzygium malaccense, assembly GCA_031216405.1. Taxonomy (NCBI): domain Eukaryota; kingdom Viridiplantae; phylum Streptophyta; class Magnoliopsida; order Myrtales; family Myrtaceae; genus Syzygium; species Syzygium malaccense. The sequence goes on along the minus strand of CM062262.1, from coordinate 25,565,982 downwards.
AAATATCAAGTATCGCTATTCGTAGATTATGTGCAATTTTGGAACAGCTCTATGTGCCATTCTCCAGCATGACTGTGAAAATAGGTCTATCTTGTCCCTTTGACTTCCAATTTATTTATTTTTTCAAAATCTTGACTACAATGATGTGGTGTGCCTATACACGAAATTTTCTAAAGTTCATCATAGTCCAACTTAAATATTCTAGAAGATGTAGGTGAATTTTCTTAGACAGATCCTCTATCTTTGTTGGTTTTGCTAAATTAGAGTATTTGACTTTGATGTTATAACTCATGTCACTGTGTGGTGCACTAGCTCTTGACATTCTCATTGCAAATTTCATGACTAGAATTTGCACCTTTCAGATAAAGCATATTAAAGTTTTTCATCTGTAGGGATCTGATGGGAGAAACCATTTCATACTAGTCACAAACCTTGTTCCCTGTTCTGGCGTTAGACTTCATCTTTGGCCTGAAAGGGGAAAGTTACCATCGAACTTCCCTGTGGATAAAAGAGTACAAGAGGTGACTTCAAAAATGGTGCATATCCCATCAGGGCCTGCACCAAGGCAGGTAATCATCTGCATATATTCATGTCAGGTTACGCGTTGGAATATACACTGTTATATTGTTCTTCTACCCTCCCAGTCAAGACTGAGCCTTTTTTTTTAATAGGACAAATGAGATCCTTAGATGATAGATCGGGAGGTCAAGTTAGAAATTGATCTGACATAGAGGTCTAAGATGCTAGGTGTTTCTAGATGGACTTTAACTCTGGTATGTATTGTTTCTTCTATCAGATTGAACCAGGTAGTCAGACTGAGCAACCGCCTCCATCTGCTGTCTTTATGTTGGGTCCCGAGGATATGCGCGGTTTCAGATTTCTAACTATTTCTGTTGCGCCCCGTCCGGTATCGCTTCTCTTTTATTTTACTATAGAATCTTCCTTCAAATGCATCAATGCCTTAGCTGATTAATGGCTTAACTTTATTCCTAATTATCTTTGTCTTATCAAGTTTTCTTCATATAAATACCGGTCGGACTGCAGACCATGCTGCTATATTGTTGTACCACATGGATTATGTCTTAGAATACAAAGCATCATAAAATTTGTGAAGTTAGCAATATATAGTGTCTATCTTATGATGTTTTTCTCTATTTTGAATATATTCAGAACTTGTAGGGAAGATATTTTAATATAAGTTTGGATAAAAGGAGCTACAAAAGGTTACTTCTAAGCCGTCATGGAAGAATGTTTTTGTCAATTTAAATTAAATTCTAGCTCAATTTCTCATCTCAGTGATAAGCTTCTTGGGAAGTGTAATTCTAATTAGAGTATATCAAGATACCGTATGGCTTTGGTAGACCAGTAACTACCTTTATCAATGACATTATGAAAGAGAAGGTTTACACACTCTTTCTCATTAAATTTCGTACAGAAATCTCATTAAATGAAGGGAAAGACACATTTAAGTGCGAGCTTCCTCCAAGGAAAAAAAAATTGTTGCGTGTTTATTCTTATTGGAATTATAACTTGCACTAGGGTAGAAATGTAGAACTTTGGATGATTTGATCATCTGTAAGTGAGTGCATGCTTGTCTACAGGGACTGAGTATTTCTCACCATATGAATGCTTTTTCGCTTTGTGCTGTAATAGTTATTTGAAAAATTGAGATTCATGCATGACTTCTGGTATTCAGAGCATCTCAGGCAGACCTCCACCGGCAGCATCCATGGCAGTTGGACAGTTCTTTAATCCGGAGGAAGGGCAAAAGGAGTTCTCTCCTCTCATGTTGTTTTTCTCTAGCTATTCTCAAAAGGTTGCTTCTTTTAGTGATAGAAAATGCTAAGAACTTTTTAATGGGTTTGATTTTGTTCATTCCGATGACTGACCATTGACTGGTGGACTTGTTAAGCAGGACATATTCTTGAGGGAGGATCATCCTATTGCTTTTAACCTGTCCTTTGGAATTAGCTTGGGCCTTTTGCCTGTTACATTATCTTTGAAAACTGCGGGTTGTGGCATAAAAGATTCCGGACTTCCAGTTGAAGAGGCCGGTGATACTGAAAATAGCAGTATGTTTCCTTTCCTTGTAATTCCTAATACCGTTTTACTATGTATTTTTCTATAGATTCTTTTTACCGTCTGCATGGTAGTGAACTAAATTACCACAGCAACCTCATGACCACGTATTCTGGTGGCCATGCAGTGCTAGAAATCTTGAGCTGAGCTACATTATTTACTAAGTGAAGGTTTCCAAAATATGTTCTGCTTAACTATGTTGATAAACATGATGTTTGAATATCTTTCAGTTACTGTGTACCAATTGATCTTACTGGCAAAACATGAGTCAAGTTTGGCTTGCCCCTTTGATGTTATTTTTTAACAAAGAAAACCAAATTTTTGTCTTAATACAGAATGATAGACTAAAGCCAGCTCAAATACTGTTGTTTTTTTTTTGGGAGGGGGGAGCATTGATGTTGTATCAGTTGATGTTACTGTCTGTCATGACATCCTAATGATGTCTACTCTGATTTTGAGCCTCAATTCTCCCTTTCATCAACTTAGAGCTTTGTGTTATTAGATTTCCGAAGTCGATTTTATTTTGCGTTTATTTTTGTATTTTTACTAGCCTTCAATAACAAACACACATTAGGACAACTAGAAAATGGTATACTGTGATAAAAGTCATACTTCCCTTTCATGAATCTATAAGAACTTTTAGATGCTCCATAGATTTGTTGGGGAGATTATTTGAGATTGCATCCATCAGTGTAAATTTATCCAATTGCACCCATATGTTTCTTGCAATCCTTACATCACAACCGATATTTTACTTTCAAACTATGAATCAGCAAAAAGACAGATTTCTATAATAAGGTGCAGCAGTTTCTGTTTACAAGGGAGTCATACTATATATTAGCTGTAGAGTGTATTCTCTTCCAATGCATCTTGAAATTCTCCAAAATATTTGGTCTTTTCTAGAACAGAAACATCACCAGATTCCCAAATATTCATGGGAATCTGGCCATCATGATTCTGCCTGCTTTCTTGGTGAAATATGGTTGGTACGAGTCATGAAAGTGTTAATTTCATCCAAGAACTATTATCCGCAGCCTCCAGATGCTTCTTTTTGGGCTTAGATGGTAAAATTGTAAAACTATATATAACCTTTTTGGTGTGAATGATGCTAGCTGTTGAGTACTATGGTGCTTTAATTCCATTAATGTTTATTTAGCACTTAGAGTTTTTCGTTTTTCAGCTGGGGTACTCGTTTGCTGCTATTGCAGGACTTTGCAAATTACGCTGCTTCCCACCTGTAGCACTTGCTTGGGATGTTACGGCAGGACTTCATGTCATTCCAAATTTTTACACTGAGACAATTGCTGTGGATTCTGCACCAGCGCTTTGGAGTTCAACTCAAGAGTCTGATAAAACCACTATTCTGCTACTGGTATGTTGGTAGTCTTGTACTAATATGCTGCAATTGCTTGAGAGTTACTTCAGAGATGTAACTAGCTACACTACAGAAAATACTATTCGTTGCTTTTTGTGCGCTGAAGTTTTTCCAGGGATTCATTACTCATATTTGTTGCAGGTGGATCCTCACTGTTCATACAAAAGCAGCATTACCATCTCATTTACCGCAGCTGCCAGCAGGTTTTTACTTCTCTATAGTTCACAGGTAATGGTTCTAAAAGACTCCATGCTGTAGTCAATTTATATAAGCATCAATCAGATCAATGTTTCAGGAAACTTTTTGGATTTTCTAGGGGATATGTAGGGCAACGATGTTACTTTCTGTCTTTTGTCCTTGCTTGAGTTGCACTAAAAATGCTTTTCCGACTTTAATTGTATAAGGAATATGGCAAAAGATTTTTCTTTTGATGGACTTGTTCTTTAGCTGCAGTCAGGTCCTCTCTGTTCATTGGTTGATAAATGGTGCTAGTTCATGAGAATATGCATTGATGTACAAGTGTTCTTTTATGTGGACTGGCTGTCTGGCCACGACCTAGGATTAGGAAGTACTTGTATTTTGAGATGAAATGTTCTTTCTAAGCGTGTTTTTAAATTTATGCTGAATTTTTGTTTTGTTCTGTGAAATTTCTATTACAACAGTCAAATGAGCCCCCGAGATGAATCACCTTGCCCTCGATGTGATATTGGTGAATTTTCATTCTAAGCTTACCTAACAGTGAATGCAATAACCAGTATATACTAGCAAAGTAGGTATTTCAGGTTGTAGCGCAATTCATCTTAAACATAAATTATCCTGTCCCAGTTTCTATTTGAACTCTCTTTTACTCAACTGTTGACTTAAATATCTATAGTTTCTCGTCAATTAGATAAGTCTGCGATAAATTTTCATTAGATTGGGTTCTTTTGATGCAGATAATTGCTCTATGTTTTGCTGTTATCTTTTTCGCATTAATGTGTCAAGCACGTGCTTGGGATCTCAATTCACCTATACCTTCAATGCTGAGAGCAGTTCAATCAAATTTGAGGATGCCCTTTCCAGCTTTGCTTCTGATTGTTGTGCCAATCTCGGTTGCCTTGCTACTCTCCCTGCTAATTGACCAATCAGTACCTCCACTCAGCTTTATCGTCATCTCAACTCTTTGCTATCTGCTTGCAAATGGTTTCATGATAATCTTACTATCAATCTCCCAATTGGTCTTCTATGTGGCTGCTGTCGTGCAGATTTTCATCAAGACAAGGTTCGTAATCATCTAGTTCATTTGATGAGATGGTATTTACTTCTGGTGTTCAAGTTAATGGATATTTCGGAATCTTCGAGAGTGAGTACGTATACATATCTTGTTAAAATGAAGAAAGAAAAGCTATCAAGTGCTCCAGTTCATCCTATTATGTTGTGGCTTGCAAGTTGAGATGCCTTATCAGGACCATAGGATGATAGCCCCGCTGAAATAGCTGTTCTCGGGTCTCTGGACTTATGAATTTAGAGTGAACATAATGTATGCGACGTTCAGTGTTGCATGTGTAATTAGAGGCTTTTGATAATTTTGAGATTTTGTAGATTGTTGAATGAAGGTATAACTGCAGGTGGCAATTGAGGGAGCGGGTTGAGCTGTTCTGTCAATTTATTAATCTTTCTTCTGGTTTCTTCTCATTAAAGGTAATATTAGCCTCCCTTAAATGAAATACCACTTTCAATATCAGATGTTGAACAATTCTTATAAAGAGTTCTGCAGTTTGAAATTTGCTTTGATTCCATAATTTTGCACCTCCAACATTCCCCCTCTTACCTGGTTCCTGCTTTTCCTTGAACTCCTTGTGGGCATTTTATCACTCCACTGGTTCACTTAGTTCCATGTATTCGTTGAACAGGTGGTTCGGTTTGTAGCAGCAAATTCATCCCTGGTCATAGCAACGGTTGCAAGTACCTTCGTGTGCCTTGTCCATCCAGCTTTGGGCTTGTTCATACTTGTTTTGCTTCATGCTTTCTGCTGTAATAGTGCTCTATGCAGGTGTGTAAATCATTCTGACACGCGCTTCACATTTTTGGTTTAATAATTAATTATGATGAAATATATGTTAGATATATTGCACTATATCATTTTCATTTAGTTATGCACACAAATAAGCATGTCTAAAGCAAAAGCAAAGAGACTAACTGTTAAGATATTCATGGACACTGTGGAATGTTCTCTATTAGTATTACTGCGCTTAAGAGCATTATCATTGCAAAAATTCCCTTCTCTGTACACGTGGTAGAACTTACTGTCGGTCCTTGTATATGACATCTCATAAACGGCCAGTTTCAACTACCCAAGTGGAGCTATGTATGAAACATTTACCAATGTTATACGCAATTTTCAGCATGGTCTTTGTCGAATATCAGTGTGCAGAGTGATATAATTACACTGCATTTGAAAGACCTGTCACAGTTCAATTCATGAAGTAATATAATGTGTAGTGTGCAAGTAGATAATATTTGCTGAGTGGAATGAACAAGGGTCTTGTGTACTTCAATATAGGGCTAGCTTGAGGACAAGTCCATGAAATTTATGTAATCCAAAAATTAAAAAGCAACGTTTTTTTATGAAGACAGCCCAGTGTTGCATGATTGCATTATACTTTTGTCCTTGAACATGCCTGTTTTTTTTCTATTATTTAAAGGGGGAAATAGCAGTTGTTCTGCTTGCTATTCCATGCATAGAAGTGCAGCAGTGCCTGTAGAGTTATCACCAAGGAGAGTTAGTAAGTATGGTCCCATAATTGGCATTTTAGTCGCCCTACAGCTCTTAGAAGTGCATAATGCCGATGATGATTGCTTTCAGGTCACATACATGGTCTACAAGGAAATATAGCATTATTTTTATTTTCTTTGTTTCATCGTGGCAAGTCTAAGAGTTGCTCCATTGTTTCTGTAACAGTTTTTTTACGGCTTCATTTCGCAGTCATACACGAGGGATGGATTTTTCTGAATATAAAAAGGATGTCAGTGACAGGCCTTCCCATTTTTCTGTTGATTCTGATCATAAATCCGGGGATTCCTTTTTGGGAGACAACTACTCTAGTAGCCCGGAATCAGCCAGAAGTTTTGCAGACACACAATTAGACTTCTTCCATCACCGGCATGGCTTGCTGATGTTACATCTTCTAGCGGCGCTCATGTTTGTCCCATCACTTGCAGCCTGGTGGCAGGTATATAAATGCCTCTAAAGATTTCAAAAGCACTATAATGCTCCTGTATCTTGGTTCATGCTTTGAACTTTTCATGCAGAGGGTTGGGACAGGTCAGAGCTTCCCATGGTTGCTTGACTCAGTTCTTTGCATCTGCGTTATCGTTCATGGTACTAGCAATCCGAAGCCCGACTCAACTTTCTTCTCTTTTCCCTCGTCAAGCTTCCTCGGCAGAGAATTGAAAATGTATTACATCTACCAGTTTGCTGGGTGTTATTCTTTTCTCTCTGGTCTGGCCTTGGCACCTTACAGAGTTTTCTACGCCATGGCCATGGTAGGGTTTCTTTCATTGGTGTTGAATGTCTTACAGAAGAGAAGCAGGGAAAAAGGAGAAGCACATGTAAAAAGGAGAAAGCATTCTCACAGACACTAAGAAAATGTCAACTAAAACTGTAAGCTTCACAGTTTCTCATGGTATATGAATAACCATGAATTTTGCAAGGCACGGCTTAATTTGCTGCTTCTTGTTGAGTGTAATATCTTGTGTGAGAAGGAGGTAGGAGATGTAATAGACTGCAGGAAAATTTTTGTAGACTTTTGGGGTTCAGCCCCATTCGAGTGTGGAAAAAGTGCCTTTGTGAGGGATATTGGTCCTCTTTTGCTGTCAATAGAAAGAAGTCATTCTTCAGCCTTTGCCTAGTGGCACTTTTCTAATTGTTGGGTGTAGGCATTGCTTATATAATGCTATTGAAGAGGTCGACAGAGATGGGATCATCGTTAGCTTTTGTAAATGAAAATGTTGAAATACTGTCTTCTTGGTATCTGAAACTAGGTCAGAAGAGACTTCAAGGCTAATGGCATGTGGTGTGTGTGGGTTACGGGATACAAATTTGAGCCCTGATTTCGAGAAAACAAAAGCCCTCCACCAAGTAAGGCTTCACTCAGTTGATTTTCTTGTTCCCGTGTCAGAAACTTAAGACACCTGTGTCGAGTGTCTAGTGTCGGTTGTTAGCTTTTGTTTACTGAAAATGTTGATAAGTCTTCTTGGGTATCTGCAACCGAGTCAGAAGAGACTTCAAGGCTAATAGAATTTGGTGTATGTGTGGGTTTGGTGATACAAATTTGAGCCCTGATTTCAAGAAACGCAAAAGCCCTCCACCAATTAATGCTTCCCAAGCAGTTGATTTTCTAGTTCCTGTGTCAGAAACCTAGACACCTGTCTTGAGTGTCTAGTATCAGCCTCCACCAGCTTCTCTCAAATGCCTTCTGTCTATCTGTGTGCCATCTCTCTCTCTCTCTCAACCAATCAATGCCCATCTCACTGTTACCAAGAGAACTCATGTTACTCTAGAGAGAGAGAGAGAGAGAGAGAGAGAGAGCGAGAGAGATTGCAGCTTCCTCGATGGGCTCGTGTCTACCCACAAGGGTTTTGACTTCCATTTTGAGAAATCTGTTTTTTTAAGATTTATAGATTCGGAGATAAGAGGAGGAATTCAAATTTTGAAATTTACTCAGCCTCGTATCGAAGATCCAGAAAAGAAAAACGGAGAAGTAAATCAAGTCGTCATAAAACGGAGAAGTAAATCAAGTCGTCATCTGCCGGTTCTATCAAAGAGAAACAACGAAGTTTAAAGAGAATATGGTATTGAATGGTCCTCAAGAATTTGCTAGTAAAATTTTCGAATTCAGCGCTTTTCCGGTCCCTATTGTTTTTTTTTTTGATCGGATCCGGTCCCTATTGTTAACATCAACTGAAACTCATCTCTTTTTGGCATGTTTCGCCAATCATCCAAAACAAGTACCACATCTCTTTTGGCATGTTTTGCCAATCATCCAAAACAAGTACCAAATCCCTCAGTTACCCTTACCACTCTGACGAAACATCTCGGCCCATACATGGTCTCTAAATTGGCAAAATCGTCTATCTTGTCTTCTATCTTACAAGAAACCATACATGTTCAAATGGCCACAGAAGCAATGATCTACAACATATTTCAGTACTAGTTCACAACTTCACGTTGTCGTTTTACTTATTTTGCCTCAGTTGGAAATAAAACTATATGGCACTCACTTGCTACAATGTGCATATTGTATGGTCATTGTGTAGCGTCAAAAACCAACACTGTTCACGCTTCTTGAAACCTCTTCATATTTAGGAGCTTCCTGCTCAGGCGTAACACTATTCCTTCCCTTGTTTTTTTCACAATCTCTTTGAATCAGACAGTCACAGCTCATTGCATTTTTTTGCAGCGCATTGCATTGATCTGAGAATGTTTAGTTCATTCGCGAGTTAAAGATCCCGGGTTTTCGTCGTTTCATTTCCCTCTTCAACTGGTGTAGCATAACCGACGGCAAAAAAGCTTTTCAGCTTATTCAACATAAACAAGTAAAACCCTCGCAAAATGATCTCATTCGTCATGAAATCCCAAGACTGAAGTCAACAGAAAATGGGACTATATATATATACGAGATATGAATTAATTAGGATGCGGGAAGCGCTAGAAACAAATCCAACATATAAATGGACACAAAGGAAGCACCAAACACCATCATCACACTTCCCTGATTCTACACATAAGAATGGAACACAACAACAACAATGCCAAATCTGAAGGAACGTACATGCCGAGGAAAAATTTAGTAGCGGTAAGAAGAGAGCACGATAGGCAGGAGCACGGCCACGCAGGCGAATGACGCCGTGCCAAAGAGGGAAGGAGTGAAAGCAGCAGCAGAACTGCTCCCTGGGGCTGGTGCAGGCACGTGCGTGGACGGCGCTGGCGAGTGGGCAACGGGCGAGGCCGCTAGCGAGCTCTCATGCATGTGTGGGGACGGTGCAGGCGAGTGGCTCTCCACTAGAGCACTGCTCACCAATGCCATCACCAGCAGGATCATGCAAAGTGAAGCATACCTTTGTGCTGCCATTGGTGAGAGAGAGAGAGAGAGAGAGAGAGAGAGAGAGAGAGAGAGAGAGAGAGAGCAGACAAACTTGCACACAAACTTCCTCTCTTGTCTGATCTTGTGGAAAATGGTAGCTTTTTAAAGGCTTGCGAGTGCTAGTTGAGGCCCAACCTGGGTAGTTCTATTTATATCCGGTTCAAGTATCCAAGTTGTGGTTCAATATGCGACCTATGAAGTCTGCTACATAAAAAAAGGTGTCTGATAAATAGTCATATGTAGATAATTGGAAAATCTCCCTTATTATTACCACGAGCTTCATCTAGGCTAAGTACGATAGGCTAAATCATTCACACATTCTAAATCAGTTAGTGTTTACATTGCAGCACATCAAGAGACTGACATATCGCATGAGCCTGGTTATATTTGTCATTCCGATCCACTTGGTTCACTACATTAACTGTAAACTATTTCTATACTGAAAGTCTCTGTTTAACCCATCGATACTCATTCTAAATGGCACCCGATGACACATTGAATCGAACAAGCCATAATGGGCAGTTGAGCTCAAATTGTCGAGTATATTACTCGAGTTTGAAAGGGTACAGTTTTAAACCGAGGAAGGAGTCATTAGTCTGTTATATGAGTCTCCGTCAAGAAAGATTCATTAAACAAAAGTTGCAGCATATAGAAATGATATCCAGGCTGTACCTTGTGCTGGGACATATAGAACCTGAAAGAGGGGTTGGTTCTTTAACAAAACACAAGCTGGATCAGAACATGGACTTGAAGAACTGTACACATGCTAAGTCTCCCAAAAAATTAGTTTATTAATGTCTTAATAATTAGGCCAAGGCGATAAACTATTCGATCTTTATATTATAAGAGTTAAGGCAATCTCATTTACAATGCAAAAAGTCTGCTTAGTATATCAAGACTTTAGTACTCTGCAAATAATGTAAGGAGACTTTCTTTGGTACTGAGAGCAACTGCTTCCTTGAGATATGTACAGATCAGCGGGACACCATTTAAGACATAAACTAATCAAAGCTGAGATTTTCTTAACTGTAAGACCTAGTCTTTTATGCGGGATTTTCAAATCAGTGTAGTTGTTTCATGCTCTTGCAGTCGAAAGGGACAAGACGAGGGAGATCACTCGGAAGCTTCCATTTCGAGCAGTTTGTCATGGATGTAATGTGACTATCAAGGAAGCCGAAGAGACAGTAAGAGTTATACAAAGAAGAAAGAAAAATTAATAAGACTATTCCATTAATGTGATTTGTACGTTGTGATCTATAAGATAATCCTGAAACTAACTCACAGGTTGCATACCCTGTCAGACGAATTTCACTTTCCCCCAAAGTTGAGATCAACTAAAAAAATTAGAAGCATGGTCAGGTTACTCAGGTAGCATGGCAGATTGGTTATGTGTTCAAACATGTGTGTATAGATGCGAACTCAGACGACACACTGTGAACTAAAAATCATCGTAGATCGAAACGTATTAGTTCTATAAAATGGAAACACGATTCATATTAAAAGTTGTCGTAAGTATGTCTCATTTGGGGAATTTTGAAGGACTAATGAGTGCAGATGAGACTGAAGACCACCAGATGAATGAGAGCTGTTCAGAATGTGCTCTAACAGTGTCTCACTTGAGACTTCCTATTTGATCTGTCCGGTATTCTACTCACATGTCGGTTTTTCTTACATCGTGACTAATCTCATTGGGTAACGAAAGCCCTGGTATCCTTCTGCAACTGGTTTATCTGTAGTGAGATTGTGAATAACCCTGGCCAACATGTTGGGCTGCTTAGATTTGGCATTTGAGACAGCATGGAGAGTTATAGACTTTTGTTTTCTCAAGGAATTGATGGTGATGGAATCGAAAACAAATTTCCCAAGATGGACTGGGCTTGAAGACTCGGGCCTATGTTCTGTCTTGAATCAGCAGCATCTCATTACGTGCTCATTGGGTCGTCTTTCAATGAGCTTCAGTTCGATATCATGGTTCATTATACTTCATACAGATTTAAATGGCACGGTACGAAGATAATGCTATACACATAGATACCGATTTAATATCTTGATTTGAAAAATAATGTGATAGATTCTCGTCAGGTACTCGAATGTGACGCACGGTTCACCTCGCCACTTTTATAAGCCAATTTTTCTTGATCAAAATCCATAGCAAAACTCGCCGCATCATGCCTTAGAGCCGTGTCCAATTCCTCATGATCTCCCGTTTCGTATTTCTTATTTCTAAGTGATTTTACCTTCTTTAGCGCACGATATCCCTTCTTGCACTTTGTATCGTTAATCACTTTCGTTATTCTCTAATTGCTAGCTTTAATTATTAGAACAAACGCCTCGTGATCAATTTCAACCTGATATCCTAGAGGTCGGCGTCTCTAGTTGCCCGCATTAACATACGTAACCATTCTTTCATCCATAAAAATCACGGTATACACTATACAGTAGAAGTTCAAAATATAAGACATGGTCCATTTTGGTCCTCTGATGCCTTGAAGCTTTACAACAAGCAAATGTTCATGCGACTTTAACGATTGGACGATTTGAGTTCCACAGCTAAGAAGATGCTCTTCCAACATAGTCCAAGGATCGGTTAACTCAATGCGGGATATGTTTTCATGCAGTCAAACGAATGATTCGTGTTCCACCATGTCTCTTGCACTCTTTTGGCTTCAATTCCAGTCTGTTTATAACAGAATGAGCCTGTTCTTTCCTCTTTTCTGGGCTGTGTTTGTGCTGTCTTTTGACAAAACCGTCCCTCCAACGGTGATGCTATATCTTTCAGTCCAACACTTGGTAGAATATGCCAAGTTCCAGTCAAAAGACATTGAAGGTATGATCAAAACACAGAAACTCGAGAAGAATCTAATTGCAAAGAAGACGCAGATTCTTGATCAAAATATTGTTGTCCCCACGAGTTCGAAACGTGTCCTTTATGTTCCCAAGTATTCGACTGTGTTTTTGTAAGTGGAGAGAGTGCAGATGACAATGATGTCTTTGTTTCCGAGTATGCCACGGCTTCCTTGTACATCACTTTCATCATCTTCAAAAAGTTTTGCCGATTTTTATGCATGGTTTGGTCGGCCGGCCAACTTTTGTACGGCTTCAAGTTTTCAGCCCTTTGTCAAAGCTGTAAGATTTCATGCTTGGTTACTGCATAAGCGCTAACGAGTTTGATAGTATCATAATTTGTTCGGTAAATCCAATCAGCATTGGGTAAAGGACTTTGCCGAATTGTTCATCTAGCTCATTAGGGATCCAATCTATGCAGCCACGTGATAAACTAAATGTAGCATTTGGATCTTAGTGAGACTTAGATGCTTGAGATCCGGGGCAACCAAATATTTTTGAACCTTGGGATCTTGATTTGTCTATTTCTTTTGGATCTTGCAACACATGCATGCAATGAGCTGATCGAAGCATAGCAAAAGTACGCGGCTCGGGGTAGATGCCAAGGCTTCTTGAGCGGATATTATTAGGACAATGAATCCAAATTAACTATGCCGAGACCTTAGAATGTTAGCATATATTTCACATGAGCTTCTTTAGAGCTTCACCAACTAACTTCTATCAAAGTAGTTACTGTCACTTCATTTGATTGTGATTGGTCCAATGCTCAAGGAGGAAGAAACAAGAAACATACGGATTATAAAAAACGTATGTTAATGATTGTCCAACGCTGGCATACAATGGTCTACCGAATGTGAGCTTAATTTGTATGAAACTGAAAAAAGTCATCCATATTATGATTTGTGATAGGAAACAATTCCTCAAACTTCTCAAACTGCGGAGGTGTTAACTGAGGGAGGTTTAGCATCCCACAGAATTGGTCCTGCTGAGGTGAATTTTTTATCAGAGGGTTTGCGTGAAGTGGCCAATTTGAAACACTTGCAGTACTAAAAGAGATTGGAGATCTTCATTTGCCTTAATCATTAAAAGGAAAGAGAATTCAACCTTTCTTTCTGATACAGAACCATCTGAGGAAGAAATTAGAAAGGAACATCAGACATGGAAAATCTTATTGTAAGTTCGGTCTGTGAAGTTACCCGATACACATAAATCGTCATACTGCCATACACATCGGCGGGGAGAACTCGGTAGTCAAAGAGAACCGAACACTTCATCATATTAGCCAAAACAAAAAGAAATCTTTTGAGAGCAAAATTAGGTTTCCAAAATAGTCGCTGATCATTCATATGCACATATTTGAACCCAGATGACTATCTAATGATCGAAATATTCATACGCCATCGTGTGTTCGGTTTGCTTGTGGGGATTTTTCCCCCGTCGGTCCCTGCATGTTATAGAAGTCCAAGAAGAGAACCCTTCAGGTCTTTTCTCGACAGTTCTCATCTTTTGAGAAAATAGAGGAAGAGAGTGGGAACACAGTACCTTAACTCATGGATGCAAGAATCTGAGGCAGGTTCTTTCCCTTGGAGAGACTCATTCATGTCAGCGGTTGTGTTATCTATATAATTAATAATCACAGAGTGGATACACGGGGAAGGCCCACGAAGGTAAGGTAGTTGTCTTTGTTGCTTTGCATGTTCTCATCAGTTTTGATTCCCAGAACATTCACTATGATTCGAACAATCTTATATAATAACAATTAGAATGAGCCAAGAAGGCTAAAGAGATTAGGATGAGGTTTGTCTGTGGGTATATACCTCATAATCAGCCTGGATTTTAGCAGACATGTATTTCTTGTTATAGGCTAGGCTGTACAATTTAGATTCTAACATTCTCCTTGCTAGCTGACATATGAGTTGAGCATGTAATTTTCTTATAAAGTTGACTTATTCGGAGAATTGAGGCAGGGAAAGAGGGTGGGTCAGCAATAATAGGGCGCCAAAAGCATTACCTAGGAGTAGTCGATGCGGTTTCCATTGCGAATCGTTTGAGGTATAAACATAAAGGGTTATCCGAGCCAATATGACGTCCAAAAACTCAATTTGATTCCTGATTAATACGTCAGAATCAGGTCATTAAGCAGAAACAGTTCAGGGCCAATCCTTAAGTCATGGCATGGATGCCGACAGCAATTGCCTTCTAATTGGATGTCGGGGAGGGGACCTTAATGCAAACAAGTATCATCAAAGCACGATGAAAAGAACAGTCACTGCGAACGTTGATTGATACAGCACTTTGATTAGGTAGGTGAAGATCCATGGGTTCTCCTAATATACTCCTGTACTCCCTCTGTTAATTTAACTGATAATGTACCAGGTAGAAAACAAAGCTAAGTTTAGTGGAATCAATGTCGTTTAGCAGTCGTGCAAATTCTGTCAATTTTCTCATCAAGGTTCTAAAGTGGACCAACCCCAAGTTGATTCCATGGCTGGAACTTTCAGAAAGTCTATGAATTTGGGGAAGGCATCTCTCTTCATCATATTGAAGAGAATAAGAACCTGATGAGAAGTTGCCTCCAAAAGACAAAAGCTGGCCAGCCTTTAGGGGGCCAAAGTGGAATCAATCTAAACAATATTTAAATTCCTAATGCTCCTCTCTAACCTAAATACAAACCCAATAAGAGCGAAAGAATTTGGCTAACAAAAGAAAATAAAAAACTTCGTCAACTAGAGTGACCCACGTTGAGTTCTTTTAACAATGAGGACATCCTACGTTGTCTCAAATGAGAGTAGTGGGCATTTGTCTAACATCTTCTCATTATTGTAACTTCTCTTTCAGCAATCATATTCAAAAATGCATCCCCATTATTCAATCATGTCCTCCTCTTTAAAGAACAACACCAATTTGCTTTGTTTTCTAATAAATGGTCCGGCCTAACTGGCAGAATCTTTGCTCGGTTTATAAGCTTCAATTCAAGCACGCACTAGGCTTTGTTGCATTAGCGATTCAGTCTCGGATTCAGGTTGGGAAAAAGGAAAGAAATTTTCCAGCATTTTCTTGGGAAGATTGAATTGGAAAATGGGAAGGCAACCTTGTTGTGATAAGGTGGGATTGAAGCGTGGTCCATGGACCATAGAGGAAGACCACAAGCTCATGAACTTCATCCTCAATAATGGCATTCATCGTTGGAGAACAGTCCCTAAACTTGCAGGTAATTGATTTTATTTTTCATTCTCAGGCATTGCTATTTTCTTTTCCTTTCTTTTGGCAATCTAGATGGATCAAAACGTTGATGGTTTTGATGATGAATCAGGCCTGCTGAGATGTGGGAAGAGTTGCAGATTAAGGTGGATTAATTACCTGAGGCCAGATCTCAAGAAGGGTGCTTTCACTGAGATGGAAGAGAACCAAATAATTCAGCTTCATTTGCATCTCGGCAACAGGTACATGTGACATTTCGGCTTACCACGCCTTGGTGTCGTAAAAGCGTGTGCATTTTCAATTCAAGTAGCCATATATCCTTCTACATTGATGTCTCGAGTTCAGGCGTTATTCCAGTTGTGTTCAATAAAACAGAACAAGTAAATTACTGTTTAGGGGGGCGTCCAAACACCTAGACAAACATTGTAACTCAGGCAATGGTCAAGTACTATGATCATTTGGGCATGGAATGTCGGGACATACGATTTAAAAGCAAGAAACTTAAACCACCAATCCAGAGGGATATGCGATGATAACTCGAGACACGGAAAGAGATGCGATGTATGAATTGTCGATAATAGTTGCCTAGGCAAGTTGTCCGGCTGTATTGATATATAATGAGTTTCACTCGATGGTTCTGATGCAGGTGGTCAAAGATCGCTTCACATTTCCCTGGTCGCACAGACAACGAGATCAAGAACCATTGGAACACGAGGATCAAGAAGAAGCTGAAGCAACTTGGACTAGACCCCACCACTCACCAGCCAATTATAGAGGAAGATCACAGCAAAAATGGTGATGAAGAGGACCAAACCAATTCATCTAAAGAAGAAGAGGGAGTGCTCTCAAAGGTCAAGCCCATAAACACCCAAGAACAGCAAGAGCAACCCGAACTGAAATTGGAGGAAGCAACTGACTTTTTGTTGAACAACTATGAATTGTTGCTGTATGGCAATCTTGATGAGGGAGTTCAAGGGCCAAATCAAGAATCGGACAGGTCAATCTCACAGAGCTCTAATTCAATTTGCATGGAGGATTCTTCACAGAACCAGTCTAATTCCAATGGAGAGTCTAATTGCTCATCATCATCACTCCAAGAACACAACAATGGGGGTGGTGTCCAACAATGCATTGATAGTGTGGACTCTATGCTCTCATGGGATGGCTTTGATTTCTTGGAACAAGATCTCTTCTTTGACGATAGATTTTGAGCTTTAATTTGCAAGTTTTCCTTTCTTTCCCTCCTTTCTTTCTTTCTTGATATGTGTTGTTAGTTAGCCAAGCAATAAAATATGCGTTTCCTTTCTGCTTCTTTTTTTCCCAAAGAAAGATTGTGGAGATCGTGATCGTGATGTGCCATTCATGAATGTAAAAACCATGTTGCTCTGGTTGTCGTCTTAATCTTTCAGAGATGCTTAGTCTATTATTAATAACCGTCTGTACTTGATAACATTTGTTAATGCATTTTGATTTTAGGTTGGATTTTCTAACATAAGTATATGCTCTTTATATATATATATGATTTGTGACATCTTTGGATTAACTCACTCGATGTATTGTCTGCCTTGACTCGTCTCATACCGAGACTCACGGTTGTCTTTTGGTGTATAAATATACACTTTCTAGGAAGTCACCCATCTTAATAGTGCTCTAGTCCAAGCTCGCTTAACTTTGGAGTTTCAAAGTAAAGCAAAGCTTGCCGTTATGTCAAAAAGTGCCTTTGTGATTTTATCTCGTTTTTCACATATATATCTCAGAATCACTTTCCTCTTGTTCATTGCACAGTTCGATTCATTCTTACCTCCTTTGCCATTTTAGAAGCCTGCCAAGAGCCGCTCCTTGCCTAGACCCTTTAGCCCCAGTGACCACTCTCTACCCTCGTCAAACCGGGTTGTTTCATGATCTCCATTCACTGATGAGGTTTAGCTTTATAACATTCATTTGTCTCGTCGCGAAAGGCAAGTTCTCATGTAAACCGGAGAAATTACCAAAAAAGTCATAAACCTATTACATTAATAGCAATTTAGTCATAAATATTTTAATTAGACCAATTTTAGAGCTAAACCTTTTACATTTGTGCCAATTGAGTTAATTCACCAATTTTGACTGAAAATCGTTAACATAGATGTCAACAGTTCAACATGGCATAAGTGGCATTGACGTAGATTAATTTTACGATTCTTAAATATTTTTCCTGAGTTTTTTTGTTGCTTTCCTTTTTTCATTGTGGCCTAGGTAAGGGTTGCCTAGGCCATCGCCAGCTGTAGGCAAGGGCCGCCAAGCCCTTACCAGATGCCGCGAGGGCACCCTAATCTCCAGTCTTGATGGTAGTAGCTCGTCATGCGAAATCCAGTATCACCCACCGAGCTCCATCATGCTTAACTCCTTTGCAGGTTTTCCAATGTCACCCATAGGGTTTCCGGCGGAGTCCAACAAGTTTCTGACGTCTTGCAAACTTCCCTTGCTAGGGGTCGGCAAGGGCTCGTAGGTCCCTCACCCAGCGGCCCTTCGACCACAATGAAAAAAAAATAAAAATAAAAATTCAGAAAAATTAAAAAATTGTAAAATTTATCTACATCAATGCCAGTCGTGCCACGTAAGACAGGCGGTGTCCATGTCATCGATTTACGGCCAAAATTAGTCAGATGAACTCAATTAGTATTAATGTAAAAAGGTTTAGGACTGAATTGGTACCAATGTAATAAGGTTAAAACTTTTTTTGTACTTTTCCCCGTGTAAACCTATTGTCCATCTTTTGTGGAACAGTGATGCGAGGGTATCACATGATTTGCAAGACGCCATCGACTTGCTGTAGAAATGTCATGAGCCCTGGCAACACACAATATTACGAATCTAAAGCCTTGCTCTAAAACCTATCCATAAAAAGCAATGCAATCCGAATTCAGTGAATGAAAATGGCCAGCTCAAGATTTCCCTCACCTCATATATCAATCTCTGGAGTGTCCTTCAATTGTCTTGTTTACTTCAATGATGCTTTTTCGAGACTTGGAGGCCAAAAACACAATGTCACGATCTCTATGAATACGTGCTAAGCACTAAAATTTGGAGTGCGACCTTGTATTCTCCCCTTTTTCTACGTATACATATGTGCATGAAACGTACACGAAGAAAGTGTCTCGCACCCTGATAAGAAATATAAGGAAGAAAGCATAGCCCTGACTTTGCCTACATAATTACACTTGTTTTGGTTGATCTCATAATGATCTTAATGCTTATAACTCGAGCTCAATGCTAATGCAACATGAAGCGCGTATGGAATATAATCGGCGGTCATATTGGCAAGACAGAAGATCTCTCGATATGGCCTTCACATCACAAATGAAGTGCTCGCCCTGGAACGACCCTGCCCAAGTTTGCAAACATAAAAATAGCTGAGCACCTTATGCGAGGTCCAAGAGGAAAGCTCGAGATGGCCAATCACCTCACAAAAATGGTTTGTGAAATGATAAATGCATGCTTCGATATGATCGGCGACCATCTAAACTCTAGTTTTCACCACATAATGAAGAATTTAGACATAATTACAGAAATAAGATCAGGTTCTGGTAGCTTCTGGTAGACCATTAAGTTCGTGTGGTTGCTTGGAAAGAGGGCTACGGTCAAATCCATTGGAATCCTTCAAGCGAACCTTCTGTGACAACTTAACTAATACGGATGGAAGTTGCTCATGGACAGCTCAATCTCACTAGATATGGGCAAATAAGCTAGTTCGATATTTAGAAAAATCAGTTCACCAACCGAGCCAAAGTTAACTTCAAGAAATGGGTTAGATATAGGTTAATAATCTTTCTACGCATATTTCTACTGTTCCATACGAAAAAAAAATGCGGATTTTTTCCAATACTAGGAAGTGTCGATAAGTGTCATGAAGGGTAAAAAAACTATTCGCAAAAGAAAAGACAACCCGTGACTTTTTTTTTTGTTCAGGTACAAGTCATTTACGATTTACCAACGTTTTAATGGAAATTACACCAATTTATCGTCCGAATTCCGGACCTTCTCCTACTTTTTTCTATTCATTTTCACCTACACATTTTTAATGGGAGAAACGATTCTCCCTTCTTCTTCTTTTTGTGAAACGGATCAAATAAAGTTATTTCATTTCCAATGAGGCAATGTTTGTGTGGAGTTATTAACTGATTAGTAAACTCCCCGAGTTGGTACATATTTGAATTTCAATATCCAAGTTAGACAATCATAGGTACACAAATATCTTTTTTTCAGCTAGTGCCCTATCAGGAGCTTGAGAGGAACCTTCAGTTCAGGCCGCACCAACCCCATATATTCAAAGCCACCTCTCATGAACAAGAGAGAGAGAGAGAGAGAGAGAGAGAGAGAGAGAGAGAGAGAGAGAGAGAGAGAGAGAGAGAGAGCAAAAGAAGAATATTGCTTCCTTTTATTAATTTATATTCCACCAAAGTCGACTCCTATTATTTAAATGAGTGGAAAATAAAATAATAATAATAATAACAACATATGTTCTGTCTAATGCTACGGTTAAACTGGGTTTTCTTGGAGGTCAGTGGTGACATAATCACATTCCACGTCAACATCAGGTTGGTGAGTTCTTGTTTACTTATGTACTTATTGGATTTGATTAAGATAAATGAGGAATAAGATGGTGCAAGCATGTGAGTTGCCGACATCAATGCAAATTATAAAGGGCGTCATCATTTGTGCGGGAATATTGAACTGGGGAAGGATAAGTTTTTTAGATGATTTTGAGAAGATTCTGTTTCTAAAGAAAGGAATATGGGAGCATAATTTATGTTTCTATCGTGGTTTGCCTTAGTCAGAAAGTTCAATTTTTGAGAGCAATGATATGGGTGTTTCTTTCCTTCTTTCCTTCTTTCGTTTTTCTTTGGGGGATAAGGATAGGTTCATTGGAGAAGGCATCATGAATTCATTAAAGAAGATGAAGGATAATATAGTTTTTCTAAGTGTTCATCTCTTAAAGAGGAGCTACATGATTTGTATGTTTTTGTTATCATCATTGTATTTTTTTATAGGGTTTCTGCCCATGTTTCTTTTATTTTAACTCGGCAAATTGTTTTTGACTGTTCATTTCTTAATGGTCTTTTGGCCTTAGGTGGTGGGTCTTCACGATCCATTGTCCTTGTTTAGGTATGGCACGACCATGATTAGTGTTTGCTAATGGTGGGTTTGTCCACGAATGTTCGGACTCATGCTTAAGGGATCACAACAGGTCGGCTGAAATCGGATTCCCAATCCGACCAAATCATGTAAAGATTACAATCGGATTATCTATTTTGAGTGACTATATTGAATCGATTGAAATAAGGTTCCAAACTCATTGAATTTAAGGGGACTACGACTCCGTCTAATAACCCGACTCAAGTTCGGGACAAGTTCGGGTCTTATTCGGGACCTAAGTGAATCGATTCAGGTTCGGGACAGGGTAAATATAGTGAATCGAACTCAGCCCTTGAGCATTGTAGATGAACGCACTTACCACTTAAACAACCTCTAAAATATGGGTTGTCAATTGCAACTCGGCTTCCATGGAGCCCACTGATTGATACAATACCAGGGCAAAACTAGCTTGATTCACAAATAGGTCTCCTTGGTATTTCACAGCAGTGAGAGATGCGACATGGGAGGCAGTATGTTCTTCACTTAAAGAATCTGTCACGATACCGTATTAGTTTTTCAATCAACCTTCCCAAGTTCATGTTTTGCTTCGATTATTTTTCTGCTCTTGATTTAGGTTATAAACTTCATGGCTGCTCAGACACGTTATATTAGACAAAGAGACAGAGACCGATCAGTTGTTCACCGCGAATTTGAAACAAACAAATTTACCAGTTGGGAATGCAATGTCATGGTCTGTAATGTGAAAAGAAAATACATATTGCCTTTTTTTGCATAATTCTGCTCTCTAAGCTTTTCTTTTTTAACCACATAACATACTAGCGGACAGATGATAGTCAAAACACACCTAATGTGGGCGTTGATTAATCCCAAAACTACGTTGCGTACTAATGCTAGATCCAACGATACAGAAAGAAAGGGAAGAAAAGGTCTCAATCATGCTTAAAGAGTTTGTAAACCCACAAGCTCAAGACGGTTTTTTCTTCCGTGTGCTCTGTGTGATGCGCCTCAAATCTTGTGTACCGCTTCTTATTCCCCTATGTATAGAACAACAGGATATCGTAAAAACTACACGAATATTCAGTAAGCTCCAAGGCGGGAGAATATCAAGTCCCAACAAGACATACCTTTGATACAAGTAAACGAAAAGATAGAACAGAGGCAACAGCAAGAGAACCAGAAGGGACATGGAGATGAAGAATATGCTTATTCTCTTCTGCGTAGAAACAATGAAAGATTGTAGTCAACGAGAACAGGAGGAGGAAGAAAAAAAATGAGCAACGCTACATATGAGCTTACAGTATGTAATGCTGACAACAACAATTTGCAGTACTATATAATCGCATTAAATAGCTTGACCTGAATGCTACAGGTAATGGACACTGGAAGAACCTACTTAAGTGTTCCTTGCACCTGTCTGTCAGAGCTTCTGTTTTACCATGGGGAAATCTAGTCTACAAAAACAAGCCAGCCTATAGATCCTAATCAACTATTCATGCTCAAGTCAAGCTTATACTAGTCAGGCGAAGTGAGTGTCCAAGAACATTGAGCAACAATAACTATAGCAAAGTTAAATACTGGAACTTACTCTGCGACCCTTGGAGAAGGGCTTTGGACGTCCATTGCAGGTGTGGGCATCACAAAATTGACGCAAGAAGAATTCTGCCAAGATAGTGGCAAATACAGGGAATACTAGTTCAATAAAGTAGCCAAGTAGGACGATACATGGCAAGAGACGCCTCAGAATTGTAAAAGTACCATGTAGACGGCTCGCTGAAGGACCTTCTTTGACTGGAAAGCAGCTATCTGCTAAGCTCTGCAACAATCACCAATATGCAAATTCAAAGGGATTGCCATTTAAAGACCATATGTAACTGCAAGTAAGCAACTGAAACCATAATTCACTTCATTACACATGTAATTCTTGATCACCTCGCATAAATGTTTATTCCTCACTGCAGCGGCAGGATTACACTTAGTCTTCTTCTGCACGGAATCCATCATAAGGTCACAATGCAATGCTCCACATAAATCTGCCAAGCATTTTCCTTGACTCTGTCAGAGGACAAGTTTGTCACGTTTCACAAATTTTAGGCTCCTATATCAGCTGAAAGCTCATAGAGTATGGTAAATAACTTTAAGATGAGGGGATTAGATGCAATGGTGCAGCATCACCATTCCTCAGAACTATAATCAAGCAAAAACATCCAGTACTACCTGAAGGCAAATTTCACTTGAAAGTGGATAAGAATTAGCAACAAATTATGCAAGTAAATGAATAGAAGGACTCGACAAAGTACAAGCAGCGATAGACTATCTATCTTTCTTATATGCTGTTCATATTTTCTTGCCTAATAAAAGCAAAACCAAGGGCCTTTCGTCATCCCTTCCGGAAACCTCTGACCTTGTCAACTCAGGTCCTGATTAATGCTACACCTTGTACAGCTACTACCTTTGAATCAAATAAACCATATGATGCATGAGGAAGCTTTCAAATGGTAGATACCTATGATGGTGATGGCATGGATCAAATTCTTATAATCTTTATAGAACGCGACAGGGTTTTAATCTGGCTCTGGAAAATTATGGAGTTCCTAACAATGTAAATCTCTGAGTATTGAGAAAATTCCATCATAGTTCTCTAAGTTTCAACTAAAATTAACAATGGATTATGATAAGCATGGTCACCAATTTCATTTTAGATCCAGAGATCACTAGATCACTAGATCACTACATCTACACACATTTACGATGTCCCTTCCACAAAGTTATTCAAAGTTTAAACTGCCTTTGGAAATCCCATTTCATGTCAAATGAAATGACCACAGGCAATCAAAAGAAGTTGCCCAAGAGAACAGATGCATTTTCCAGCTTATAATTTGTACGCAATTGTAAATATAACTGCGCTAGCAAGTCACACCACATTGAGTTACATAGGTATATACACATATATACATAAACATGAGGACCTACATACACCGATACCTATTGTACAATGGCCCAACAGTTTAATACAAGCAAAAATGGAAAAATGCACTAACTTCAACAGGTTATTAGCCAGGTTGAACCCTAGCATTTTCACGTTTTACTTCTGGACAAATCCCTGACGTGTATAATGAGATAAATGTGGTCTTTATTGATTTTGATTAGGTTGTACTCGGCTGAAATAGACTTATCCGGAGCTCGAAAGGAACTGATTTTTTGTATTATGGTAGTGTAAATGTCAGAGTGAGGCAAAGTAGATAATGCTATTGATTGATTGAAAGATGTCACAAACTTGGGCCCACTTACCACATTTAGTAAATCATAGTGCCTGTTATCAAAATGCTGATCGAGATATTTTTCTTCATAGAAGCTCTTTCGACAATACCCACATCGCCATTCATTTATATCCAAATGGCTCTTATGTTGCTCCTGATCTCTGTACAAGTTATGATCGGGGTGAAGTCTACACTGATTTGGAAACTGGTACCTCTCCTTTTCTATAAAGGGCACGAGATACTGCAAGAACCATGGGAAAGGTGTGTATTTTGGTTAAAAGAAAATCAAAGGAACATCCCCAGAGTGAAAAGTCTTTTTATCATGGATTACCTCCTCAATTATTTTTGATGCAGCTCTGCTCCTCGCTCTCGAACAGTGTACTTCATGTTCATGGATATTCCCCTGATATTGCTTTAAGCCTCTGAATAGACATCCAAACTCTAGATCATCAGACATATGAACAGGTAAAGCAGAAGCAAAGATGGTATATGCACGTTTTAAGTGGACCGAACAATAAGATGTTGGGTGTTGAAGTGTCAACTTTCAAGTTGCTTAATCTTTTTCACCAAACACGAATCCAGCCCCTCAAGTTCCAGATGGTTAAGCAACATTACCTTGCAGCTGCAGACCCTTGAAAACCCTGGAGCATTACGACGAACTTTCAGGTTCTAAGTGGTATAAAGATGATCAATCAGCAATACTACATAGAATACATGCAAACACCACCAAAGAAACAAAATCAACCATCATCGTATCAAGGACAAGAACACATTGCCAGCAACAACTCCAGAGAAAACTTGAACAAGAACTAGAGGAACTACCCAATTCAGTAGCCAGACCGAAAGCAAAACCAAAATTGCCCAAACAAATTAAGAACCCCACAGAATCGACCCGAGGACGCAAAACAATCACTCGATGCCGAAAATGATCCAGGAGGCAGACATAAACTACCAATCCAGCGGGGCAGCAGCTACACTCTCATCAACCTCGCCATAGCGCCGCTTGCGCCTTCCATCTCAAACCCACATCCAGCACTAACCGAAACCTGCTCTCGGGACCTCGAGGGATCAACAATTAACGAAAAAGCCTAGTCAATACAAGTCAAACCAATCCCCCCCTCCTAATCGCTAGATCCTCTCACCTCCTCAGCTTGAATTCCGCGTTTCAACACGACCCAACTCCATCATCCCATCAGAGCCATTCCTCAAAAGACCCTAGACCCATGAATCGCCGGGCCTCGCTCAGTCCATAACCATCTCAGCTGAACACAGAAGCGGAAGAACACTGAAAAAAAAAAGAAGCAACGATTACGTACCCGGTTCGCCTGCGGAAAAGGCGAGCTTGAAGAGGCTCGACCCAATTGAAGGCAGATCGATAGAGCGACGAAGAGCAAGGTGACAGGGTTAGTCTTCAGGCGTCGCTCCATGTTCGCCTCCGCCATCTTCCTCCATGCGCAAGCTCGTCGATGCGCACACGCACCGAAATGGAGAAAGCGCGCAAAAAAATAAAATAAAAAACGAAAAAGTAAAAAAAAAAAAAAGAAGGAGCTGCCTACGTTTTGCGGGACCTGCTTGGCCAATCAATGCTTGCCACGTCGTGCGTTGCGATGGGCCAATGCTGAATGATCCGTGGGCCTAGTAGGCCGGATCAGGCCCGGTTGGTGATGGCCCAGTTTTCCTAAATTATGTAGAGTCCGGTTTGTAAAAATGAATATGCTAAGTGAAAGAGTACAAGCCAAACCGAATTTAATAAATTTTCACATCAAATCTTTCAACACCAAATCGGCCAAAGCTAACTTATATTCATAAAATTCTTTCAATATGGACATCCGCGTGGATATTCATGGTGATTATACTTTATGAATGTCAAACTCGTAAATTATATTAATAAAATTTCTCCACTCTTATTCACGTGGATATTCTCGAATTTATCCGCATCATACTTTAATGCATGATCAATTAATTTAATTTGGTCCGATTTACAAAGACCGAGCAGAAAATTTGTGAAAATATCAATTTAATTTGGTCGAATTTAGAAAAAAAATCGTGAAAATATATAACCAATTTAAAAACAAAGACTTGACAAGGAAAAAAAAAGGTCCGGAGAAAGAGTCTCAGCAAACGCTAGGTCGAACTTAAAAGCGGAGAGCGCTGCGGGAAGTGATAAAGCGGCGAGGCGATCAGGCGAACCGCCGGTAGATCGACGATTCCGAGGGCGGCCGGCCGGTCACCGGAGCCCAGAACCGCCGCCGCCAGCCGCCGTCCGCCGTCGACGGCGCTGTTTTAACAGCACCTCCGACACCGTCCAGCATCGTCCGATAGCCCAGCTGCGGCGAGGTTTTGCGGAGAAAGGTAAAGCCTTTTTGGCTCGCGTGGAAGGTAACACCTTCACATCTCTCTCTCTCTCTCTCTCTCTCTCTCTCTCTCTCTCTCTCTCTCTCTTCTCTCAAAGCTTCAGCTTTTACTTTCAGATTGAGCTTGCCGACGCGGGCCTGCAAACGGAAATGGCGAAGAAGAAGCAACCGAGCGATGGGAAGGAGGAGATGGGTGGTCCTGAATTGGACATCAGGACGATCATGAGGGATGTCGAGTTCCTAGGTATTTCGTGCGCCATCTTCTTCTCGTTCGTTCCTTTTCTTTTCTTTTCTTTGTTACCGGTTTGAATTGCGGATGGGGGCTTAGGGTTTCCGAAATTGTGTTCGCGACGACTGTACATCCCGGTTATACAAGAGTTTGAATCTGTTTCGGCATGACCTGCGTTTGTGACAATGTTAAAGCTATTAGGGTATGGGTTAGTTGAGTGCCTGTGGATGTTTATGAGGCTTTTGTGGTTTGGCGATGCGTCGGTTGGAATTTCTGATGCTTCTTCCGATGAGAAGTAGAGATGAAATATAGATTAAGCAAATTGATGCAAGCTTCGACTGGATGAGCTTATTGATACGCGCGGCGGCAGATTCGAGCCTCTTGTGCATTCTGCGTGCACGCAGGACATTGTGTAACACTGTAGTTGTATTTTGATGGCTTTATGAAGATTGCCCCGTGCTGAAGTTTCCTGATGTAATGGGCCATCTTTGGGTTTAGTGTCGCGACATTCGTGAAGGAGGTAGAGATACTTTAGGAAAATCCTCAGGAATGACTTGGCTTGTTTATTCGAGCTTGAGCTTGGGTGAGTTTACATAGGGGATTTTGCTTCTTTTGTTTATATCTGTGGTCTGCCATGGGGACCTTAATCAAAGCCGACACGGTGGATGATTAGTGTTGTTATTTCTTGGGTATTGCGCATGGTATGTTTATGGTGAATGTCTGGTTTAAGTTTCAGTGTCTTTTGTGCCCATGTGCTTCGAGGTAGTGAGGCTTCTTCATGATTTTTTGCATTTATAAATCCCCTATCTTTTGAAAGACAGACTTCCTTTGCATCAATTTTTCAAAAATCTCTGTTCATGCCTTATATTGCTGGAAGTTTCCTTCAGGGTCGTCTCGTATGACATGGAAAGAGAGGAAGGAGCTAGAGAATAAGAAGGTGGTTTCCTTAGGTGGTAAGGTGAGCACATTGGCCTGCCTTACTATCAAGTAACCGGAGCTTGTATTTCATTCATCTCATCTGGGCTTCTCTTGAACACAGGCACCTAAGAAGCAGCGACTGCCTCTGAGTGTGGCTCGACCCATGATGAAGAACCAGAAGAAAAGAGAAGAGAAAATGTTGCAAGAGGTGATTTCAAAACACTGCAATTCTGATAATCTGTACATAACTGTCCGTGCCTAACGATATGTTTCCATGCTCTAGAATATGATCCTTCAACGATTTGGGGGGAAGTCTAGTAGTTGGAGCAGTGCAGGGAGGCCGGAGGAGAGGCGCAAGCCTGAGGACCGAGTATTGAAGTCAATCGATGGTAATTTCAAGAAAGGGATCCTCGATGTGAAGCATTTACTACGACCAACCCCATCCGGAGATGGTGAGAACAACAAGAGGACGAGTTTCAGAGGGAAAGGCAAGAAGAAAGCTGGGAAGAAGTCCCGAGGTAAGAAGCGTGGTGGTAAGAAGCGCCACTGATCGGCAGTCCACTGAATTTGAAGTTCCTTATGCGACAGAACAGATGGAGAATAATGCTGGCCAATTCTGCCCTGGATGATTTGTGGTGGAAATACACATTCTAGGTGACTGTCCTGTCCAATGTATCGAGTTTTTATTTTCTTTGTAGCTGTTCTTTGGAACTTCTTTCTCTTCGGGTTGGCTCTTTATCTTGTAGTTGCTCGATCCAAAAAGTTTTGACAACATGCCTCCTCAAACCAGGAAAAGAATTTGAGAGAGGTTTGAAATTTTTGTAAGTGTAGGGCTCTTAGGGTGATTGGGCCAAGTGGGACAAAATGTCGTTCATCATAATTAACTTTAATTAATGTGGGGCGATTGTTGCGACGTGCGATGTCGACTATATTAGAGACCGCTTGTAGAGTTGACATGCCAAGTGATGTGATAAACTTATTGGTCGAAGAAACGATGTATAGAAGCATATCATATTTAGCATCTGCAGAATCGGTCTTAGTCGATCTAACATTTTTCTTTTACCTACCAACTTCAGCCCGTTGGAAATGAAGTTTTTCCACCAGAGACTATAATCGGTACCCTACTTTGCACCTGGCCCAGCAAGTAATTACCTGAAGCAAAGTAGGTTATTAAGAGTTTAATCCGTTTGCTTTTTGCTTTGCAGAAACGAACGATTTTACTTTTTCAAAAATAATTATTTGTATTGCTTATAAAAATAAATGGACGGAAGATATTTTTTTCGTTCATAAAAATATTTAGACATAAATTGCCTCTATTAATAAAGATGTTTTTTGTGTATTAATTATTTCAAGTGATAGAATATTTCAAATTGTGACAAACTGATCCTAAGACCATTTGTACAAAATATTTACAATCTCAAGAGGACGTTTTAACATCGAGAAAAGGAAGGGGGGGGAGGAAATGCAAGGAAAATGAAAGAAATTACTTCATTAGGCAATGATTTTTTTTATACAAGAGACTTCTTGGGGGCTCTGGCGATTCTTCTAACAACTAAAATTCACGCCTAATTTGTGTTGCTCAAATGTATTTTTTGTCGCGATTTCTATATATGAAATGCGATAATGCACAAACTTCACAAGAAAAAAGTTCGACAGATGCTCGTGAACCCGTCATCCGAAAAGGCAAATTAGTCGCAGCCCTCGCCAAACTTTTTGCCCGTTTCAGGCAGGACCAGCGCGTCCCGCCACCTGCATAGCCTACTCAGATGAAGGGATGACTTTTGACAGCATCCATCCATTATCCAAGAGGAGGAGATCTGCAAAGCTGTATTAACACTTATTATAATGTAATTCCCATCCCATCGTCAACTGCTCTTCGTGGTTGATTCTGTCTTCCATTAACACTTAATGAATTCTTTATTGGGGCCCTTCGCATCCCTCTCTCCTCCTCTCTTCCCGTTGCAGCGGCTGATGCTGATGAGAATGAAGAAGGGAAAATAAAAAATCGCGCTTTGACTTTCGCCCGGCGCTTCTTCCTCGAATGGTCTCTCGACCCAGATGAGATCTTCAGCTCGCTGAAGGGATACCCATTTGAAACGGGTTCTTGAGCTGAGCTCCGGATGGCCAAAGTCTTGATCTTGGTGATGGCGGTTGCGGCGGCGGCGTGGCCGGTTCGGGGGTCCCTCGAATCGGGCCAGGAGGCGCCGTACAGGATCCACACGCTGTTCTCGGTGGAGTGCCAGAACTACTTCGACTGGCAAACGGTGGGCCTCGTCCACAGCTTCGAGAAGGCCCGGCAGCCTGGCCCGATAACCCGGCTGCTCAGCTGTACGGACGACGAGCTCAGGAGCTACAGAGGGAAGGACTTGGCTCCGACCATGGTGGTGCCTTCCATGAGCAGACATCCCAAGACTGGTGATTGGTAAGATTCTTACAAGTGCTTGGTCTTTCTCCGATGTTGCTGAGTTGGTCTTGGTTACGTTTCTATACTATCCATGCTTTGATCAACTGTGTCTTTGTTCAGTTAACTGTTACTCTGGTGTGAATTGAATTCAGGCGTAATTTTAGGATCATGGATGGAAAAATGTTAATAAAATGGTATGAGTGAGTCTGTCTTTGTTTATAAGCTAAGCCAGTCAGTGTTACTCTCTGTTTCCAGGTTTTCCTTTCGTTCGTTCTTTATTTGTCCCCCTTAAAAGAACGTCTTAGAATTCGCATCAGTTGAAGGCTATATCTAGCAAAGACTTGCATTTGGCAACATCTTTATGTGGCATCAGAGTTCATTGTCTGGTTAATGCTTGACCACATGAACCTTGGCTCTAAGGTAGTTTTGCGCATTTGTCTTGCTTCTGCTTGTTTTTCCTCTTCATCATGCCAAAAAGATTGGTGGTGCTGGAGTGTGGAAGAAAAGATTAACGTTTCATGTTGAGAAAGCAAAATTTAAGATACATCTGAAGAGAAAGGAGCATTAACAGTATACATCGACCCACAGATTGCAGAGTCTTTTTATTTTTACTGGTTAACTGAAAAATCCCACCTGTTGGTGAAATACTTGAGATGATCTCTCTAATGATTTGTTGTCCTGCTTTTGAGCCAAATCGAATCTATGTGAGAGGAGTGAATGCTTGAACAGGCCGTGCAACAGTGAGCGTGTAGTTCAGAACAACTGAACATCTCCTTTTCTAATACAAGGACAGTATTTGACCATATATCCCTTTACCAATTCCATCAACAACAGTTCTCAGCTATCCTATCAACAAGGTCTGGTCTGACCGCGCATGTTCACTATCTTCCCCTTAAATTATTTATACATTACATGACAACTCCCCTCCTCAAATGCCCTTCGACTAATACTATGGTCTTTTCTTTCTTTCTAGAATATCTGCTAAGTCTTTTCCGAAAATTTGTAGGTATCCTGCAATCAACAAGCCTGCTGGCATTGTCCACTGGCTTAAGCATAACAAAGATGCAGAAAACGTGGATTGGGTTGTGATTCTAGATGCTGACATGATCATCAGAGGTCCAATTATACCCTGGGAACTTGGTGCAGAGAAAGGCAGACCAGTGGCTGCGTATTATGGGTACTCTTCCTTTTCTTTTCCATGAAGGATTCATATGGTTCTTGCCAATGTTGTACTTCTGCGTCAACTTTTAGATACTGTTTCCAACTAGGGAAATCTAAGAGAGAGGAGTGAAAACCAAATAACTGAAGGCAATAGAAATAGAGACCTTGGATTGGATGGAATTAGAGAAGACAGGAGAACTTATGGTAACTGGCAAGTACTGCAATTTTCAGTGGAAGGCGGTGACGTGAATGTGATATTGTCTTTCTTTGCACTTTAAGGTGAGAGAGCTAAATAATGAGACTCTAACCTTGGCAAAGTGTCTAGGGAATGGTAGTCTCTACAACTTTGCCAACATAAAGGAAGATGTGACCTAACGATAGGGGCAAAAGCCAAGAAGGGCGATAGAGGCCTAAGAAGACATGGACAAAAGCCTTACCAAAGGTTAAGTATATTCGAAGCTCAAGGGGGATGGAGGGAGGGAGAAATTATATATTTGAAGCTCAAGAGGGAGGGGAAAGAGGGAGGGATGGCTCTTAATTAAGTTCATCGGAAGAATTATTCTGTTTGTGGGATGATTTTATTGCTGTATTTTGAAAATTAAGCGGAGCAATTGAAATAGGGATATGTTCGTGCTGATAATTTCATACATCATGTGTTGCATTTAACTCAGTTGCTGCTTTGTTTGGAACTATATTTATCAATGATGATTTGTTCTTTCAGTTACTTGGTAGGATGTGACAACATTCTGTCTAAATTACACACAAAGCACCCGGAACTTTGTGATAAGGTTGGAGGGCTTTTGGCCATGCATATAGATGATCTCCGGAAATTGGCACCCATGTGGCTTTCCAAAACAGAAGAAGTGAGGGAAGATAGAGCTCACTGGACCACCAATATAACTGGGGACATATATGGAAAAGGGTGGATCAGTGAGATGTATGGATACTCATTTGGTGCTGCAGAGGTGACTTTTCTTTCATAAGATCAAGATTCTTATGTCTAGATAATTCGGATTGACGAGTTTAAATCTGTTTCACCTTTTCAGGTTGGTCTCAAGCATAAAATCGATGACAATCTAATGATTTATCCTGGATATATTCCACGACAAGGATTTGAACCCATTCTTATGCATTATGGTTTACCATTTACCGTTGGGAATTGGTCATTTAGTAAGTTGGATAACCACGAAGATGATATTGTCTATGACTGTGGCCGGCTTTTCCCGGAACCTCCATATCCCAGAGAGGTAATGTTGAAGTAAAACATTTCAGATAGGAGATTCTGTGCTTTCATCATGTCATTGTATGGAAACTGTGGTTGGACTTCATGGTGTGCCGTTATCAATGTCTTCCTTCCTCACAAGTATAGGTTTAGTCTAAGCAAATGGTGTAGATTGTAGACAGTTCATAGGTCTTGACTAGCCAATGTAGTTCTATGCAATGCACCGGGACTACATTTGATGTCAAAATTCTTCTGTTTTACCTTTTGCATACTTGACAACAGATTGTGAGTGAGAATATACAGTTGACATCTTTTCAGTCCTTTCTTTTGACCATCAGCATCTTTTTTGTTGAAGATGTAAAGAAAAACTGTTTGATGTGTAGGTAAAAATGATGGAGCCCAATCCCAATGAAAGGCGAGCCCTCTTTTTGAGCATTGAATGTATCAATACTTTAAATGAGGGTCTTTTACTGCATCATGCAGCTAGAGGGTGTGCAAAACCAAAATGGTCAAAGTACCTTAGCTTCCTCAAAAGCAAAACCTTTGCGGAACTCACTAAACCAAAACTCTTGAAGCCGAAAAGCCTACAAGCTGAGAAAACAGTCGAGCAGAAACTGAATGATGAAGCTGGAAGGACGTATCCGAAAATCCATACCCTCTTTTCAACAGAATGCACTCCTTACTTTGATTGGCAAACTGTAGGACTTGTTCATAGTTTTCACTTGAGTGGCCAGCCAGGAAATATTACGAGGCTCCTCAGTTGTACAGACAAAGACTTGAAGAAGTATACAGGCCATGGCCTGGCTCCCACGCATTACGTCCCTTCCATGAGCCGACATCCTTTGACTGGAGATTGGTAATTCTTTTTTCACATGCTCTGCCTCTTCTAAATGGGCCCTATATGATCCTTATATATCCTGGGCTGGTATAGCTGGACTCATATTCTTTTTTGGTATTGCTACATACGCCAATTGAAAATTATTGCGACTACCCATTGTACTTCTATTTCTACTTTGTTGAAGTGTCATTTATTTGTTTCTCTGTTATCATCACCCCAAATTTTCTTCCTTGCTAATTTCAAGTGGAAATGAGACTCAATTCCACGTGCTGTTGAATTGACTGTCTCTTCTGGTCTGCACTTAAGGGAATTTCAATGGACCATCAATGGATCTGTGATGCATAATATGTCGATCCACTTTCTGTGCTACAAAGCAAATTTGACGTCTGAAGTGTGTGTAGATATATAAAGATTGTTCAAGTGGATACGAATGTTGCTAGAAGTTAGTGAGCAGTGCTACAGAACCAAATAATTGGCACAGAAAGTGGATCTAATTGGCTGCAAAGCCACATAAGCAACGACATAAAAATAAAAAAAAAAACCAAGTTTTTCTTTCAGTCTGTCTGTGGTGAACTATTCTTTGATGACTCTACATTCTCTGAGGGAAGATACATAAAATTCTGAAGTAGTTCAACAACTGCACCAGATGTAGGATTTATTTCTTGTCAATAATGTATCATGCATGTCCTTTGGAATGTTAATTTCTTATTGCTAACCGCCCACTTGCCCTCTCCGTGTCTTTAATTAGGATTTATTGACCTAGAATTGCTCATATAATGCTTCAAAATTCCACATCTCAAATTGTTTACACCATGGAAATTGACAAACCACTTAAAGACTTCTAAGTAATGTGTAATGATACTTATGTCTTGGCAGGTATCCAGCGATTAATAAACCTGCTGCCGTCCTTCATTGGCTTAATCACGCAAATATTGATGCTGAGTTTATTGTCATTCTGGATGCTGATATGATCTTGAGAGGGCCAATTACTCCGTGGGAATTCAATGCCACACGTGGCAGGCCAGTTTCAACTCCTTACGAGTAAGATAACCACATTGCTTTGTTTCTACATGGGTATTTTTTAAAACCTAATTGTCTATCGAAAAAATGGTGGAATGACTCGTCTCAAATGCCAGCTACCTCATTGGCTGTGACAATGTGCTTGCAAAACTCCACACTAGCCACCCTGATGCTTGTGACAAGGTTGGTGGTGTAATAATCATGCATATAGACGATCTCCGGCAATTTGCAATACTATGGTTGCATAAAACAGAGGAGGTTCGGGCTGATAAAGCTCATTATGCCACAAACATCACAGGAGATATATATGAATCTGGGTGGATCAGTGAGATGTATGGTTATTCTTTTGGCGCAGCAGAGGTATTTTTCTGACCTTTTCTTTTGTTTTATCTACACCAATCTGTCCACTTCAATAAGAAACTTCCTGATGACGTACTACCGGAAGTGTAGATTGTTTTTTTTTGTTTTCTGTACAATTCATTAATGTAGTCGAATGCTGAAGTGGTAGTTCCATAGTACTGTTTTTTTTCCTAATATATATTTCGCTAATTATGCATGCAGTTGCAGTTGCGGCATCTCATAAGTAGCAAGATTCTTATTTACCCAGGATATGTTCCTGATCCCGGGGTCAAGTATAGAGTTTTTCACTATGGCTTAGAATTCAAGGTAGGGAACTGGAGCTTTGACAAGGCTAAGTATAGAGACTCAGATGTGGTCAATAAATGCTGGGCCAAGTTTCCGGACCCACCCGATCCTTCAACGCTCGATCAGACTGATGAGAACCTGCTCCAGCGGGACCTTCTTAGCATAGAATGTGCAAGGACACTGAACGAAGCATTGCGCTTGCATCATGTGAGGAGGAATTGCCCTGACCCAAGTTCTTTGGAGGAAGCTGCAATTTCAAGAAAGCTGGGAAGGTATGATAGGAGCTATGCTGCAAAAAGCAATCCCATGCCGACGAGTGTCTCTAAAGAATCCTCTGAAGGGGCCACGGCAGATGCAAAATTTAGTACCTTGAGACTTTGGGTGGTTGCTTTGTGGATATTTTTTGGTCTAGCTTGCTTAACTGTTGCATCGGTCCTGCTATCTGGTCGTAAAGCAAAGAAAACAAAGGGGAAAAGTTACAGAAGTAAGAGGAGATTGTCGCATTCGGGGCTTATGGATGAGAAGTATTGAAGCATTATCGAATCCTCGAATCATTTGAATATCTTTTGCTAATGCAAAACCTATCCGAACCAATTGAAAGTCTTGACAATGTGAGAGTGAGATGTTGGCGGGCAACGAAGCATTGATATTTGCTTGCAAAGTAGGCATTTGTCCAATTTGCCTGTTTCAAAAACTTCCAGACTCATAGTTGTTGCTAGAGGCACTTCGATAGCGTGCCCATTTCTGGTGACTGCAATTGCTGTCTAATTTGAGCCTCCTTATTCACCGGAATACCTCAACAGAATCTGGAGACTGTGACAGTGTCGTGATGATGAGCACGAGAATACTTTTCTCCCTGTGCCTATCCTCTTCTTTTTGCTAAATGATCGTTAGAGAAGAAAATCCGTTTGCCTCAGGTTACTTTATGTCATACCTTATTCACCTTATGCTTGCCTTTTCGACGATTGACGATGTATCAGATCGAATGATAGAAGCTCAAGAAATACTGTACCGTATATTCTGCATTGTCTGAATCACTATGATTAGGATGAATCTTACACTATTGCTTCCTATGAAGACGGGTCTTTTTCTGCTCCTTTCAAACTTTGTGGTTCTTTGATGGGAGATGCCATCGCACCAGCGAGTTGTGGACCACCACTTCTGTTAAGAGCTAAAAATGTGAGGTCCGGAGTCACCGTCTACAACCATCACGAGAAGTCGTCCGAGGTACGATTGTAACTCACAAAAAGGCCATGACACCTGCTTTGTTAAGAGTGACACAGCAACTGCTGGTGGTTCAACCTGTGGCATCATCTCCATCTAGCAAAGCCACAACTTTATGCAGGACTTGATCTTGCTTTATAGGTCTGCTCTGTTTATCCTTTTAGCTGCAGTTGGTCTTAAATGTGGTTCAAAAATTGTGAATCACAACGATATCGACGTATATCAATCTCGAAGGACGATCAGTTTGAGTCTCAAACAGTGATCTCTTGGGTCCATGTTGCGAGAATCCCAGTTTGTAGGCGGAAGCTTTATACTTATCATATCGGGAGCCAATATGGTTTAGTGCTCGAAAACTGACTCGGAACATTGTTTAACCAAATTACAAAAAAGGGCTTCCTTTAATTATTTTTTTTGAGTTAATATTACGAAAAACCTCAAATCGGTACACCCGTAATAAATTTACCTCCAAATTAATTTTTTGACCATCAAAAATC
Organism: Syzygium malaccense; assembly: GCA_031216405.1. NCBI lineage: Eukaryota > Viridiplantae > Streptophyta > Magnoliopsida > Myrtales > Myrtaceae > Syzygium > Syzygium malaccense. Next base: position 25,529,456 of record CM062262.1, on the reverse strand, counting down.
TTAAACTGGTACACTTGTAACATACTTATTCTAAATTAATTGGGTTAATACCACGAAAAACTCTAAACTGGTACACTTATGACAATTTTACCCCAAACTATTTTTTTGACCATAAAAAATCCTAAACTGGTACACTTGTGACAAATCTACCCCGAACTATTTTTTTGACCACCAAAAACCCCAAACTAGTACACATGTGACAATTTTACACCGAACTAATTTTTTAATATTATTTTTTATTTTTCAAATTTTTTAATTCAATTTTTATTTTTTCTTTACTTTTTTTTCCTTTTCTTCAACCTCTGGCCGATCGCTGGACCGACGACCGGCCAGAGGCGGAAGCCAGCGAGGTCGGCCCCGCCGACCGCTGGCAAGGCTCGACCTCGCAAGCGTTGGGCGAGGTCGGCCTCGCCCTGCAACGGTGAGGTCGAGCCTCGCCGGATCTGGCGAGGGCCCGACCCCACCGACCGCTGGCGAGGCACGACCTCGCCGACATTGGGCAAGGTCGGCCTCGCCTTGCACCTCATCGTTGTAGGGCGAGGCCAACCTCGCCGGCGTTGGGCAAGGTCGGCCTCGCCCTGCAACGGCGGGGTCGAGCCCTCGCTAGATCTGGCGAGGCTCGACCTCGCCGTTGCAGGGCGAGGCCGACCTCGCCCAACGCCGGCGAGGCTGACCTCGCCTTGCAACGGCGAGGTCGAGCCTCGCCAGATCTGGCCAGGGCCCGACCCCGCCAGCCGCTGGCGGGGCTCGACCTCGCCGTTGCTGGGCGAGGCCGACCTCGCCGTTGCTGGGCAAGGCCGACCTTGCCCAACGCCGGCGAGGTCGTGCCTCACCAACGGCCGGCGGGGTCGGGCCCTCGCCAGTTCTGGCGAGACTCGACCTTGCCGTTGCAAGGCGAGGCCGACCTCGCCCAACGCCGGCAAGGTCGACCTCGCCCAACGCCGGCAAGGTCGAGCCTCGCCAACGGCTGGCGGGGCCGACCTCGCCGGCTTCCTCCTCTGGCCGGTCCCCGAACCGGCGACCGGCTAGAGGTTGAAGAAAAAGGAAAAAAAAGTAAAGAAAAAATAAAAAAATTCGAAAAATAAAAAATAATATTAAAAAATTAGTTCGGGGTAAAATTGTCACATGTATACCAGTTTGAGGTTTTTTGTGATCAAAAAAATAGTTCGAGATAGATTTGTCATAAGTGTACCAATTTGGAGTTTTTTATGGTCAAAAAAATAGTTTGGGGTAAAATTGTCACAAGTGTACCAATTTAGGGTTTTTTGTGGTATTAACCCAAATTAATTTGTTGACCCTAAAAAATCCCAAACTGGTCCATTCGTTAGTTTCCATTAAATTGGATTAATACAACGGAAAACAGCAAATTGTTACGCATTTGGCAAATAAAGGGTAAAACCCCAAATTGGTATACCCGTCAAAGTGTCACTCAACTCAGTAATTTGACAGTAAAATTCAATTGAAACTAATGGAGGGTAAATTTGTCACTGATATACCGTTTTGGAGTTTTAGTTTGGGGTAAATTTATCGTAAACATACTAGTTTGGGGCTTTTTGTTGTATTAACTCTTTTTTTTCTAAAAAAGAGAAAATTTAGGTTCGAGAACGTTTTTTTTTCTTTCTCTCATCTACTATAATTTTCAACTCACTCTCAGACTTTTGCCCCGCCTTTTTAGAATCGAAATCTATACTAAAAATTAAACGTCCCCACCCTTTGCCCTATGAGAATGTGGAAAATCAAACTTCTCACTCTTCCCTTTTCAAGTAAGAAGGGTGTTTTGTTCGAGAACGTTCAGAAGCCATCGTTGGGCCCTTGCTATTCAAAATTTCCCAGAGCCTTTTTTTTTTTTGTTGGTTCAAGAAATTTACCAGAATATGACCGTTGAGGGGACGACGTCAATTTCAAAACGTGGGGACCCACGAGAATCCGAAAGGCGAAGGTCGAATCCCCCACCTCTCTTCTGATGATGAGAATTCTTTATTCCAAAGTTTAAAAAAACAAGAAAAGGAGCAAGATTGCAGTGCACAAATGCGCTCCTCTTTTCTCTCGATCATCGCCATGGACATGTATATAATGCGGTGCGACCGTTTTCGCCACTGTTGAGGAAGCAAGCAGCAGCCTTTTCGCCTCTCCATTTTGAATTTCAAATTTTAAATCTCTCCACTTCGGAGTCGACGAGGACGAGACACGACCGCATAATCTAGCGAGGGGAACTGCCGAGCGAAGGAAAGATTCCTGGGTTTCGTGGGTTCGCTTGGTTTGCGGAGGTTGCGGCGACGCCCATGGGAGAGTCCACTTGTTTCATGCAACCCTTCTCTTATGCTTCGGGCCTTCCCGGGGAACAAAGCAAGGTCAGCTCAAGGAACTCTTCTTTTTCTTTCTTCGGTTCTTCTAGTAATGTCGCTTCCACTGAGTTCACGACTCGTAAAAGTGCTGTGGTTCGTTGAGATTCTTGATGGGCTTCCGTTGTTTTCTCTCGAATCATCGTTCTTGAAGTTGCTGCTTCTGTTCTTCACTGTTCTTTACTGTTTGGTTGCTGAGAAGACGGAAGAAATGAAAAAGAAAAGGGCAACCAAACAGAGAATTTCTTGTATATCCAGTGGCGTTCTTGATTCTTGAGTCTTCACCTTGATTTTGCATACCTTAACTTGCTTACCGCGGAAGACCCAATTTTTTTCTTGGCCAAAGATTTTGTCTTTTTGGGTTGTTAGGAGTGACTTGAGGGCCAATGTACTTTACAGGGGAACCCCATTCACGCCCTAGGGCAATCGGTTTCGTTTGGGAGGTTTGTGACAGATTCGGTCTCGTGGGACAAGTGGTCAGTTTTCCCTCACAACCGCTATGTCGAAGAGGCCGAGAAATTCTCTCGGCCCGGATCAGTTGCGCAGAAGAAAGCCTTCTTCGAAGCTCACTACAAGGAAATCGCTGCCCGAAAAGCCGCAGCCTTGCTTGAGCAGCAAGCAAATGCTGCCTCGGCAGATGCTGCAAAGCCGAGCTGCAAAGTCGAATTGCGTAATCCCACTTGCTATGAGTTCCCTGGAGATGTTTCCAGTTCTTGGACTATTCTAGGCGAATCACAAGAGGTCCAGGAAGATAATAATGAGGTTGGATTGGCTATCGAGGGCAATGAAATTAGCTGGAATGTCGAAGTCAAAGAAACTGTTGAGGAAATTAAAGAAGTTGATGGCATCAAGGTGGATGATGGGGCTGATCTGGTAACTGAAGCACGGGTTCATGCTAATGATTATGTAGCGGAGGATGTTGATAACCGCGAAGAAGTCATTGAAGATGAGCAAAGTGGGACACCCGAAATGGAGAAACCTCTTTTGAAGGTAATGGTTTGAGTATAACTTGCATCAAAGAATCTTTTTTACTACAATGCTACTGGTCGTTTTCTTGGTTTACGTTAATTCTTAAGTGCCATTTCAGCAGAATTCGGCTGATCAAGGTGTTCTAGTTTCCACGAGCAAGAAGAAATCAGCAGGCTTCTTGTTAAAGTCGGTGGGGTGCCTGCAAGCATCTAGCAATCCGTCGTCACCTGTGAAATCCACAACAGCAGCACTTAGCTGGAAAGAGAGGTGTGCTACTCCAACCACCACAAAGCCTAAACAAGATTTTACGAACAGAACAAGAGCGACCCCGAAGCAGCTTCTTCCCATCAATTTGACGCCAGTTCGAGAGCTGAAAAGGACAACTCCTAGCTTCACTGGGAAGACCGGAAGTTCGAAAATAGGCGTCAATTCCTGTAAGCCGCCCAGTAAAGAATGCCAAACTCCCCTGAAGACTCCTACCATAGTGCAGGTTTATTTTTGCCCCTTTGTCTTGGGAATAAAAGTAGTTTTTATATAATGGATACGTGAATAATTTTATTTCCATTCATAGGTACATGCATATAGGACACCAAAGCATTCCTTGGTCACCCCTCAGTCAGCTAACAGAAGGTATCTGACTATCTGGTCCAATTAGCAGATGGAAACCAATTTGGGTTTTAGTGGATTTGCTATGACTAAACTATTCTCATTACTTGTGTGTCTTGCAGAACGCCATGTGATGGCTCAGCTGTTGAACGCTTGAATACTGGCCCTAAGAGGCGTTCTATTGCGAGAGAGTATGACATCTTATCTCATAGATCATAAAGAGCACTGTCCTAAATGCTAAATTACGGTTGTCCTCTGACTAATGCTGTGAAAAAGAAATGTCATTTGCAACAGCAGTTGAGCTCTTGGTACTTAATGACTGAGGATATCATGTCAACCTCAAGCTGTCTGGTTTCTGCAGCGACATACTACTATACTAGTTGGCTAATGAATGATCATAACGAAAAGTCTGGATAAATATCCATTTGGAACTGTCTGTAAACTGATAAAATGCTCCTTATTTGTTGTCAATTCCCAAGGAGATAAAGCGTCCTCTGATTTTTTTTGTATTTCCAAATTCTGTGATTGTTAAACCATGGTTTTCCAAATTACATCTAGTACATTAACAATCATTGTCCTGCAAGTCCTGTTCAGATCAGGCAACAATGACTTAAAAGAAAATCCCGAGTTTTACTGATTTTTTTTTCTCATGGCAGTTGTTCAAAGTTCTTGAGCGCCTGCAAGAACAAATTACAGTCACCCAGCTTATCTACACCCTTTAGATTGAGGACCGAGGAAAGGGCTGCCAGGAGAAAAGAGGCAAGACAGCGTTACTCTGTTGTATACATGTTTCGTTTCCCTTTAATGTTTCAGTCTCGCAAAGGTATGGTATGACTTTGCATGTATCTTATAACATTTTGCAGAAGCTAGAGGAGAAATTCAATGCTGACGAAAAGGAGAAAGTCCAGCTACAAAAAAAAGTAAAGGTTGTACAAAATTTGCCCAGCTTGAGAGTTTTTCTTGAATTGCGTGCATCACATTTAGTTATAAATAGGATTGAACTTCTTTAATTTTATTGACACTGAAGCAACAGTGCAAGATGTTTCCTTAAATTATGAATGAGGAATTATAGGATCAAAAGTGAGGATCAAGATCAATATTTGGGGTTTCAATTTGGTTAAGTTTGAAGATATTTACTCTCTTCCAACTTCAACAGGAGAAAGCAGAATCAGAAATGAGGAAATTTCGTCAAAGCTTTTGCTTCAAGGCCAGGCCGCTTCCCGATTTCTATAAAGAAAAAACGATGCCACCGGCAGATGGTCATATGAAAAAGGTACTGCTTTCTTTCATATTACCTAGGCAGGTCACTTGCAACGCCATGGAATTTGATTAATCAAACATGTCACTAGGATTTGAATTCATAACAGAATGAAAAAAGTAACGATCGTCAACTTTTGATAGTGTTTCTCTCCTATGTGCAGCCAACAGCAGCTTGTCCTCAAACACCAAAGACAGGAAAAAAGCCAACGACAACCACGACAGTACAGAGCACATCCTTCCTACCACGTCAAAGGCCTTTATTCAACAACAACAACGTTACCAAGCAGGTTCAAGGAAAAAATGATCGGATATTATTTCCTCAAGCATCGCTATCTGCACTACTAGCTCACGAGAACAGATCGCCGAACATTCAACTAGGATAAGCGGAACTTTATGATACTGTATTAATCTTGAGAGAGCTTTTGTTGTCTGGTTGCGAATCCGAGCAACTTCTGCCACTGTATTTTGTCAGAATCGAGCTTTATAATTGCATTGCCAGAGAAGTAGATAAACGTTAATCTGAAATGGGAGAGGCCCCGAATCATGCTGAGCTTTTCTGTAAGCTCTAGTTAAATTATTCATAAACCGGAGCATGTTAATGAACTTCTCAAGAACAAATATGGTTAGAGGGAGAGACAAAGAGCAGCATAACATCACCACGCTTTTTTAAAATAGGGTTAGAAATGTCAATTCAATCTCATACTGATGAATTCCCTCAGATGCTGATTTTACAAAATTCCAGTGTGCTTGACTTTGTTGATCGACTTCGCGTGGGCAATACGAGTGGCACAGATTACTTAACTTCATATCATAAAAACAGGGTGCATATATAGACTGCATAACTTTGAATAATACACATATTGGCTTTAGTTACTGAGAAACGACATTGGCCCTACCTCACCGATTATCTATTTCTTCAACCATACACCAACCATCTTCAACTTGATTCCATTCAAACCCAACTTCGCAGAAACTTATTTTATCGTCATCGTCTTCTTCACCATCCTTGTCGAGGCCTTCATCATTTTCATGTTTTGATCCGTCCGCAGCTGGGCTAATGAAATGATCGCCACGGTCATAAACATCACGTTCACGTTCCAATTCATCATCACTTCCGGTTTCGCATTCATCGTCATCGTAATCCTTGTAAGCACGTGCCAAATGATCCGCTAACCCCGTGGCAGAGAGCCCAGAATAGTTCAAACCGGGCCGCCCGTCCACGACCTGCCAAGAGATCAAGCGGTGATTCGAGACGATGTCGAATGACTTGTTTTTGTTGGTCCCTTTGGTCTTGTCCTTGGACTTACAGGCTGGGTGCAAGTGGCAACCGACACACCGTGGCCTAGTGCACTTGCCGGTGAACTTGGAGTGATTGGTCGGCCTCGACGGAACTTTCGTGAACAGCCCAGCTGCTGGGGGCGAATCGAACCTGTTGACAAACCTGGAGTTGGGTCTCGGGTCCCAGGGGGCCGGCAGGATCCGGTAGCATCGGACCATGCCGTGTTGGCGACCCTCTCTCTTCATGTTTGTGGAGGGTGAACTGTGGGCTTGAAGGAAGGAAGGAAAAGGAAGGAAGAATGGTTGATGAAAGACAACTGGATGTGAACGTTGCTTAAATAGAGTTTGGCTGGAGAGAGGGAGAAAGCGATTACTTGAGAAGCACGGAGTTTGATGGGTCGACAGTGCTTGTGGAATAAGTTAATAGAGGAGTCACAGCAAACAATTGATAAAGACATAGGAGGGAACTTGACAGAGCATCCGTTTTTGACTTTTATTAAAGTGGAGAGCAGGAGGAACCAGGAAACAGTACATCTTTCCAAAATGAATTAATTTTAAATTAGAGGAATTTCCATTATTGAATAAAGAAAAATGCTCATAGTAATTGACAATGGAAACAAAAACTAAAAAGGAAAAAAAAGTTGATTAGGACATGAAAGAAGATTAAAATAGAACCACAGAATTTCTTATATAAAAAATTTAAAGATGGCTTTGCAAAACCCTTAAAAGTTTCATTAGTTTGAAGCCATATGAGCACAATAATGGTGAAGTGATCAATAGCAAATATTTCAGATTTCTTTTAAATGAAATTCAGAATATAATAGACAAAAAACAAAAGGGGGAAGGGGTCAGGAAGCAGAGGACACTTTCTTCAGCAAAAGCAAAGCGCGTTCAACATGAGAAAATTCACTATGATGCACAGTAAATCAGCTTGAACCACACTCTCCATCTTCTTTAGAAAAAAGGGAAAAGTTATAGTTTTCGTCCATGTAATTACACTACTTATCCAATCAAGTTTCTATGCTTTCTATTTATCTAATTAAGTCCTTCCACTCGCACAAAATATCTGATCAACTCCCTCTAGCACAAAATCTGACTAGACCCAATTGACATGGTAATTGAAGGACGTCGGAGTGCGACGTTGGCTAAATTTTACCTACATGGACAACCATTATTCATTTGTTTTTAAATATTTATTTGGTATTCTCCCACTCATCCTCTATACACAATGGGTTTCGATGTGGACAATATTTAATTTACATGAAGCTCTAGCATCCACTTAAGTTGAATTTGGCTGAAAGTGTTGGACGGACTTGATTAGACATGTCGGGTAACTCAATGATTTGATTAGGAAAATTGAAGGCATAAGAACGGAAGGTAAAATATTTCCTTAAAAACAGATTCCTTCATAATTTCCTCAGCATGTGGGTTCAAGTATTACTCTTTCCCCTTTTATATATACTTTCTATAACTCTTGACAAATCCAATCTGCAAATCCATCACTTCTATGAAAAGGAACAATTTTCACCATATCTGAACAAGCTCTTTCACAGGAACAATATATACAAGATCATTTTCTTGCAAAACAATGCAAGATACGAACAAACTACACTCTGACTCGACAGATCGGGCATTTTGATCCTAGCATGATACGACCAGATGATCGAGGGTCAATGAAGAAAAAGAAGCTTCCCAGTTTTTGTTTCTATATGCATATCTCCTTCAAATGCTTCAGAATCACGAGTTCTATGCGCACGAGGACTTCTAGTTCATGATAGCAGCAAAATGGTCGATTGATAATTCTTTGTAGCACATGGCAACTTAACTTCAAACCTCTTCTGACTGTGACTCATCAGTGGACTTGACCAATGGCTCTTCGGCATCCTTACTTGCCTTTGGAATAACTGGCGATTTCTTGGCAGGATAGAGAACATAGTGTTGAAACATGAAAAGCAGGTCAAAGAATATAGATACCTGCAACACCAAAGAAGATTAAATCCATACCCTCAACCCATCCCATTTAAATTGCAGAAGAAAACTAATGCATGGAAGTTATTTTTTTGCCGAAATTTGTTAGGATAATTCTTTGCAGCATTTTTTGAGATGGAAAAAGACCTCGAAGAATCCTATAACAAGTCTACTAAGTGAGATTAAACACGGGTGACCCGGAAGAGATAACAGAAACGTAAAGCCACAGAGAATGTTCATACCAGAGAAAGTAACGTCTTCCCAATATTCCCATAGAAGTTGACCCAAGAATCTGGAAGAAAAAAAGGTTCAGTATAACATTATTCACATTTATCAAGATTAGGTAACAAGAATACTTCATTAGATAAACAACAGCATACTTTGGTCAATAGACTGCACCGCCATCTGTGCATAGTTTGCAACGCCACCGAGAAAATCAAGTAAAATGTTGCCTATGCTGAATCCATCTGTGCTTTTTCGTCCAAAGTTCATAAATGCCTACATTCAATACGTTAATTTGTCAGCAAACTGTGATAATATCTCTAAACTCACTTCAGTGAGGGAAAAGGAACATAATACTGAGAGAGGGAATGAAAAGAATGTTCTCCATCCTGGAGAAATGGACCATACATTCAACTCAAACTTAGATAATACCAATGCTATATCATGCAGATGATGTTGACAGAACAAAGAAGAGGAAACCCTTAGAACAAAGAGTATCAAATAACTCAGCTATCAAAATCAGTGTGAAAGGGAAATTAATTGTCTGACCTGAGGAATGTACTTGATAACTGTCATAAACACTTGAATTGAGCTGCAAAATAATAAGGTCACTTAAAATTAGACATAACATATACTGACTTCTGGAGGAAATCCATGACATAAGAGTGGCTATAATTCAAAATCAGTTTTGCGATTTAAAGGGCCAAAAGAGAGATGATCTTGCTGGCTCAATTGCATGAGAGATTCGACTAGCTGAACAAGATTATAGACCGAGGGCAAAGGCAACCTCGTCAAAAAAATAAACTGAGTTTTAAATTACCGCATCAGTAAACAATTAGCTGAGAGCCTGCATTTCTGCTGAATTATCTCAATCTTTCTAGCACTTATCGGATGTGTGCAATGACAATTATGTTCGCTTCAAAAGAACATAGACTTTCTCCTAACTAAAGTTAAAAGAACTAATGCATGTTCTGAAACCTTAACATTCCATGGTGACAAGAGCAATTTCATACAAGCAGTTGATTTTGAGCAAGTCCACAGATTGAGAAGGACTTTAACACAAAAAGCTAGGTTCCAACCATCAACAAATTCACCATAGAAAAAATGATAGGTGACACCAACAGTTGCATAACAACTTACTTGAAAATGGAGATGAGCCAAAGCCAAGAATGATTTGGTAAGGCTATGAAAAAGCAGACTGCAGCGGTCAACCACACAGCAGAGACAATTCCTAGTGAAATCTTAGAGATTTTCTGACTGCCTCGCTGTTCAACGGAAAAGAGAGCAAATGGAGGAAGGTTAATTTTCAACATCAAGATCTTCTAGTGGCGAGTCAAAAAGGAAAAGAGAACCGAGAACAGAGTAACTGCTTACATCATAAATTGCAATTTGGAACAATGTTATTGCAGTTAATAGAACGGCATGTATGGAGAACGCCACGTCATTTGCAGCCACGGGGATCATCTATAATGAATAGAAGATCGTTAGCATGAAGAAGAATCTCTTTAAGATGCATCATAATCGAGAAGTTAGAATCACAAAGAGCTCTCAGTAGCATGTAACTGGCCCTCTTAGTTCTCATACCACATCACAAGCTCTGTCCCAACTTTAAAAAAATACCAGAAACAATATAACATCTTGGAAAACAAGAGCAACAGTATCGTAGCATTTTTAGTACCAAAACAAACGTCCACAAACGTCCAATCAAAAGGAACCCAAAATATGAGATCCACATCAACTATAACTCGATCCTCACAGGGTTGGTATGAGAAGGGGACACCAAGAGAAGCAGGACAATAAAACTCCATAGGCAACTATTCAATGTACAAATAAACCACAATTCTAGACCAAGCTATATGAGTATTTCTTCAGCTCTTTGTGTCCCGTATATCACTTTCAATTTTCCGATAGATAGACAGCAATGCAAAGAGAACAAGAGTTGGAGTGAGGCCTCAAATCAACATATCTGATCCACTGGCTTACTAAATAGCAAGGGAAAGAGAAGCTTCATATTTTATTTTCTTCTGAATATGAAACTTCCATTGATCATTTCCAAGCAATCATCACATCAGGCAACACAGTTTAGTTATTAATCTTGAGCCCTTTATTCGATGGACATCTGATTTCATGTTCTAAGAACAATGATTAACCACCACTACATGTTTTTGAACGAGAATACTTCACCATCACAGGATTTGTCCTGTAACTTTTATTGGCTCACGAAAGTCCCGGAGGGATATAGCCGATACATAACATCTTACTTCCTCTATAAGATCTCATCAACAACCAGTGACTAGCTACTCCTACCATCCGACAGAATCATCAAAAACACATTTTGATCACAACCCTCTTCACAGCATCAACGGAAGATCGAAAAATGATTGAGAACCCAACCTGTCCGAAGCCGTACTTCTCATAATACTGCCTCTGCACAGCGGCACTGAAGTAGAGGGTCGCGTTGTATATCAGGTACGACGAGTGCTTCGTCAAATTCAGCACGACGAAATCGAAATTCAGACCCACAACACTGCCGATTACACCACGAGACAAAACAAGAAAACAGAGGCCTAAGACAAATTCCGAAACTTTCCTTACTGGAAAAATCCTTGAGAAAGTCGAGATTTTGAGGGTACCTTTTCCTTCGGAAGTTCAAGATGACTTGTGGGTAGAAGCTGATGGACCAAGAGAAGAAAGCCGTCCATCCCAGAACCTGGTACAGCACCTCAAGAGGCGTTGAATTCCACGAAGCCATCTCTCTCTCTCTCTCTCTCTAACCCCTTCAAGCTTTTACCAGTTCCCCAAAGAAGAAACGAAGGAAGGGATGAAGGAGCTGCAATTATGGCTCCGAGATTTTCCGATCGTCTCTTACGGTGGAATCTCCGAAGGCGCCGAGGAGAATTTTTCGTTGGAATCTGTCCGAGCGATTTTGGCTGTTGAATTGAACGAGGTCGCGTCACGAAATTGGCCAGGAACCGGTGAAGACTCGCTTTCTTCGGTTTGGCTGACGTGGAACAGCGCGATTGGTTGGTCGACTTTACCATTTTTCCTTTTAATAGAACGGTTAGTTTCTAATTTTTTTTTTCCCAAAACTTATCAGGCGTATGGAGGCCAAAAAGGAAATGAATTTCACCACCAGAAAAAGAAACAATTGAAAGAGAGATTCACAGGACAAAAGCAACCTGTGCGACATATTTATTTTAAAAAAAATTTCATAACACAAAAAATTCCAAATTTATATTTGTGCGACACACTTACACCGGACAGCAAACAATCTTGTATGGCGTCGCCAACAAGGATGTCGGACAGTAGATAGTATTGACATGGACGAAATAAAAACGACGTTGTTTTAATTGACTGAAAAATCATCTAATGGAACATTGGTAGAAGATAAATGTATCGTACGAGCAAAAGTTTGGAGCTTTTTTATGTCACATTGAGCATATTTTGAGATTTTTGTGTCCCTTTTTTTCCTGTCTAAAAAAAGACTTTCCGTTTTTCCCAATTCAAGAAAACTAAACCTCGACGGAAATAGAAAAGAGTCCCATGAATTCTGGTGCTGTGGACAAGAGACGTGTCTGTCTGCAACTTCCCAAAGCTAGGGAGGAGGCTGATGAACATAGACGAGGCCTCGTCCAGATGCGCGGGACGACGCTTCCCATGGACGACATCGCCGTCCAGATTCGTCCTTTCGTCCTAGGTGTTCTTGTCCTCTTCCAATGAGTAGCTCAGCAGCGAGATTGCTTGCCCTGTTGCAGCAACAAAGAGAAAAACCCCAAAAAAGAAAGGAAGGTTTTGTGTTATTTTCAGTGTTCTTGCAGGTACGGTGGTCCAGTCATCAGCTGCCAACAGGCTCTGGAGTTTCCCCGTCACTTCTTCAAACAACGGTATCCGACCTTTTGCTCTTTTTTTGTTTTTCGCCCCCCTAATTTTCCCCTTATTCCTATTTTGACCCCCTTCTAAGTTCTGAATTGTGATCATGCCAACGTTTCAAGTCATTCTACTCAGCACATGGATACGCCGAAAATACTACACAGAAGGACCGCCGATTGACGAGTCCCGCAACAGGTGATACAAGAACAGGAAAGACTACTCAAGCAAATGGGGAATAGAGAAATTCACATTTCGTGAGGGATCACGTTAACAAATAATTACCATCTTAAAATCTTCATTCTCAATGCAACGATTATACGTGACATGAGAGAGTGTTTGAAAATGATAATATTTCCTCATCTGGGTTTTTTAACAAATGATCTGGGACACTCGTTTTGTGAGATCAGCCGAGTAGACATTTTAATGAGGTACTCCATGGTGGAAGATCCGTTGAGACGATTGCATGAAGTAGTTGAGAAGGACGATGCTTTTGTTTCAAAACCAGAAATCACTTTAGATATGGATGGTCATTGTTGTTGATGAATCGCCCACCCGCTGGCCATTATGGTTTATATATAGACAACCGTAGGATTCATAGAATGTTGAATCCAAGTATCAAATACAGTCTATCAATCACTTTTCATTATAGATATGTCATGACAAAATAATATTAGGCTAGGCGATTGTCGCATGTCACATCTGCAGTTGATATGATGCACGAGGATCAACTGTAGCACGTCACACATTCCTCAAATCCACCGTTTCGAATTAAGATGATGATGTTTGTAAATTACTCAATGCTCAATCAAAAGAGTGCTAAACTAGGTGGCAAAATAAAAATAAAATACTAAACTGCCAAAAACCCAAACATAGAGCTGTTGATGTCCTTCGTTAGACCTTGAGAATCGTTCTGTCAATTCCTCCGTTTTCTAATTTTGGATCTCTGCTGTTTTGTCTCTCTTCTCTGTCTCATTCTTGCTCTCTCTCTTTCCCTTTCCTTCTTCTCTCTTCATTCTTTTCTCTGCATCGGCAATTTCAAGTTTGAAGAAGAATATATCAGGGAATATGTCGACGGTATGATCCATTCCTCTGTGTTACCATTCCATTTTGCAGTCTTTTTCTTGCGTCGTCATCCATCTTTGACACTTGTTCATGATGAAAAGTTGCATCTTTTGATGTTAAATTGCAGTTCTTGAGAGGTGCACATTTGTTTTTTGGCATTGCAATATTTGTTAGATCATCAGGTGGTCTGTGTATGATTCGTTCTTGAATATTTCTGAAGAAAAATGATGAATGACTCAAACCACGCTGTTTTCATGTTCAAGTTGATCAAGTCGGGCGATGACATTACAAATATTGCTCACATTTTATGTTGGTCCTTTTGCAGCAGGATCAGGGCCGGTCCTTGCCGAAATTTGGTGAGTGGGACGTGAACAATCCTGCTTCCGCTGAAGGTTTCACTGTCATATTTAGCAAGGCCAGGGACGAGAAAAAATCCCCTAATGGAGCTGTTGAAAACGGGCCGATGTCGCAGAGAAACGACAATGCGTCTAAGCGGGAAGGAGCATATCCTCCCGTGGTAAGCCGTTTCTTATCATGATTTGTATACATGTGCATATATGACAGCCTTCAATCACATTCAGATCTCCACTATTGTCTTTGATGTTTTCCTTTCGGTTGCAGAAGAAACGGTGGTGCTGCTTCTGAGTCCTTGCTTTAGCCAGAGAATTTAAGATGTTTTGTGTGACAACAACACCCGTGACATTCATAGCCGCCCTTATGATGGCGGCGCCGAGACACTCAATTTGATCAAGTGCCATCGCCATCTCATTAGAAATCTATGTTACTTGGAGATTCATTGTTCTAAATGTTATACATATATACATATATATAGGAGGGAGAAAACAATGTAGCCATCATAGAAGAGCGGTGCCCCTCGCGAATGTTCTTTTTTGTACAGTCTCCAGATCTTAGCAAGTCCTTTTAAGGATTTTCAGATGTTCACTTGTTTCAGCAAGGTTGTATGCTGAATAATTCTGCAAATGAATTCGCATTCGAGACAATCTGAAGCATCATTCTGCAAAAAGCAGTAAATTGTGCCGATTGTTCGATTGATGACTACCAAATTGATTTCGTTTTATCAGTTTCTGTTGCGCGTACACTTTGTGCTTAAAATCCTAGCCGAGTTGGCTCCGGTAGGAAATGCATACAAGCAACATATGGGGGATTTTTCGACATAAGTCTGTTATGCGTATATATTGAGGTGAAGATGGCAGCAATTGGAACAACACTATTATCATAAAGTTTCAAGCAGTACGTAACAGAACAATCTGAAACAAAGTAACTGTAACAGCTGAAACAGACCTACGAATAAACAAAATGGACAAACTGAAGACTAGAAAGACACGGAACACATGAAGTAGCACCTAAACTCGGCACACGACATTGACAACGGAAACTAGAACAGACGGGAAGTGACACACGACAGAACAAACAGAATGAACCCGAGCTTGGAGAAATCAGCAGCATAGGAAGCAGAAGAAGAAGAGGAGGATGATGAACTTCTACTTCCGCTGCTTGCCTCGGACTCCTCAGAAGACAACACCTTCACGATCATGCGCTGTCCTCTCTGGCAGTGGCCAGAGACTCCGCTGATGAAGTAGAAAGGCCCCGAGTGGTCAAGAGCATAGACCGTGTTACCGGTGTTGGAGAAGAAGCTCGGACGGGTGGAGTTGCACTTCTTGTACTCGGCTTCGCTTACTTCCATCACTGAATCCTTCTTGTACTTAAAGCCTGAGAAATCCGAAAACTCATCTTTTAGAAAGGATCAACTGCTTTCACAAGTTCGCTCTTTTTCCGGTAAATCTTGTACAAGGTTCACTGAAACAAAAGTAATACTACAGATCGGGGTAAAATGTATGACAGACGCTACAGAATAACATATGATGCTGAAGAAAGACCACTAATTTTCAGCAATAAGTGTATGTTAACGAGTCCTAGAGTGAAACATAGTGTTGAACTCACGGAGGGTGTCGCCCGGTCGGAACCGGTTCTCAGAAGCCCAGTCATTGTAGACCTTGCTGTCATTTACAGGAGGTACGACCCAGCCCTCAGCTCCTCCAACTTGGTAGTCGAACCCCGTAACTGTGGAACACTGAAGAGCACAAAAGACGAACATGGTCATCATCAAAAAAAGAGTTGAAGCAGCCATTCTGGGCAACTCTGAAGAGACGGAACTACTTCTTTTCTGTGGCTTTGTATTCAACTTCGTTGGGTTAGTCTCCAAAATGAACAATGATGAAGTTGGTGAACTTTAAACAGAACTATGTGAATGTGAGAAAGAGAGTCGGTTACTGCAGAGAGAGAGAGTTGGAGGTGGACAATGTGGAGATAGTGGAAGGCGACGGTTTGCTACAATTTTTTGACTCAGTCAGCCTCGTCAGTTTTGTAGCTCATCAGTTGCAGACAAGTAAAAGAAACCATATTTTGTTTTGCACGTTTGGAGATTATTAAGGGATCATATTCATCTTCGAACTACAAAATCTAAACTGTCTTTCATGATTGTGATATATTCATCCTAGTGCATTTGCTTTTAGAATGCTTTCGCTTGTAAAAAATCTCTCAATCGGGCATTGATATATCACAGAACTCAACTCACAACTCTAGTCATTTGCCACAATGGTCAATAGTTGGATTCTTATTATCTATCTAATAATACAACACTGAATCAATGTGGATTTAGAACAAAAGGTGAATAAGAAAACAACCAAAATTCAACTTGCAATAACGCTGGTATTTGTCAAAAGATGGTACATCTCTACGACAGAACAATAAGCTTTACCTACTCTATCTGTTGTTTATAGACAAATGAAGTAGAGGATTGAAAAACAATAGTTTAATAATTCTGTAACTGTGGCAAAAAAAGAAGAAAAAACTAGTGCCGTGCAAGTGATCTCCATAAATTGAAATAAGCAACTGAATACATAAATGTACACGAGAATTCACTTCATCTTTTCATGAGATGGTTATAACCTACAATGAAAGTGGAATATTAACTCATGGCTGAGACCTGCTACTTTATATCTCTCCCCATTCGCAACCCGATTTAACTCTTTTGACTTCCATTGAATCGAGAAAAACAGCGCCCTCTTCCATCCGTCACAGTGTCTCGATCCGGCATTGCATCTGTTGAGGAACTTGCAGAACAAGCAGACACTAGCCACACAGCAAGCGATTGTCATAATTTTCCAGCTTATACAAAACAAAGATGCCATTCAATATGTAACCCTCTTCTTTTGTTTTGATCACAACAAATTGTTCTTTATGGCTGACATGACACTAAAATGTAAAGTCATATAACATCGTGGAAACAAAATAAGTAAAGGTGAATAAGCAATTTACAGAAGGAACTATACATCTTGAGGAAATTGAGACCTAGAATGTGCTGTCACGCCACTTCAATATCTCGCGCAGCGACCTGTTCTGGCTCTTGTTCGGAACCCGGATGCTTTGTTTTGCTCTTGAAGGACTTCTGGCTGAGCAAACGGACAAATAGACTCCTCGACTTTGTAAACTTTTGGGGCTCACCTTTAGTCGATTTGCTTCCAAATTCCTTCTTTTCAAGATCTTCAGACAATTTTTTCACAAGAGTGTCGAAATGACGCTTAAAGGTTGGATACCTTGAAATGGACTTGGTAATTCCTTGAAGCCTTCATTGACAAAACAAAGTTTTCAATGATTGCTGAAGTAAACTAGCACAAAAGAAAACCTTGATTTCACACATGTTTTGATTTCTTTCTTCATGCATTACCTTCGAGCTAATCCGTCAAATTCAGCTCTTTTGAGCTCGGATTCTGGAGGCGAGCCAACTGATGAATTTCTTAACCTCGCAGGATCGCCACTTAACAGAACGAGCTTGCCTAGATACTCATCTTCATCGGTGGTAAGGTTTTCAGCTTTGATCTGGTCTTTGATGATCAAAAGGGGATTCAGAAACCAATCGAAGAAGACATCTTTGGGTCTGTTCGTAACGGTCAGTTCCATGACATCGTCGCCTGCACCGTCGCCTGCATTATCAGACGAATAAAACCTTCTCTTCTCTACGCAGACAAAAATTTTCAGGCTCATTCATTTGAATATCTACTGACTAAGTGCAATAAATGAGAAGTTTAACTTACCCAGCAAGATTCCTGCAGAATTAGCTTTTGCTGATCTCAAGAGTGTTTGGAAAATGCAATAAGCTGGCAAGCCAGTGCTAAGCACTCGGCTGCCACTATCCGACTTTGCATCTTCAATGTCTTGGGGTGTTATCAGTCCTTCAGAGACCATGCGCTCTCCATGGCGTTGAATTTCTTTGAAAATGTAACGAAGCAACTGTAAGAGGACCAATTTCATTTAGCTTCAAGCCAATCGCACGAGAATTAGGGAAGTGAAGCAAGAGCAACACCTGTAAAGGTGCTCACCAGCTCATTCCTTGGTGACGCAAATAAATTTCCCATGTCTAACAGGATATTCTTCCACGCTAATAATTAGCCAAACAGTATCGACCATCAATAAAAAAATTGAAAACGAAAAACTTTCAGAAGGCTCCAAACTTTAAAGTACATATGAGGGTGTATGACAGATTTTTTTGTTTTTTCGGCTTTACTTTCACAAGCATGACGCTGATTAAACAAAGAAAGAACAACATAAATCTTTTTAACAACAGTTAGGGAGAAAGGATTGGAAAGAAAATAACCTCCAGTGGCTTCAAATCGATCAGATGACTTTTAAATGAAACTGTGCGAGATGGAGGATTCCTAGTAGAACCAGACCCAGCAAGAGAAGTCGCGAAAGAGCTGGTCCTTGCTAGCTGGGAATTCCTCCTATACTTCAGTCTGTCAAGACCCGGAATACAGTAAGTGTATATGTCATTAGCATGCAGTTTTCAATCAAAAATCACAGGCACAGTATGGAGAACCTAGGGAACAAGGACCCTTCTGGCATATCAAGAATGTCATTGCTGTACTCGTCGTAAATGGACAGGGACGCAATAATGTAGCAAAGCCCCAACCACAATGAAGATTCCTGTCAATTCAAACCCTTAAAGCATAAATGATAAGAATCTCTGGCCACCATAAAAATTTAACCTCCACAACTGAAAATTGCACTTGCACTGGGCCTGCCAGCAAGCTTTTATAAAGAATAGAAGCTTTATAATGTTTTCACAGGAATGTACCAAAGAAACCAGAAGAACGGGTCTAACCTGATAAGCAACAACCCCAGCATAGGCGCCAAGAAACATACTTGACACAATGGATCCCAAGACTGCTCCAACAACAGCCATTGGCCAGAGTATGATAGCTAGGCCCGCAAATGGAACACATATCGTTTCCAGGAAAGGGCCTTCACGACCAATGAGATCGTGGAAGAGACGATGCCAACCCTTGAAGAGCATGTAAGGGCTTTTGCACATGGCGATTAGTGAAATCAGAGGCATGTCAACAATGAAGCCAACCACTCCAGCTAGAATAGCACCCGGAAGATATAACACTCTGCAATCACATTAAGCAACAATTAGTCTTATTCTTCCTCTCTGTTTCTGCAGTATCTCAATAGGAATTCTGCTCTTACGAAATCATCTATGTTCCTCATGAGCATAAGTTTCCTTTTTATGAACTCATTTCAATATATAAACAGAAAATTCATCATATCATTTGCTCATTAAGACAGGGACAATGCTTTTACTCACTCCTCTATTTGTGTATATCAATTTCAGAGGGAAGTGCAAAAATCGAGATTTGGAGCATAACAATTAATTAAGCTCATCCATAAGGATAAGGTCAAGATTTCATCACATAAATGCAAACAAACCATGTATTATTGCCTAGAACTTTTGCTGACATCAATGCATTCAGTGAGCACAAACGACCTTATGAAAAAAAATTTTTAAAAGGACATAAAGGGAAGAGAGAGAGAGAACGAAGTGGACCTAATCTCATAGTATTTCCTTTCTGGAGGTTCTTGATGCCATAAGTCGTCCATAATCGAGAAGTAGGAATGAAAGCAACAATCCCAAAAGTCTCTGACAATTGTGAAGCTCCTTTGTATAGTGCTCCAAGTTCCATCCTGAAATTTTTCAGGGAAGTGGATAATTTCTGATTTTGGAGATGAGCTAGAGAAAGGTCAAACTAGTAATTCAAAAGATAAGAACATCTCATGTCATCACATACATAAAAGCAGTGGAAACATTTATTGGTCTTTCCTTCTCCAATTGCTTCAAAAGTGGCAAATATTGGTGAGAAAAAGCCATATGCAGCTCCACCTACGAAACTTCCAGCAATAGCGACTACCGGCCACACAATTAAGGGGGCAGGTATGCATATGAAGAGAATGAGCTTCAAGATGGGGCCTAATTGTTTAGCTCTATTCATGAGAAACAGAAATTAAAGCAATGAGTTTTCTTTTTCAGGGACAATAATTCGGAATAATTGGGAAATGCTTCAGGAAATCACCTGAAAACAGAATAGCATGTCCAGAAGGCATGCACCGGCCAAAGACCCAATGTGATACCAGAATTTCCGACAGTCAAGATTAGACATGCCAAAGGGCAGAAAATGATACCTG
This sequence comes from Syzygium malaccense, assembly GCA_031216405.1. Lineage (NCBI taxonomy): Eukaryota > Viridiplantae > Streptophyta > Magnoliopsida > Myrtales > Myrtaceae > Syzygium > Syzygium malaccense. Next base: position 25,509,336 of record CM062262.1, on the reverse strand, counting down.
AAAATTCAAAGGAAGAGACATGGCTCAGATGATATCTCAAGCTCACAACTCAAACTTACTTCAGTGCAGGGTTGCCGCGTTAACCAATAACTAGACTTGTCAGAAATGAATAATCAATAGACTCATTTCTGGCATCACAAGACTAAAATTATATTTCTTCTTTTTCTTGGCCAACAAAAAAGACTGCAACTCTATCCCAACAACCCATTAAGCGTGATCGTTTTCCTTTTTCGACCTTCCTCTTGTGTAAATAAATGAATGCCAAAATTATACAACTTGGCAGCAGAAGCTTGCATCGTTGTAGAAGAATTCATGGGTGGAAATAAGATACGATTTGCTTACCAGACCTTTGCAATAAACAACGTTATCAGAAAGCAAAAAAGAAGCACCAATAGGCAATTTGCAACAAGCAGCAAGCAAACTCAAGTAACAGGATTCATCCTAAAAACCAAGCTAGTGCATCTATGACTAAATTTCCTTATTAAAAAAACATGCCCTTTATCGCAAACAATTGGTTTAACTGTATGATCAGATTCGTTATCAAAGAAGATGTCTTGGAAACAAGAAGGGACAGAGGGAGCAATCTCACCTTTAATAATGCCCAGCAATAAAAGCCCAGTGAAGTAAGGCAAGAAGCAAATGAAATCCCATAGAGAAGCAAGAACTCCCCTCGGAGGCTCCATGTTTCCTCCTACTCAACACTCCCCTACAATTTTCTGCAAATCATTCAGAACCCATCCCGCACTTAATCCCAAGCTCCTACCTGCAAAGACGAGAGGACAATTTTAGAGATACCCGAATCACCAAACAAAGAGCTGAGAACACAACGAGAAAGTAACCAGAAGATACCCGAGAAAGCTAAAGGCAAATTCACGAGCCCAAGATAAGGAAATTACCCGAAAACCTGGATTTAGCTCTGAACGAACGAACGAACGAAGAAGTTCTAGATCGAGACGCAAGCCCGTGAATCTCTATTGACAGCAGTTACTGTCAATAGAGAATCAGCACATGAAACAGTTGAATTCCTTCTCCTTTTCACGCCCTTTCCTCTCCTGCAAATGGCTACCGCAATTGGAAGCAGCGAGTTCAAGACGAGTTGATAAAGCAAGAACAATTTCTTTTTCCTTTTCGGCGTTGACGTTGCGGATGACTACACAGCCTGGACCAAACCAATGGGCAACAACGTCACTCGAAATGCGCGGCCGCAGCCAAATGACTGTTCTTTAATGTAAAAAAAAGCCAAGCTTTTCGCTGGAGAACATCGCGTACGCTGTTGGGAGTGGCGGACAAGAAGAAGCTGTCGCTGCGAAAAAAGGTTTTCTTTTTTATCCCCACACAACTGTCTGAGATGCCCGGATTATCTTAGATATATAAATTGATTCGAAGCACTAAATTTTGATTTATTTATTACATTTGTTAATTGAAGTGAGGTTATAGGGCAAGGTAACCCAAGGGAAAGCACATAAATGAGAAACATATAGTATGTACAAATAAAGAATGTAAAGTAGAGATGGTGAAGGATCAACTCCTTTCCCATCACCAAACAGACAGCCTCTAACCACCCTTAACCCCTACAAATAGAAAAAAAAACAGGAAAAGAAAACGACAGCACGGCATGTCCTTCTGGCAATAAATTTTCAAAGTTTGGATATATCTATCCATATCCAGATCGACATTGATAAGCTAAACGTGTGATTTGTCTCAGTTTTCACAAATGCCATTATCGTGCCCGACCTTCTCCCAAAAATGGAAAATTAGGAACTGTATTGTCAGTTCATCAGTGTTTAACCTTTACTTCTAATAGTGGTCGAAAAAACAAGACCTATACTTTTGACAGTTACCCGTTTTTTTTTTTTGCAACCTCCTTTCCCCGGTTCTCATCTTATCTCTATGACTATAAAACTTAATAAATCTAGCAAAGTTATTGGATTTACCTCAAAAGCAATTATGAGCATGTGGAGCACATGCGTAAGAACTAATGACAATCTGGGAGATATCTGGATAAATTTTTACATCGATGGTATGTGTGTGTTAGTCATTGTTTTCCATCCTCCTCGAAAATCTCAATGGCTAATAAAAGCGAAGAACAGAATATTCTTGAGATTTATGGAAGGATAAGGTCAGTTTCTTTTACAAGTCACTTCGGGTTAGGAGAATCATCGGACAACTCAAGGATGGATGAGAATAGGATTCCGACTTTAGATGGAATTTGAGCCCACGGAATTTCTTTTTCCCTCTTTAAATGGTATTAAATATAAAAAAAAATCGTTATCTGATTGAACTTTGGCCAAAGCTCAATATTCTTTAAGCCAACTCTAGAATTTCAAATTAAAAAAGTATTCGTGTTAGCAAAGAATTAACACAAAAAAAATCATAAACTGGTACACATGTGACGAATTTATTCAAAATTAATTTTTTGACCTCCAAAAATCCCAAACTGGTACACCTGTGACAAACTTACCTTCCGTTAGTTTCCGTTAAATTTTACCGTTAAATTGATAAGTTGGATGACACGTGGCAGTTAACAGGCGTACCAGTTTAGAGTTTTACCCTCTATTTTTCATAGGTATACCGATTTGTAATTTTTTTCGTGGTATTAATCCAATTTAACATAAACTAACAGAGGGTAAATTTGTCACAAATATACTAATTTGGAGATTTTGATGGTCAAAAATTAATTTTGAGTAAAATTGTCACGACTTTATCAGTTTGAGATTTTTTGTGGTCAAAAAATTAGTTTAAGGTAAAATTGTCATAAGTGTATCGATTTGTAGTTTTTCGTGGTATTAACCGTAAAGATAAAATACAAAAACCTTCACGCAAGCAAATGCTATAGGACGTTGTCTGACCGCTAAAAATTAGAATGTTTGGCCAAAAAAATAATAAAGAAAACAAAACGAGTATTTGCAAACCGAGACAAAAAAAGCCACCATTTGAATAAGTTGCCCCGTAAAATCAGGTAAGAAACAAGGGCACGAAATGCATTGTTGATTTGATTTTTTTATTGATTTATACTTTTGATTCAAAGAAAACAATTTGCATTACATTCTTTTTTTTAGTAAATGTGGGCTCTACCTTAGAATTGGTCGGGCATAATCCAACAAGCGAACCAATTGAGGTTGTGACTTGCAAGCCATGGGCAAGGAGGATGGGACTTGACAAGACCCCGAGTCACCAACACGATGCAATCGCAATCGCGGGTCGATGTAATTCACTGAATCAACGGCTGTGATGATCACGGTTATGCAGAACTCAATCCGACCAACAATTTTCCGAACAATTAAGGGCTTGTTTGGATCAATTACATGATACCGGATCATCACTTCGTCGAAATCAGTAGAGTTATCTACGCAAATGTATTGCTCGGGAGCCTAGGATTAATTTCTTGCACACAACTGGGTAAGTAATCAAATAAACCCTCTCTTAACTAGTCTCAATCATGAAAAACACACCTTCAATCACTTGCACATCGAACTGATCAATGAAGGTCGGACCGAACCACCAGTACCACGCAAACGCAGTTTGGCTACATTATCGTATTCCACCATATAGTTTCTAATACCGGGAGATCTTCAACTACCCGACTTGGTTACACTCGTGCAAATCGACAAGAGAATATGCTTACCGCATGAAAAACGCGAGCATCTGGCCCTGCGACCTAAAAGTGGGAAGACATAATAGTCTGTTGCATGTAGATTGCAACAAAACAAGTACACAGAACTTGAAGCTGAACATGGTATGACATTTTCAGTGAGAGCATGTACAATCCAACACACAACAGTATGAACCAGTGTTTACAGAAACAAGTCAGTTCTCAGTTTCTCCATTCTTGTTTTTTTGATAAGCCAAAAAACTCATCATGGTGAACTTACCCAACCTGGTGAACTTCGGGACCTTGGACCAAGTTGCTATCAGAATCCGACGAACTCTCCTAATTAGCACCCCAGTCCACAAAATATCCAAGAGCAGGAATGAACTCGGGGTTTTTGCTCCTCAAGGCAATGTCTATATGCGCCCTCGTCATTTAGGCAGCCCGACCAGGTCTCGGTTTCTTCAGCGAGTCAGGTGTAAGTTTTCTTCCAAACGAACAGGGTCCGCCTCTCATAGAGTCAGCTTCCGCACAGAGCTCATATAGAGTTTTCAGAATCTTTAAGTTTCAGCTTCTTAGGAGGCCGAGGTCCTAGAACACTCATATCTACAGCAGCCCCATTATCCTGAGATGACCGTACAACCGCATCGTAAGCTTTTGTGGAGAGATTCAGGCCCTCGTTGTGAGCCCTCATATACAATTCATATGCTAGCCTTGGTTTTCCGTCTCTTGCTAGTGCCTCTATCAACTTCTCGTAAGTGACCTCATTCGGAGATACATTCTGTACTTTCATTCGGTGAAACCATTCGTATGCGGCATTTCCCATGCCGTTCCGTGCACATCCGCTTATGATCGCGTTATATGTCACAACGGTCGGATCGATCCCCAATGAACTCATCTCCTTAATTACAGCATCCACCATCTTGAACTTTCCCTGTCCCGTGAATATAGAAGCCATGATCGTGTATGCATACAAGTTCGGCTCGACACCGACCTTGATCATGTGGTCCCACACCTTGAGGGCCTCGTCGTAGAGCTTCCCTTTCTCGAGTGCACTAAGCAATGCCCCATAGGAGATGATCGTCGGTTTCTCTCCTTTCTCTACCATCCTTCTAAAAATCTGTATGGCAGTACTAGCTTCCGATGCCTTGGAACAGGCAACAAGTACTGCGTTCCATTCCCTGCTTCCAGGTTTAAGCCCCTTGTCTTCCATTTTGTTGATCAATCTAACGCCCCATCTCCAAATCCCTTTTCTTCTAGCCGCGGTTAGTAAGATGTTGAAATGAGACATGATCAATTCATACGACATGTTATTCGGCTTCGGTCCCTTGTCCAACAAATCCTCGTAAATCTCTAGAGCCGCCCACCATCTCTTAGCCTTCCCCATCAGCCAAATCAAGTGATTGCACACAGATAGGCTGATCTCCCAATGCCTCTCTCTTGTTCTCGTGTATAATTCCTTTGCAACAACATAATGGTCTTCACGAGTACAAGCCCATATGAGGCGCTCGTGCTCTACCCGACCAGGCTGAAGCCCGGCCTTGTCCATATCCGAAAGAAGCTTCATTACTTTCTCGTTCAAGTTTTCTTGTTTCACGAGCCACCTCCGCATCACTTGGTAGCAAACGCGAACTGTGAAATTCTCGAGCTTGACAAATTCTTTCTCCCAATCCTTGTCCTCATCTTTTCCTATCTCACCCCTCAAATATTTTTCCCTAAATTCAGTGAAGAACCTCAAAGCCCCAATTCCATCTTCCATTCTTCTATAAGCCAACAAGGCAGTGGAATAGGATACTGCAGAGGGAACAAGGCCAACTCTTCGGATCTCCTCAAGAACATTGAGGGCCTCAATAGCCCGCCCTTGCTCCAAATAAATTGCCATCAGAGTGTTATACGTCACAACATTCGGAACCACACCTTCGCTGGTCATATAGTCCACGACCCTATCCAGCTCGCCAAACTGCTCAGACTGTTTCATAGCACCCAAAAGGCTGTTATAGATGAAGAGATTCGGATATATCGCACCATTAGTCTCTTCCTTCTTCCTCTTAAGCCACTCCATGACAGCCATCGCAGGATCAATTCTTTTCTCTTTCCCGAAACCTCTAATCATGGAAGAGAACACCTGAAGGGGCAATACACCCTTGTCCTTGAGGACCTCCTCCACATCGTCCGCAGTTTCTGCGAGCCGCAAACTCCAGGCCAAAGAGCGAACATCCACCCTCGAACAATCTTTCTCCCTAACTTCTCCGGCATTTTCGCCATCAACAACCTTCTCTTCCTCATCACGGTTATCTTCAGTGCCACTTGCTCCATCAATGCAAATGCTGTCAGATTTCGCAATCTTGGTTTCTCCAAGCTCGCCATTGATTTCATTTGAATTCCCATCACCGAATTCACTCCTGATTGCTTGTTGCTCCAATGCCCAAGCCAATGCAAACGAGGCGCCGAAAGAGTATTTCTTAGGCTTGCGAAAGACTCTGGTGCTAGCGTAGCCACAGAACAATGTCACTCCCAAAAATCTTGAATTCCCAGAACAGACTCCACTTCTATCAGAGGATGAATCATTCAAACCTATCCACAGACTAGAAACCCTACCATACCCAACACGATTACCAAGAAACCTCCTCTTCCTGCTTCTTCTGGCACAAAATGCATCAGAAAGAGCACATCCAAAGTTATCAACTTTCCATGAACACACGCCCAAAGTTTGCATCTTTAAAGGAACTCACCGAGAACAGAGGACAACCCTTGAATGGAAAAGCAAAAGGGCATCTCATCCGCAACTTTTCAAAGTCTGTCCATTAGCGGTTACGGTTGCTCTTCACTGGGGCAAACCAAATGTGAGGCAGGAGGAGGAGCAGGCTCGGGTCCGTGATGGTGAAGTAAAAGAAACGGGAAGAAATGTCGCGAGAATGGTTTCGTATCTTGAGGATGGATAAGCAGAGAGGAAATCGTCGAATCGAGAAGAATCTGGTAAGTGGGTCTTCTTCTTTCGCAGCTCCCAGTTTGTGCGGAGCTGGCATGTCGGTAGCCATTCAATTCGAAGGGGGGCTCTAAGTTCTAACAAGAACGCTAATCCACTTCACTTCTAATGGATAAAAAAAAATGGAAAGAAAAGAAAATTGTTTCCCTTCTTTATCTGGTGATTTTTCGAAAAATTGCTATGACCACTAATATCAAGAATAACATTGTAAAATTCACTGTCCCTAATTTTGATCGGATTTGGAGAAAAAGATCTCTAAATACCTAGCCAGAAAAATATATTGGTCAATTCGATACTATTTCTTTGACACCAAATATTGCCCAAGTCCTTGACCATCGACTTGGACCGGAAAAGATCGAAGCGGACACGGTTGAGGTAAATTTGATAAGTCCTTTTGGTCGACAACTATAAGTAATCAACAAAGGCAATGAGACGTTGCCAATAGGCGATATGAGAGAAAATTAGTGGGTGTCGAGTCACGAGTGTCGATAAATAAAACTTAGGGTCCATTTATATGAAAGACAATTGTTTCCGGAAAATTATTTTCCCACTTTTCAGTATTTGGATTTGGATTGAAAACAATAAGCTTAGATTGGGGGAAAGTTTCCCTTATAGCAAGGAGGAAATCAATTTCCCTAAACTATCATACAAATGAAAACTATCCATTTTCCTTAAAAATGATTTTCATGAAAAATGTTTCCTTTTATCACAAAGTTTCAATGAACAAACGCAGTTTAGTTTTCAAGAAGATGAATCATTTTTCGTGGAAATCATTTTCAAGGAAAATGGTTAGTGTTCATTTCTTTTTTTATAATTGCTATTAACCGTCACGTCGCTAGTAGTTATAAGTATTAGAATTGTAATTCGAACAAATGTCCGACAATCAATCGATGAACACGAGTTGTTCAACTTTATCTTCCTACTGTCATTACTTTTCCATACCCTTTTACATGATTGGCCGCAGTTACCTCCAATTTTGGTACTTTTAATTTTTCTCGCCAATTCGCGTTTCGTGTCAAAAATCAACAAAGTATCATTCGCATCCTCTGTAGATTTCCATATCAATTCATATTTTGAAAAGCGTTTTGTCGACCATTTTCGGCAAAGCATACTCCACTGCGATGGTTATTATTATGCAAAAGCATGCCGTGCGGACTCAAGCATGGGATCGAGGTAGATCCTCCGAGCACACGACTTGCTGCTATTCGAGCCCGCCCATCAATTCGGAATCAACAAGCCAAAAAAAAAAGCGTCAAATTCAGTTGCCCTTGCTCTATAAAGTTGGTATATGGGATTGAAAACCCTCGCTCAAGCTTAATCATGGTAGAAAAGACATTGTATTTTTTTTCAAAAAAGTGATTAGGCCGAGTCGCGCCTAATCGAAATAGTTTAATATTCCTTTTTATGGAAGAGGGTATTCATTAATTGCAAATAATTACACCTAAAAATAGTCTCTGCACTTTAACAAGCCAAAAACGGTACAAATTCCAGCGGGGGGACAACAAGTCATCAAGATCAACAGCATCGTCGGAATCACCCGCTGATACAAAACGATGCTGATCAAGCACCTGTCGATATTGTTCATCACATTCAGGCGGTAGGTCTCAGGGATCATGGACGGCCAAGCCTTCTCCACGACCAAAAGGATGGCTTCAGCTTTTGCCGGTTCCCGAATCCAAGGTGGGAACGGATTGTCCCCTCAACAGCAGGGCCGCTCTCCTTTGCTGTCGTGAGCCACCAAAACCAGAGAATCCCCCAAACTTGTGAATCGTGTTGACTCATTTACCATTGGATTACCGTGCTTTGCTGCTTAGGTGGTGTCACTCTGTTTGATTCATTCTTCCACAATCTCAGGTACATTAATTAAAAGGTGCTCAGATGAGGGGTAGGGAAAATTTATTCAATCGGTCCTAATTTTTACTGTTCGGATGCGAATTCAGTTATAAACCTTAGGCTGCGTTTGGTCGTCTGGATTTCTAACCAGGATAGGATTGGATACGATAAAATATAGGGATATGATATGAAATCTGAAGGATTTGCTATATCCTATCTACTGTTTGGTGAATCACAATAATAAAAGCCGGATAATTTCACATATTACTATGTCCTTTATTTGTTTTGAACATTATATCAGTGTAAATGACCCTAAAAATTGCACAAATGGAGATTATAAAAATTTCTCACGACACTCTTATCTATTTCATTTTTATTATTTTTCCATCTCTTTTTAATTATTTCCTTTTTTATTTCTTCCTCTTCCATCATTCTCTAATAAAATTTTATCAAATAGTAAACTATACAAATATACCTAAATATATGTGATAAATATAAATACTAAATGTATATATATGAAATTTCTATCATAAGATAGAAAGAAATTTGAATATATAAATAAAAATAAGAATAAATAAAACACAAATTTATTGTTATTTTGAATTTTTCATATTAAAATTGAAATGATATTTTAATTTTATTAATTTAATAAGTTTATTATTCGAGAAAAATAACTTTTTATATTACGGATATTAGAAATCATATCTACCTTTATTCCACCTCTCCCATGGGATAATTTTATCCGGGCTATATCCCTCTTATATTCCGACTTTATCCTGTCTTGCGCAAACACTAAACACAGGAAATTTATCCTATCCCGAATTTTATCCCGACTACTAAACGTAACCTTAGTGTATGGATGTCAATTCACTCCTAAATTTTCTAATTTTGCTAATTTAGTCCTAAATCTTCGCGCGAAATTCCAATGTAATCCTTCCGATCAACTTTTTTCCAAAAATAGCTAACGTGATGATCTAATCATCATGGGTTATCCTCTTGACACATCGTCACGTTGGCGGTTTCTGTCGAAAATTGATCGAAATGATTACATTAAAATTTCACGCAAAAATTTAGGACTAAATTGATAAAATCGAAAAATTTATAACTGAATTAATATCTATATAATAAGTTTAGGGCTAATATGATAGTTTTATCGAAGCTTACGCTTTGGCCAGGTTTTATCCCCTAAAAACTGCTATTAAGGCTGATCAAAAGCCACAAAATCCGAGGCCGAGCAAGATCTTCCCAGGTCATCGAAGGAATCAATTTCGTGTCCTGAATCTCCATTTTCATGGGGGGGTGGGTTTGTCGTCTTCTTCACGTGTTTCGACAGTAAAAAGAATTAATAAATATTAATAAATAAAAAGCTGTTCCTTTTTCGCTTAATAAACTCTAATTCCGTTTCGCTATTAAATTTTTTTTGGTCGAAAATTAATTGAGAACGAGGGTTTTAAATATGGCGACTTCGTACTTAGCAGAGATTAAATCTCAAGATTCCGTTGATAGAACATTACTCCGCCACGCATGCTGGCACATGCGCATCGTGCTAGATGAGGTGATTTGGGTAGAGCTAATTTAATTTCACGGCTAATTAATACCATGTGAAAACGACGACTCGGCTTCCCATTTGACGCGAATATTTCGCTTATTAATCTGAGGGTGATCATATGTATATATAGCTCGACACGGAGGAATAATCGATGCACCCATTCGTTTGATTGGGAATTATACATGCATATTATTAATGTTTCCAGAACGTCGAAATATTAGCCACGCCTCGTATCGGTATTGGTTTAAGCTTTTACGTGAATTAGATTTTGTGTAATGATTTATATAAATATATATAATTGCTAAGTTGGATATTGACTTCATAAAATGGCCATAAAGAATCCTCCACTGATTAGAGCTAAGCCGTTCTTTTACCGTCGAGAGTCGGGCCCCATTCGTGGGTCATCTTAAAATTAGATTTAATCTGTTTTCTCAACAGCCCGTTACAAATATAGATATTGCCAACTGCCCATCGCTCGTGACCCTCGAATCAGAGATGTGATTGGAGAGAAATTTCCTCGCCGATCAAAGAGCGGAAAGCACAGCCCATTTCTCAATTTTATCCTCGTTTGGAGAAAAGCATTAAAGCACTCCTCGACACGGTTTCGCCATCCACATGGGCGGATCATGGGAGCTGCGGGATCGAGGCAACCGCCCCGAAGATATATGGTTGGTTGGTTTAGCTAGTTAGTTGTCTGATCATTTTGGTGTAAGAAGAGACAAAAGAACATGTTTTTTGTTTTGTTTTGTTTTGGTTATCTCAGATGCGTATTATTTCTTCTCCTTCTTCTTCTTCTTATTTTAACGGTCAAGGGATATTGTTTCTTCTTCCTCTCTTTTCATACGGTCGAATCCGGGAGTGTTAAATTATGGTTATAGGTCGGCTGGGGCATGTGCCTAGAGCGCTTTAAGCTGCATAGGACCCTCGAAGAGCCATCGTGTCCTTATCCTATGCAATCATTTGCTTTACATTATTGTAAAATTCTCTCTCTCTCTCTCTCTCTTGGAATCTTAAACGGAACGAGCCTGATTTTGCTCTCGAGGGCTTTCGAGTCACGCGATTGAGAGAAATCATGACGCGACTTGATAAATCTTTTACCCCACATGGATTTGATTTGATATGGTTTTGGCGAGGACCCTCAAAACTAACCGATCGACGAACAATAAGATAGATAGCTGAGTGACAAGCTCGGTATTCTCATTATGGGTTCGATCACTATTTAATTAATCGTCAAGCGGATACTCTAAGCACAATCAACATCCCACCAAAGAGCAAAAGGCGTCCTATAAGTCATAATCGCGTCTAACGTTACCTAGTCAAGGAATCTAACTAAATTTGAAAAGTCGAGCTGATGTCTATAGGAAACGAGCTAGCCCAATCAAACTCGACCGAACAATAAAAATCACGGCGCGAGCACGAAAGACAGCAAGATCCGGCGTGCTCGAAGCCTCGGAACTCTCGAGTCACTCAAATCCCACGCATAAAATTTTGTACAAGACCAGAGGCCTATGTGCACAGGACACATGTAACAAGATCTCTCCTTCACAACATTCGATCGTGTAGGCACATGGAAAACAGCCAAAAAAAAAAAAAACAGGGAGTGATGGTAGGGACGAGAAAAAGGCAGAGAGAGAGAGAGAGAGGGGCAACAAGAAAAGAGAAACATTGGTGCCATGCTTGGAGGTTGGCCTTTTCTCCTTTACTTCTCCAAACACAAGCACTAAACTATTTTCGACCAATTTTTTGCGAATACAAAGCCAACAACATCGCACGCCGGAGAGATTAGCAATAAAGAAAAATAAAACTCGAACCAAAAAAAAATTATTCTAATTTTGCATCATCAAGAGGCTCGACCGACCCAATTTTCTTTTTAATTATATTATTTGGCGATTTCAATCGTTTCTCTGGTTTTTCGGCCCCCCGCCAATCAAGCAAGCGTGTTCCCGCGCACGCCCACCCCCCCTGCCCCATGTGCAGAACGAAATCAGCAGTAGGATGAAAAGAGAAAATAAGCAAAAATTGCCCATATCGTGTGCCACGTGTCGCCGCCACATCCCTCCGTCCCCATCATGCAAACAGACAAAATCAAAACATTATTCGAAAAAGAAAATTAAAGTGCTATCTCTTTTTTTATATATATCTTTCATTTCTAACGTGGCGCTAGAATTAGGTTTTTGGCCCAATTTTATTTCGTGTGCGCGTCTACCTTGTTTGACAAATTCCGGGCGTAATTCTCCATCTGGCTATTGCGGGTCGCTTGATTATGGGGTTTTATATATGCGTGATCTCCCTCCATTTGCACGGGCACGGATATTATGATTTAGAGATTGACTTTCACAGCATCTTGCAAAAGCGCTCTTGAGATTCCATTTGATGTAATTATAGTAATGTGAATTTTTGAATGTTTTGACATCTTGTGTCGCGTGAATTTACCACATTCTACTCTTTTTTGATATCTTTGATACGTGAAATTTACATAGCCGTAATGTTAAATCAGGAAAGAAAGAAAGAAAAAACAAAATAAAAGGAAAAAGCCACACGAAATCTCAAATTATGCTCACTACGGCACATTTATCATGAATTTTTTTTCGTGACACCAAACACTATACCCATTGTGACACTGACACATGTACCCTTAAATTTTTCTTGTGACACAAAAAACCCCCAAACTTATACATATGTGACACATTTACCTTCCATCAATGTTCCGTTAAATGATTTTTCAGCTAAAATAACATAATTTTTTATTTAACTAAAGCCGCGTGGTAGGCATGTCAATAATGTTTGCTTTCTGCTGTCCAAATAGGTAGATTTTTAATCGTTTTCATTAATAAAATTTTGACGCAAGGTATATACATTACATATGTATAAATTTGAGAGGCGTTCTTTGGTGGCTTTTGCCCTAAAATAAAAGGACCTCTGCCAAAGGGCTAGTTTTTGTATTTTATTATATTTCATCTCTATTTTGTTCTTGTCCAAGTTGTCTTCAGCTTGCTTCTGCTATAAAACCCAAAGTCACCACCAACATCCTCTCCCCATTTACAAAGATTGCAGAAACAGAGCTTTGAGAGAGAGAGAGAGAGAGAGAGAGAGAGAGAGAGACACACACACACACACACACACACACAGAGCGATAGAGAGAGAAGCAAGAAAAAGAAGAAGATGATGAAGCTGAGGTCAAAGAGGTTCGGCAGAAGCAGCTCCAAGCTCAGCAGCAACGGCGGCGGCAAGGGGTCGCCGTCCGTCGAGAGGTCGTGCAGCGGCAACATGGAGATCAAGTGGGAGCTCAGGCCCGGCGGCATGCTGGTCCAGAAGAGAGACGGGAGCAGCGGGAGCGAGAGCTCCGGAGAGGGCACGATCACCGTCAGGGTCTCCACCGTCGCCGAGTGGCACGACATTCCCATTGAATCCACCTCCACCTTCGGTAAGCCACCCTCCTGTAGTTAACGTATGGACTCCTCTCGAATTATCATGCAGTAGACCTGGGATGCGACGGGTGACGGATCGGTGTTCCTATCGTGGTTTTCGCTTTGTTCTTGACACGGGTATCTGAATCTTTCGAACCGACTGGTTTCTAGAATGACCATGATCATCCGATCATCCTATGCCCGCAAGACGACGGGCGAGACTCGAGATCTGTCTGAACATAGGAGATTGTGTGATTAGAACACAGGATCAACGCATCCAAACCAAACGCCCGACAAAGGGTTCATCTGGGTCATCCGGGGAAATTGCTAGACACGTTCCTCGAACCAAAGTTTCCTCTTTTATTTGGGGGTAATTTTATTCTTTTCCTGGGTGTGAATCGAGACTCATGATTCGCAAATTTTGCAGGGGAACTGAAGACGATACTGGCATTGGTCACAGGCTTGGAACCAAGAGAGCAGCGGCTGCTGTTCAAAGGGAAGGAGAGAGAAGACAGTGAGCACCTGCACATGGTCGGTGTCAAGGACAAGGACAAAGTGCTCTTGCTAGAAGATCCTGCCATTAAAGAGACGAAGAAGCTCCATGGAAATCATATTGCATCGAGTCAGCAAATAGGGAATCACCCATTTCGCACCATAAGCGTTTAATGGTCTTTAATTCTGTTTTTTTCTTCTTTTATTTTAACCTTTTTGTTCAATCTCAATCAAGAACATACTTCTCTCTGTCTCTCTCTACTAACGCCCACAAAAGAAAATGGGATTAGGTTAGAAACATGTATGGTTGATCAACGATCCCTTTTGTTTGGGTTTGATTAGTTTGGTTAGGTTTATGATGGTGTCAGTTCCAACGAGTATTATAATGGTGTGAGCTGATGCATTATCTGCATCATTTGGCTTTGGCTTGTACTGTCTATAAGAAATCGAAAGAAAAAAAAAGTACATTTTGATTCCAAAATGCTATCGTTTTCTCTCTGTCCGCTTCCTCTCTTTTTTTAATGTGTGGGAAACACAAGAATCGAGCTCCATGCGTGCACGCCGACTATTAAAATATGTGATTGTTGGTGAAAGTGAAAGAAGAACCGGAAGTGACAGTATTTTTTAGTGGGTGCTGAGGCTGGCAGCTTGATAAGTTGTCCATTAAAGGGGTTTTGCTTAGGCTAGAAGCCAAATCAATTAATGGTTGTAATGGCAGCAATTGCATCTGAACGTGTGTGTGGAGGGACAAGAATCGATGGGAGTTGCAGTCTTCAGAAAGGGTCTTTTTTCATGGGATTTTGAGCATGCAAAGCTTTTTGCTGCCATCGATTGGGGAAAAAAAAGGGGAGGGGTGGTCCATTCTGACAGGTATTTTTGGTTCTTCTTGTTGGAAAAGGACTTTGTGAAACATTGACGGTGAAGCAACTTCAATGGAAAAAGTTGACTTGACCCACTTGCACTTGGCACCAAATTGTCCTCGGTGCCTGCAATGGTTTGGCGGTGAAATATGTATTTAATGATAAAAGGAAATTGGTGTAGATTTTTGCTTCTTGTATATTAAATGAGATCGAGAGGTGGTCGTGGTGGGGAATCAAACACTATCGCTGATAGATGTCGGGGTGAATTCAATAATCATTTACAAGGACTTTGAAGTTACATAACTATGAGAATGTCCTTTTTCCGGAAGCAATCAAAAATCGATTTTTGATCCAAATATTCAAGGTATCTCGCTTGTTCCATTTCATTAATGAGCACTCCATAAATGATTTCTTCGAAATTACCAACTTTAAAAAGGATTACAGTTTATTCTAAATCACGGAGGTTGATTACAAACTTCTGTTTGCTTGATTGATATCTTCATCGGAATTAGCCCTGTTCTTCTTTTATCTTTTTCAGGTAAACTCTGCCTCCAACTCATGTTCAAATCAGCACCATCATCTAATACCAGCACAAACTACTGCTGGAGAAAAGAAAATGATTTTCAATGATTGTGTCAAGCGTATCATTTTATCTTGGTGAAAAATATTACTGGAGTTCTTCTAATCTTAAAATACAAGGTTTCTCCTCCATGTTGCATAGTCAACTTGCATTGCCCATATAAATCATCTGTCCACTCATTCTATATCATAAAGTCTGTGACATGGGAATTGATGATTGATGATGTCTTACAAGGATTTGCCATAGTTGCTGACAAGAAAAGAAGACATGTTGGGCCAAGTTAATGGCCACAACCAAGAAGAAGATGGGCTTATGCATGTACTGTTGGTGCGATGAGGAATTGAGGACGATGCTTGGATGGGCTTATATCATAAATCATCTCTCCACTCACTCAAGGATGAATCTCGGCCAAACAGAAACTCAAACCTATGGCTACAAGACTATTTTACAGGTAAGAGCTGATTTAAGGAAAAATGATGCCAAGCTTTCATCACCAAAATTGAACGTGACATACTTTCTAAAGCTTCATCTTCTAATGGCGACGTAGACAGTGATTGACCATGAATTAGCTCGGTTAGTTAGATCTAACGTGGATTCTAGGCCTCGCGATAATTGAAGCTTACAGAGCATTTTCACTCCATTGCTCGTCTGGCTAGTTGGGTCGTGCCATCCCGAGTTTGACAGCCTGCGCCGAAAGGCGCCCGGTTTTGTCCAAATCGCGAGGGCCAACATGTCCGGACCACCCTAAAAGCTTTTTTTGACCTAAGCTCGCGTGGTTTGATTCCATTTTCAAAGCTCAACGTTGTCAGATCACATCAATTAGCCAGGACCAATTTTTCTAGAACATTGATGTGGTCTGGTCGGAGAGAGAGAGAGAGAGAGAGAGAGAGAGAGAGAGAGAGAGAGAGAGAGGTGCATTGTGTGGGAGATCATCAACTTGTCCTTGGTGATAAAGAAATATGAGTCTTTCCTAAGTTACTCAACTTTCAAGTGGCCAAACAGAGCTGAACAGCTCACAGGAAGGCATCATCGACCTCAGAAAAGTGAGAACCCCAGAAAAATTGAAACTTGCTTTGCTCAATTTGATGCCAAATTTCCTTTTAAACTAAATGAGTAATAGCCATGATTTTCAATACCCTTTTCTCCCCTTCATCTCATGTCCACACGAAAAAGTCAGCCCCAGTTTAGTCTCACTGCACCTTTTAAAACCACGACTGGGTAAACAAGAACTCTGCTCTTGTTCTCTCTCTGCCCTCAGAAAGAAACATTCAAACACACGCTGTGTCGGCTGATGAAGGTTCCAACTTTTTCTCGATTTCAATCAGAATTGACAAAGTCAAAGCAAGAGGACCCATCAGGCCATCACTAATTTTCATGGGTTATGAATTTCTCTCTTTTTCATTTGGTTTACTTTGATGTTCCTGTGAAATTTGTGCAGAAAGGTTCATGTTCATGTGGTGGATGAGGCAGGTGAGCTTTCTGGGTGATTGAATAGGGCGTTGACAGAAGATAGAGAGCACAAGTGAGCATGCACAGGAAGGGCTTGTGCATGGCCAGTCTTGTGCTCCCCCTCTTCTGTCAACATGGCTTTAACCAGTTCTGCTTCTATAAGTTCATTCCCATGCCTCGGTACAATTCTTTAATCACGTGTTCCCTCTGTTATCGGTTATCGATTTCTCTATTCGATTTCACACGACTTTCCAAACATATTCATGCAGGTCGAAGCCGGGTACTCATCTTTGATGTATGTACAGGTCTCTGCACGCTGAGTTTAGTTCTCTGTCCTATTGCTTCTCATTGACTTTGACTATTACGTTAGAGTTCGAGAATAATTGCGTCTTCCATGTGCATTACAAGCTTTGAATCTTTGAAGTGGTGAATTGGATGAGCTCATCAAAGGGCCGCTCTCCTTTTTCGAAACGGTGATTCGGATAGAGAGTCGTTTGCATCTCATTGTATCTGTGCTTTGTATAGCCCAAAAAAAGAGAGAGAATCGTCATTACAACTTGATCTGTTTGGCATCGGACCATAAACCGAAGCCCATTCGATTCAATCCAAAGATGATGAGACTGTTGATTGATATAGGCTCGAATTCGACTCTCACTTGCTAAGTTGTTGTAATGTTCACATGAACTCTGCTTCCGAAGGTTGATCTCTGCTTGCTGTGACTTCGGTGCAGACAAACTCCACTTCACTAACCACGCAAAGATTGAAAAATCATCCTTCAAAGATTCTCTTGTTCGCATGTTTATGTATGCAAAGCAGCTCGTAAATATTCAGTTTTTGCACTGCTCTTATTTTTTTTCGGGTAGAGCTTTGGCTTTCTAATTAGGAAAAGTAAAAGAAAAAAAAAGAGTGAAAAATAGGGGCATTCCGAGAATTGAACTCGGGACCTCTCGCACCCTAAGCGAGAATCATACCACTAGACCAAATGCCCATCTCTTTAGTCGAGGGCTTTAATGTTTTATATATAAACAATACTTGCCAGAATCATTTGAGTCACTCATCCAAATTATATCTCGGAAAAAAGAATATGCATATAATATATGTTTGCTTCGAGAAGAACTGATTTTTGGGTCTTGCAAAATCAACCAAAAAACAAAACATTAAGTACTTGATTTTTTTTTTTATTTTCAAGTCAAACCAGAACACATAAATTACTTTATTTATGGGGGTTATGTAAGGCATCCTAGGAAAAAGTTGGAAGGAAGCACTCAAAACAAAAATTAGAAAAATAAAAGAAAAAAGAGTTGAGGAGTGTAACGCGGCTTGATGAGCTTTTGCACCTCCTCCTTTTTGTCAAACCTGCACAGTTGGATTTGTACGTCTCTTCTTTAATCGAACTGATGACATCATTGCATCGCAGCAGCAAGTCCTCGCTTTTTCGCATGCCCACACGAGAGGGGGGTCGGGTTGGTGCTCTGGACCACCTTCGCTTTGAAGAAGAACATTGCCCCCACCTGGTAGCAATCATGATTTATCAAAGGCGAGGAGCACGAACATGTACTTCAATGCTGTGGTGTCCGCGCATGTAAGAACTTGTGGTTCAAACCCTAGAATGCCCGATTGTTTCGGGTTCGGTTTCCCTTGGTTATGTCCGCGTAAATGCGGATGCGCACGGCTGTACCGGCAACTGGACTGAACATGGAGACATGCGGTGACGAGTTCGAGTCTCGCGAGGTTGAACTTATGCGATTCGAGGAACTTATGCGCCAATAATTACTTGGTCAAAGTCGGGTCGGTGGCTGTTTTAAGAGGGCCTGGATAAGCAAGAGTTAGCAAAAGGTTTTTCTTTTTCCCTGTTTTATGTTAGGTCAAAAGCCATAAAAAACCCTAAACTATGCATACTGTGACACATTTATTTTACACGTTTTTTTTTGTGACACCAAAATCTCAAACCCGTACACGTGTGGTGCACTTACCCTTCTCCGTCAAAGTTCTATTAATGAGAACCGTTAAAAATCTGCAGGGACGTCGAAAGCAAATAGCATTGACATGGCGTCCACGTGACTTAAATGAAATAAAACGATGTAGTTTTAGCTGATGAATCATCAAATGAAACCTTGACGAAAGGTAAGTGTGTCATATAAGTACAAATTTTGATTTTTTTATGTGACAAGAAAAGTTTTAGGATAAATGTATCTTAATGGGCATAATTTAAGTTCTTTGATGTCACAAAGAAACTCGGGATAAATGTATCACAGTAAACATAATTTGAGATTTTTTGTGATTTTTTTCCTTCATGTTAACATAGTCGTTGGGCAACTCTGACATACGTTGTAATGTGGCGTAAAATTTCAAATATGTGTCATCTCTCACTGGGCTAGCCAACATGTCTAGAAATGAAATTTATATCAAGGAACTGCCTAACTTACAAGCCAAATGCAGAGGTTAGTCAAGCAGTTCAGAAAGATCAAGTGATACGCAACTGGATACCCGGTTTCTAGACAAGTGGAACCCCAAAGAAGACTTTCCCTTATCAGCTGGTGGGACTAACAGTCTAACAAAGATCATACGGGCATTGCTCCGCAGTTAGTGGACGAAAGGGGAGATGATTGGAGGAAACGGGTTAGGTCAATAATATTCTCTTGAATTGGGTCAAGGGACACTGTTTATGACGACGAGACATGATGACTCAATTAACAGCAAACATATACTTTTTGGGGGGAAAAAACCACTAAAAATCCTAAACTTTATCACTTGTGATATATTTACCCCGAATTTTTTTTTGTGATACCAAAAATCCCAAACTTTACTATTTATGATACATTTACCCCAATGTACATTGTCTATGGGCATTTTCGTCTTTTTTGCTTTTTGCTTTTTTTTCTTTTCCGGCGAGGGCCACCCTCGCCGGCGTGGGGCGATGCTCGCCCTCGCCGGATCTGGCGAGGGCGACCCTCGCCGGATCTCGCGAGGGCTGCCCTCGCCTGACGCCGGCGAGGGGGCCTCTCGCCGGAAAGGAAAAAAAAGTAAAAAAAAAGGAAAAAGAAAAAAGACGAAAATGCCCATAGATAATATACATTGAGGTAAATGTGTCATAAATAGTAAAGTTTAAGATTTTTGATGTCACAAAAAAAATTCGAGATAAATATATCACAGGTGATAAAATTTGAGGTTTTTGGCGATTTTTTCCCTACTTTTTAATACTTAGCTGTTAGTCAAATGATCTGGCGAAATTGGAGCTTTCTCTTCTTACCACATCTGATGCGAAAGTCAACAGAGCCAATGATGCTTGTCTTCCCCGCCTGGTAACTTTTGTTCCCTCCTAGACAGAGAAAAGTTAATGTTTGTGCCACTCAAAAGGACCAGGGAGCATTAGCTTTTTCTCAGCAAGTTGCACATATGGCTTTATGACAAGATCAATAGAGAGCCTGAAGCTAAGAATTGGAGTCTCCTATCGGGTAAATAACCTAAACTTTTTCATGTGAGAGTATACCAAAGAGTCATGTTTTTTCTCCCCTATAAAAATTATCCTAAGTCTATGCTTCTCTTGATCCGAGAAACCCTTAAATGGCGCAAGAATATAACGTGTGTGAATGCGAAGAGGATGGTTGAAATTGGGTTACGTCGCCATGTGACATGGAGGAGCAGGAGTCTAGCGAGAGTCGCGAAGTTTGACCTTAAGAGAACTGAATCTTTACCTAGGGGGCGTGCATGCATGATCAGCGGTTAGTGGTAGTTTAAAGGGATGGGAAATACTTTCGTGTTGGACTGCCTGTGATTACGATCCAATTTGGCCCCACCTGATTCGATTAATCACGCCATTTCTTTCGGCTTCAATCCGCTTTAAAATGGCCTCATTTTTCACCTTGACCACCCCCATCATCAACCTCGCCTCCTGCACACTCTTTTCCTGCACGTTTTTGGCGCAAGAGGGAAGAGAGAAACGAGATGGGGTTTGGTGATAATGCGTTCTGTCTCGCTTTGCTGATCTTCCTTCTTGTTATTCCACATCTTGTGCTGTCTGCTCCACTTCATGACCCTGATGTCGTGGTAGAAGAAGTCAGTAGGTAAGTCGGCGTGTCCGAGAGAGCATCGTCAGCGAAAGAAAGTCGGCTCTCTCGACTCGATAATACTCCTAAATCTGTTAACAAGTTTCCTCCTTAGTCGCCTGCATTCAGTTTGAACATCAATGTAGTTGTATAATGTGTCTGTCGCCTGATGCAGGAGCATTAATGCGTCGCGGAGGAACCTAGCCTACCTCTCATGTGGCACCGGCAACCCAATCGATGACTGCTGGCGGTGTGACCCGAACTGGGAGAGCAACCGGCAGCGCCTCGCCGACTGTGCTATTGGGTTCGGGAAGAACGCCCTCGGGGGGAAAAACGGCCGGATCTACGTTGTCACGGACTCGGGCGATGACGACCCTGTGAACCCCAGGCCGGGCACCCTGCGGCATGCCGTGATCCAGGACGAGCCCCTCTGGATCATATTCAAGAGGGACATGGTGATCAGGCTCAACAACGAGCTGGTCATGAACTCCTTCAAGACCATCGACGGGCGAGGAGCGAGCGTCCACATCGGCGACGGGCCGTGCATCACCATCCACTACGCCACCAACATCATCATCCACGGCATCAACATCCACGACTGCAAGCAAAGCGGCAACGCCATGATAAGGGACTCCCCCAGGCACTACGGGATGTGGACAGTGTCGGACGGCGACGGCGTGTCGATCTTCGACAGCAAGCACATATGGGTTGACCACTGCTCGCTGTCTAATTGCCACGACGGGCTCATCGACGCCAACCACGGATCGACCGCCATCACGATATCAAACAATTACATGACGCATCATGACAAGGTCATGCTCTTGGGCTCCAGCGACTCGTACACTCGGGACAAGGACATGCAGGTCACCGTTGCTTTCAACCATTTTGGAGAAGGGTTGGTGCAAAGAATGCCCAGGTAAGAAATTCATTTCTTGTTTTTTTCTCACTACTAGTAGCGTAAAAAGTGTAATAAAATAGGACTCACTTAATCTTTTCTTTATTTCGTGATTTATATTGACATAATATATTTTTGTTTCTCCTATGTTTTTTTTTTCTGTAGATGTAGGCTTGGGTATTTTCATGTGGTGAACAATGACTATACTCATTGGGAAATGTATGCCATCGGAGGGAGTGCATCTCCTACCATCTACAGCCAAGGCAACAGATTTCTAGCACCTGATGCCAGATTCAGAAAGGAGGTGAACAATTAGATTTTTAAGCTTAAATCGATTTTTCGACTTGATTAATCACCACTGAGACATGAGAACTAGCCATTTTTTGCATGCATCTCAATAAAAACCCCCCATCCAGAGGGTGCGGCTCCCAAGTTTTACCGCGAGTGTAGAGACGCTTTGATTTGAACATAAGATCCACTGCATTCAAATAAATTATTTAACCATATGCTTAGCTGATTCCTTCAGGGATAATCCGATTCGTGAGCTGAACAAGTACATTATGATAACCTTCAAGACTCTATCCATCTTGACAATAATCTCGAAAAGTCGTGATAATCCCGTTGCATGCACGTGTGTGTACGTAGGTGACAAAGCACGAGGATGCGCCGGACAGCGAGTGGAAGAGTTGGAACTGGAGGTCGGAGGGCGACATGTTTCTGAACGGCGCCTTCTTCCGGCAATCAGGGGCAGGCGCGTCGTCGACATACGCAAGGGCCTCCAGCCTCAGCGGGAGGCCGTCGTCAATGGTGGCTGCCATGACAGCCACCGCCGGCACGCTCAACTGCAGGAAGGGCTCCCGGTGCTGATCCCCCCGGCTGCCCTTATTTAAAAGGGCATCATCAACAAATTAATCACTATCGAAATGAAGCGCTTTCCGCGCATGGCTATTTATCTTCTTCTTTTGTCTTTTTTTTTTCTTTTTTTAGTTCGACTTGTTTAACGACCTCTCTCTCTGTCTCTCGGGACAATGACCAGCGAGAATGTTTGTAATCGTCTTGGCCGTAGTATGATGTACGAGTTTATCAGGAAACGAAGAAGATTAAAGAGGAGAAGCGTCGATTAAAATTTTCTCTCGTCCGTCTAATTTTTACTTTTCACGAAATGGGAAATCTTGTTTTGATTCTTTTCTAACGTCAAAGCAAGAAAAGAGGGGACAAAAGGAGAAAACGTAGACCAAAGTCGGGATCATGCAAATGAATAAAGTGGACGGCATTGAGTCGGTCGTGGTCCGTCAATCATGGGCGAAATTTGCACGTTGAGTGGGGACAAAACCTCGGTTCCCGTCTCGATGTACCGTCGAGACTTTGGTTTTTGAAATATGAGGCAAAGCAAGCGCGGCTCGCGAAAAACCAGAATAGTCTCGCGCATGCAAGAAGAAGAAACACACTCATTAACTTCTAGAACTGAGCAAATTATATCACTTGCGCTTTGACACTGCACTTAGATGCTCTTTGCGGTCTTGCTTGGTCACCTATATATTAAGCCCTTAAAACCGAGTTTATTCACAATGGCATGAAGGGAAATGATGACGAAACTTGATTGAAAGCTTGACCCCTCCAGCAAAATGGAGGGTCGCTTACATGTTCAAGTTAACCCTAGGACTAAAATAACCTATCCCGTTTTGAGAGATTTGCGCAACATGCCCCGCACCAAAAAGAAAGCAAACCCTAACCCTATTCCTCTAATTTCTCTCTCTCAATCGCGTCTCCCACCCAGCCGCCACTGTCGCGCGACCACCGCGTCCCCATCACTCATCGTAGCCCGAACGCTGTCCCGTCGCTTACAATTAATCTGAGTCATCCATTTGGTCGGCTAATGTGTTCAAATCCGAGAGAGCAACTTTACCTCGATTCAGAGGATGCTAACTTTAGAGGATCCCAATCCTAATTAAACTGTCAAAGAAACGGCGCGATTTCTGACTTTATTTCCTAATGCTTTTTCTCTCCCACGAAGGATGATGAAGGTTCGACGTGTGCGAACTCACTTTGTATGGGTAAAAGAATTATTGAAACCTACGGCATGTGCGAAGAAGGGTGTGAAAATGTGATGAGAACGCTTATGTGGGATAAGTGTTTACCATTGTCCAATATTGGGATCTCTCTCACAAAATGAAACAAAAATTTAATCAGATATAAGTAGGAATGTTGAATAGTTAATCTTAATTGACCATTTATTTAATTTGTTTGGTCACATAAAACTTTTGCAAAATTAATATAACTATGAACCCTTCGATTGGGGGATTTCATTGCAAATCACCCATTTTCAAACACCCCATTGACAACCCAATTAAATTCCAAACAACTTTGTTGTCGTACTTAGATTTCAACCAGCCGAATGATAAATTCAGAGCAAGGAGAGAAGCATGATATCTGAATCTCTCTAAAGTTCTTAGATATGATTCAATCACGAAATTTTTTTTCCAAGCTTATTCATTTACAGATGATATTAACCTTCTCCTTATTACCTCAACTTTCCAGATTGCACGCGAAACACTTTCTAATGATCTTATTCTTCTTTGTGTAGCGAGCCAATAGCAATATATACATACTTATTCCTAAGTAAGAACAAAAGGGTTTCTTTGACATTGGCCGATGATTGGAAGGTTTAAACAAAATGGGACAAAAATCGACGTGCAAATATTTAGATAATGAATTTGTCAATTGTTCCTAAGTCAGTAAGAAGAATACAAAGCTTCTCCTTACGCTGGTACAAATTATTAACTCAACACAATCATCTCATGCCTCATTCACCCATTTAGAAGAGGAAGGCACTGGCCACGACGGCAACGCCGGCAACGGCGGAGACCTCGAGGGTGGAGGCGCCGTTCTTGGCAGCCACGGGAGCTTCGGTGGGAGCGGCGAAACCATCATCGGCGGTGGGTCCCCAGGAGGCCTCGCTTCCAGGGGCGGGAGGCGATGCCAGGTCGGCGTTGGGGGATGATGCCACGGGGCCCTCGGAGTAAGGGGACGAGGCGATGGAACCCTCGGGAGTGGCGGAGATAGGGGCGGAGGCCGATGCCTGGGGAGCGGCAGCCGATGCCTTGGGGGCGGCCGCTGGTGCCTTGGGGGAGGAGGAGGCCACGGGGGCGGCAACGGGGGCGGCGGAGGGTCCCTCTGCGGAGACGGAGCCGACGATCGCCACGACGATCAAGGCCAAGACGACTAGTTGACGTGCCATTTCAACCTTGAGGGTTATTGTTTTTTTAATAATTGTGATCCTCGAGAAATGCAGTAATTCTCTATACAACGTAGAGAAACACTGCAGCACCAAAGAATGAGGAAACGGTTGGGGTGGGAAAATGGAATTTATAGGATATGGGGAGGGAGAGAAATTAGGAGAATGTGAGGAGGACACATGAAAAGAGCAGTGTTAGTTTTTTCAGTTGGGACAGGAGAGGAAATTTTTCATGTTATTTTTGGTGAAGAAAAGAATGGTTGGTTGGGCTTGTGCCAATTTGTCCGGGTCAATCGGTGATTGGGAGGGAAATTTGCTTGGAAAGTGATTTTTTTTGTGGGATTAGGGTGTCACTTAGGTCAATTAATATGTAAGGAAGTTAGCATTCGTTAGAACACGCCGTGCCCGTGCGCGTGCGCGGGGGTTAGTTCGTAGTGAAAGCATAAAATTTTGGTTCTACCGACGTGCGACGTCAGCAGATATGGAGCTGATCAGCATGCATGCATGTATGTCTTGTCCAAAGAGTCTGTTATTTATAGTTCACGTTCAGTTGGTACAATTTTTTAAATTAATTTTACTAATTTTTGTACTTTTTAGTTGACTTGAATTGAAAATAAGGCACTAAAGACATCTAGGGCGTTCTGTCGAAATATTTGGTAAGGAAATAAAACAGTGTATAAATGAATTTCAGAAGTCGAAATAGCTCTGATAAAAGTATAAGATGACATATCGGCAAATCGGCCTTTAATGAAAGTCATGTCTAATTATGATCATACACTTGTATTTTATATTAATCAGTCAAATTAATTAACAATTCCATTAAATAAATTTGTCAATCAGACATCCTATTAACTTGATCGGATGCGGATCTTCAATAAAAAAACGCTTCATATCAATCAGATCAATTTATCAATATTACGTGTCTGAAGTACCCCATAAATTTTCTTGCTAAGATGTAGGCTCGCCCTTGAGCAATTATAGCGCGGTACTCCTTGCAATGTCATGTATGAAGATCCTCTAATCCTCGCGATGCCGTTTTGAGCGTCTTAATCATCTCAATCATTGGTATATCATTTGGACCCCTACGTGGTGTGATCAAAGATTCAAACACCCCATAAGATCTCACATCTTCTGGACTGAAAAAGAACAAAAAGAAGAGAAACACCCCCACAACATGTCCTGCACATAAACCCAGACAAAGATTCTTCTCTTAGAGTTCTGTGTAACCCCTAGATTCACCTACAATAATATAACTCCATAGCCTCTCAACTTTGTACGGCGTACACGATCCGCCCCCCCCTCTCTCTCTCTCTCTCTCTCTCTCTCTCTCCATATGTTTTGGTGTTCTTGGTGGGTCCTTCTATACCTTTGTTTTCTGTATCTGCTCCTATATATCTGCACCATCAGCAAGATATCTCTGGAGAGAGGCAGAGGGGGAGGCAAAATTGTTATGGACAAGAAGCTGATGATATGAAGCCAAGTGTCGCTGCCCTCATCAAGATCATGGGATTATTTTTCTTGCTTACCTCTTGTGGAGCATCTACCCAGGACTCCCATATCTTCCACGGTACAACACACTCATTCATACTTCAGAATGTCATCTTTACAACATAGTCATATAAGTTTTTGCTATGTTCTTCTTTTTGCAGAGTTGATGGATTTTCGGAATCAACGAGCCAACCATCATCAACCTCAACATGGGAAGCAACAGGTGAGTGGGAAGGAGCCGCCGACGGTGCCGTGGTGGTGGTCAGAGGATTACCGCCTGCCGCGGAGGCAGCGGCCCGTGCACAACGAAGTCAAGCCGTGAAAAGTCTTTCTTGATCGTTAAGGAGTCCTGTAATATGTATGGTGCTTGAACAGTTGATGCAGACGTAAGGATTGCTTCAGTGTATGTACTAGTCACAATGATCCAATCTTGATTACGATGCATTAACGGAGTTGTAGTCGCGCTTACGATGCATTAAAGGTGTTGTAGTCGCATTTAGCTTGAACTAAGCCTCTTGAAGGAGAATGTGTAAACGGGCTATGTTTCTTGGAAAAGTTGGCCTCTTTAAAGAGAGAAAAAGCATAATGGCATTGGATCACTGAATGAGTTAGCAGATAAAGTGCCAAAAAATCAACTAAGTCATCGGTAAATGTGCATAGTTAATCCTTCTTAATTACAAGTTTATTGGCTTGATCAGCAGCTTTCTGCTTCCCGCTCATTCTCGTTTCCATTATAGGCTGCGCATGCATGAAACAGTCGCTCTGCATGTTCATAAAGGCATACTCGTTACCCGAATCGATGTAATGTAATCACTTTTTGACTATTTTATAGCTTAGGAGGCCGAAATGAATCATCCCAATATCTTTCCTTGGACCGACCAAGTTCTTTTGTTTACTATAATCTCCACGGGTCATGCACACCTAAGGGGGTTTGATATTTATAAAATTTATGCTCGAATTTTTCTCCACGTGGAAAGCCAAGCCAAGTTGCTTCTCTAGGAGGGTGCCGCGCGTATGGACAAATAATGGGGATGTTTTGGATGATCTAGCCAATGGAGATGTACTTTTAAGTTTAGGTTACCGTTGCCCTTCTCAGCTCATACTAGACCCGTCAAATGGGTGGATTGGGTCAGGTATGGGTCAGGTCATAAATGGTCCGATCCAAATTAACCCATTAACTTGTTTATGACCCATTTATACGCAATACAATTTTCTTGACCTATACCTGACCCGATCCATACCCAACCCATACCCGATCAGACCTATATTGCTAAAATACTTTCATATTTAGTTAAATATAGGAAAATTCATACCCAAGCTGAAATGAGAGTGCAGAGTGAGTGAGTGCAAGATTGAATGAGGGCAAAAGAGATGTGTTGAGTTTAAATCAGTTGTAAACTCATTTATGATCCATTTACGACCCATTTAACATCAATATAAGACTTCTACCTATTTATGACCCATTTACTAAATATAACTAATCCATTTATGACTCATTTACTAATATATGGGTTAAGAAATGGGTTTATAATCCATTTTGACAGGTTTAGCTCATACCTAGAAAAGATCGATCCTTCTCTCTCTTGACCTTCTTCTCTTGATTCTATCCCAAAAACCCAATTCGATGAATTTCCAAAGGCCCTATGACAAATTTCGCAAGTAATAATGTGGGGCGTCGTCAATTTTATTTGACGTTCAGCTTACGACATCTTAATTTGTTCTGTAGCGCGAATTACGAAAAATATACTCTTGACCTAAGAAATCGACATCATAAATGGACTCACCCCCTTGAATTTGCTGCCAACTTTAGGTTAGATGGACCCAAGAGAACAAATGGGTATGTCTGCAATTTGGTTCATCGTTTAGTTAAACTCTCTTTCGTATGGTGGCTAAGATTCAAAGTCCATACATAGAAGTGGATATATCCTATGAGAGTAATGACGGATGTCTGACCGTTGGCCGGGGCCCAGGGTGTGTTTGCACCTAAATTGGTGTAATATATTGTCCTGAGTCCATCCATAATATAAAATCTAGAAATGTTCAGGCCAAAGTTAGGCGGACTAAGCTTTGTCTCAAGGACGTTGCTCAAACCCGCCCATTCGCCTTTTAAACCGAGCAGGCTGCCCACCTGTCGATCACCTCTACTCCAAACACGAGACCTTAGCATACGTGTAGATTCATTGGGCAGCTTAAGTTGTTAATCAATAAGCAATGCAACTCCGCCATGCGGCAACCAAAATCCACAATAATGCGAGGTTCGTATTCATCAGACACTTACGTAGAAGGGGCATATCCAATCAACTATCAACTCCTTTATCACTTGTTGGGGAGAGCGGTAGCTGTAGCTCGACGCCATTTACGATGGGGTAGAGATCACGAAGATGAATTTGCCAAATTTGAACCCCAATAACATATGCCTAACTAGAAACACGTTACTCAAGAGCCTTTTCCTTTTTGAGTTACGATGCCAATTAAATACATCAACTATTCCGTATCATGCTAATTATTGAATGCGTACTTTTATTACACTAACATCCCCATCTATGCATCTTTGGAGTACTGACATTATTCAATTCACACATCACTCTTAGATTTAGTATTTATAATGTCTAAACTATGTGAAATACATGATGGATTAAAGGCATATATTACATGCATGAGCATTCTTAACAAGTAGATCGATCTATCTATTTATACAACAGTTAACCAATAAGACATCCGCCACTCCACGAATGACAGAATTCTAAGTATATTTCCCATCTTGGTGATGAATTGGGATGGACTTAACAAATGACCATTTCCATCTGTCAAAAGTTGTGGCCAATGCTTTAGATTGCGAGCACAAGAACCCAGTGCATCGTCACCCCTCTCCTTTCATCAAAGGTTGGAAATTTCGCGCGTTGCTCGTCGATGGGAAGGGTGCCAACGATGATGGCGATCTTGGGTCTGTGACATATTTGTGTCTTCGTGCGTCCGACCGACGAGGGTTTGCGTGTGAATAGGATCATCCCGTCAGCGTTTCTCTCTCCATCTCTGTCCCTCCCTCTCCGTCTCCCTCTCTCTCTCTGAAAATGAATGATGGAAGTGAACGGGGAATCAAGATCAAACAGTTGGCTGAATCTTTGCCTACGTAACCCACCACCACCGCCCCAGAATCGGCACAGAGAGAGAGAGAGAGAGAGAGAGAGAGAGAGAGAGAGAGAGAGCATAGAGTCGATCGCCAAATTTAACAGGGGGGGCATAGTGAGTGACGAAACGTGTCTTTCTGTCTCCGCCCACCTCCCTCCCTCCTTCAGGCATTGCCATGACCGTCCTCTTCTTCACCCCCTTATAACCTCCTCCTCTTCCTCTCCACCCTCCGTCCTTCCTTCCCCCTCTCTGTCTCTCTAAACACATTACCCGTACGCACGCACACGCACATTCTCGCTGTCCTCTCCTCTCTCTCGTTGTGTAACATCCAAATGGCGCCTGCCCAAGAACTGCCGCTGGAGACGGAGGCCGCGCCGCTTGGAGACGCCGCCGACAAGTCCAGGGTCACCGTCGTCGGCAGCGGCAACTGGGGCAGTGTCGCCGCCAAGCTCATTGCGTCCAACACCCTCAAGCTCCCTTCCTTTCACGGTATTGTCTACTTGCCTCCCTCTCTCTTTCTTTCGTTTTCTTGACGTCCTCTGGATCTTTATGACTGATGCGACTGTACGGCCATGCATTTTCCAATAATGGCAATCCGTTTTGATGTGATGGCAATCTTGGGGATGGGGAGGCGGAAGGGATAGTTTTGTTCGTTGCAATTCAGTTTTAGGAAAGATTGGTAGAGCATACTGTGCTTTGCGGGAGATGTGGTTGGTCTGGCTTTTTTTTTTTTGAGGAAGGGGATGATGTTCCCCAGCTATGCTAATTGATTTGATTCGTGTGCGGCACTTACGTCGCATTATGTTCCTGGATCGTTCCTTTAAAGACCCTTCTTTTTCCAATTCTTTGAGCCTTTTTAATGATGATGTTCAGATGAAGTGAGGATGTGGGTATTTGAGGAGATTTTGCCCAGCGGGGAGAAACTCACCGACGTCATCAACAGTACCAATGTTAGTAACCGTTACCGTTAGTCCCTCTTTCAAGATCTTACCCTTTTGAGGTTATCCTGCGTCTATGTGTGTTTGTTCGATGTTTGGGTAAAACGATATGATGCTTCCTCTGTCAGGAAAATGTTAAGTATCTCCCAGGAATTAAGCTTGGCAATAATGTTGTTGCGGACCCTGACCTTGAAAACGCAGGTAATCGATGTTAATTCTGTTCATTTCCTAAGAATTGATGAAATTTAAATTTCTCATGCATCGGCGGTTTTAGTTAAGGGCGTGGGGATGGACAATAATGGGGTGTTAATACGATGCAGTAA
Source organism: Syzygium malaccense (assembly GCA_031216405.1). Taxonomy (NCBI): domain Eukaryota; kingdom Viridiplantae; phylum Streptophyta; class Magnoliopsida; order Myrtales; family Myrtaceae; genus Syzygium; species Syzygium malaccense. The sequence continues at coordinate 25,478,537 of CM062262.1, read as the reverse complement.
AGGATGCAAACATGTTGGTGTTCGTGACCCCACATCAATTCGTGGAGGGGATATGCAAGAGGCTTGTTGGGAAGGTGAAGGAGGGTGTGGAGGCTATTTCGCTCATCAAGGGGATGGAGGTCAAAATGGAAGGGCCGTGCATGATCTCAAGTCTGATCTCGGAGCAGGTTGGGATCAACTGCTGTGTTCTTATGGGAGCCAACATTGCAAATGAGGTAGCTAGTTGGATATCTGCTTCCCTTTTCATTACGAAGGTCTCGGGAGCAATGTGTGCTCTGTTAGGCTCACACGAGTTGTGATTTTTGGCAGATTGCTGTGGAAAAGTTCAGCGAAGCGACTGTTGGATATAGGGAGAACAGAGAGATTGCAGAGAAATGGGTTCAACTTTTTAACACTTCATACTTTATGGTCTCACCTGTGAGTACAAATCATCCGTTCTTTTCCCCGATAAGTGAAAGGACGTAGGGCCGGATTTGTTATTGATGTAATAATATCGGACCGTCTTGATACTCACGTGGTAGATGTAAATATCTTGAAGTGGTGAGCACCAGGTGGAACCATAACCGCTAGAAATCTTAGTAATTGGCTCCTAGTACTATGTCTAAAAATGCTAGTCTGGACATCTAATCTTAGAAGAGATTGTTGATAGCCTTTCCTTTGCGAGACAAATAGGTCCAAGATGTGGAAGGTGTGGAATTATGTGGGACACTGAAGAATGTTGTGGCAATAGCAGCAGGTACGAGATGATACTTCACCTCTCGCTTTACGTCAAATTGAGGCAATTTAGTAAAAGACAATGGTGGCATGAATGTGCAGGTTTTGTAGACGGTCTGGAGATGGGAAACAACACAAAGGTGAGTGACTGAGTGCACATAGTTCAATCATGTTGCTTGACGATGTTATTTTTATTCAGTGATCTAACTGGATATCACGCATCTACCTTTCTTGAACTTTGCGAATCATTTATGGGATTCATTTAGGCTGCAATAATGAGGATTGGTCTGAGAGAGATGAAGGCCTTTTCGAAGCTTTTGTTTCCATCCGTCAAGGATACCACCTTCTTCGAGAGCTGTGGCGTAGCTGATCTCATTACAACTTGTTGTAAGATGATAAAAAAAAAAACGTCCTTTTCCCTTATTGGGGTAGTGAATTCATTTACAACGAAAAAACAATCTGTTCTTACAGAATGACCGTTAACTTTTGGCAGTGGGAGGAAGGAACAGGAAAGTTGCAGAAGCTTTTGCCAAAAATGAGGGGAAAAGGTTTTGCTTTAGCTTAGCATAGCACGATGCGAATGGCTATTGAGATGGTTCTGACTTTGTTGTTCATCTTCAGGTCTTTCGACGAACTTGAAGCAGAAATGCTGCAGGGACAGAAGTTACAGGTACAGGCTGAAATTTTATGAACAAATTTAAACTGCTATGGTTTGCGATGCTTAGGATTATTTGTGTGATAGTGAGTGAAGATGGATAGAAATGAATGGCAATGAAATGAAGATTAGGTGAAAATTCAAACATTTTTTTGGCATCTGCACTGTAAAAACCTGCACTCTCTGCGTTTAATGAAGAAAGAGGGCCAGCACTGCAGATTATACAGATATCTTTCCGCTTCTGCTTGACATTCTTAATTTTCAATGTCTTTCACGATTATTGCACTTACAATGCCATCATGCTAATATGCAGATCACATCGCTTGTTAAAGTAGAACTCTGCTTTATTCATTGTATCTATTAAAAAGGCATCGATTTGGGTCTCTTAATCATCCAATCTTTACTCTTTACCGCAATTATGTTTCAGGGCGTGTCTACAGCGAGAGAGCTTTACGAGGTTCTGAGCCATCGTGGGTGGCTAGAGCTGTTCCCGCTATTCGCAACGGTGCACGAGATAAGCACCGGGCGTCTCCCACCGTCAGCCATCGTTGAATACAGTGAGCACAAGCCTAATTTTTCCCTGGTACAAGGCTCTGCTCAGTATTACTGACTCTTCCCAGGCAGTAATATGGTTAAATCATATGCAGATGGATGATATATCAAAGAGAGACAGAGAGAATCCATGAGCAGTACATCTTAGGAAAAAAGCTTCAGCTTCTGCTGAAGGCACAGATGCTGATATATGAAGAAAATAGCTACTGTGTACCATTCTACTTCTTTTTTTCCATTTTTTGACCCTTTTTTGGATAATCCTCTTCAATGCAAAATGCATTACACATTATACAACAAGGAGAAAAGAAAGTGGAATGCAAATTACAGTGAGTTATCAGTTGAAATCTTCCTTTTGAGCACCCATCTTTCCATTATTATTGTTAATCTGCAATACCTATTCCTGTTCTCTATCTGTCACCATTCCAGAGCTTATTGCGGCTGTTTTACTCACCATGAAAGCCATCGGCAGAACTTCATCTGAAGCGCAATGTAAATGCTTTTGATTAGATATGGGTGTGGAGATACTGACTAATCGAAGCGTTAAGTTCCTTAATGCCTGTCATTGTTGTATTTTGATCCATCGATCTTTCAACTCTCAAAGCAAGTTTCCCTAACAGCTAGATTTCTCTCCGGACTGAGGACCAAATATGTGTTTATTTTCGCTAAGAATAAATGATCTGAAAATATTTTTTTCTAAAAATAATTACTCGTATCGCTTAAAAAAATGAGCAAAGTGATACATGCAAAATTTTTTAAGAAAATATTTTTTAAATTATTTATTTTTCGCAAAACAAACAAAACCTAAATTATCTCTTCGGCTTACTCCGTTGGACTCCCATTTTTGCTCTATTGATGCCAAAATAGTTTATTACAAGGACCTAAAATAGTTATACTTGGCAAAAGTGTGACCCGTCAGCCCACAATTTTTGCCCACCTCCCTTTGAATTGGAAAAATTATCGCATGCACCAAATGTATCCAAAGCATTCAATTTTCAACGAATCACGGATTCAGTGGTTCAAATGATTATCCAAATCATAGTGGTTTGGAGTGCAATGCTTTAGGATCAAATTGATAGATATTGACATATACGTTGATTGTTTGGAGTGACGGAGATAAACTTATTGCCTTAATATTTGTTGAAGGGGATCGATTGGCTCTGAAATATGCATTGGACGGTTTTTCAAGTTTTAAGATTTACCGAGGCGATATTTTTCTAGCATCTACTATCTTTCATTGCTAATTTTAGTGGCTTCAAAATATTTTTCTAATTTACCAATGTTTATTTTGAAAACTGATTTCCATGTTTATGTATTGATATACTCGATATCTTTGTAACTTATCAAAATATCAACTTTGAAACCATATAGCCGATTCATTTGTCACTCATTAATTTGTACACACCTTTCTTCATTTTCCACCAATTATTTTAACCTACGTGCTCTTAGTTGTTGCCATTGAACTTAACATAACAATAATATCATGCATTTCGTCACCTCTTTTAACTTTGGCCCATTAATACTCTTAATAAACTTGAGCCCACATTCATACATCAAATATCTCCTTTCAGCTAGCTACTCACATGAAGCCACTTGTGGCTTTTAGATTGGAACACCTATCTCTCTTTTTCCATAGGTATTTTTAACCCAATGTCATCATTATTTTAACCTTAATTATTCGATCTTATCTCTTGATATAGGTTTGAAGTAAAAACATAGAAAGCCTTTAAGATTTTTTCAAGCCACCTTTTATAATTCTTGAATTTCCACAATGAATTTTGCTTATTTTCTCTCCGTGTTTTTCCCGGTTCTCCAGGTAAATCAGCGGATTCTTTTATTCTTCTCAATTTTAATTTAGTTGTAGTTTCCGTATCCGTCGTAACATTTTAATTGATTAATTATTTCGAGCGACGTCAAACGAAACGTATATAGTAATTTAAAGTTTGATGGAAAACTTTTATTACCCCCAAAGTTCGGTGGAATTATATGTAATTTTTTTTTTCTAAAAAGGAATATATAAATGGAAAAAATAGGCCACCATCACAAATTCACCAAAAGGGGGATAAATAAATAAATAGCAAACAAACGCTTCCTTCGTTGGCGGTAATCCATGGCTGTCTCTCTGCGGTAGCAAAAATCGGGAAGAGAGTGAGTCGACTCGTTCCCGAGCTCGAACTCCGCCCCCTTGCATGCGGCCTCCGCGGTCGCCGGTTCATCTTCCCGAACTCGAAGCTCGCCGCCCCGACGGTGGACGGACGGACGGACGGACGGACGGGCGAGGTACGTCTCCGGCGAGGCGATTCGAGCCAATCTCTCTCTTCAGGTTCGTCCCTCTTCCTTCCCGCTATTTCGGGAGCGCCGCTGGACTCTTTGTGTCGGGGCCGGTGTCTGATTTTCGCGGGGCTCGGCTTTGGTTCGATCCGAATCGGTTTGAATCGAGCGCGAAAAGAGGGGAAAGAAAAACGGTAGCTTTGCATTGAATTCGGTCGATAATGCTGAAGGGAAAGCATCTTGATGAGTCGAATCTTTTGTCCGTTTGTTGCCCGCGCGCGGCTTGCCTGTCGCGGCGGCTGCCGTACGTGCAGCGACGGGACCTTTTAGTATCTAGGCGAGCATAGAATACGAGGGTTGGCTTTTGTTTTTCGATTCGGTGATCGTTTAGGTTTTTTTTCTTCTTTTTTTTTTCTTGCTAATGAAGTTAGCTAGTCTGATCTCACTTGAATTGTTTCTGTGGGGGGATGGGTTGTGCCTTGCGAGGTGCAGTGGTGCTTCTTCTTGAAGTTGTTATGGCTTCGATTGATCCGAACGAGGGGAATAAAGAGGGGCCGGATGTTTTCGGTTTTTATTCTCGCGGAGTAGCCAAGTGGCTATGTGGGGAGGATGATTTTCTGCCCTTCGCCAAACCAGGAGAAGTTGCGGACAAGGACGCGGGTACCTCTGGTTGTGATGGCATAAAGGGTGATGGTTGCTCTACTTCCAGTGCATTGTTTGATGATGGAATAGCCCCTGGTTTTTCTGATACAAGGAGAGAGAGGCTGAAGTTGTTTCTTAGGCGGGCCGCGTTTGAGCTTAGTCTCGAAGTTGACAAGGTATATCTGGTTTCCTTTGCTGTCCCCTGAGAATTCGAGTGAGTAACGCAACAAAATCAGCTTCTGGTTCTCCCTGCATTGGGTGTATGTGGGGCAATTCATGGTGTTGATTATGCCAACATGAATGTGCCATTGGATAGCCTAGATAATGTAGTGATCTGATACTCTTTGAAGCACAGTAATGAAGCTTTGGCATTTGCATTGGAAGCATGTTGCTTATGGCTTTCGGCAGCAGTCATTGTTGCTCTTGTCTAATCTCTTTTTTCTCGAATATGTTGCGCTCCATGGAAAGAGTAGGATGAGCCAGTGATGCTGTTTGCTTAACCGATACTATTTAGCAAGTCCACGATTGAGTGACATTTCCAAATTTGTGTATGGACAGACAAATTCAAGATCCGAATTTCAATGATTTAGATTATATGTTTCCACCTCCATTTGTGGATGTCCTTATGCTGTCTGTCTATAATAGCGCTTCTTTCTCCCCCTTTTCCTCTCTTCCACTGGCGGCTTGCAGTGTAGAAAGGCATGTAAGTCGATTCTGGTGCTCTGCTGGAAGGGAGGAACTCGTGTTAAGCGAGAAAGAGTTCTAAATACTGCATCTCAACGAGAAGTTTGATTGCCTTTGGCCAGTCGATCCGCTCAAGTATCTGCTGAGTTAATAACACGGCGGACCATGTCGGCAAAAGCTTTTTAAAAATTTCTAAGTCACACCCATGTTTTGAAATTATTCATTTATAGAAAGGATCCTCTAGATTCCCTGACTCCCTACCCCTACCTTCATTACCAGACATAATGCATTTGTTTGCTCTTTTGTGCGTGGGAAATGTTTTTTCCTTGCTCCTTGTTTCTTTGCATAAAGAAACATGTTTTGAGTCTTTCAACTACCTGGATTAAGTCCTGTGGAGTGTTGAGTTAGATGAATAGTACATCAGAGCCCTAATTCGGACTTGGAAAATTCTTTGCTTATTGATTCAGATGCATGAACCAGTGTTGAAGCTGCATCAGTTACAAACACGGCTGAGAAGCAGCAGGCAACAACCCACTTGCTCGGCTGCCTCATCTGATGGTGATGTAGGGGAACACCCCCCTAAGAAGATTAAGATATCCTCTTCCTCTTCCTCAGCGAGCATTTCTGGATATGAGAATCCTGTTCGACTTCAGCCAAGTGATGATGTATTCATTCTCCTGGTTTCTTCCTTTCTTCTCTTGCTTTCATATCCAGAATAAGAAAATCTAACCAATTCCCATACGTGGACATTGTTCTGTTCTGTGTCCTAATCCGTCACAGGGTTCGGCTGGTAAAAACACCCGATTAAAATTCTCTCAAATGGATTTGGTAGAAAAGCCAAAAGATAGTGCTGCTGAGACAAGGTCTGCTCCATGCCAAAGTCCACAAATGTCCAAGGTCCAATTACTTTCTATCTTGTAATTTTTCCTAGTATGAAATGTTTTTCCATTTTATGAATCTTTCTTGTGTTTCCTATTTTTCAGTCTCTGTACAACAATTATAGATCTAAAAGTGAAGGGGCCACAGCACCTCTTTTGGGTTCAAACGAGGCAGCCAACAATGATGACAGAGATGTAAGGTATTCTTTCCTTAATCTTATCATTCTATGTCGATAACAATCTCATATTGATCATATACATGCATCAGTCCATGGAAATGGAGAAAAGCTCCCCTTTCCTGCAACAAAACTCCTCCCTCACCTCGTCCTTCTCCTCCTCCTCCTCTCCTTGTTAGGAAATTCATTGTCGTTAAGGAGAATTTAGTTTTATACTTGTCGAAGAAAGAATATCTACAGTAAAAAGGTGACATGATGTTTGGTACGCTAAGAAATCTTTTATCATATGCCTGCTTGTTCATGAGGAATTTATTAGAGACTTCATTTAAGCTACTACTTCCTTTAGGTCAATGCTGATCTGCAATTTTTGCTGAGAAGTGACCATTCACGTCTTGACCAGATGCTGAAGAAATACACTGATGAACACTCTAGTAAAGTAATCTTCTGAAACTCATTCTCTCTCTAGTGTGAATTCTCTGTATTTACAAGCTGTTGTCAAGGACAATCAATTTACATCATCAGTTTGATGCTGGCTCTTATGCTGGAATGCGTGGTGACATAAGAGGTTTACTCTTTTGGTGAATGTTCATAGCTGGAGTATATGGGAAAGCAGCTCGAAGAACTTCTTGATACGGCTGTGTCCAAATGCAGGCAAGTGCAATTATATTTGCATAGACTTAATCGGTAGATTATGAACTGTAATTGCTATAAGAAATGTTTAATTAAGTTTTAAAAATGTTGTGCACCAAGAACTAGCATGAAGGAGTAGGCGGGCCTAAGGTGGAGTAGCTCCTCCCTTGCCTGCCAGATATTCACAAAAGTCCTCTTTGTAATTAAGTTTCACACTTCCTAAGCAGACAGTCTCTCACTTTCACCTTATAAAATTATAGACGGTTCTTGTCTTCTTCCTGCACTCTATTCTTCTCTTCCGTTTTTCATCCTCAAGTTTGGGATAGGTGCTCACGACAGCACATCAATAAGAAGGGTAAAACGGAGGATGAGGTTATCTTTGTTTGATAGTTTCTGTTGGTCTTAAAAGTGTAGTATTATCGATACTGACTTATGTGATGGTAGTGTACTTTGATATTTTCAAACTGAAGAGTGGCTGAATGAATTTTTATACTTGCTTTGATTGCTTATTTGAAGTTTTTCCAAGGTGGCCTCTAACTGGGGTACTGGAAATGCCATTTTCAGGTCAATGACCCGTAGAGAAAAGATACAGCTTCAGAAACTAATTCAGAACCTACCGCAAGACAATCTTGAACGAGTGGTGGGAATCCTCGGACGTAGCGATAGTTCGAAAACCAATCTCCATGATGATATTACCGTCGACCTAGAAAAGGAGGTAAGACAGGTCATGCGATGTAAGTATGTCCAAGAATAATGGATATAGGCCTCTCGCCATGCTAATCCGACAACGGTCCATTTCCAGGACAATGGGACGCTCTGGAGATTATACTACTATGTTCGAGCAGTGGAAAAGGCGAGAAAACTTTCAGCCATTCAAGACACGCAAATTGACTCGAATGCGAAGAAGATGTGAGACAACACTGCTCTTCTCAAGTTTGGGTCCTTCATTCAAAGATATGCCACTCATCGCACAAAGTTACAGAGGAAAAAGAGGCTCTTGTGAATAACTGCCTTCGACCCAAAAAAAAAAAATTGACATTTTACCTCTTTGGTGGTCTCTTTTTCCGTTTTCGTTTTTCCTTTGAGATAGAGCAAATTAGTGATAATCGTTTGGGGAGCTTTCTACGGAAACCTCTCGTGGTGTAAAAAAAGCTTTTTACATCGTGAACGGGTTGGGTCGGGGGCTATCCCCCCCGCGCAGTATTACCATTGCCAATTGTAGAGTCCGGTATAGATTTCGATACTGAATCACGAATTGCTAGAACAATGCTTCAATCTTTGAGTTTGATTCGAAGGAATTACTGTAGTCATACCGGGTCCATACGTGCATGATGCGGCATGAAGAGCAATGTCTTTGAGCATATCTTTAGGGACTTTACCTAGAGACCGAGCAATGCTCGCGCACCGAACTGTACGAACGAATCGATATATCAAATGACGAGACGTGGTTTTAAATGGGTGTTCTAACTAGGTAGCGGGCGCGATACTATTACTTGTCGGGAGCGTCGGTGATGCAAGGCTAGGATGGGTCCAAATTGCGCACGTCTTTTCACGATATGGGAATGAACGATCAAGCTCTGTGATCCTTGAAGACCTGCAATGGAAAGCGACTGGCTGAGCGCAAGATCAGGACACGAAAAAAAGAGTTAGTAAAATAAAATGATGAAGGAGAACAAGGATGTCTGGGTGGTGTAGTCGGTTATCACGCTAGTCTCACACACTAGAGGTCCCCGGTTCGAACCCGGGCTCAGACACTTTTTCCTTCTTTTTCTCTCTTTTTTTTCTGTGTTTTTTTTTTCTTTTTTGGGCATATATATATAATATGGATAGCGCAAAATGAGAATTGCGCCGGTCGAAACGCATCGTTTCGTGTCGTTCAGGTCGCCTTCCCTTTCCCCCCATACATCTCTCGCGCAGACCTCTGCGTGCGTGTCTCTCTCTCTTCTCCGATCGACTGGCGCTGGGCATCGAGGTGGTTTTGCTGCTTTGCGCTGTCGCTGCAAGTTCCGCCCCTCGAGTCTCTCTCGCCATCTCTTTCACGCCACTTCACTTCCGGCGATCTGTGCTCTCTCACCGGGTAATGATACTCGAACTTCCTCATTCTCTCCCTCTCTCTCTCTCTCTCTCAGTACGTAGATGCGCGTTCGCGGCATAATCGATGGTGGCCTAATGGAGGGGCGGAGCTGAAAGTTTCGCCCCATCTCGCGGTTGGTAGCTGGAAGGGTTTGGTTTTTCCTTCTTCCGAGTGATTTGGGTCTTCGAAAAGTGTGGGATTCGATCGGTGGTAGGGCGGACGACCGCGAGAGCGTGAGCTGGAGTAAGAGGCGGCGGCTGTGTTCATTGTCGGACGTGATGGGCGGATGGGGTTCCGATTTTGTACAGGGGAAAAGGGGGGGGGGAGCTTAGGGCTTTGCGAATTTGGGAGATTTGTGAGGTGATAGTCGAGTCATCAAGTCAGGATAAATGATTTCGGTAGCTGAGTGGCTCGGTTTCGTGTCAATTGTAGAGTGGAAGGGACTCTTGTAGGGGGAATGGTTAAAAGCATCTTCCAAAATTCCTTGCATGATGCAGTGTGTCTGAATTTCATGCGCTGCATAACTGTTTTATTGGGATCCCCTATCTGTGTGGGATGACGAGAAACCCCAATAGATGGGTTGCTCTCCGTGTGAAATTGTTTATCCACTTCATAATGATCTTAGACTGGAAGCTCTTTAAATGTCTTGTTTAACGCAGTAATCAGGGCATTGTTGGGCACATTATCAGATGTCTTTGCTTGTCGTGTTTCTTTGTAATGAATCCAGTTTGCCGAAAATATCATGGGGTCTGAGGCCCCTTCTGTAATGTGCTTTTGAATATCTATCTGCAGGTTTGTTGGAATCGAGAATGTCTAAAGCAACGGTAGATCTTCCTCCCAAGGGTGGATTTAGCTTTGATCTTTGCAGAAGAAATGACATGCTTGCAAAGATGGGGGCTAAGCCACCTTCGTATCGGAAGACAGGAACCACCATTGTTGGTTTAATATTCCAGGTACGACCACGCAAAGTCTGACCAACTGAGATTGTTGTAAGCTTTTTAAATATTGGGTCACCTAAATATCTAGCCAGAACATCGGCCAGCTATATAGCTTGCTTGTTCCATCTTATTGTTCGTTGCCATTATTGTTAGCCAAACCTTGAGAATTGGTATGGTTAGTGAACTTTATGTGCATGTGGCCTGTGTGCCCTCTGGGAACGTGCACTACGGTTTTGTCTGATGGGGGTTTTGTTGATTTGATGGAAGTATTTTGACGGGATAATACTGTCAGCTAAAGCAACCAAGTTTCTTGTAGGATGGTGTGATTCTTGGAGCAGATACAAGAGCAACTGAAGGACCCATTGTTTGTGATAAGAATTGCGAGAAAATTCATTACATGGCTCCAAATATTTATTGCTGTGGGGCGGGGACAGCTGCCGACACAGAGGCTGTAACGGGTATATATATATATAGACCAAACTTTAAATCTGATTTTAGTACTTGCTTGCTCTGGTTCTCTTTCCTCTTCCCTCTGTTGTGGACTTCTCATCTTCTTAGCTAATGCACGGCTATTTGATGTCTTATTCTTTCCAGATATGGTAAGTTCACAGCTGCAGTTACACCGGTACCATACAGGTCGAGAATCAAGGGTCGTCACAGCTCTGACACTTCTTAAGAGGCATCTCTTCAGGTAAAATATGATAATGCAAAGTGGCTGTCTCCTCTCTCTTTGGTGTGCATGATTCTGATTGGTACAGTGGTACAAATTTTATTCAGCTACCAGGGGCATGTCCAGGCTGCTTTGGTTCTTGGTGGGGTTGATGTCACTGGACCTCATCTTCATACGGTGAGTTTTTTTTAAGGAAACCTGCTACAATGAAATTGTTCTGTCCCTTTATGGCGGTTTGATTGTGAATGGTTTCAATTGTTTATCTCCAGATATATCCCCATGGATCAACTGATACATTGCCATTTGCTACCATGGGTTCTGGTTCTCTTGCTGCAATGTCTGTTTTTGAGTCAAAGTACAGAGAAGGCCTGTCAGTAAGTTGGCTTGTCGTTATATCTTTCCTTTAATTTATAATTGCGCAGTTGTCTCACTGTCTAATTCTGTAATAGAATTATCGTGTTTTTATACGTAAATTATATAATTGGTAGTGGCCTTATCGGCGAAAGTGGTGTTACTGTTTTTCTATATATTCTTAAATTGGCTTGAATAGCTAGTATTTAGGGGAGAAAGGTGTGAGTGTTAAGTGATAGCGGTGCTCACTAGCTGATTAGTTTCCTGTGATTAATGATGTCCGGAACTTCTTGCTTGTTGATATATATGCTCGATGAACATTAGGAGCACAAATTTCTTACAACTTAAGCTTTTGGGAAAAAAAAAACTGTAATGAAATACCATATAGGAGTTCCAGATTTAAGGTTCTGGTCTTGGCAATCCCTCTTGTTCTCATTATAGCTACTTCTCTTTGTTCTCCATTTGTTCTTTGATGTGGTTACTTGCGCATGCATGTTCCACGTGTAAGGTCCAACTTACACACTACGGGAATTTTAAAAGTATATGCTTCATATTCATAGTGGACGAATTTCTTGACAGTTTAATCTTTCATGAAAAACAGTTGTCTAGCATTGTTCACTTCTTGTCAGACAAATTAAGATTGTATTCGCCTGAAATAGATCAGAAGCTATAATGGCTTTTAGTTTGTGCATGGTACATCATTTGAAAGCTTGACTTCCGATAATTTACGGTCTAGATGATTTGATGTGTGTCTAGAGAAAGCCGTTTTGAAAAGCCAAGTTAGATCTTGGATTTTGTGTAACTTTTGTTGAGATGTTTTGAACTTCTTATGGATTATGTTATATTTTACTCCAGAGAGATGAAGGAATTCAACTGGTAGCTGAAGCTATATGTTCTGGTATATTTAATGACTTGGGAAGTGGAAGCAATGTGGATATTTGTGTGATAACAAAGGTTTGTTGTTACTCGCCGATGTCTATTTATCTCTTTGAACTTTAGTTTGCCCTCCCATGTTGACCGACCAATCTCCACTTTTGGCATGGTGCAGGGGCACAAAGAGTACCTCAGGAACTACTTGTTGCCAAATCCTCGGACATATATTAGTGAAAAGGGTTATCCTTTTCCTAAAAAGATTGGTCAGTGTTATTTTCCCCTCACTCTATTCACTGTTCTACCAAGCTTATCTCGAAGTGGTTCTACAGTTTAAACAGCCTTTTCAGAGGATAATTATGTCTTTTCAGCTTGAGTTTGTCTCTCAAGTTTGTTTAAGCCAATTAAAAGCTTTGGCCTCTGGACCTTTGGTCCATTTATTCGAGTAGGGATAGAGTCTAGGGTTCAAACCAACAACCCAATCCTCAACGCACACATGCATGACTGTGTGCACATAAAGAAAGGATAAAACTCGAAAAGAAAAACAAGAAGAAGCTCGGTTCACAATCTTTCTTCATCCATATTAGGCAAAATAATTGCATAGTTGGTGTAACCAATGTTGCATTGTCTGATTTTGTCGGTGATTCATGCTTACAGAAGTTCTCCTGACGAAGATCACTCCACTGAAGGAGAAGGTGGTAATAATAGAAGCAGGAGATGCTATGGAATAGTAAAGTCGTCTAAAGGGGAAGGCAAAGTTATCCGGCTTAGTTTCTGCAACAAACATTATGGATTATCTTTGAGGTTGGTGGAGCCTTGAGACTTTTGGGATGAGAAACAAGATGAATTTGTGTCAAATTGCTACTTTGGCCGTGCTCAATATGTATTCGTGGATGTTTGATGATAAAGTAAACTGGAAACCTTCGTGGCTCCGATTGCTTTGCTTGTGTTTTTGCTTGAAATAGTACTTCGCTAGCAGCAGCATCATTGTTGTCGTTGTTATTATGCCCAAGGAGTTTAGTTCGTGGAAGGCATATCGAGGATGGAATCACGTGAACATGGAGTTTTGGTGCCTCTACCTGTTGGACATAAAGGCCATTGCAACGCTCATGCATTTGCTTTTGGAGTGCTTGCGAAATCTTTGCATGTCATTTTTCAAAGCTTATGGCAGAATGTCTAAGCATTTAACTTCAAGAAGCTGGAAATCATCAGTATTAGAATGCTACAGTCCGAGCACATTATCTGGCGCTTCTCACACGTTAGCACTGCGGGAGCTCGATCTTTTTGCCTGGTTAACTAAATGCAAGCCTGGGGGGTCGTTTCATTCTTCCTCTTTGGATGGGCTCCCCGATGTCTATGACGATGACTGCTGATACATATGAATGGTGGTTTAAAGAGAGCAATACTTGCAATGACTGAGTGCACATGAGCTCACATCATCCAACGGCTTACATGCGCTCGAGATTCAAGAACGCCGAACAAAACTCCTCACTAGTACCATTGTGAAAGATCAAAATCCGAAAAAACAAAGACTTGGTGCTACCATATGCAATGCAACATAAAGATCATATTATGTAAGGCTATAGTGCTCCCAACAGCTACGCCACACCGCTACATGAGCTCTTAGTTGGAGAAATTAAAAAAGAGGGGCTGTAATTAGTGGATCTCAACTGGCAAATGCAACTTGAACCCTCAACAGATACCAGGACAGACTATGGCTGTTAATGCATCCAATCTAACCAATGAGGTGCTCAGCCTTATTCCTGGAGATATCCTTCGCTGCATAGATCTCTGGATTCTTCATCTCGCTAGCGATCAGGAGCGCAACAGGGAGAGGTTCCAGTAAATGGGTCAAGATCGTGCAGGTCTAGGCCCAGGTCCAAATCTTAGGCGAAGATCGTCATAAACCTTGGAGACTGCGAACAGACGAGGATCGTCTTCAGGAATCTCGCGATCCTAAGACAGGCCAAAGTCAAAACCAGGTGTCATTGCTGAAGGCTTACTAGTAAAATACGAGGCATTTCTTCAAAGAAACATGAAATGCAATGGAATTCCTTTGCAAGCACCAACTAGACGTAGGAACTGTGAAATGACAACTAAAAAAGTCTATATGATCAATGGCTCAAACAGACTTAGCATTCTGCAGATTGATTTCTGGTCTAAGCACAGAACCCAGTACGCTTCTATCTTTGATATCGCAGGCAAGATTTTGCTGTGGCAGGATGAGATTAGATTCACATATTCCGCGGAATTCCAGTAAATTGCATCCAATCTAGGCTAGCTCATCATCAGCTCCAAGTTCATATCCTAAAGGAATTTCTAATTTGAACACTCCCTCCTATAGAGAAATGTAACTAACACGAGGCAAAGAATTCTTCCTGCTAAAAAAGACAGATGTTCTTTCTGGAGGACCCAGTCAATTTCACGATTTTTAGTGACGCTACCACAAGCACTTACTTAAATCTGGCTTACTTTGGCACGGCCATAGACATGTAAATTAAACAATCAGCAACAGCTTTCGAGTAAATCTGGTAATCAGGTGCAATTGAGAGGATCTGTACCAATGACACTAGAGCATGCAGCATCTTGTTATATTCTTTAACAAATTTTTCATTCCAAAACCAAAGATCTCCTTTAGTTCATGGACATTCTTTCATGAAGCTATTTGATTGACAATCTAAAATGCTCAAGTCAAACTCCCCCAAAAGCTCATGTGGTAATAAGAAGTTATGCATTTAGTTAGATCGTAAGGATCACAACATCTTTAAGGCAGAGAACTCACTTTTAAGCCCTTGTAATAAGCTTCTACAGCAGGAAATGGAGGAGTCAATTTTCGAGCTTGCATCATGTCCCACAAAAAGTTGGCAGTAGTGTAACCACCATCCTGCAGAAATGTTAAAGACTACCATAATCCTGTTCAACTTAGAAGAAACAAACGTGCATCCAAAAAAAGAAGAAACACAATTTTCCAACTACATTCCAATAAAGCTGGGCCAGACGAAAACAGTCTTCCTCTTTCCAAGCAACTTAATAGGAAAAAGGAGACCAAATGCCAACCTTTTCTCCAGCAGCAACAAGAAGGAGATCACTTCCCATTTTGGGACTCAAGAAAAAGTTTCTTGAATTCATTTGTTCCTGCGTAGTGACATTATAAAGCTGTAAGGACAAACAAAGACAATGACCAAACACAAGAAGTCAATTAGAAACTATGCCACCTCATCTTACCAGCGTCTCTTGAGCAAGTTGCATTCCCCTTGGTGTATACCCAGTCAT
Source organism: Syzygium malaccense (assembly GCA_031216405.1). Lineage (NCBI taxonomy): Eukaryota > Viridiplantae > Streptophyta > Magnoliopsida > Myrtales > Myrtaceae > Syzygium > Syzygium malaccense. Next base: position 25,463,162 of record CM062262.1, on the reverse strand, counting down.
GGCTCCTTCCACTAGTGTCTGCAAAATATATACAGGCATAATGATTAACCACACCATCTACACCTTTTGGAAAGTCAATGACAATTTAAAAGAAAGCAAAGTTCCTAAAAAAGATCAGTGAAGACATAAGATTGTACAGACTCAAACTAAACTTCAGATTAGCAAACTCAAGCGATACAACAAAGCTAGAATTAGCAGTTAGATAAAGCTTTACTGAGCTCACCACATAAAGTTCCACATTAGGAAACTTTCCGGATTTAATATAATCTTCGAAAACTTTATGACCACGATCAATGTCTCCAGAATGAAGGTAACACCTGATAAAATAAATTAACAGCGAAATACAATATTTATGAATACACAAGTTGAAATAAACACCATGAATGTCCAATGTAGTATAATATAAAACCCACCAAAACTAGATAAACCAATGCACAAATACCTCATAATTTGCAACAAAGTGAATACATCTGGAGTTTTCCCATCCTTTTGCAGCATCTCCAAAAGAGTTTCCATCGCCTATCACAATGAAATTCGGGTAAAAAGATGGAAATAAAAACGGCAACTTAAGAAGACAGAACACTAAAGAGCTAATCCACAAGTTGAAACAAATTTTGATTCCAACATTTTTAATAAAAAGGTACCTAACTCACCAATAAGACCACGCAAATGAGGAAATGCATTATATTATATCAAGACTGTCAATTGAAATATTATGATCAGTAGTTAAGTGAAAGGTATTGATCGTATTTTAAATAAGGTAAATAAGGATCTGAGTACTATGAAGATTGTCTCTTTCTGCTCTGTGAATTGAGGCTCTATGAATTTGCATCAAGTCATGTCAGGGAAGATGTATAGCCCTTAGCATCTTCTATTTTCCTCTCTCTTGAGATTCTTAAACTCTTAACGACGACTTTCATCTCCATTATCTATAGATCCAAATAAACCAACACTAAATAAACAACAATGACTACACCCACTGAAAGAGAGCCCAAAAATGTCATATCAAGAGTCTTCTCATTCAACAAAACAAAGAAGTATAAAAAAGAGCAGTTCATACACAAGGCAGTCAGCTTCTTTATGAGACCTAATCAAATGAACAGAGAAGTCTACCTCCACATTCCGTAGATCCGCAAAGGCATGAAATGCAACATGATAAACCGTAAATTGCCGAATCACAAATCCTCCACGCCTGTGAACATACTCGGCAGTTGGTAAGTTGTATAATTCTTCTTCTGAAACACCAATCATCACATTTTCTGCTACATTATTTGATGCTTCAACTGAAGACCACCCTTTAGATTGCTCAACAAGCTCGAGGATCTATTTTGCAGAGAAGTGATGTCAGAAACCTTCAAAAAATAACAGAACGCCCACGTATATAAATGAGAATATTATAAATAATAATTACTTTGGCAGCTGTGTCGTCCGCTAATGGCGTCTTGTTCTTGTGCGCAGTTATTAGTCCAGCATAACAGAACTTGTTTAAACCAGCTCCCGCTGCAGTCATATCACGAACAATTGCGTAACTGCACAAATGGTAATAAATTGTTATGTTCTTCATTCAGATAGCTTTACTTGGGAAGAACTTTAAGAGGTAATAGGCTCAAATCATAGAAAACAACTGGCTCAAGGCAACTTGTTTGAAGTTGAATTTTCTTTTGATCATCAAAACACCTTTTATCTATCCTTGTAAAGATAGACTATAAATTATTTGCCATTAATTTATCAGATTATTGAGTAGACTTTTCCATTTGATCCCATGAAGTACATAAGCAGATCGCTGGGGCAGTCTTCAACCATACAAGCACAAACTTAAACAGTAAGACATCTTTGCAAGGTACTAAGGAAATCGTCTTATTAGAAAAGAGCTTTTGTGATACATTTAGTCATTCATCAATTACCAAAAGAAGGAAGAAGTAGAGCAATGATCAATTACTTTTTCCAAGGAGAAAATATTAAAAGTTAGCACCATACACTCGATCTAATCTTCCTGCTGCTGCACATGCGTTAAGCAGACACACATAAGTTTGTCCGTTTGGCTTCACTTCATATTTCTTCATTTCTTCCAAAATCTAAACCCAAAAGAATCACGTAAAAACAAAGAAACTATTCAATTATAAGAAAGGGCCAAGTATCAAAGTTTCATGAGCACCACCAATTAGCCTCAGAAATATGGTAAATATATACCCTAATTGCTTGGTCTGAGTTTCTGCATTTTCCACACGTTGATATTAGAAAGTTGTACAAAGGCACCTACAACATTCAACCATCAAGGATAAGATGGTTAGATCAATCAACCTGGAATACTAATCTCAAACATTCCAAAAGTGAAAAATGACGATAAATATCACATTAAAGGATGCCTTAACCCTAATTCTAGAAGCCTAACTCCCATAAAGGAGATATCAGCACACTTAACATGATATTTTCCCTATATTTCAGAAACATAACTCCCGCGAAGGTTATATTAGCAGACAAAACTGTATATGAGGGGCAAGAGTATGAAGTAGAATAGTTAAAGGGACACCCCTAAGGTTAAGGATCTCCTTTTTCATAGATAGATCTCCTATTTGACACATTTCCTTTGACCTCCCGTTTAGAGACTTGAGTTCTACCACATTCTGCCAAGGTACATTTCTTCAAACTCAATGATGCTGATCAGCACATAGTTTGATAACAGTGAGTTATAGAAGATTCCTAAAAGAGGGAGTTTCCATGCAATTTTGCTAAGGGGGGTGTATGTACGAAAAGTAGCTCAGTACATGCCTCTTCGAGGGTCAAGGCTCAAAAGACAGTTGCAAAAACTGGGGTGTCAGCCTAGATTACAGGGGATTGTCCGGTCAATTGATCCCGTAAGAAAAGTAACTTCTCCGAACACCAGGACAATTAAAAAAATATATTTGTAATAGCTGATACTCTTAAACAGAAAAATGCATCTTGCTAATCAAACAATCTGCCAAATTGACATCCAAAAAAATTGACGAGCAAAACTGAATTAGCGGATCCAATTTCCAACATCAGACTCTCTAATGATGGATTTACTCCCGAGTTTAAATTGAGGTTTGCTTTTTCCCGCGATCCACCTAGGACTAAAGCCTTCTTGACATATTGATTAAATCTTTCATAATGTACTACCCGAGGATTGGAAGGAATCACCACATTCAACAATCCCACTCACTTTTCCCATTTTTTTGTTTTCTTGGTGAAAAGAACAAGAGATGTTACCCCTATACGGACAGCGATATACTACATGGCCACATAATTGCCATTAACAATCAACTTATATCCATGTCGAACTTAAGCAACCCAGAACTGTCTAGTCTAGATCCGCTCCTGCCCATCTCCTATTTGCAAAGGCACCGGTTGCAAGTTCCAAATAACAATTTTAGCGAAACAAAAGAGAACGGAGAAACAGAGAACATACATCAGGGACCAAGCCCATGGATTTCATTTCGTCCCTGAAGAAGAAAGCATCCTGCAACCGAGCACCTCTCATGGTCCCCACCATCAGCGAGTGGAACACGTCCCGCGTCGGCTGCACTCCGTCCAGCATCATGTCATCGTACACGTCCCTCAGCAACCCGTACCTACCCCGACGACCGACCGACCGACCGACGCGTAAATCGCTCCCACAGATTTCGGAAAACCTCGAGAGAAGAAGAGTAGAAAGGAGAGAGAGCTGGAGAGGCTAACCTCCTCTGAGCGGCGAGAGAGCCCAAGACGGTGCTGTACTCGGTGGCGTTCTTCGCGTAGTTCCTCTTCTCGAGCTCCGCCGCCGGAGCGGCGTAGTGGCGCCGCCCCACGGCGGCTCTGAGCAGTGGCGCCCTTTGCCCTGCATCGGGAAGCAAGAAGACGGACGCGAAGGGGAGCATCAGAGGCGAGCGAAGATCGAGCCGGAAGCAACTCTGAGAAGAGAAATGGAGGGGGACCAGGGGGCGACCTGCGAGGGATCGGAGGAGCTTCAGCTTCATCATGGTCTCCTCAACAATGGCGGAGATTGGCTTTCTCGGAGTTGCAGGGGTCTCTGTGCTGTGCGCGTGTGGCTTAAACCCTGGCGACTTGGTAGGGGTGAAGCGAGAGTGGGCTTGGGCCCGTTCTACTTGGGCCTGGGCCTGGGCCCGGGCCCTTGACGTGGCCTGGCATGGTTGTTGGGCCGCCATAGTGAGAGTTTGGGCCGGTCATACAAGCCCATTGAAGATGTTGACCATCGAGAGCGCGCCCTGCGATAGGCGAATTCTTGCATAGGACTGGAGCCACTGCTACAAAAATTCGAGAGATCTAAGCCGTCGGATATTTAAGGCCAGACGTGGGATCCGATCCACCGGGTCCCATGGCTCGGTTCGCTCTATACACTTTAGGACCGGATCCGATCCACCGGGTCCGAAAGCGAGACCTGCCCATTGAATCCTCGCAAATCATTTTATTCCGAAGAGAGCAAATGTGATGTAGAACAGTTAGCCTGTAATTATCTTGAAGAATGTGATCGCCGTAATTGCCGAAAATCTCGACAATTTTTCTGATTTTGGGAAAAACGACCATTCGGACTCACAGCTTTACTGTGACATACGATGGATTTTAGCAATTCGAAGTCGTCTGAATAAAGTTTCAGGCAGTTTTTTTTTACTTTAAGCAATTTCGAATTATCAATATTTTGTTTGAATTTTATTAGATAAGATTAGATTCGATTTGCTTTGATGTTATCTTCATTAATTCGGATATCTTTAGGAGTCCTATCATTATTAAAGGATGTACAGCTTTGTATTCTGGGGGATATTATTGAATTGAATTGAATTGAATTCCAGTAGAATCGTGGAAGAATTTTCTAAGTTATCGCTTCTCTCTGCGTCATTTGGTATCAGAGCAGGTTTCTCTTGTGACGATAGTGAATAACGTGAATGTCAATCTCCCCGCTGCTGAGGGCCGTGAGAACGAGCCTATTACGCGAGCTGAGTTCAATCAATTCGTGGATCAAAACGATCGGAGGTTTCAAGAGATCCTTGATGCCATCTAACGTTTGTCCATAAACCATGCACCTGGTATTCTTCCAGTCAAGCGAATTCTTGTCGCTCGTGATCCCGAAGATGCTATGGGGCGTGGAGGAATCCCCCGACATAGGCATCAAGACTATGTCGACGATATGGAAGAGGAAGACGAAGATTTCCAGGAGATGCAGATTCGTGGTGGTCACTGATACAGGGGATTCCAGGAGGAGCATGTTCGTGGGGATCGACGGCAGGGAGTTTATCGACGAGATCCTGAGCAATATCAACTAAAGGTGGATCTCCATACTTTCAATGGGAATTTGGATATTGAAGATTTCCTGGACTAGCTTTGAGAGGTCGAGAAATTCTTCGACGCTATAGATATTGATGAGGATCACCAAGTGAAACTTGTGGCGTACAAGTTGAAAGGTGGCGCTTCAGCTTGATGGGAACGGACTCAATTGACGCAACGTTGACAAGGCAAGGCTCCTATTCGATCATGGGGTCAAATGAAATAGAAGTTGAAGAAGAGGTTCCTCCCAACGGACTATGAGCAACTGTTATTTCAGCAATTCCAGAATTACCGACAATCGAATAGATCGGTCTAAGCTTATACGGAAGAGTTCCTTCGACTGTCCGCTTGCAATAACCTGGATAAGTCCGAGGCACAACAAACTGCTAGGTACATTAATGGTTTGCGACTTAATATCTAGGATCGGGTTTCTTTGCATCGACTATTCTCTATCGAAAATACCCAGGATATGGCGTGAAAAATTGAGATGCAATTGGAGAGGACTAGCCCTAGTACTCGTGGTGGCAATTATTCTGGTCATGGGTCATTTGGGAAAGGAAGACAGCCTAATGTTACAAGTTCTTCTAGTCGATAAACCCCTGATTCGAGCCGAGTTCCATGGGGTACTACTGGGACGCCTAAGGAAGCAGTCGCAGCAAGTAATCGCACTGCCAATCAGGATACCCAGAATCCATATGCCAAGCCTCAACCGATCAAGTGCTACAAATGTAACAAGTTGGGCCGGTGTTCCAGCGATTGTCCTCATCGTAGATTAGCCAATATCGTTGAACATGATGAAGATGTGTATGGGGAAGATTGGGAAGAGGAAGAAGAAGTGGGAGTGGAAGATGAAGTGGGCAAATAAGTTAATTGTGTTGTGCGTCGTCTATTGCTTGCTCCGCGGATAGAAGCTACCCAGCGGAATTAGCTTTTTCGCGCTCGTTGTATTGTCAACGGCAAAGTATGAGATATCATTATTGACAGCGGAAGTTGTGAGAATATAGTGTCAAAAGCCTTGGTGGATCACTTGCAACTAAAGATGGAGCCACATCTCGCGCCCTACACGATCGGGTGGATACGCAAGGGAGCAGAACTTAAAGTAAACCAATTATGCCGTTTACCTATTTCGATTGGAAAATCATATCAAGATACTATTGTCTGTGATGTTGTGGAGATGGATGCGTGTCATGTTTTACTGGGTCGGCCATGGCAATATAATGTTGATGCTACACATCGAGCTAGGGAGAATACGTATTCTTTTGTGTGGAAAAAGACTAAAATTACTTTGAGACCAAAGAGTAATTCCCCTCAAATTGTGAAGAAGCAGAATGCAGGGGTTATGATGAACATCCGAAAGCGTGAAGGGATCTATATGATTGTGGACAAGGGCGAACATCAAGTTGTGGTTCGTGTTCCCGACATTCTTAAGCCCTTATTAAAGGTATTCAATGATGTTATGCTTGAGGATTTACTTGACGGATTACCTCCTTTGAGGGATATCCAGCATGAGATTGATTTTCTTCCAAGTGCTAGTCTTCCTAATTTGCCGCATTATCGGATGAATCCGAAGGAGAATCAGATTCTACAGGAGCAGGTGGGAGAGCTCCTTCGAAAGGGCTTCTTGCGTGAAAGCAAAAGTCCATGTTCAATTCCTGTGCTTCTCACGCTAAAGAAAGACGGCACCATACGTATGTGTGTAGACAGTCGTGCCATTAATCGGATTACTGTTAAGTATAAATTTCCGATTTCACGACTTGATGATATGCTAGACAGATTTACTGGATCACGGATTTTTACGAAGATCGACCTTTGAAGCGAATACCACCAAGTTCGCATCCGTCCTGGCGACAAATGGAAAAGGGCATTCAAGACAAGTGCGGGTTTGTACAAATGACTTGTCATGCTGTTTGGACTCACTAACGCGCCTAATACTTTCATGCGTTTGATGACTCAGGTTTTCAAACCTTTCATTGGCAAGTTTGTGGTAGTTTTCTTTGATGATATACTCATATATAGTCCGGATTGGTGTCAACACATGGAGCACTTGAGGGATGTCCTACTAACCTTGCAGCAAAATAAATTGTTCAATAATCTGAAAAAGTGCAGCTTCATGACAGAACGCCTCTTGTTTTTGGGTTTTGTTGTTGGCGCGGATGGACTTCACGATGATGCAGATAAGGTAGCCGTGATTCACAATTGGCCAGTTCTAAAGAATGTTGGCAAGGCTCGAAGTTTCCATGGCCTTGCAATATTCTATAGGCGTTTCATTCGAGATTTCAGTACTATTATGGCCTCGATCACTGACTGTTTAAAGAATGGCAAATTCCATTGGGCCAGTTTTGCTCTTATAAAAGAAAAGCTCTCCACGGTGCCGGTATTGATGCTCCCTGATTTTTAGAAAGTGTTCGAGCTGGACTGTGATGCTTCTGACGTCGGGATTGGCGCTGTCCTTTCCCAAGAAGGTAAGCCTATAGCCTTCTTTAGTGAAAAACTTAATGAAGTTCACTGGCATTGGTCGATGTATGAGTAGGAATACTATGTTGTCGTGTGAGCTATAAAGTATTGGCAGTCCTATCTTTATTAGCAAGAATTTATTCTTAACACCGATCATCATGCTCTTAAAAATATCAAGAGTCAGAAGCACTTAAATCGAATGCATGCACGATGGGTTTCTTTTCTGGAGCAATTTAATTTTGTGCTTCGTCATAAAGCAGGCCATTTAAATAAAGTGGCAGATGCACTGAGTCGACGTGCTGCAACACTCGTGACCATGCGCACTGATGTTGTCGGTTTTGATCACCTATGTTCTCTTTATCCTGAGGATGATGATTTTGGTGAGATATGGGAGAAGTGTTCTGAAACAAGTTGTCATGATGATATGATAATTCAAGAAAAATTCTTGTTCTTTGACAATAGATTATGCATTTCTCGTGGTTTCTTGCATGAACAACTCATTCGAGAACTTCATGATGGTACTCTCGGCGGACATTTGGGGCGAGATAAAACTGTAGCCTTAGTGGAGGAGCGGTACTATTGGCCTTAACTGAAGCGAGACGTTGGGCGATTTATCAGTAAATGCTACATTTGCCAGACCGCTAAGGGCCACTCTTAGAACACTGGTCTTTATACCCCATTGCCTATTCCTTCGGGTCCTTGGGTAGACATATCAATGGACTTCGTGTTGGAACTTCCTCGCACTCATCGGAGTTTAGATTCTGTTTTCGTGGTGGTTGACCGGTTTTCGAAGATGGCGCACTTCATCCCTTGTAAGAAAACTTCGGATACTTCGCATGTGGCAAGTTTATTCTTTCGTGAAGTAGTCCGTCTCTATGGTGTGCCGAAGATAATCACTTCCGATCGTGACACGAAATTTCTGAGCCATTTTTGGTATACTTTATGGCGTTTGTTTGGAACTGATTTACAGTATAGTAGTTCTTTTCATCCCCAAACGGATGGTCAGACGGAAGTTGTGAATCGTACTATGCCGGATATCATTCGTTGCCTTTGCAGTGATATGCCTAAGCTGTGGGACCGGTATCTTGCTCCTCCTGAGTTCGCCTTCAACAACTCGGTTAACCGTTCTACCGGTACATCTCCCTTTCAGGTTGTTTATGGGCGTACACCACAGCATACTCTGAATTTGGTTCCCTTGCCCAAGATTCCTGGCTATAGTGTCGCGACGGAGAATTTGGCGACTAGAATTAATGAAGTCCAAGCTGCTATTGCTAGTCAATTGGCTGCTTCTAATTCAAAGTATAAGGAAGATGCTGACAAACGACGACGTTTGAAAATTTTCTAGGTAGGCGATGAGGTAATGGTTTTCCCGCGAAAGGAACTTTTTCCTGTAGGTACCTATAATAAACTGAAGCACAAGAAGATTGGTCCTTGCCACATCCTGAAGAAAATCAACGACAATGCCTATGTAGTTAACCTCCCTAGTGATCTCAACATTTCCCTTACATTTAATGTGGCAGACTTATTTGAGTATCATGCTCCCGATACACCCCTTTATCCTGATCATAACTCGAGGGTGAATTTTTCCGAAGAGGGAGGGAATGATGTAAAACAGTTAGCCTGTGATTATCTTGAAGAATGTGATCGCCGTAATCGCCGAAAATCTCGGCAGTTTTTCTGATTTTAGGGAAAATAACCATTCGGACTCACAGCTTTGCTGTGACATACGATGGATTTTTAGCATTTCGAAGTCGTCTGGATAAAGTTTCAGGCCGTTTTTTTTACTTTGGGCAATTTCGAATTATCAATATTTCGTTTGAATTTTATTAGATAAGATTAGATTCGATTTGCTTTGATGTTATTTTCATTAATTCGGATATCTTTAGGAGTCCTATCATTATTAAAGGATGTCCAGCTTTGTATTCTGGGGGATATTGTTGAATTGAATTGAATTACAGTCAAATCCTAAAAGAGTTTTTCAAGTTATCGCTTCTCTCTGCGTCAAAATGACATGATTTTTGGACCGGATCGATTAGGTGAATTCAAGTTGACGTGGGAAAGCTAACACTGAATTGTAACCTATGTAGACCAACCACGATGCAAGCATTGCGAAAGAGACCGTCCTCCAGAAAGTCCTCTTAACCCGTACGATGAGCTAATAGCTACAAGTTGACTACGAATCCAAAATAACGAGTCATTTAGTTTCTATATTGAGCATGACGAGAACTTTTGTCTATGCAAACGAGTTATCGATAAGAATCGTTGGATGATGTGAACTCCACGTCATAACCACATAATGAGATGTGTCCTCAGTATGCAAGACCCTTTTTTTTTTTTGCTTTACTTGCATTACATGGATCATTTACGATGTAAGAAAAAGAAGGCAACTTCAGCTAGTAGGCAGAGCAAAAGACCATTTGCAAGTAACTTCGGTCAAACTGAAACACAGAACAATTATCAGATACAACCAATGGATCAGATCATCCCAACGATACCGCCAATCTCACGACAAACCCAAGATCGACGGCAATTTCCTCTGTTGAGAGGCTATGTCTACATAATGAACATAGACAACATCTGATTCTGGCAAACAAGGATTGAAGCACCAAACAAGTTTAAATATCACTAGGCTCAAAAATCGTTCACTCGCCCTATGTGCCAGAAAAGCTTCAACAAACCACTGTAAATAAGCTGACAAACGTCTTTCTTCCATCAACAGTCTCTTCGCCCGATGCTGTTAGCAAACAATTGCGATAAAAAAAGAAACCAATAGAATTTACATTACGACAATGTACAGAGCAACAAATGACCTAAGATATTAACCACTCCTTCCCTTTGAAGTAAGCATAAGATACCAAACAAAGAGAACCTAACGTTTGAATCAACAAATGAAAGATGAATTGCGACTGACGGGAGACGAATCCTCACAAAAGCAAATTTGGCACCTAGTAGAGCTTTATTCTCGTTTGGATAGGGCTTCGGCAGATGGGACACGACTCAAGGTCTTCTCCACACTCACAGCATGTCTGTCACAACAGAAAGAATAGCCAAGGTTGTTGACAACGAAACCTTTTCCACAACATAACCAATACACACCCAGCCCCAGAACCCACCCAAAAAAAGGGAAAAAGAACTTGAGATTAATAAGTGAAAAAGGTCGGAATGAACCCACCTGGTGACCACACCCGAAAGCCATGTCTTTTGGGTTGCTGAGGCAAATGGGGCAAATCTGCGCGCAATGCCATATAAAGAGTGAGTAATCTCGAGCAAGGTGGCAAGCAAAACCTCAAGTGAGATGAACAATGATGCATGTCTAGTGACCACAAGAAGACTTGTAAAAAACTCCATGTTATGTACAATCAATTCCCAATTAATAGAATCAAGCTTGCAAAGGTTTTCACATCCAAAGATCCACACGAGAGCTGTAAGCTACTTCATTGGAGATTTTCAACAGTAAACTAATTAAAATCAAGTCACTGATCGCTGTTTTTTATCTCATGTCAAAAGACAAAAAAGCACAAGTGATCACAGAAGAAGTTTAGAAGAAACAACAGTTGTTGCCTAACCCATGTTTTAACGTACAACTAAATGCTGATCCTACTTACAATTCAGTTTTTAAGTCACCTGTTTCCCTCATATTTAATTAGGATAATCAGTCAGAAAGCTAAAATCAACTTCAAAAATCAAGAACTGGCAGCTCTAAAAGAATTTGAAAATTTTATTCCATACTAAGTGAAGGTGAAGGTTGCCGCGAGTATTTATTTCTTTCCACATGAGAGGCCATTTGTTTATAACTAACAATTAACCTTAAAGACATGTGAGAATGAGTCTAGACATTTTAATTTACGTATTAATACCTGGTTATCATAAGTGGAAGTTGTGGCTGGAGGAGAAGCAGCAACATGTCCCCTATTTTCATAATAAGGCTCGACACTTGGTTCAAAATCCATCGGACGTGAAGTCTTTGGGTTACTGAAGGATGGGACACCACGTGGTGGAGGGAGAGCAACCCGCTGAGGAGCATTGCCTTTCCGACCGCTGCTCATCCATTGCCAAGAAAAAAAGAGTTGAAAATCACAACACATAGCAGGAGAATCTCCTATTTCAGGGATACTCAACAAGTAAGTGAATCAACTGTTACCCCAATATATTAAGTTCAATGGTTGCTTTGTACTGAGAAGGAATTTCCATCAAGGCTGCCAGAGCAAATTCCGTTTCCTTCCTCGAGGGTGCCACATTCTTTGACATTATTTCGGTGAAGTTGACAAACTAAAGAAAGGGAAAAACCAGAAAATTCCCCACTAGTTACCTTGATTAACATACTAACTTGCCTGGAAGTTAACCTCATATCACTTGCCTGGAAGTTATCGAAGGCTCGAGATGGAATATTGTCATCAAATTCACGCATCATGTCCCAAGGCCCATCTCCAACCCCAACTAGAATAATAGAGAGAGGAAACTTGCTGCAACAAGCAAGAATACAAGATCATATATGGTTGGAGAAGGAATAATTTAAAGGCAACATGTTTACCGCATGTACCTTGCTTCAACAATGGCTTCAAGAGTCTTCTGCTCCTGGGGACTTAGCCTGCCTCGGTCAGTATCAACACTTCTTGTCACCTGCAGAGAATCTAAATCTGGGTGAGAAGAGAAGTCATAAAGTTTGGGCATGGCGACTCAAACTACATGTATTAGATTTTTTATTTTTTCCTTCTGGGTTGGGGGGATCATGTAACACACAAAGAAAAATCATATAGAACAACTTTCGTAAGGCAATGCTTCCAAAATGAATTGTTCAATCAACATGGAATCACGAATGAAAGATTAAATTAAAATCAAGATGGCTTCAGAGAACAAACAAAAAAAAAAAAGTAAAGGTGGCACAGTTGCTGCAATTTTAAGTGCTAATATCAGTGTTTACATCTTATTTGATGCCAAGGGATGAAAACCCTAAGGTCCTCATACCATATGTGGAATAGATTAGTTGAATGACCTTTCCATTGCAACCACAACTCTCATGCAGATTGGTTCTCAATTTCCACAGAGTTTATTTCATCCCTCATTAAGACAAAAGAAAAAAAATAGCTCTCAGATGCACACCAGCATACAGAATGAAGGAACATCAGGAGTCTAAATTGATGACTGCATACCTGTCCATCCGCAATTATCAGCAAAACGTGATATTGTCCAGCACTCTGCTCAACTATTGTCATGGCCATCTCAATGATAGGAGCAAAAGATGTTGGCCCTACCATACAGGAAGAAATAAGGTAAGCAGCATAATCATATCAAGCAATTTAATCGTGAAAATGCTGTGTACTATATGGAGGCAGTACACACATGTTTAAATATGTCTAGGCTTCAAGTGCAACAGACACAGAGGGTACTTGGTGACATCAGAGTAAAGTGAAGAGCCAGATAAAGGTAGAAGATACTATAAGGCGGTAAGAACTATCAGCCTTACCTGCAAGCCTCAAATGAGGGACAATTTCTCTGTACCGGCTCAGAACTTCCTCAAACCCATTGCAAAATCTTTCATCTGGGTAGAAGCTGAACACTTCTTGGTCATGTGTTGATGCTGATTACATAACAGAAGAACTAATTATCTTCCACAATTTAGACAAGCATGTCGAGGTGAGTAAAGGAAAGATGATTGACGGTGTACCATCTCCAAACCCATAACATGGAATCAAGTTATCCTCATCAAAAGCAGCCAAGGTTTTGCCAATAATTGATATTGCTTGCTCATAGGGATTAAGACCATCTCCAATGTGATGCAAACTCCGTCTGTTGAATGACCTTGCCCCTGGTCACAAAACCACATTGTAGTGTTCAGCAATAATATGAAGTATACTGCCAAATGCTTGATCATGTGTACAGGGACCGAGGTAAAGTGTAACCTGTCCATTCATTGCTCTTGGTGAAATCAATACCAACAATAAGATTGGAAGACTCCAGGCCAGCCCGTGCAAGTGCCTCTGTCACCTGAAGAAGTTTATCATTTGACATTATTTTCCATCAGAGCTGAAAAGTCAAAATCAAAAGTAAGATTGAAAGGAGAAATAACTATGAGGATTTCGCATGTATTTACAAATGAGACAAGATCGAAATCAACGTTCCAAACAGGCTATGTCCGCAATGTAATGGGACCACTGCCAATAAACAGGAAAAGCCTCTCCTCTTAGAGAAGACGAGCGAAATGAGCCAGCTGACCAGCCAGCAAAGGTCAATTCTTTTGTTCAGCCAAGAGCGCTGGACGGCAGCTGGGTGAGGCATGACCTCGCCAAATCGTTTATGAGAAAGAAATCTTAGAAAATTATTCAAATTACATCAGACAGCATCGGATGAAACTGCTGTCTTGTTCAAAAATTTGTCCCGGGGCATCCCATGAATTTAGAGCCGTGAACAGAAGAAAGTAGATGCAGTCGTATGTCCAAATTGCAAAAAGAAAAAACCTCACCTCATCCAACGAATGGTAGTTATCCGCAATTCTCGAATACCTTCTGTCTAGCCTCCTTCTATTATCACCGGTCGGGCCAGCGGCATATTCTTGCACATAAGCCGGCTGCTGTGGCGGCGGCGGTGGATAGCCCTGAGCATCTTGACCATACGACGACTGTGGATGCCCGTACTGCGGATTCCATGAAGGAGAACTCTCCCTCCAACTCCCATCTCTCGAACCTTTAGCCCCCATAACTCAAAAATCTACAAGAACACAAACAGTTCACCATCGGCAAAAAGCTTCTTCATCCCCCTCAGTATAAGAAAAGCAAAAGAGGAACCGACCCTTTAAAGACTCTAGAACAAAGAAAGACCAAAGCAACACAACAAGCAAAAAAGTTATAACCGTCCCAAGCTGAACCAGTCCTCTTTTCAGGGATTAAAACTTCCCAGAAACTTCTCAAAAGCTCATCAAGGCGTGCAAGAAAGACACAAGACGCAGCCAGAAAAGGGTGAACCGTGCAATAACTTGCTTCCAACCAACAAAAAGTAATTGTCTTCTCCCTTACTTCTCTGACGACCGCCATCCCTGTTCAGTAAATTATCCGCACGCGCTCAGGAAACAGCAGCGGCAGCACGCGAAGGCGAAATTTGATTTCTCTCACTCCTCGGAGCAGGTTAAAAAAAAAAACCAACCTCTTTGCTCAACGGCGACCGGACACGACCAGTCCACAACACAAGCCTAACGTTAGGCCTCGACCCACAAAAGAAAACCCCGAAAACGAGCGGAGTCTGTCGAGATCTCGATCCAACCACACGATCCCTCTCGACTTCAAAAGACGGGGGCATTAAAGAAAGAGACGAACGACACCCAACTGCGAGTATAAATCAGAGAAAAGAAGCAGGCCCATTGAACGCTGAACACGTCAAAGATTCAACCCACCTTCGATCGAAGAAGAAGATGGTGGCGGTGGCGGCTGTGACATCGTCGCTGGCGCGGACCATCTAGCTCGGTCGGTGAAGGAGCAGAGCTTCAATCATGGCGGACTCGGAATTTGTTTGAAATACATACCAATCTTTTTTAATATATGGTTTTATTAATTAAATAAATACGCGATTAAATAAAATCAGAAAGCTGACTAGCTTTCTCTATCCAAAGGCAAATCGATTGAGGTCTCCGTCAAGGGAGGGATTTCTTGGAAGTTTCGAGACGGCCAAACAATGCTCTTTCGCCAATTTTTTTTAAATAATCTTAAAATTAATTTTCGAAAAATAATCACGTGCATCTCTTAAAATAATTAATTAATTAGAAATATCTGTAATATCGATCATAATTCACATTTAAACATTCTTGTAAACGGTAACGATGAGAATATTTTTCGTTCGTTCATTTTTATAGACGACATAGGCAATCGTTACTCGAAAAATATCATTTAAATTGTTCGTAATTTGCAAAATAAATGTAGCTTAAATGTTGGTTTATTGGAGATTTTTTTTTATGAACTCTTATTCTATACGTTGGGCGGCGTAATACGTTTACTTTTTCATTCTTTTAGTATATTGGTTTCGCGTAAAAAAAGTCTTCTACTCTGGTTTATGATAATGTAAATTCATTTAGTGGTGAGTTCCTTTAATAAAATGATTTGCAATGTAGATGCAACTTTATAATTCGCGATTGTAGCACTACGCTCATAGGGGGGAACGTGCATCATGTTGCTTCAAGGAAAATAATAATTTTTTTATCGCCCACCACCGACCAAGGCAATAAATAAATGAAAGTGGGTCGACTTTATTTATTTTGCGAGCCCAATCGAGTTCGAGTTTCATACAAATATATATATAATGTGCCGGGCATTATTAGGATCCACTGGATCCATTAAAATTTGAATTTTTGCCGTCCTTTCGTTCCATTTCCACCCCCATTATATTTCAAGGGAAATATATATATATGAGAAAAATAAAATAAAACTGAGAGTATCTCTTTCTTTTTTTGGTCGAAACTGAGAGTATCTCTTTCAGTCTCCCTCTAAGTTTTTTTTTAACTATGATATAATAATTATTTGTGCATTTGAATATTGGAAAAATCAGTCGAATTAACATTTGATGCGTCATCATTCCGTAACATATCTCATGCAAGGAATTGGACTTTCTTTACTTGAGAACTCCTCCTTTTTATTCCTTTGCAATTGTGTACATGGACTTTTACTATTTGCTTCTTTTGGCGTGAGCGCATCCCTTTGCTCGTTACGTGTCCTTATCTGCAACACGTCGAAAATGACTTTTTGTGCAAAACACGTGAGAAATAGAGAAAAGGAGAGAAAAAGAAGACACGTATTAAAAGAGCGGAGCAGAAGTCTCTGTATATAGTATTTTATGCATTTCCCTCGTGATTGTTGCACGATACCATATCGATCGATCGTCAATTATGCGAGTCGCGTCGTGAGGCCCGCGTATTCAACGGTCCAGATGGAGTTGCTATGCATGATTTTGTAGAGCGCCTTTGCCTTTTTGTCGACGTGACGATATTATAGTTTAAAAACAATTACATGATTACAACTTTAGTGGAGGTAAATATTTTTCCTTCCTTGATTAATTATTAACCTGCTTATTTTATTTTGAGGCCCAATTCCCTAAAATAAAACCCTCAATTTGAGGTTCAATCTCAATTTTTCTCCTAATATCTTTTTACGTAAAAAAAATTCTCGACTTTCACTCTAGTCCTAAATTTGTCCGGATATCCATATGTCGCCACTAGTTTCTGCAAGATCATTAACATCATGATGCTGCTCTGGTTTAGTCTGTTACTATGACTATGTCATCTTTTGCGATGCAAGCAGCAAAGCTACCTGTAATTACATGCCAAGCAATAGAGAGAGAGTGTCGAAACTTTGTTTGGGGAGATGTTGAAGGTAAAAAGAAGACGCACTTGCTTAGTTGGGAGAAGCTTTGCCATCCGAAAAACTGTGGAAGGCTAGGATTTCGTAATCTAAGAGATAGTAACAAAACTTACCTTATGAAATTGGCTTGGTTCTTAGTTTCAAAACCAACATCACTATGGGTTTCATATATTCAAAATAAATACATTTGTATTGAATTGGTATCGTCTGCTATATCCTCCCGTACTACATATTCTTTATTTTGGAAGGCTCTTAGCAGTTTCTGAAGTGATGTCCTAGAGGGTATGAGATGGGTAGTTGTTAATGGGCAATCGGTTAAATTCTGGAAGGATAACTGGATTGATGATGTTGGCCCACTGACCCACTGGATTCTTCTGTCCTGCAGCTCAGAACCTAGACTGCATTGTTCCTGATTTCATTTGCAACAATCAATGGAACCTTGCAATTCTAAAAGACATTCTACCGCAATCAATCTTGATGCGTATACATTCAATGCTTCCACCTTCTGATAATGGAGGTAAGGATTTGCTTATATGGGGCAATAATAGCAATGGTTCCTTCACCGTTAGAGAAGCTTATGAATTAGTTGCACCAACACATCAAATGCCGACTCACCGACTCTGGAGTTTAGTATAGAAATGGGATAGGCCACAAAGAATCAAAAGCTTCTTGTGGTTGGTTTCTCATCAGTGCCTGTTCACTAATGATGAAAGATTTCGACGTAGACTTATAGCGAACTCTTGTTGCATAATGTGCCAGCACTCTCCGGAGACAATTATACATGTTCTCAGAGATTGCAAGTATGCAAAGGAAGTTTGGCAAAAGATTCTACCTGCTAGTTTACAGGGCGAGTTCTTCACCCAAGACCTACTCCCATGGTTGATGTTAAACTTATCTGGTTCATCAACTAGGGTTCGAGATAATTGGTCACTTATTTTTGATGTTGCTTGTTGGTATTTCTAGAACTGGAGGAATGGAAGAATATTTGACAAGGATTTTTGTCTTTCCAGCGAACCCTTGTGCGTGAATCTAGGCCATGTCAAAGATATTGCTTCGGCTCGACTAGCAGAACACAGATTGTCTCCTCATAGGGAGAAAGGAGGTAAGCTTGTCGGTTGGACTACTCCTCTGACTGGTTGAGTCTAGCTCAATTCCGACGGGGCCTCTAAAGGCAACCGGGGACCCGCCTCGGTAGGTGGGCTTTTGCGCAATGAATCAGGCAACTGACTTGCTTGATTTGCTCAAACTATGGGAGTGTGCTCTTCGCTCAAAGCAAAATTATGTGGTGTCCTTTAGGATCTTAAAATTGCAATTTCTTTGGTCATACCTAAACTTATTATGGAAGTGGACTCGCAAGTCGCTATTTCACTACTTCACATATCATCTCCCACTCTCCACTTTGGCGACACGCTCGTTCCTCATATTCAAAAACTTTTAAGGTGTTTTCAGAATGTCAAAATGCTACATAATTTTAGGGAAGACAACTCATGTGTTGATTGGTTAGCAAATTGGGTCTTTCATTCTTGTGATGCAAATGATACCTTAGTGCTAGATAGGCCACCGAGAGGGTTGATTCCTCTATTGATAAGAAATCAGGTTGGTTCAAGTTTCGTTAAACGAGTTATACTGTAATTTCTGGGCTTTGCCCCTTTCAATACCAAAAAATAAAATAAAAATAAAAATAAAATAAAAACACAGGTTTTGATAATGAACATTGAACTGGATCTGATGTTGATAACTTTAAAGAAATTAGTGGTGATTCTTGAATGCGTGGGCAGATAAATTAGAGTGAAAGTTAAAGTTTTTTTTTTGGCAAAAAGAGTTTGGAACGGATTTGGGATTTGACCAAAGTTGAGAATGTTTTTTAGAAATTAGACCATTATTTTGCCTTTAAGATAACCAACCAATCGCATTAGCTCACGGGGTTAGGGGTGTCAGAACCGAACCGAAAAACCGAACCGAGATACGAACCGAACCGAACCGAACCGAAAATTTCGTGTATTTCGGTTCGGTTTCGGTTTCGGTTCGGATCATCAAAATAAACCAATTTTTCTTTTCGGTTCGGTTCATTTCGGTTCGGTTCGGTTCGGATCGGATCGAACCAAACTAAAATAAACACTTCGATTTAGGGCTATTTTGCCCTCTCTCTCTCCCCTTCTCTCTCCTCTCTCCTCTCTCTCTATGCTTAATGAACTTGAAACCGAAAACTAATCCGAACCAAACCGAACCAAACCGAACCAAATCGATTTTTCGGTTCGGTTCCAATTCGGTTCGGTTCAAATTCGGTTCGGTTCAAGGGGCACCCTTAACGGTTCGGTTCGGTTCGGTTTTTTTTAAAAACCGAACCGAACCGAACCATTTACACCCCTACACGGGGTCGCACGCTCCCAAAGCTATAGCTCTGGTCGGGGATGAATATTTTTTTCTTGTCTTTTCTTTATTCAATTTATTTTTACTCATCTTTTTCTATCGGATTATATTAACCAGGAGATTAATCGAGAGCGAGTCTCGCACTTGCTAATTAAGACGAGATTCAATCTCCGTTTGTTTCACGGAAAATAAATAATTTGAAAAATATTTTACAAAAAAACATCATTTATATCCCTTACGAAAATGATGAGCGATAAATATTTTTCATTATCTAATTTATTCAACTAATATAAATGATCATATTATGGAAAATATTTTTTAAATTATTTGTTTTTCAAGAACTAAGCGGGGCCTAATCGAGAGCGACACTTGTACTTGTTTATTAAAATGAGATAACGTGAGTTTTTATCAAAGTATTTTGTGGGTTCATGGCAAGACACGCGTGCATGGGAAAGTGGATAATCCTCGTGACTCGGCAACCTTCAAAAAGAAAAGCTGTGGCTGAAGAAAAGTTGCGAGTCAACGTCGTCCGTTCGTTCATGTGGCTGGGAGAGCTGCTGCCTGTAATTCTCGTGTTGAGCTTTCCATTCATAAGCCGTAACCAAACGTCGCAAACGAAAGCGATCGTCGAATTTTGGTACTTTAGTGCCCCTCCTCTTATAATAGCGTCTAAAATTGAGTGACTAGCCAGCCGATTGCTCCCGAAAGTTTAGATCGGTGGAAAGCGGATCCTTCGAAAGATCGGTGAAAAATTTAGAGACCCCGCTCGAGAGATTGGCCAATGTATAGGAATCTCGCGAGGGTGGTGGTAAAGCAGCATGGATTCTGGCATTTCGATAGCATGATCGCCTCGAATCAAGCTTCTATTGAAGCCGATCGCTCGGGATTGGGATAGGAAGAAGTAATTCATCCCGAGTCTCTTAGTCCTAATTAGAATGGTCTGCTACTGATTGGATTAGGAAGGTAAAAACAGATCGATACGAGACTTTTTGAGAATTCTGGAAAAAAAAAAGATATGCTAGGAATATCCCACCAAAACATCCTTATCAAAATTACTTTTCACAACTTTTTGTTGCAATAGAAAAGTTTTTCCTTTCATCTATCGTGGATGTGGATAGGAGCGTCTTAGTCTTTATCAATTAGAAATACAAGACGTGACTTAAGACTTGGTCATGAGCTACCATAGAATGAGCACATTGGATTGCCCATTGCAAAGAATCCAATGTTTTTTTTTGGTAAGGTGCAAAGAATCCAATGTTCCATTATGCATAAATAGCGATTTGGATAAGACTCAATCCCACGTGATTTTGAGTCTCCTTCTCGCAAGTTTGAAGCTCTCGGTTTCTCCCAATCCCAAAAAAAATGTCTAAATTCATTAGGAGTGTGCAAATTCGATTCGAGTGCCAGCCATAAAATAACTGTTGCTTTAGTCAGAACTCCCTTGAGTTAGCATAAACGACTCAAATCCAGACGTCTCCACGCGGGTATAAATTCTTACGGCAATTTTAAAAGGGGTCGCCGACGCCGGCCACCCTTCCGCATTAAAAAAACCAAGGAGCCACCGAAACAGGCACATGATAGATCACCGGCTTCCGACAACGCCGGCAGCTCATCATTGGACCTTATAAAAATGCAAGATCCGGTAGGCATCCTTTGTCTTCTCTTCACCAAGTCGGACGCTTTCTCGTGAAACGTTACTTTGTCCAATTCTTCTGGATGCGTACGCAGCAGGCAAGAGCTTGAAAGGGAAACGCACAAAATACAAATCCATCTGAATAATTGGAAGACCACTTTTATGTTTTTGGACATCATCAATTCGTGCTTTCAATTCACGTCTCGCTCAATCATTTTACGGGGTTTCCTCTCTCTCTCTCTCTCATTTTTCGTTTTTCCGATGATTGCTTCGGGACCAATTCTCTAGAAAACTTCGGGCTGTAGGTCCAATCCCGAAAGGGAGGCTGCTGTCGAAGATCACATCGAAGGTCACTAATTCGTGCTTTCTCCAACATTATCAACATCATGAGGCTCCATCGTAAGACGGGAGTGTCGATAAAGACGCGGATTCTGATAATGAATCTCTAGCTGACCCTTGATGTTGATAATTTTGAAAGGATTAGTGATGCTTCCCGGACGCGTGGGCAAATTGAAGGCTAGAATAAAAGTCAAGGAGTTTTAAAAAAGAACATTCAGGCAAAATTGGGATTGAACCCGAAATTCGGGATTCTTTTTAAGGGGACCAGGCCGATTCCTCCAATTACCATTTTGACTCTAAACATTGAGAAACATGGCGACGCAATGAAAGTATCATTGATATATGGCGTCTGTCTATCTTTTCTTGGCCAAGTAGTCCTTGCCTAGACGGCCCCCATGTGACAAGATTCGAAAATCCTGTTGCAGGCTTTAAAAATGGTCACGAGTTCCATCACATTCTCCTTAGAACATGTCGCAAAGCCCGTCCGGGGCTCGTTCTCGGCCATGAACGAGGGGAACAAATTAAGGGATCATTAGGCATTAATTAATCCGGGATTTACACCTTAGTTAAGTGTCTTCGAGCTCACGTGAAGAGCTTTGACTAATCTCGACCGCGGGGGCGATGCAGCAAGGAAAGTGGCTAACCTGCCGTTCAACTGCAGAAATACGAAGCTCTCAAGTTTTCCTTATAGACAACATTGAGGAGAAGCATAAACAAAAGGGTTTTGTCGCATTAAGTCAACGTTTACCATCCCAAGTTACCTTTAATTTGATTAAGGTATGGACAGCTATCCACATGACGATGATTGATTTAGTCCTCAAAAAATTGCATTTGCACCTCATCGCTAGAATCAACAGGAAGAGCTTAGAGTCAACACCGAGGTGCCCCCAGTGAAATCTTTACTCGGTATGAGAATACAACTCGAATAGCACGGACCCAACATGACTTATAAAATATCGACACAAATCGCTATGTTTTTACCTGCTCTTCATAAAGCACTACATATAATTGTGTCGGGATATATAGTTGTTAGTTAATAGCTCAAGATGCTAGATATAGAACACCGCACGAATTGCCACTCCTAGCTAAATTTGGGACTTCAGATGACCACACCATTCTTTTTTCCTAGTTCTTGATTTTCTTCGTCTTCTTTCTTCTTCTTCGAGACATCTCGATGCTCGCTCGCTCGCTCCACTTTCCAATTTCGAGGTCGCACATACACTCACCTGGTGTAGACCCTGAAGATCGATAGTAACATTCATACATGGACAACGTTCCTAAGTCAGACAAGCTTACGCTTCCGCATGGCAAACCATTATACTGATTCTAAGAAATCGAATGCTCTCAGGATTTTGCAGAAACGTTCAAATCTAGCCACAGTGAACGTTGACCCCGTATAGCTAGCTTGTTTTCTTCTGAGCATCCTTTAGAAACTCTTGACTCAACGAATTGGTAGGGGATGTGAGAAGCATTGCTCAAGCAAAGGTAAGCCAGCAGCGCTATCTTTCTTATCCATTTCGTCCCTTAAGTAGCGCCATCTTTTCTCAATTCAGTTCACAGCTTCTTCATGAGCACACGCGAGAACACATTTCAAAGGGGTTTTTAAACAACAGCAGAGTGGTAACTACGTACACCTCTGTAGGTCATTCATGAGGCTACACGCTCTCTTATGAATCGTACACAGCTTCTTCATGAGCACTCACTGACGATGTCCTTCGGGCAGTGGAACCACGTGGATGAAGTGTACGGTCCTTTGAGGCATGGCCCCGTCTTCTTCGTCGTCATCAAACTCAAGCAAGTAACTGATCAAACCAAAACACAAGCATTAAAAGGATGTCAGATGCGAGGATTGGAGTTTTTCGAGGGTGAATGGGGGCAATGTTCCTCGAACTTTACTCCATGCCATGCTATATTTGGTGCTCAGATAATTCAGAAATAATGGCGATACCAGATAAATGCAATTTCACTCTGTCCGAAAGAGATGAATATATTTATGAGAAAAGACATAAACAAAGAAGTTTTCTTAAATCACCAGCGATAACAACCGTTACACTCGTCTTATATACTTGCCTAGGAGACTAGTCGTAAATCAATTAGCAGGAGTCTACGTTTTAAGGACTGTATGCTTATCTACCACTCCATATCACAGAAAATTGGGGACGGAAGGGGGGAAGGAATATTATTCTGAATCAAGGTAATACTTCGATTTACACAGTTATGGCCAAATTCATATCAATAACTTAGAATTTCCCACCAAGATAAAGCATAGGAAGAAGTTACTTACTCATCTGTCTTCCTCTGGATGTTTGAAGAAGAGCAAAGCACCAGCAACATGGACGACAAAATTAGTGCTCAGCCTAAACCCCATAAACAAGTGCAACCGAACAGATGAAAAGAAAGTCACCTTTCTGGAGTTCACGACTGTTGCTTTATATAGTGCAGTTGTGCCAGGATAAACAGCCAAAACATGACTTCCTAGGGGGAAATCTTGAGCAGTAGATGGATCATTTGGCTTAGGCAAAGGAATAACATGAGACACCGGGACCTTGTATTTTCTGTAATTAACATTAAGAATTCATAAGAAACAATTCTCAAGGTAAAATACTAACTCCAGAAAGTACTGAACATTACATGAGCAGATAAGGCCTTCTTAGCCAATTAAAATAAGTCAATGCCTTCACTAACCGTCATCAAGTACTACCATCAAACCTAGCACAGGTTAATAGGTAAAGTCGGGTTATTAAGAAGAAACAGAAACACTACCACCAAAGTCTTGAGAAGGCATGACAGAAGATTTGGCATGGCACCCACTATACGCTACTGGAAGGGATAAATGCCTATAACCACCGTATTGCACACAACTGACTTAAAAAAACTACCTTTGACCTCCACTTTCTTCGTCATCACCTGGCTCCTCATCTAATACTTCAAATCTGTATAGATAAATTAAGAGTTAGGGAAAATTAAAAGGAAATAGAGCATTGATATAATTTAAGTAAAGAGTGCAGATGGTAATCCACCCTACACCACCATCTATTGACGAGCACGACATGTCTGACAACCTCCATGTGAAATTCAAACAGAGCAAGCTCTTCTAAAACAGTTGATTATTAGTTTGAACACAAGCCAAAATGGCTAAATTTATCTAAAAGGGACCTTGAACTGCAGCTTATTATTCCATAAGAATACTAAAACTCTCGCTCGCTCCAGGCCAGCAGGATTGATAGTAGCTTGAGAATAAGGAACTGCGGACTCCCCTTCACCATATCCACTATAACCAAGTAACTACTTTTAATCATATTACTTGATACTCCTCAAAAAGTTGCATTAAGATGCCAAGTTGCTGCAGGTGAATTTATTGACTAAACTGTATTGTAGTTTGATAATTGATGAGAACAGTTTAGGAAAACCAATAGAATGGGAATACTAGGATGTAACTCAAGCTTATATAATCATGATAATGTCCGCTTAGTTAATGAGTTCAAGGTGTTCCTCTATGGCCAACTCAAGATGAAACATGCAGTTATGCAGCATAAAGTAGAAAATCATATGCACATGTATGTGAATGGTGCACCTGTCACCTAACAAGAAACATGGTTCAGTGGTGAACATTGAGAAAATTTAGAGACACATCTGATATATTATCGTATCACTATCATATGCACAAGTATGTGAATGGTGCACCCATCAACTGAAGAGAAACTATGGTTGAGCAGTGATTATTGAGAATCGTCATATCACCATCACTTGAGGGTATAACTAATATTGGTAAAAGCTAACGAAAGACGCATAACAACAGAATCAGGAAGCAACTTTTTGCATCCACCAAACTGACATTGATCAAACTAAAGAGGCTCGACAAATTCAACATGCAGAGTGCGTAAGAAAATATGTTCTCATACTACTATCGAGGCTCAGAGGCAAGGAAAATCTCTCTGGCAGAAAAAATTGCTTCAAGGAGGATGGACTACTAGCAGTTCTACTGCTCAAGGAAAAGAATATAACAAAATCGAGGTTCGTATGCTATTTGCACTCGAACGATGTGTAGACGAACACTAAACAATCAACTTTACATTGAATAATACACATAAGAAAAAGAGATGAACCACAGTCTGTTCTGTCATAGCAAATTTCTTTCAAATAAATGAGTATCTCCAGACTTCAGATTGACAACCTTGAATGAGCATTGTTCTTGAATGTTAAAGATTAAATATCAGGATAAAACACAGGGCAGAATACAATACCAAAATGGCCGGCCGGCATCCACGTCAGCACCGGCCGACCAAAATTGGATTGATGGACTGAATTGGCACAAATGTAAAAGGTTTAGAACTGAATTGGTACAATCGCAATAGGTTTATGACTATTTTAGTAATTTTCCCCTTGATTATGAAGAAACTTACTCTTTTGTCTCTCGGTCAAAGTCGATCACTTTCATAATGTACCAATAATGGTGTCCAGCATCATCTCCTGAAGCCCTACCCGCCACCTATTCATGAGGAATTATCAATCACACCAGTTCATGGGTTTAAACACCACAAGCGAAAGATCTGCAAAGACAAGACAGCAAGCGCATGCCTTTTAAAGGAACAAGAACCAGAAAACGAGACCCACCTGTTGGCCTTTCAAACTAGCATAAAAATCAAGTTGCCTTCTCATGGAAGAAGAAGACATCCCAGACATTCTTGTCTCCTTCATCGTCCGTTTTCGCTTCCGATCATTACCATCTGCACGTTGCACAGAGCTAACCGCGTCAACAAGAAGCCGAAACAGAAATATTATCCTGTCCGCTACTCCCCCGATGACCACTATCCTGCTCAGTTATTATCCATATACGCTCAGAAAACAGCAGCAGCAGCAGCACGCGATGACGAAATGATTTCTCGCCTCTCGGAACAGGGTAAAAAACCAACGTTTCCAACAGCAACAGGAAATCGACCACAGAAAGAAAACAGCAACAGGAGGACAGGACCGGTGCACAAACACATCCCTAACGTTAGGTTTCAACGATTGCCGACCATGTCAAAGACCACGTACCTTCGATCGAAGGAGATGTTCTCCGAGGCATCGTCGCCGATGCCGGGCTAATCTAGCTCGGTCAGCGGACGATGGAAAGCTTCGATGAGCAAACCTAGCAGGAAGAAGACTTTAGTTTTTCATTCAAAGGAAACCAGTACTCGTTCGTCAACGAAGAGATTTCACAGAAGTTTCGTTTCTTTTTTATCTTTTATATCTTTCATGGCCTAATTTCCTCAAACTTTAGTCCGGTTTTCATGGCCTAGTTTATGTTAAATTGTACTGTTAATTTGTTGAGTTGGAGGACATTTGACAATTGATGGATATACCTGTTTGAGATTTTATTCTTCGTTTGTCACAAATATACAAGTTTGGGATTTTTCATCGTATTAATCAAATTTAACAAAATTAACGGATGGTAAATTTGTCATAGATATACCAATTTAGAGTTTTTGATGGTCAAAAAATTAATTTATGATAAATTTATCATAAATGTATCAGTTTGAGATTTTTTTAATAAAAAAATTAGTTTTGAATAAATTTATCACGTGTATACTAGTTTATGATTTTTCGTGGTATTAACTCTTAATAAAAAATATCTATTTGGCCAAAAAAATTAAAAACATCTAATTAATTGCTTTAGCAATGTATTTAATTTATTGTTTTTCTTCCATTTCCTTTCTTTTCTTTTTCATTCACTATCTATGAGAGTTGGAAAGAGGGTTAGGTTACCAACTTGTTGGAAAATGATGAAATTGAAGATGCATATAATTGTGGAATTCGAGTACTCAATCCCCTTTAGATAAGGCCAACGAGTGTATCAGATACTCAATTGAAGGGCGCCGGTGAGAAGCACAAGAGAAAGCCCTTTTAATGCACAAGAGACACCTCACACAAGGTATGATGCTTGTTTAATGTGATATGCTGATTCAATAAATTGTTTTTAGCTTATTTATATGTACTTTTTTCTTTTTTAAAATGGGTATAAGCAAAGAAAGGCATGAAGTAATTGTTGGCCAGGATTAACCTTAAGCAGAAGTCCACAGTCACTAGGCTCTGATCTCCCTTTAGCAAGCTGAGTTCCATGTGAAAGCAATTAAAGCATAAGATCTTTGAAAATTTGTTTTTGTTAGTTGGATCTATTTTGGAAGTTGGGAGAGCATTTGCTGTTTACTTTAACTACACAATTTTTATTGTTAGTTATTTGTTGCTTTTCATAGATCTTATTCAGAAGACTTCCATTTTGGACCTTAAGTTAGTGATTGTGGATTTTGGTTTGCTTTCATGATCTATTAGTATGAACAGGGGATGACTTTCGTGATCTTCCTACTGTGAAATAGAATGCAAAAGCCAAATTTTAGATGAACCACCTTCTGCATATCAAGTTTTGCCTTCTAATGTTGATCTTTCTTCCACTGTTTTTTCCATTTGGGGATTATCATAATCTAATGGTATAAACTTATGTATCCAATAGTCAACCATTGATTCTTTGCTCAGAACTCTTTTGTTTTGAGTCCTATTCTTCATGCGCATATCAGTAGTAATGTAATCAAGTAGAGTTTGAGCCAATACAGTGCCAAATTCGAGTTCTAAGTTCGACTCTACTCACATACTCCATACTCAAAACTTGACTCGAGCTTGAATGATCATAAAAAATTTATGCTTGAGTTTGACTCGACTCAAAAATTGAGATTGAAGAGCTTGAGCTCCACTCACCATGATACTTGAGTAGCTCAAGCTCGACTCAAAGTTAGATGAGCCGATCCTGAGTAACTGTTGAACTAAGCATGAGCCACCCGTTGAATTGAGCAGGAGCTACTTACGGGTAGCATGACTCAGTTTCATCTCTACATATTTGTCTCGAGATAAAATTTCAATCTTCTCTTGTTTTCTCTAAAATCATATAACAACAAGTTCTACATAACCATCAGGATTAACTCCTGTAACTAAGAATATCGAAATAACAAATACAGTAAGAAAAGATATGAAGACTCCATACCTTATTTCTTTGAATTTTTTTAAAATTATATAACAACAAGTTCTACATAACCACCAGGTTACTCCTAAGAACATGTAAATCACAAATCCAGTAAAAAAAGATATGATGACTTCATACCATAATTCTCTGAATTTCTTTCAAATCATACAGCAAGTTCTACATAACCAGCAGAATTGACTCCCGTAACTAAGAACATGGAAATCACAAATACAGTAAGAAAAGATATGATGACTCCATACCATAATATTAGTAGCATAAGAGAGCACGTTCTTCTTCTCATTAACTTTAAATCTATTGTCATGACTATGAATTCTTCAATTTCATTTGATGCCTATGAAGATTCCTCTACATCCACATTTTGAGGTGAATAGATATGTTGTTCTTCAATCCACTCTTCAACCCATTGTTCAAAACCACGACAATTGTTTGTCTGAAAAAAAAATGTTAGCATAAAGCAATATTTAAGTAATACATAATGTCACAACATGCACAAATAATCCGTAATAAATTGATATACTTACGAAAAGAGTCCAATCATAATATTATCTTCCTCGATTAATGGAATTCTTTTGCCCCCTTCTTACGGTACACAGTTTCACTTGAGTACATGGACATATCTTGGATGGAAAGTCATTTGACATACTCAAAGATCCTCCGGATGTCACGCTGAATCATAATGTCATAGGAATTAAACTCATAGTCATGAGAAACAAAACTAGATTTAGTCCATGCAACAAAAATTATCCAAGCAACAGATTTAGTATAAAAATAAATTTAATAAATAAGCAACTTCTGACTTAACTAAAAGACTTAGTCCAAGCAACAGAAATTGTACAATTTGCAAGCCTTGAAAGATTATATAGAAACAACCTTACAGTACATTAAAAAAAAACCACTAATTTGCATGCGTTGAAAAAATAAGTATGTGCATTTGACTCATCGCTAGGTTCTCTTCATCTTTAAATGGACAGGACATGATCAGAATAGTTTTACCATATTTGGCCAGGCATTAGAGGATAACAAAATGCAGTAGAAGTAGACTAACTATATCGGGAGTCTGTCTCCACAGATTTGCACATTGACCTTCTGGAACTATAGACAGGAGAACCAACAGCTACTTTGGAAATTTGAATATCAAACGACCATTTCAAGTCTAATGCCTATAAATTCAACCAAAGGGAACCAGCTACCTTCTGCAACGATCATCAGAAGTTATGTATCTAATTTTATTTCTCTGATCTGTAATTAGTCAAAGGGTGGTTGAGGGTGGTGAAAAGTGTTATGTTTGTAGAGTACCTTGCAGAAGCTTCATGTAGAATTGTGTATACTGCTGACATCTCAAGGTAGTAAATTCCAATTTTTATTTGGGCTGGGAGAACTGGAAAAGTTGAATAAGCCAAGTGGCTAGGTTGAACTAATATGAACTTGCATCTCATCTCTCCCTTTAAGTCCTTTATATACGCGCAATTATTCTACAGCACAAGCGCACCTTCTACATTCTGTTGAGCACTTAAATATGAAAATGTTTAAAGTTTCTTCAAGCAATCAATTCACTTCCTCGTGGCAAGCAAGACAAATAGTTATCAGTTTCAGATTAATTACTGCAACTCGAGGCAAGCAAGATAAATAGAACTGAAAAATAACCTTATGCGGCACACTGTTATTTGCTCAATAAGTCTCCCTAGTGCATATGATTTGAAAGTTGTCTATGAGTTATAACATGCTTGAAGACAAGATTGTTTGGTAAAATATTTTCGAAATGTATGTTTCAAATCATGCAGCACGCAATTTGACTTAATATGGATGACGAATTAGAGCTGATGGAGTCCAGAAGGGTCAAAGCGTCTGATAGAACGTGTATGCAGAGCTTCTACGGAAAAAAATAGTAAATAAAATGTCAGTGGATAGAAAATGTGCAAAGCGGATTTATAATGAAAATGAGTAAAAATTTAAAAAAAAAATGTTGCACTTGCATGCCCGTGCAATCTCACTTTTCTCATATAAAACAAGAATTTTAAAATTACACATGTTTTTAATTTTTAGTTTGCAGTTATGTAAAATGAAAACATTCTATCTCACTTTCATATGGAAAATAAATTTCATTGAATGATTAAATGCATTTTTTGTGTTTTCTTTTTCAATAGAGATTATAGAAAACCCGACCTGCTTTCTTATATTAAATAGGACCCACAAAATTATGCATTCATCTCTTTTGTCATCTCATCTTCACCCTCAATTTAGCAAGTTTTAAATTTCAATTGAACAACAAAGTTGTTAAAAAACAAAGTTCATGGTTGAAGTATGAAAAAAAAATGACTTGTTATGACATAACAATATATCCTGATTTTTAGATTCAAAAGTTTTTAAGAAATTTTACGCTTTAAAAGTTTAGGGATGACTGTAGCCAAAAAAATTTGAGAGACAACAATAAATAATAAGTGGTAGTTTAAAAAGTACAACTGTCATTACTTGGTATGCTTTGTGAGTCATCGGTAGCACACTATTGTACTAAATGCTAACAAAACCAGAAATTTGCATTTGTTGAAGTGCCATTTAAGGACAAAATATTAATCACTGTCAGAATACACAGGAGCACACATTTTCCTTAAAGATTAAGTAAATAAAAGGAAACCTACCATACTCGAGATATCAAAAACATGTAACACTTTAAAAACTATATACATATGTGAAGTTTACATCCCAAAACTATTGCCTGCTATAATAAATGGAAGTTGTCACCAGACTGTAATACCTACAAGTGGTTGACCTAACTAGGTAATCTTACTTTCCAAAAGGGAAAATTAGAGTATATATCTCTGGCAGTCTTATCCGTCATTGGTATGAGGTTTAGGGTCAAATCAAGAATGTATGGGACCTCTCGTGCGAAATTTTCCTTATACTAGCGGTATATGCTACAATGACTCTTTAAAAAATCCATCACTTCTAGCTAATCACCTCATGCCCCGTAAGGTAATGCTTTCAACAAAAACCCATGCACATGCTTTTAAGGGGAAAAAAGCAAATAAAGAATCCTATCCTATGTCAAGGCCATAAATAGGGAATTTTACCTGGTTTCCGTACTTGTAAACATGTAACTACCAGTCTTTCTATGGAAGCCACATTTGAGTAAACTAAGGCCATTCTTGAATCTAATAA
Source organism: Syzygium malaccense (assembly GCA_031216405.1). Taxonomy (NCBI): domain Eukaryota; kingdom Viridiplantae; phylum Streptophyta; class Magnoliopsida; order Myrtales; family Myrtaceae; genus Syzygium; species Syzygium malaccense. The sequence goes on along the minus strand of CM062262.1, from coordinate 25,431,580 downwards.
CACATCAATGGTGAATTTGTGACCCAAAGTAGATGTTAGGCAACAGTTTTCGTCAAACCAAACCCTAATCATTTTTTTTTGGTCCAAAAGCCAAACCCTAATCATTGGCTATATATCTTCCCCCAATCATTGTTTTTTCTCTCCAAATGAATCCATCAATTTTGTTCAGCAAGATCATTTGTTACAATCATACCACAAGAAGAGAAATCAATCATGTCCTAAACATAAAAAAGTTGCGAAATCATCCATAAGAATTAGTGTAACAATCCTTAGGATCGTAGGGATTTGATTATTTTCATTCGAATGCTTGGAGCAACATCGCTCAATTCTTCCATCCTGCATCGATTCTGTAACAGTTTGGTTGACTCAAAAGATATGATGACAAAAGGAAAGGATTTACCTGTATCTCCTAGCCGATTGACAATTTTTCAGCACAGGTAAGCTTACATACGAAGGTCTTAACAGGCGGGTAGAGGGGTTGAATAGCAACCGCCAGTGAACATTCTTAAGGGAGATCAGCAGACCTCCTAGAACCATCAGAGATATCTTTCTAGGCATTTCCTTAAGATATTATGAGATGGTTTCAATGGTTTCTCTCACAAAGCAAGCGACTCATTTTATTGTGCAAGCGGCCTAAACCCCACCGCCCACGTTGTGTTTTCGGATTTGGTGACTAAATTGGTTTCCATTTATGACGTTTTGTGTAAGAAATTTTGAGATTTGCTCTTTTTAATATAAAATAATTTCCGATTTAATTGTTATTCCTTTACTAATTTTGTTAAGATAACCGCGGTAGAAGTCTTGAAATTTATGCCCGAAGTGCAGTCGAGTTCTCAAACATTTAATTTATAAAATAGTCTTAAACGCTTATGAACGGATGAAGACTTCTTATTCACACTAGAATACGACACTCTCAGGATATATATTTCACCTTTGTCTGTCTATGGTGACACTCTAGCTTGTTGAGGAAAATTCCTACTAATTTTGAAGTTGACAAAACCTTCTGTTATTATTGTAAAATCTGATATTTATTCTGAACCTTTTTATTCCAGGAATATATACATGTTCTGGAAGCTCAGAAAGAAATTATTCATATTTTACAAGCTGGAAAAATAAGTTCATTAAAGACCCACAGAATCTAAGTTCTGAGATTCAGACGCAGAAATTATTCAGACGCAGAAATTATTCAGACGGAGAATTTTTTCAGAAGTAGAATTCAGAACGAAACAAAAACAGCTAGTGATCTGGCATAGATTTCACTGAAGGAAACTTTTGATTAGTTCAATCTTAATCAAATTGATTGACAATCAAATATTACGACAAGAATGCACTACAATGGATAAAGCTCTACTTTTGGAAACCAAGATTCTGATTGTATGGGCGATCAGAATCAACGGGATTCAGAATTTGTCATCCAACGATTACTCAATCCTTATTATACAAATTTGTCCAAGGTGAAGATTGGAAAATGATCTTCTGAGAGCTGTCCAACGGCTAGTTTGAAAGTAGAGGAGTATTTAAGGAGATCAACGAGCAGCTAAAGGATACAACAGATTCAAGAATCAATAAGTCCAAAGTCTGAGTATACTCCAATCATTTCTCTTGTTGTTCTGAGCCAAAATACTTAAGATCTTGAGGGTTACTTTGTAAGAGTGACTGTGTGAGATAGAGAGTCTTATCATACACAAAAGTGATATCACTCAAAATCTATAAATTCCTCTTGATTACATAGTGAAATCCAGCCGGTAGGCTGTAAGCGTGGGAGAGTGGACGTAGGCTTGCTATAAGCCGAACCACTATAAATTTGTGTGCAGATTCTCTATCCCTTATCTCTTACTTTACTTTCTGCACATCATAAGCTTCATCTATATAATCTGTCTTGAATCTGAACTTTATTCAGACTCTTCTGTGATTTATATTATTTCCGCATAAATATATTAAAATTGTTTTAAGTCACCTATTCACCCCCCTCTAGGTGATTCCTGCTAGTCACATCAATTGGTATCAGAGCGGGTTGCTCGTTTATTAAAGTGTTTTACTTCTGAGCTAACGATCTACATGGCTAGCTTTGGTGCTCCAGGGCTTATTGAAGGTCAGAGCAATAACAGGCCACCATATTTCGATGGCAAGGAATACAGCGTTTGGAAGAATAAGATGAAGGCATTCATAAAGTCAATTGATCATTCGCAATGGGATGTCATTATCAAAGGAGTCAAACCAAAATCTTCTGATTCAAAAGAAAAGGCAGACGAAAGCAAATCAGCAAATCCTCATTTATCTCCAACTGAGATCTCTAAAAGAGAAACTCTAGATTCTAAAGCAATTTATTCTCTTTATTGTGCTTTATCTCCTATTGAATATAAAAAGATTGCTGCCTGTGAATCTGCTAAAGAAATCTGGGATACTCTCTACATTACTTATGAAGGAACAGATCGAGCCAAGGAAACTCAAATCAATCTTCTGCTTGGTCAATATGAATCCTTCAAACTGAAGCCCGAAGAATCAATTGCTGATATCTATGATAGGTTTACTGACATAGTAAACGGTCTTGCATATCAAGGACAACCAGTCTCAGATGCATTGAAAGTCAACAAACTACTGAGAGGTCTGACAAAGGAATGGGATAACATCAAAACATCTCTTCGTGAGACACAAAGGATCAAGCCTCTATCAGTGAATGAGTTAATTGGAACTCTTCAATCATATGAGACTGAGAAACGAAATGAGGAGAACGAAACCAGAGGTAATAAGTCAATTGCATTGAAAACTAACATTGATTCAGATGCAGATTCTGAAGATGAAGATGTTGATGATGAAGAATTAGCTCTCTTCATAAAAAAGTACAAGAGAATGAAAATCAGAGGAAGAAACCTCAAAGGGAAAAAGCCTTTTGAAAATAAGAGGCCTATCGATGAAACAGAGAGATCAAAGGAGGTGATATGCTTTCACTGTAGGAAACGTGGACATATCAAGCCTAAATGTCCACTTCTGAGAAAGAAAACCAAATTTGAGAAAGCAAAGAAGGCCTTAAAGGCAAAAACCTGGAGTGACACAGAGTGCGAAGATAGTGACGAAAATATCTCAAATTTCTGTCTAATGGCAAAGTCAGATTCAGATTCAGACTCTGATCCTAAAGTGGAAATCGAGATAAAATCTTCTGAAATGTCTACTGAAGTATCAAATTACATTGATGATTTATGCTTTGAATTTAAGACTGCTCTTAAAAGAATCCCTTCTTTGAAAAAGGAAAATTCTTCTCTGAGACAACAGGATATTTTACAAAAAGAAAAGATTGATTTCCTTCAAAAAGAATTTTATCAAATTAAGGAAAATCGAGATTTACTTTCCAAAGAAAATGATGTTTTGAAAAAGGAAGTTTCAGAAATTACTTCCAAGTTTTCAAAAGGTTCAGAAACCTTGAAGCATATCCTTTCCATTCAAATTCCTTACTATAACAAATCTGGTTTAGGGTTTGTAAAGGAAAGTGATAGCTTGATTGATTTTCCAAAAGTCAAGGAGAGATTAAAACAAAGACCTCCTCGACAAGCTTATAAAAATCATTTTAAAAGAAATTTTGTAAAACTGTTGGGCGAAGTGCTCTTAAATGTTCAAACTGTGGAGATCCAAAACATTTTGAGAATGAATGTCCTAAGGTCTGGAGACCTGTTCGAAGAGATTTTGTTAAGACAGCCTACACTAATGCTCAAGGACCCAAATAAATTTGGGTACCAAAGAAAACTTGAAAGGTTGTGATCTTTGCAGGTTACCACAAAAAGAAAAAGAAAGTGGTACCTAGACAGTGGATGCTCAAGACATATGACAGGAGATCCAAGTATATTTGTTGATTTACACAGTCTGAATGGTGGAAAAGTTTCCTTTGGAGGAAATACCAAAGGAAAAATAGTTGGCAAAGGAACAGTTGAAATTGGAGGACTTACAATCAATGATGTGTCATTGATAAAAGGACTCAACTACAACTTGATAAGCATAAGCCAACTATGTGATACGGGTTTCAGAATAAACTTTCAAGAAAACACATGTTCAGGAACAAGCAAAGACTCTTCTCAAACATTTACAGGAAGAAGACATGGAAATATCTATCTTCTTGATGTGAATACTAATTCTACCCATTGTCTGATCTCAATCAAAGAAGATGAAGATCTATGGCACAGAAGGTTGGGGCATATCAATTTGAAACAAATCTCGAAGATTTCAAACAAGAAACTGGTTCGAGGCTTGCCAGATATGAAATACAGAAAAACAGAACTATACAATGCATGCACCCTAGGAAAGCAAGTAAGGAGCTCTTTTAAATCTATACATCATGTTTCCACTAATCGTGCTCTGCAGCTTCTTCATATGGATCTGTTCGGACCAACCAGAACACAAAGTATTGGTGGTAAGAAGTATTGTTTAGTAATTATTGATGATTTTACAAGATTTACTTGGGTGTTCTTTCTTGCTCATAAAAATGAGGCATTTTCATACTTTTCAAAATTTGCAAAAAGAGTTCAGAATGAAAAAGGCTATACTATTTCCAGCATTAAAACAGATCATGGGGGAGAATTTGAAAATCAAAGTTTTTCAAACTTTTATGAGGAAAATGGCTTTCAACATAATTTTTCAACTCCATATACACCAGAACAAAATGGTGTCGTGGAAAGGAAAAATCGTTCTTTGCAAGAAATGGCAAGAACACTGTTGATTGAAAGCAGGATTCCTTTTCATTTCTGGGCAGATGCAGTCTCTACAGCATGTTATATCATAAACAGAGTATTTCTCAGACCTATTCTTGAGAAAATCCCCTATGAGCTTTACAAAAGTAGAAAGCCTAGCATATCATATTTTCGTGTGTTTGGTTGTAAGTGCTTTATTCTCAAAAATCCAAATGACCGCACTGGAAAGTTTGATGAGAAAGCAGATGAAGGATTCTTCCTTGGATATTCAACCACAAGCAAAGCATATAGAGTCTTCAACAAGAATTCTCAGACTGTGGAAGAATCAATGAATGTGAGGTTTGAAGAAAATGTTCAGACTCACAAAGATGAATCTGAATTATCTTCCAACTTTCAAGAGTTAACAGAGACTCATCAATAATCTCCAAAAATTGAAGAATTCTCAAGAGAAAAAGAAAAGGACATTATCTAGACTCAACCAGAAAATTCAGAGTTTGTACATATTCAGAAGGAAAGATTTGACAAAAACTGGAAACATAAATCCAGTCATCCGAAGAACCTCATCATTGGAAAAATAGAAGATGGTATCAAGACTAGATCTAAACAAAAGGAGAACATTAGCAACTTGGCATTAATATCAGAAATAGAACCAAAAGAGGTTGAAGAAGCCTTATCAGATGAAAGCTGGATAGAAGCTATACAGGATGAACTTCAGCAGTTCAGAATCAATGAAGCATGGGAACTTGTGCCACGACCCAAAAACCATCCAGTAATTGGAACAAAATGAGTGTTCAGAAACAAACTGGATGACAAAGGGAAAGTAATAAGAAACAAAGCAAGACTAGTTGCAAAAGGCTATTCTCAAGAAGAAGGGATAGACTATGATGAAATATATGCACCAGTTGCAAGGTTAGAAGCCATTCGACTATTATTAGCTTATGCTTGTTCCCATAACTTTAAATTGTTTCAGATGGACGTGAAAAGTGCCTTCCTGAATGGATTTATTAAAGAGGAAGTATATGTGGATCAACCACCTGGTTTCGAGGAATTAAGGAAAGGTGATTATGTCTACAGACTCAAAAAGGCCCTTTACGGTCTGAAACAGGCACCCAGAGCTTGGTACGAAAGGTTAAGTAACTTCCTTCTGCAAAATAAATTCACCAAAGGTAAGGTTGACACAACTTTGTTCATTAAGAAAAAGGGTAAGGACTTTCTACTTGTTCAAATTTATGTTGATGATATAATCTTTGGATCTTCTAATGAATTGCTTTGCAAGGAATTCTCCAAGAATATGTATAACGAGTTCGAGATGAGCTTGATGGGAAAACTAACATTTTTTCTTGGCTTACAAGTGAAACAAACCAAAGATGGTACTTTCATTTGCCAAGAGAAATATGCTAAGGAGATTATCAAGAAATTTGGAATGCAAAATGGTAAGAAAACAGACACTCCAATGTCCCTCACATCCAAATTGGACAAGGATGAACACGGTAAAAAGGTGGACCAGAAGGTATACAGAAGCATGATAGGTTCTTTATTGTATCTTACTGCATCTAGACCTGACATACTTTTTAGTGTCTGCATGTGCGCAAGATTTCAATCAGACCCAAAAAAGTCGCATCTTTCTGCAGTAAAAAGGATAATCAAATATATTGGAACTTATCCAATGCTAGGTCTTTGGTACGCAAAAGACTCAGATTTTACTCTCACTGGTTATTCAGATGCTGATTTAGCTGATTGTAAAGTGGACAGGAAAAGTACCACAGGGACTTGTCAATTGCTTGGAGATATGTTGGTGTCTTGGTACTCAAAGAAACAAAATACAGTCGCTCTTCCTACAGCAGAAACAGAATATGTAGCATTGGGAAGTTGCTGTGCATAGATTCTGTGGATGAAGCAGCAGTTGAGAGATTTTGCTGTTGAAAAATCAAGTGTTGCAATCAAATGTGACAACACAAGTGCTATTAATCTGTCCAAAAATCCTATTCTTCATTCACGTGCAAAGCATATAGAAATCAAGCATCATTTCATTGGAGATCATGTTCAAAATGGCGATGTGAATATTCAATTCATTGATTCTAAGAATCAATTAGCTGATATATTCACCAAACCTCTTGACAAATCTTCATTTGAGTATATTAGAAACAAACTGTGCATTACTTATCCATTCTATTGAAGTGTTTAATAGAGATGAATCTTCAGACTCAAGAGTTCTCGGTCTGAACATTTTTCAGACTCTCAACAAAGGTACGTACATAGTTTAAAGTTTGGCGGGAATATTTCTGGCAAGATATTCTCACATTTGTTATATTTGGAAGCAAATCAGGTACGTATCCTAATTTATCTGATTACTTATGCTTAAAATATTTTCATAATTTTATTCTGATCCTTTGTGCTTCCAAAAATATATATATATTTCATTCCTACGTATCCGGGTTTATTCTCACTTTCTAAAAATAACCTTTTATTCCTTAAACATGTCCTTTTCGTTTATAAACCTGTCCTTCTCTTTTCAAAACCCTATCAGTACGTTTTCTTCTTCCTCAAAACCTTCCGATATTCAGAGACTCCCCTCGTCTTCCCGCTACAAAGATCGAAACTTTCTGCTCCTGGAGTGATCAAAATGCCGTTCAAAAGAAGATCCTCACGTATTCTGAACCAAGACTCTAAATCCACCGCATCGGCGGAGTTTATGGAGATTTCAGATACAGAATCTGAACATCATGAAGAATCTGCCGAAGCGACACCACCTCGTCAGTCGTCGCCTCCAAAAGCTTCTGGTAAAACTGATTTCTGTTTCAAAAGCATAAAGCATGTCTGGAATGCTTATCTGAAGTTGAAGAGAAACAATGCCTCTGCATCTACTTTACGTGACTGTCTGAGGGATAATGGGTTCTCTTCTGAGGAATATCTAATGCAAAACTACTCTAAAGTTTGCGTTGATTCTGACAATGTTCCCGTCAGTACTACACCAAAAGTATCCTCTTCTAAAAAGGGCAAAGAAAAAGTCGGTGAATCATCAGCACCATCTGATCGCGTTAGCCCTAAAACTCCCAGTTCAACCAAATTTGTTATACATGATGATGATGCTCGTTTGTTTAAGTTCTTTGAAATGAAAGTAGGTATAGCATCTGGTGTGCCAGGAATAAGTGGCTTATTCAGAAGCTCTGAACATAATACCTGTTACAAGTTGTTGCTGGCTCAAGGGATTATGAACCACAGGACTGTGGATTTTGACTATCTAGAGAGGGCTGGAATTTCAGTAAAACACCTATTTCAAAAGCTAGGCATTTATGAATTTTGCCTTCAATCTGCAAATGTCTATGCTGAACTAACTGCCTACTTCTATTCAAATCTCTCTATTTTGTCTCCCAACTGGATCCAATTCACTGTTGGTGACAAAAAATTCGACTTAAAGGCGGAAGTATTGGCAAAGATTATTGGAGCACGACACTACAAGTTTACTCTTTTGGCTGTGAATCTTGAAGATGCTTCAAAGATTGCTTCTGAAAATTCCAACCTTGCTCTTGGATCAAACCGACATCTCTCTTATTCTGACTTATCCAGAAGATCAGTGATTCTGCATAAGATCATTATCAACTGCTTGAGGCCCAAGGCAGCTTCTAAAACTGACCTATCCAAATCATAAATAAAGCTCATCTGGGCTATCTTGAAAGGTCAACATTTTTCTCTCCCTCATATCATCATCTTTCACATGTACAGAACATTACACAAAGACAAGGGACAACTACCATATGGTGCTCTAATCTCTCGTATTTTCATGTTTCTACAAATCTCAATTCCTGATGAGTTGCGCCAGAATATTGTTCCCTGTATGTTTGTTGGAGAAAGAATGATCTCCAAAATGAAACAGTTTGATGATGTGAAGAAAAGAATCAAAGGAAAAGATGCTCTTCAGTCTGAAGCGAGATCTACTGAAAAGTCGAGTATTAAGAAAACAGGGCAGAGAAAAGGAGCAAGTTCAACAAGCAAGAAGTCAGTTTCTCCAATTCCACTAAAAGTGTATAGCAAGAAAAGAAAAATTCTTCTGCATGATGAAAGTGATGAAGCAGAAGCAGAACACTTTGATACAGGTCATACTGATGCTCCAGAACATGTTTCTGAACCATTTCCAAAGGTTTCGGAACCAACTCCTACAGAACATGTTTCTGAAGATCCAGCACCTGTTCAGGGGGAGAATCCAGAAGCAGCAATCATGGGGTTCGATCAGTCTGAACCAGCTAATTTCCAAGGACAGCCTTCAGAAAATCAGAACATCCTCTCTATTCTACTCGAAATTAAGAATCATCAAGCTGCACTAGAACAGGACATGAAGACTCTAAAGAAAATTGTTGAGGAAAACTACAACACTCAACGACTTCAAGCAGCAGTAGATAAAGCAGAACTTGAGGAAGCCATTACCCCGTGCTCATCCAACATGGATAAGGCTGTAGGGCAGTGCAGTTCGAAGATTGAGGAAGCTGTTTCGATATTGGAAAATTTTCAACTGATTCATACTCCGTCAAAACAATAGCCTGTTTTCACAAATATTCTCTCTCAAAGTCTTCTTTATTTTCATTTTTGGTCGGTAACTTAATTAACACTTCTTGTTAGACTATTTGTTTATTCAATATAAATGCTTCATACTATCTGTTATTTACTTTTTGTTGATGACAAAAATGGGAAGAATTTATTTGATGCAGATCATATGCAGGCTATCTACAAAGAAAGTAAAGACACAGATATCAACAGAGTTTGCTCTATCAAATTTCAATATGTGATCCATGCGCTATATATGCTTATTTACTTCAAAATTAATTTCACATTGATTCAATCTGCAGGAAAGTTTTGTCACCATCAAAAAGGGGGAGATTGTTGAGGAAAACTCCTACTAATTTTGAAGTTGACAAAATCTTCTGTTATTATTGTAAAATCTGATATTTATTCTGAACCTTTTTATTCCAGGAATATATACATGTTCTGGAAGCTCAGAAAGAAATTATTCAGATTCTACAAGCTGGAAAAATAAGTTCATTAAAGACCCACAGAATCTAAGTTCTGAGATTCAGACGCAGAAATTATTCAGACACAGAAATTATTCAGACGGAGAATTTTTTTCAGAAGCAGAATTCAGAACGAAACAAAAACAGCTAGTGATCTGGCATAGATTTCACTGAAGGAAACTTTTGTTTAGTTCAATCTTAATCAAATTGATTGACAATCAAATATTACGATAAGAATGCACTACAATGGATAAAGCTCTACTTTTGGAAACCAAGATTCTGATTGTATGGGCGACCAGAATCAACGGGATTCAGAATTTATCATCCAACGGTTACTCAATCCTTATTATACAAATCTGTCCAAGGTGAAGATTGGAAAATGATCCTCTGAGAGCTGTCCAACGGTTAGTTTGGAAGTAGAGGAGTATTTAAGAAGATCAACGAGCAGCCAAAGGATACAACAGATTCAAGAATCAACAAGTCCAAAGTCTGAGTATACTCTAATCATTTCTCTTGTTGTTCTGAACCAAAATACTAAGATCTTGAGGGTTACTTTGTAAGAGTGACTGTGTGAGATAGAGAGTCCTATCATACACAAAAGTGATATCACTCAAAATCTGTAAATTCCTCTTGATTACATAGTGAAATCCAGCCGGTAGGCTGTAAGCGTGGGAGAGTGGACGTAGGCTTGCTATAAGCCGAACCACTATAAATTTGTGTGCAGATTCTCTATCCCTTATCTCTTACTTTACTTTCTGCACATCATAAGCTTCATCTATATAATCTGTCTTGAATCTGAACTTTATTCAGACTCTTCTGTGATTTATATTATTTCCGCATAAATATATTAAAATTATTTTAAGTCACCTATTCACCCCCCTCTAGATGATTCCTGCTAGTCACATCAATATAAATATAAATGATCCTCTGAGAGCTTGAACTGAGAAGTAGTAGTTATAGGTTTGGCACTGCTCATGTGGAAACGATTCAAGACCTTTAGGCTTTCTAGTTTAAATGCAATTCTTTGCTCTTTGTCCAAACAAATTTCCACTTCTAGAATCTTCTTAGTCGGACTAAAATGAAGTCACCAATACTCTGCCATCAACATGTTAATCCAAGGTATATTCTTGGTAGTAATCATCATACTATCCACACAAAAAAGTGACTATACAAAGGAATTATGGGGGAGTTTTATCAAACGTGTATGCACAATTGTCAAGCAGTTTTATCTTGTTCTATTTAATAATTAATAAATATCTTTATAAAAATGGATCTTCTTTAAATATTTCTAACTTCGAATTCTCTTTATTTTATGTCCATCCATATAAGAAGTTTTATAAACTTGGCTATCTTTATAGAATGTCTTTTGAAAGTGGAATTCATCCCTTGTTTTTTCCTTTCCATTCAACATGTCTCTCGAAACCGAGATGTGGTTGTCTTTGGAGCATTAAACCATTGAAGACATTGACAAGCTAGGGAGGCAAAAGAATGTAGCTCAACATTCTATTAGTTTCAACCCAAATCCTCCTTCCATATTGGGTGAAAATCATGGGGAAGAAATGTATGCAGACCATGAAGATGACGAATCCTCACAGAATGTTGATTCTTTTGTGAAACAGGTGAAACAATTGTGCTAGAACAATCAGTTGAACAAGAACAACCCGTTGAGCCGGAGGAGCCAGTTGAACAAGAACAATCGAACTTACCTCAAGTTAGAAAATCTGCAAGGGAACGTAGTCCTTCACAGAGATATCAATTGCATGAACATGTGTTACTCACTGATGCAGAAGAGGCATAAACTTATGAAGATGTTACATCATGTGATCAAAAGAATGAGTGGCATAGAGCCACGCAAGAAGAACTCAAATCCTTGCATGAGAACCACACATTTGAATTGATGAATTTGCCTAAGGGCAAGAGAACACTAAAAATAAGTGGGTGTACGAGTTAAAGATGGAAGAAAGCAGTTCACAACCATGATACAAGGCTAGGCTTGTTGTGAAGGGCTTTCGTAAAAAAGAAAGGAATTGACTTTGAAGAAATTTTTTCACCAATTGTAATAATGCCTTCAATTCAAGTTGCTCTTGAGTTGATTGTCAGTTTGGATATAGAAATTGAATAGTTTGACATAAAAACAACTTTTCTTCATGAAGATTTAGAAGAAGAAATATATATGAAGTAACTGTTTTAAAATTGAAGGCAATGAGCATCTTGTATGCAAGTTGAGGAAAAGCTATGGACTCAAGTAAGCACCAAGGTAGTGGTATATAAAGTTTGAATCATTCATGGAAGATCATGGATATGGTAAGACCAACTCTGATTCTTGTCTCTTAATGAAAAGATTCGCTAATAATGGTTTTCTTATCCTTCTACTCTGTGTGGATGATATGTAGAGAGTTGGACATGATGCTAAGAAAATTAAGAGCTTAAAAAATGAGTTTAGTAAAGCTTTTGCAATGAAAGATCTGGGACTAGCTAAGCAAATCCTTGGCATGAGAATTACTTGTGATAGGAACAACAGGAAACTTTGGCTATCTCAAGAGAAGTCATTGAAAAGGTGTTGGAAAGATTCAACATTAGCACATGTAAACCGGTAAGTACTCTACTTGCCATTTCAAGTTAAATAATGAAGAGAATCCTATAAGTGAGAAATAGAAGGAAGAGATGATGAAAATTCCTTATGCATTAACCGTGAGTGATTTGATGTATACCATGGTTTATATAAGACCGGATATTGCTCATGCAGTGGGGTTATGACCAAGTTTCTCTCAAATCCAACTAAAGAACATTAGACCGTCGTTAAATGGATTTTTATTCTCAAAGGTACTTACAGACTTTACTTCTGTTATGGAAATGAAAAGCCTAAGTTGAGTGGCTACTCAGATGTAAACTATGCTAGTAACATTAACTCTCAAAAATCCATATTATGTTACATGATGACTTTTGCAGGGGGAGCAATTTCGTGTCAATCAAGATTGCAAAAATGTGCTGCTTTGTTTAGGATCGAAGTAGAGTATATCATTATTACCGAAGAAGGTAAGGAACTCTTGTGGATGCAGAAATTCCTACAAGAGTTAGACTTAAAGCAAGAGAAGTTTGTTCTATGTTATGATAGCATGAGTTCTATTTATCTTAGCAAAAATCTGATGTTGCATTCAAGATTGAAATATATTGATGTAAAATATCATTGGATCCGAAATAAATTAGAAAAGAAGCTCTTCCTACTTGAGAAAGTCCATACCGATGACAATAGATCTAATATGAAGACCAAAGCCTTGCCCCTGGTGAAACTTGACTCTTGTAGAAACAAAATGAGGATGATGAAACTTTTCACGTGAGGTAGACGGGGAGATTGGTTGGCTGGGTCCACCTCTTGTGGACCTAGCTAATATTAATAAAAATAGAAGAAGGAAAAGTTGAAAAGCTAAAAGAAAGAAAGAGAGGGGCTACTTCATGTGAGAATGAGAAAAAGATAAGAGGTGAGGGAGAAGTAAGTCCGAGAGGGCGTGGAGAAGACGGGAAAAAAAGGGTTGTGGCTTCTAGTCCGATTTGAAGGCCAAACATTGTCGGAATTGGCTTAACTTTTAGTATGTTATTCATGAGATCGACAGTTATGAGTTGATTGGTTTCATTTGTTGATCAAAACCTTCTCCGAATTATCTCTCATTTTCTCTAATCGCGGTGAGGGTTGCTTGCTTCATTTGTGTTAATCCACTTTCATGGTGATAAAATACTATTGTATTGTTGATGTTGAGCCTCTAGTGCCTGACTAAAGGAGAGCCCTTCGTATATCCTACTATTCTTGGTAATTGGTAAAAAATTTGGGATGTCTGTGGTTTTTCTCGCTTTGAGTTTTTCACATAAATTATTAGCTTTATTGTTGCCTTTGTCTCCTTATCATTTCAACATTATATTTACATATTTTAAGGTTGTTTTGCTGGTTTATATCATTGATTGTTGCTAGGTTAAGTCGATTTTGGTCGGTTTTATTTTTGGGAAGATATTAATCCTGAATTAAATTAGTTCTTGGTGAGTTATTGCCCAGTTCTCCCCAATATTAAGTTGTACAATATACGAAGGTCGAATCTCACCCGATGTTCCTCACTGAAATAATTGCTGAGTGGCATTGGAAACTTGAAGAATTTAAAGAGGCTAGACCCGAATGGTTCGCAAGTCTCAGAAAACTTTCAGTAGGTTTAACTGAACTGCTTAATCTTCTGCATTTACTTGGGTGCAACAAGTCCATCCACATGCTATATGTAATGGGGACATTGACTAATATACGCACCGTCGTATTTTGCAGGTGAGCCTAGAGGATGCTGGTGCCAAAGCGTTAATTGGACTCAAAAGATTGGAAGCCGATCTCAAGATCCTTCAATTGGACCATGTGAATCGGTTAGATCTTAGCCAGGACTAAAAGCCTCAGTGCTTCATTACTATTTCATACCATCGTTTATTTTATCAAACAAGAACCACAAAATTCTCCATTTGTCTACTTTCTTGTCTTCTCCTTCAACTCAGTGAGTTTAAAAACTAAATGGAGCAAACAAAGTTGTAAAAAAAAAATTGAACAAACAAACTTCATGGTTGAAGTTGAACAATAAAATCAACAAGGTATGACTTGACAATATATACTGTTTTTGTTAGTAGTTTCATTAAAATTTTTATGGACTTTTGTTGAACTACGCTTTAAAAGATTGTGGATGATAAGCAAACAAAAAAACTTTAAAGTCAACAATGAATAATAGGTATTTACAAATTAAAGCTGTCATTACTCGGTATACTTCAAGAGTCATCTGGTGGCGTAATAATACATGACTGTTTTAAATGGTACCCAAATCAGAAATTTCCATAATTGACCCAAGTGCCATTTGAGGACAAGGTTTTTACTATATTGTCAAAATTATAGAGGAATACAAGGATTTCTTTCCTAATTTAAGTAGATGAAAAGAAACCAACCTAACATACTCGGGTCATCAAAAATTTGCGACACCTAACCCTTACATCTATATAGGTACGTGAAGTTTCCATCCCAAAACCATTGTGTGTAGTGATAAATGGAGGTTATCATCCTTTGACAATATCACGAGCAAATGCCTAGATAGATGGCTCCAATGATTTTAGGAGGTCTGCTTATCTCCATCAAAAATATAAATTAGAGGCTTCCATTCATCTCCTTGTACTGCCCAACAGAACTATCTCATGTGGCCAAATCTGCACGAAGAAATAGCCGATCAGCTTCGAGATGCAGGTACATCCTTTCCTCATATCACTATAATGTTCCAAGCCAACCAAACTATTATGGAATCAATAATCCATAACGGTTTTCGATGTCGTGTACAAGATAATCGGAATGATAATTACATCAATTCTGGTGGATTGATTCCATAACAGTTTGGTTGGCTTGGAACATTATAGTGCTATGAGGAAAGGATGTACCTAGATCTCGAAGCAGACGGGCTATTTCTCCGTGCAGGTATGGCTACTTGAGATGGTCCTGTTGGGCGATACATGGATATGAATACAAGCCTCCAATTTATATTTTTGATGGAGATTAGCAGACCTCCTAAAATCATAAAAGCCATTTTTTTAGGCATTTGCTCATGATATTATCAAATGGTAACAATGGTTTGATTCCCATGATCTCACAAAGTAGGAAATTTCTATCGTGGTGAAAGCCGCTTAAATCCCACCGGCTACGTCGTGCTTTTGGATTGTCCCAACTAAACTGGTTTCCATTCGTGACAGTCTATGTAAGAAATTTGGAGATTTTCTTTTATATATTGAATGTTATCCAATTTGATCGGTATGTCTTTTATAATTTTTGTCAAGGTAACCGTGGTTGAAGTTTTGAAATTCATGCGTGAAGCAAAATCGAGCTCTCAAACTTTTAATTTATGTAAAGAAGTTTTCTGATAGATGATGGGACATTGTCATTGAAGAAGATTCTTGGTGGAGAAAATCCAGCAGATATGTTAACAAAGGTTGTCGCTACACCAGACAATGCTTCTACTCAACTGGATGGCTCATCTACTGAATCAGTTTCTTCAACAGCAAGAAGAGCAGTTGCAAAAAAAGACATTGTAGAGTTGTAGTCATTTGACTTCCTTCCTGGCTTAGAGCTCTGCTCTTCATTTGGTGTTTCTTTCCCTTGAGCTAGACTAGGCATAACTGGGGAAGACTACAGTTTTTGCTAGCGTGGCAGGTTCAACTTGACTTCTGGGGATTCTTGGGTTCTTGGACTTATTAGTGTCAGAACTAATTGAAAACGCCTTTATGGAGTGAAGCATTATAGTTTCGTCAAAAGTAACATCTTTGCTTGTTATAATTTTCGGTGACTAAGATTGGGAAACCATAATCTTGATCGTCCATTAACCCCAAATGCATAACCTATATAACATTGCAGAAGAATTCGTGAATAAAAAAGCTAGATTACCCCCTCATAATTAGAACAATATGGCAGCTCCTATCTTCATCAAGCAACATAGCATGAGACTAGTCGCATTTCAAAGATCATCAACTATCCAAGTTCAGCCAAGATAAAGCGATATTATGTCGAGACTGAAGCTAAGTTATGAACGTCTTCAACTGTGACTAAAGCAATGTTGAAATATTGCAGTTTACTCTTTAAAGACACTAAATTGACACGAGGTGATCTCTTTTTGGATAGTTGAAGGCTTTATCACATCGGATTGAAATAGTAAAAGTCCTGAAGCTGGAGAACTAGATAATTAAAGGGGTTGATTGGGCGGTCATTCTTGCACGAAATGCTCTTGGGGTATCGGGAGAATGTTTTCTATATGTTGGTGTCATGAGAGCACTGAAAAAACCCAATACCATCAAATGATGAGATCGCCAAGAAAAAGTCCAAATCTAGGACCATCAACATATCCAGCTGAACCAAATCATATTCAAAAGCTTAAGAGAATGAGTTATATTCTAACTAAGATATATTAACTACTCCATACTACATCAATTTTCTGATGTTAGACGTTTCTAATACAACCTACTCGTGCATCTCAACAATCTCCCCGTTATACGTGAGCTCAATATTAAGTCTACTCTCACTTGATTCAAGTATCCTTCTGCATCACTATCCCTCAACTTGAATCTCCGTTTTATTGAATCTAGTTCAATGCCCACCTTCAACACCGTCGCGACACCATAACGCCTACCTTAAAGGTTGCCTAGACACCGTGTTGGTGACGAGATTACTTTCTTGATATAACATCGAAACAAACCGGCGTAAACCAATCTACCATCAGCTCTCATACTATTTATTGGGAGCACACAGTAAAAATCCAGTACCTGCACCTGGAGAGATTGCTCAGAGAGACGCTAAGTCCGAACCAATTAACATATATAGTTGGACCCACTTTTATACAAAAACTTAAGACCACGAGTTATGAGTCAACTGCATAATATTAATTATTTTATGCTACACTAATTCTTTGATGTGGGACGTTTTTAACACAATTTACAATCGCATCCAAAGACTTTGTATATAATAACAAGAGCTTGCAATCTTTGTGTCTCGAAGCGGTACTCATCCACGAGTTGGCTACGTCCATAGGTGACTTGAACCATTTTAGATATTATAGCCTTTCTTACTGCAGCAAACTCAAGACTCTTCCCAATTGCATTTGAGTTGTATAATCTACGGAGGTTTGAATATCACCCTATGTTCCTCACTAGAATAATGGCAGCGTGGCACTAGAAACTTGAAGAATTTCAAGGGGCTAGAACTGAAATGGCACAAGTCTTCGAAAACTTCCATTAGGCTTAACTATGCTTAATCTTCGACATCTCAATTTACTCGGGTGTGAAAAGTCCATCCACATGCCAAATGGAATGGGGGCATTGACGGATTTGCACTCTTTCATATTTCCAAGTGAGTTTAGAGGGCGCATGTGCCGAAGCGTTAATAGGATTCAAAAGATTTGAAGCAAAACTCGTAATCCTTCACTTGGAGCAAGTGAATCAGTTGGATACACCACTCGCGGTGGAAAAGTCCGGTCTAAAAGCCTCGGTGCTCATTTGGCGATTTGAAACGATCATTTCTTATATTAAAAAAGAAACACAAATTTCTCCATTCGTCTAATTTGATCTCTCTTCTTCTTTTTCAACTCAGCCAGTTTAAAAACAAAATGAAACAAATAGAGTTATGGTGAAGAAAATTGAAAAAACATATTGCATGGTTGAAGTTGAACAAAAGAATGACAAGTTATGACTCAACAATGTATCTGGTTTTTGTTTGTAAAATTCCATTAACATTTCTACAGAGGACTTTTGTTCAGACTACGCTTTAAGAGTTTGTGAAGGACAGCACACCAAAAAAAAAATATGAGACAACATTGAATAATAAGGGGTAAGTTAACAAATTACAGCTGTCAATACTCGGTATACTTTGTGAGTCATCTGGTGGCATACTAGCACTTGACTGTACAATTTAGTACCCAAATAAGAAAGCTGCATTGTTAACTCGAGTATCATTTAAGGACAAGATATTTATCTATTGTTAAATTTATAGAGGAGCACACGGATTTAAATAAAAGGAAATCAGCCTACCAGACTCGAGTTATGAAAAATATGCAACACTTTTAACTCTTATATTTATATCAGAAATTTGCATTGTTGACCCAAGTGCCATATATTTAAAGATAAGATATTTATCATATTGCCAAAATTATAGAAGAGCGCATGGATTTCTTTTTAATTTAAGTAAATAAAAGGAAACCAAGCCATACTTGAGTTATCTTAAACATGCAACACTTTTAGCCCTTATATTTAAACAAGAAATTTGCATTGTTGACCCGAGTGCCATTCAAGGACAAGATATTAATCCTATTGCCAAGATATAGAGGAGCACACGGATTTTTTTTAATTTATGCAAAAAAAGGAAACCAACCTACCAAACTCGAGTTATCATAAACATGCAACAATTTTAACCTTTACATCTAAACCAGAAATTTGCATTGTTGACCCGAGTGCCATTTAAGAACAATATATTTATGACATTGTCAAAATTATAGAGGAGCATATAGATTTCTTTTTCATTTAAGTAAATAAAAGAAACCAACCTATCATACTCAAGTTATAAAAAACATACAATACTTTTAACCCATACATCTAAATCGCAAATTTGCATTGTTGACACGAGTGCCATTTAAGGATAAGATATTTATCTTATTGCCAAAATTATAGAGGAGCACACGAATTTCTTTTTAATTTAATCAAATAAAAGGAAACCAACCTACCAAACTCGAGTTATCAAAAACATGCAACACTTTTAAACCCTTACATCTAAACCAAAAATTTGCATTGTTAACCCGAGTGCCATTTAAGGACAATATATTTATGATATTGTCAAAATTATAGAGGAGCACACATATTTCTTTTCAAAAGAAACCAACCTATCATATAATAAATATGCAACACTTTTAACCTTTACATCTAAATCACAAACTTGCATTTTTTACCCAAGTGCCATTTAAGGACAAGATATTTATCTCGTTGCCAAAATTATAGTAAAGCGCAGAGATTTCTATTTAATTTAAGCAAATAAAAAGGAAACTAACATACCAAACTCGAGTTATCAAACATGTAACACTTTTAACCCTCATATCAAAATATAAATTTGCATTATTGACCCAAGTGCCATTTAAGGACAATATATTTATGATATTGTCAAAATTATAGAGGAGCATACAGATTTCTTTCTAATATAAGTATATAAGAGAAACCAACCTATCATACCAAAATTATCAGAAACATGCAACACTTTTAACCCTTACATCTGAATTACAAGTTTGCATTGTTGACCCGAGTGCCATTTAACGACAATATATTTATCATATTGTTAAAATTATAGAGGACCTCATAGATTTCTTTTTAGTGTAAGTAAATAAAAGGAAATCAACCTACCATGTTCGAGTTATCAAAAACATGCAACACTTTTAACTCTACATCTAAACCACAAATTTGCATTGTTGACCCGAGTGCCATTTAAGGACAATATATCTATTATGTTGTCAAAATTATAGAGGAAAACACATATTTTTTTAAGTTAAGTAAATAAAGGAAACCAACGCACCATACCCGAGTCATAAAAAACATGTAATATTTTTAACCCTTACATCTAAATCACAAACTTGCATTGTTGACTCAAGCGCCATTTAAGGACAAGATATTTGTGATATTGCCAGAATTATAGAGGAGCGCACTGATTTCTTTTTAATTTAAGTAAATAAAAGGAAATCAACCTACCATACCCGGGTTATCAAAACATGGAATACATTTAACCCTTACATCTAAACCACAAATTTGCATTGTTGACCCAAGTGCCATTTGGGGAAAATATATTTATTATATTGTCAAAATTATAGAGGAGCGCATAGATTTCTTTTTAATTTAAATAAATAAAAGGAAATCAACCTACCATACTCGAGATATCAAAAACATGCAACACTTTTAACCCTTACAGCTAAACCACAAATTTGCACTATTGACCCGAGTGCCATTTAAGGACAAGATATTTATCATATTGTTAAAATTATAGAGGAGCACACAGATTTCTTTTTAATTTAAGTAAATAAAAGGAAACCAACCTACCATATTCGAGTTATCAAAAACATGCAACTCCTTTAACCCTTACATCTATATAAATAAGTGAAGTTTACATCCGGAGAACCATTAGGTGCTCTAATAAATCTTTTGATAATATCATGAGCAAATGCTCGGAATGATGGTTTGCTCTTATGATTTTATAAGGTTTGCTGATCTCCATGAAAAATGTTAATTGGAGTCTACTATTCACCTTCTCTTCGAGCCCAACAAGACCTTCTGTTGTGGCCTTACCTTCACTAAGCAATTGCATATTTGCTTGGAGACTCGGCTACATCCTTTCCTCATGACATTAAATTGTTCCAAGCCAACCAGAATATTTTGGAATCCACGAATTGGTGTAACTATCGTGGGGATTATTGGGATTAATTATCTGCATTTGAGTGCTTTAATCAACAACTTGCTCAATTTTTCCATCCTTATGTTGTACACGGCCTTTTGCTTAACTTCCAGCTCTCACTTTCTCTGAATTTTTCAAGTTTTGGAATCAATCCACAAGAATCGGTGAAACAATCCACGGGATATAGGGATTGATTATTTGCATTTGAGTGCTTTGATCAACATCTGGTTCAATTCTTCCATCCCGAATTGATTTCATAACGTTTTGGTTGGCTTAGAACAATATAATGACATGAGGAAAGGATGTACCTGGATCTCCTAGCTGATCAGCAATTTCTTAGTGCAGGTAAGGCCACACATGAAGGTCTTCTTGGGTGGGATAAGGAGATGAATAGCAGCCTCTAGGTAACATTTTTTGTTAGAGATATTTATGATAATTCTGATGGTATTCTTATCTCTCAAGATTGTGCAAATATCTCTCTTTGATTGTGCGTATCTTGATTGATATATTATCTTATTTAGTCATTTCATAAAGCTCATAATAGGCTAATGTAAATTTCATTATGATATATCAATTATACAAAATTACTCTCTTTCGCATATCTCTCTAATTTCTCAACTTGGTAACTTGATATCAGAGCTAGTCGATCCTGAATTGCACTGGGTGAGTGCCATCAAGAGCTAATTTTGGTTCTTGTTTTTTTTCTTCTAATAAGTCCTAATATTCTCCGGTCAATGTGGATTTTAACATTATTCATCTCGTCCAATAGCCATAGTATTTTTGTCGCGTAGTTTGTAGAGCCCTCTCATATAAGGAAGCGCTTAGTCGAGTTGATGGTCGTGTTTCAATGTTAATTGCAACGTCTGCATCACCTAGTTGAGCCTTTCATGAAGGTGGCTCTTCTTTCGATGCCAGTTGCATAGGGTGCATAGCTCAGTAACTATTTTCCCAAGCCAATTGTATAGGCTGTTTGATACTACAACGCAAGCCGTATAGGCCGTGTCGCTCAATTACTGTTTTGCAAGCCAGCCACTTTAGCCACTTGCTGTTACCCCTCCGATTCTCAAGTTTCGCATGTTGTTTCAAGAAACCACACCACCACTAGACTCACCACTCTCAAACCAACTAGATTTGGAAGTTTCGCCATGGATAGATGCCCGATGTCGCCTCATCCACCATGAATCAGCGGTCAAGTCGACATCTTCAATGCAACTTGAGTTTCAGGGGCATGTTAGAGATATTTAGGATAATTTTGATGGTATTTTGTATCTCCCAAGATTGTGTAAATATCTCTTCTTGATTATGCGTATTTTGATTGAAATACTATCTTATTTAGCTATTACATAAAGCTTATAAATAGGTTGATGTAATCTTCATATGATATATCGAAATATACAAAATTAACCTCTTCCGCATATCTCTATAATTTCTCAACTATTTTAATGGAGATCAACAGACTTTCTAAAAACATGGGAGCCATCTTTTTAGGCATTTGCTTAAGATATTCTCAACTAATTACAATGATTTGACATCAATATCTCACAAAGCCCGCTTGAACCCCACCGCCCGCGTCCTGTTTCGGGATCGGTTGACTAAATTGGTTTGTGACATTCAATGTAAGAAATTTTGAGATTTTCTCTTGTTAATATTAATTATTATCCTATTTGATTGGTACTGCTTTACTAATTTTTGTTAAAATAACCACGGTAAGTCTTGAAATTCATACCCGAAGTGCAATTGTCATAAGAGTCGCTTGAGCCCGACAAACTAAGTCCTCCTTTTGGATTGATTGACTAAATTGATTTCCATTTAGGACATTCTATCTATGAAATTTTGATATTTTCCTTCTTTTAATGTTAAATGTTATTCAACTTGATTGGCATTTCTTCACTAATTTTTTTAAAGATGAATGCGGTAGAAGTCTTGAAATTTCTTACATATAATGTCAAAAATGGAAACCAATTTGGTTGACCAATCCCGAAGTAGGACGTAGATGGTGGGTTTCAAGCGAATCCCACGACAGAAAAAAAGTGCCTGCTTTGTGAATTATTGGTATAAAATCATTGTAATCTTTTGATAATTTCATGCCTTTGCTCATGATGTATTGAAATGATTGCAATGATTTCATACCAATAATTAACTCGAATCCTTATGTTCATTTTTATGGTGGACTACATATAGTTGGTATTTACAAAGGTATAGTGATAGAATCATTTAAATAGAGTAACCCAAAGGATCTTTTTAGTGAGGTGCGTGGGTTCGACTTTGATGCATGCATGTTATATTCCTATCATAATTGGGTTTACCATTATGTCTTCACGTGTATATCCATCTCATCACGCAGTAGACGGATAGAGAAACAGCACAAGAATGTGCAAGATTATCTATCTTTACGCATGGAATGGAAACACATCTTTCATTTCTAATGTTTAGAAGAAAGTTGCAAGCTAGCTTACAATTTTTTTTTTGTTATATATTTGATGTGGGAAATTTTTCACTCTTCGAAGACATGTACGCCCTGAGTCGCATCCATGATTAAGCTGAAAACATTTTTGGTTTAATCTTTTTTTGTCATTTTGTTTATCCTCTTGATTATCTGTTCCACTTCTTCACAACAATTGAGAGAGCGCAGATTGCATCAAGAAAACTGAGATAAAAGTGACGAGAGGGGAATCAATAACAATCTCTCTCTCTCACGTTAGAGTCTCGAAATGATGGATGTCTTTCTTTTATTGGTGAAAGAGCGGAGATGGGACGAGCAGTGCTAACGGCTCTCTTTCTCTTTGAAAGTTATTATAAAGTCATGTATCGATTTTCAAATGTTCGGATTTGGTTATAACTAATCCACATCACCTCATTCTAAAGTTCGAAGTTGGGCAAGCTCATCATTGTAACCTCATTAGGATACTAATAGCTCGGAAATCTCTTCCCATAGGATATGCTTCAGACAATTCAGCACGGGCATTTCCGAACTTTGTCTCGTGGAAAGCAGCCAATCCTTTTACTACTAGGTACAGGTGTGCAACCGGCCGGTCTACCCTAGGAACCAAGCCCAACTCGATCTTACCAAGCCGGTTCTCACGAGGATAGGTTATGAGAGAGTGGTTTAGAAAAATGGAGTGAACATTTTTGAATATTTGCTTTAATTTGCTTTTTGTCGTTCAACTTCGGTCGGGAAATGCGGTGTAGAAGTGGGCTTTGCTTGCCTCGTTGCTGTCGAAAACGATGTCGATGCACCTTGGAAACTATTCTTCATTCGCCACATTTCGGCAAGGATTTGGATTCAATCTGCCATGTTTCAACAGGGTACAAGCAAGCACAAAAATGTTGTTAAGAGGGTATGATCCCTAACACGGCCACTAGAAACACCTAGTGCTCCTACACAATTAAACACGAAATAGACTGTTTGAAAAGGCAGATTTCTTACAAAAACAAAACCAACAACCATTCGAAAGGGTTTTTGCTAGACCATCAGTATGCTAGAAGAACTTCATTCTTGGCTTTCATTTGGGTATGAATTTATCGTGCTAACCAGGAGGTAGGGGTGTCAAAAAAAACCCGGCCAAACATGACCCGACCCGACCCAACCTAAAATTTTTTTGTACTGGATCGGGTTGGACCTCAATTTCTTTGGGTAACATAAAAAACAATTGGGCTCGGGTACCCGAGCCCAACCAAAACAACTAACAAGGAAACACTATCTTCTTCCTGTTCACACCCGGGCCCAACCGAAACAACAAGCTGAGGTTCTTCTCCTTCGTTCTTCCATCGGCGATAAACAACAAGCTGAGGTTGCAGAGCGTCTTGACGAAAAGTGTAAGCGTCTTCCTTCCTTCCTTCCATTGATCGATTTGTTCGCGCTCTTGAGAAGAGATCGCGGTTGTAGAGCATGATCTCGATCGCGCGTTGCAGATTTCACCTGCGATGGGCTTCATGTGTTGGTTGTCTGATTGGGTGTCTGAATTCGATTTAGGTGAAAAGAAGCTGTCGAAGGTGCTTCAAGTTCCCTTGTCCTCTGCGCGCACTCGTGTAGGAGGGGCTAGCTTTGTGCTCCGCTTCAGTGGCGGTGGATTGCGGGGGAGGGGAGGTTCTTTCTGCTTCGCGAAACTTGGAGCGAGAATTCGAGTGGGGGTGTTGGGAGCAAATTAGGGCTTCGGGGAGAGGAGGATTTGGATGTTGTGTTGTTCGGTCGCGTGCAGCTACAAGAAGACGTCCAAGAGAGCGTTGAGGGGGGACTGTGGGCTCGTGATTAGGGGCAAATATCGCTGGGGCAAATGCAGCTGATTTGCTCTGCGATTCTATCTGGTTTCTGAGCTGGTTTCAGTGGCGAGACGAGGAAGATTTTGAATCCAGGTTGAAGGAGGTGGAAGCATTTTCACCGAGCCTTCTGATATAAATTTCTGCTCGCTTACCATAGAATATTGACGAGGAACGAACAGGGGTTTTGTATTTGCTCGTGCTTTCATATGCAGAGATTTATTAAGTTCTAGATGTGACTTGAGGAATTGGCAAGAGATTCCATGTTTCTTGCCAATTGATGCTTGTTCTCTTAATATTGGCGTGGTGCGATTGCTCGGTGCTTAGGTTTTCCTCGGGTTTTTCTGATTTAGCCATCAGGTACTTCATTCATTAGTAAAATCTATTTGGGATTTGCACAAAGTAGTGCTTTCACAGGATTCGGATGTGATGCATTTGCTACCTCACTCATTGAGAAGGAGGTGTTTAAGTCCTAAATCAGGGAGCAATCCAAGTTGGATGTTACTGTCAGAAAGCAATAAGGTCTACCACCTGATCCAAGTTTGTAGTATATCTTAGTCACACTCATCACACGTGGCATGTAATGCTCACCAATGTGATGATATAGTATATTTTCAAAAACGTTGGAATTGGAAGAGCATAAAACAAAGGAAACCTGGGTAAACTCATGAAGGATGTCTCTATGTCTTGCCAACTTTTGAGTCACTGAGGTAGTGGGAGTAGCAGATGCAGCACATCTACTCATAGCCTCATTTGTGTCTAATAATACACCTTTTAGCACTTACAATAGTCGGTATTGTGATGCATTCATGAGTCATAATTCTTATCTTCGACACTTTGTAAACACCACCATTTGGGATGGAAGTAGCCAGGGTACATTATTTGTCATCCATAAGTTCTACTTGTTTGCATGTTTATGTATTGTCCTCATCTTGGTTATGAAAGTCATGCATCTTTTGACCCGAACCCAACCCGATTGTGCGGCTATATCATGTTCGGGTCTTGTTTCGGGTCGGGTCAAGCACATATATTCATTGTTTCGGATCGGGTCGGTATCATGAAAACCCGACCCGACCCATTGACACCCAAGAGGTATCTAAATAGCAAGTAGAGAAGTAAGAGCCTTTGAATAATTCTACTCGTCTTTCTCACGTGGTTGAGAGGGATCTTCGGTCGACTCTATAGGCGTTTGGATGCTAGCTCTCGCCGGTGCAAGAAATGCAGGATCTGGTTCATGCTTATCTAAGGGCTCCTTCATTGCCAAGTATATATAGAATCCAATCACAGCATTGACTGATATAACAGCAAGCAATCCACTCCACAGCGTCAGAGAATGAGGAGATAAATCGCTTGAACCTGCTCCAGAAAAGGGAAAGGAAATGTTGACAACCGAAAAAACAAGCTTTCTATTTGGCCCAGAGTAAATTTGATTAAGCAAGTGATATGTGTAACCGAAAAATAAGATAAATTTAATAGGAAATGTGCTCTCATTATGGACACCAAGCGTCAGGTCCCAACAAATTAGCATGATCGTAAGTTGCATGATCGTAAGTTGCAAAGGTTCACTGAGAGAGAGAGAGAGAGAGAGAGAGAGAGAGAGAGAGAGAGAGAGAGAGAGAGAGAGAGAGAGCAAAAATTGCAGAAAACCTTCCTCAAAAGTTGCATCCGGACGTGACCAGATTTGAGCATAACAATGACATTCGATAAATTTTCCCAATGAAGACAAATTTTGTTGATCACGGAGTAGGTTCAAACATATTAATTGTTCGCCCAAACAACATTTCTTTTTTTTTTTTTTATAACCCAGGGAACCCCCGCACGGCCGACAGCCGGGAGGTAAACCCTGGGGGCGACACGTGCTAGCCACCACACACGTGCACCGGTTAAGTCACCCTGCGGCGCCCGGGATTCGAACACTCAACCTTTTGCGAGAGGAAAAGTGCCCTCTCCAGCAGCGCCACCCAGGCGGGTCGTAACATTTCTTCATATGAAGAATTAACAGAAAAAAAAACGAACTAACAGAAAAAAAAAAAACGAACATAGATGTCTATAACTTCAATTACCCATCTACATCCCATTTGATTGCATCCTTCAGATATCAAGTGTAACTGAAAATTCTTTCTTACTAAGAACAAAAAATTCTTAACCTGGTATAACTTCAATTTAAAGCACAGAATACCATAATGATCATGACGAAAGTCACAAGCCTGACAAGAGAGAATATTTGCTTAGCCAAGTGAGGCCAGTTCATTTTCTGACACTAGCACCTGACATTCTCCCTCTAGACTAAACCAACTACATCTGATTACAATTTGACAGAAAAACATGGCGGATTGGATCTAAATCCTTGCTCTAGATTAGAGAAATCATCCTAAACTTCACCTTCAAAGTCAAAGTCACTAGAACACAAACGATTTTGCACACTATATAAATACCCACATAACCATAATTTGAGGAAGTAGTTAATATTGAAGTTAGACAACTAAAAGAGGCAAAAGGGATTTCTTTCTTGAGGTATTCTACTTCTAAAGGTAAGCACATGTATGAGACACAAGTCCACAGACACCAAGAGTCTAAAGGTATACTAGAACAATTAGAACAAGGAATAGCTTATTTGTTTTTTTTTTTTCCTTTATCATACCAAACAGAAGATTTTGGTGGAAAATCATTTTTACAACCTTAAAATAAATGATTTACAGGACAGACAAATGACGATAAGAAGTAAAAACTGCACATTTATTTTCATCTGTCTGCTCCAACAATTAAAGAAAACAACAGAGAAACTCCAACAAAAGCATATGCCTGGAATCACTCGAGTCTTTGATCTGAGATCAGCAGAACCAATTCAGCCAAAACAAAGACACTAGAAAAGGTATCACATGACCGGAGGTCGAGAAATGAACTCACGAGGCCCAAAAAATGCACGGGAACCTATGACTGTCCATTTTAAAATGATAAGAGAACACCCACTTGCCACAATCTAGAACTCGTCATGGCATACACATGAGTCTAGCTATACAAACCCACCACCGATTATTATCAAGGCAAAGTGAGACCAAATGCAAGACCAACACAGATCACAAATCTAGGTTAGAATCTAAATTGATCACAAAACATACAGCCAAATCCTTCGAAATTATTGATCTTGCGAGAGATGAGCATAAAGAAATCAATGAAATACGCTAGGGGGCTTGTCTCTGAGATAGTTATACTAATCAGCTTATTGCAGACCATGGTGCAAAAAGATATACTTACCTGGAAAGACATTATGGTTAAAACCATATAAAACTGCAACTGGAATTATCCACATAAGCATTGATGCCAGTAAGAATTTCTCTATAACTCCAGCCATAGCAGCCCCACTCTGCCAAACAAACAAGTAGTGTCACTGCAAAAACTGTCTATATAGCATAAAACTTTCTGGCCCACCATGTACACAAAAGAAAATTAATTATCATCTGGACAATGCACAAGCACAAGCAGAAGCGGTTATATGGACTTGTTTATGCACCTGCATGTATATACAAACACATCTCTGAGAGAGAGAGAGAGAGAGAGAGAGAGAGAGAGAGATTATGATGCCTATCCACATCTGCGGCTGATCTTTTTCATTGGCCTAGTAAAAAGTTGGTCCATAAAGCTAAGTTATGAAATTCTTCCAGCATATTCAGACAATTTAGGTCCATGGTCCAGGAAAGGAAACTTTTACGCCCAAATTTATAAACAAAGGCTGCCCTCGTGACATTTTACTACAGCGAGTGAGTAGTCACTTTCTTACAGGGATTTCTTCTCATATCCTTTATAGGCAAATCTTCTGCTATCTCTCTTTCCCTGCAGTGGTAGCTGCTAGTGCCTTAGTACAATGAGCTTAGTTCACACAACTTTAAAGTTTGCTGGGCTCTCTCCAAGAGTATAAGTGACTTTTTAGGCGTCAGAAATTGGTCTCTTGCCAATGCCAATGTCTTATTGTGTATTGTCAACAAGGTCTCCAAGGGAAGTGACAAGTCCAAGAAAGAGAGCAATCAACAATACTCTGCAGCAACTGCTTCTGCTTTCACAAAGGTACACTAACTCCAGCAAAATGTTTGCAAGGTTGTGAGGATTGACATCCTAATACATACGAATAGCACAGCTGTATGGTAGAGACGGCAGCTCACATGAAAAAATAAAGGAAGAAGGAGAGTCTCCCTTCCCCAGAGCTTTGTCTTGGGTTGGTACTTCCTTTTCATGAGTAAAGACACTCAAGCCCTCACAATCTTCAACTTTCCCCTCTCTCCCCAAAGTATTTTGCTTGGTTCTCTATTCCCTGGTTTTTCATAATGGACTAAGCTACAAGAAGGAAACAGCCCAGACGAAGAGACATTGGGCAGAATTCTACATTTAATGTGCTGAAAGAAGTCAATTTACATGTTATCCGGATCAATAGAATCAGATTGGTATCAAGACCCTTTAAATCTGATCCCACTATCCACCTCTCAATCCCAATGACAGAAAAGATAATATCTTCCTAATGATCCCGAAAGTTCTTTGAGAACTCAAATTCTAAGCCTTCTCCCCAAAGATCAAGCTCAGTTGCACAAACATACTGAAAGCTGACCACAAGCTGTGGCAAACACATCAAGTCTCCTCTCAACGAGTAACAACCAGCAACCTTCTAACAGCCCATGCCCATATGCTCATCCTAAGTGGAAATACAGTGTCAACCTACTTATCAACTGTCTCCATTTTCTACTTTTACCCGTTGAACCGGGTCTTTAACGAAGCTTCAATTGAACTTAAACTAATTTAGCACCAACAAGAAAATTTCCGCAAGAGCTCCAAGTGATACCTCAACATCATTAGATAATATGGATAATGACACAAATAGTCCCTGAACTTTGCCTCAATGTATAATGTGGTCCTCAAACTTTTAATTTGTTCAATGTGGTAAACTTTAGCTCAATAGGCAAAGTGGTCTCTAAACTTTTAATTTATTCAATGTGGTCTCTGAACTTTTGATACATGATCAACTTAGTCCCAGAGCTAGATGAAGATATATAATGTTGTCCCTGAACTTGAATTAATGGAAGACAATACTAAACATTTTCATATATTTTAGGGACTAAATTGTACATGAACCAAAAGTTCAAGGGCTACATTGAACAAATTGAAAGTTCAGGGACCACATTGCACATTGGGCTAAAGTTCAGGGACTTTGTGTCATTTTCCCTAGAAAATACATAACCAGCAAGCAACAACCACAATCCAGCATTAACGAAAACACAAATTTGCATTGCACTTTATATCCACATAACACATATTCACATTCACTCAGAGAAGACACAATCCAAAATTCACTATCAGAAGAGATATGTAACGCAGATGTGATCTGCACTCCAACGTATTAGTCTACATGATCAGTCTATGCTTCACAAACTCACCAGCGACCATCAACGAGTATTTACAATTCAGCACGCCAACATTTTTAGCTAATTTCACATAGTCAAGCTTATTGCCTTAGAGCACCGGAAGAGTATCTAGACCAAGACCTTCGGGAATGGACTCAAAAGTGAATATCAATGAGATTTACACAACTTATACAACTGGTATGGTGAATCATTCAAGCAGACAAGATGATCTCGATCAGATTCGTAGTCATATACTAAAACGCCACAGGCATTTCACCAAACATTTAATGTGCCTTCAGTTAAAAGGCACAATGTAGCAATGAGATAGTGAGAATCACAACCCAATCAGTACGAGATCATCAAGACTGAATCAAAGTCATTAATATAGTCTCAGACGTGAAAAATTTTCATGCTAGCAACAACAAAGTTCTTGGTTTCTATTTTACACGCACAACAATTAAAACAGAACAAAAAGCTTCTACCTTAGCAAGGACCAATTGTCGGTCACAATTGATTGTTCAACTAACCAGAGAGAGTCTTGGATGCGTCGGCAGCAATGATCAAAGCCAGTGAAGGAGAATCGAACAAGCTGTGAGTACTCAGAGCACTCTGACCGGATATCAAAGCAAAACCGAGAAAGTCCAACCCAACGATACGTTTGACAATCTGAGAAATAGAGGAAACTTAGCTTCAGCCTTATCGATGATGATGAAGTCCTATGCTCCCGGTCAATGGTGATGCAACTAGATTTCATGGAGAACTGTAGAGCTACATCCCGAATCACGATGATGAAGCTTCGGACAAGTGTCTGTGCATTCTCTCGCTTGCGTGAATCTCTGTTCTAGCTACGTGTATCTATGGTGATCGACGACTCATAATGTGAAGGTCAACGTCCTCTCTTCCTCACTTGTGACCTAGAAAGACTTGAGGCTGAGCCTTTTCTTCTCCTCTTTTGGGCTTCCTAAACCAGGGGTTTTTCATTATCATTATATTTTCTTTTGAAAAACTCGTACTCAGCTTATCAACAAAAATTCATGTGTCTAAAATTCACTTATTTCCTACTCCTGTTGATTGTCAAGTACACAAGTTAAAGAACAAAAGGTAGAATTACAAAATCGATTCACATTGTCTACAGGTTCTCTATTCAAGGCGTGCTAAAGTTTCTGCCGATAAGTGGGATCAAGAGGCTCCGAATTGCTAAAAGTATCTCGAGTGTGGAATTCGTTCACATCAATAACGGTCCGGCAACAGCATATCAGAAAAGGCATTAACTGTAGCCCTCCTCAACTTCTATTGATCTCTCTGTGGCCATCACTGCCAAATGGGCCAGACAGCCGAAACCCTCAAAGGGAATTTGAGCCATAATTTGTACCTCCCCATGAGCAGAATGGTTCATGAACATTAAATGAGACTTACAATTATACATATTGACTAGAGAACCCAACAGGAAAAAAGGAGGAGACAACAGAGGTAAAGCAAAATAAACTTATGCTGACCCTCATTCATTCAATTTAAAGCAAGCGAATGATCAGAACCCAGTGCCAACACAGTCCAAGAAACCACATCTCTCTATCAGACATTCCATAAACACTCCACGTGCATTGACTTCTCCAGCACTTAACGCGGTCATCAACGAGCACATCCCCACAAAACCCAAGTAATATCGCTCCCAAAAACCACCCACCACCGATCCCACAGGCCAAAAACCAAGACACTTCCCACCCCTCTCCGTCTCCAACAAATCTTGATTCACTACAAGAAGCAAGATGAGCGAAAGCATTTTACCCCTTTTCCGCTGACCGCGTGACTGAGGCCTGGACAGGAGACGAGGTCCTCAATCGGCCGTCCGGCGAGTCGTCGGAGAAGCGGTTTGCGGTATCGCGTGGACCGAGAGTTAATCGTTATGTAGAATTCAAGTGCAGGATGTCTCCGACCAAAAGAAAAAAGAAAGAACATGAATTCTTATGTCTTATGATATATCAAAAAGGCCATTAAGCAAAGAATTTACCATTCTGTTAAAAACATCCCTCATTAAGCAAAGAATGACCAAATTCAGGGACCAGATGATTGATTAGTTGCAAAATAAACTTCTAAAAGCAGATTTTGGGCATTCTGAACTATCAATGTCGATAACAAGATGGTACACACTCAAGAAGAAGAAGATAAGAATAAATGAAACAGCACAGCCAGATATGTTCTGGGACTCAGCCTTCTTCTGGGTCCGGTAAATGGTTTGTAGTCTTCTCTCACAACCAAGCTTACACTTTCTCCTCGTCCTGTCCAATTATGAGCCCTATAAAAATGTCTAGAACTTGTTGGGCTACCTTAGACAAGTGGTTCCAAAATGGGAAAATTAGCAAAAAGTCCTAAATCTTTTGCAATTGTGTCAATTCAGTCCTAAACCTTTTTTTTTTGCCAATTCAATCATAAACCTTTTGCAAACCAGCCAATTCAGTCATTTTGGGCAGCCGGCACTGACGTGGCGGCCGGCCGGCCTCCACGTGGCAATATTTTATTGTTATTTTTTATTTTTTTTTTCTTTTTTTCTTTTTTTTTTCTTCTCCTTCTCCCCCCTGGCCGGACAGGCTCGCCGGCGAGGGCCCAGCTCCAGCAAGGCCAGCTAGGCCCTCGCCGCCGCGCCCAGCTCCAGCGAGGCGGAGCTCGCCATGGCCGAGGGAGCTCCGCCTCACCAGCTCTGGGCGAGAGGCCCAGCCAAGGCGAGCTCCGCCTCGCCGGAGCTGGGCGAGCTCGCCCAGCCATGGCGAGCTGGGCCCTCGCCGCCGCTGGGCGAGGGCGGAGCTCGCCCAGCCATGGCGAGCTGGGCCCTCGCCGCCGCTGGGCGAGGGCGGAGCTCGCCCAGCCATGGCGAGCTCGCCTAGCTCCGGCGACGCGGAGCTCGCCTTGCCGGAGCTGGGCGAGCTCACCCAGCAGCGGCGAGGGCCCAACTCGCCTCGCCGGCGAGCCTCCCCCCGCCGGACAGGCCAGGGGGAGAAGGAAAAGAAAAAAAAAAGGGAAAAAAGTTCGAAAATAATAAAAAAATATTAAAATATTACCACATGGACTCCGGCCGACGCCACGTCAGCGCCAGCCGGTCAAAAGGACTGAATTGGCTGGTTTGCAAAAGATTTAGGACTGAATTGGTAAAAAAAAAAGGTTTAGGACTAAATTGGCACAACTACAAAGATTTAGGACCTTTTTGGTAATTTTCCCGTTCCAAAATACAAGCCCTTTTGTACATTGTAGAGTGCACATGCATGCTCAAGGTTCTGTAGACAAGTAAGAAAAATTGCAAAACTGGCAGACTAAAAAAATTCCAAGGTGTGTAAATAGCCCAGTCAAGTACGATGCAGGAAGATACTTAACTAGAAAATCGGCACTGAAAACTGAACTCGAGCTCAATTGATCATCAACAATCAAATCTGAATGCGTGTCATTGAAAAGGTTGAAAATTTGAGCTCAACTCAACTTATATCAGCTCAAGTGCAAGAACTAGTTGATTTCTTGAATTCACACCGACAAAATCATAATAACTACCGAAAAGCTTTTCTCGAAACACAGAAGACACATGATATTGAAATGCGATGCAGACCACCTAAAACTATACGTAAGGATACTAGTTTGGCTTGTACTTTTACAAATCTGAGTAGGAACATACAATCCATTAAAAAATATATAGGCTGAAACCAATTAACAGATACCTCCTACGTCGCATCGAATCTTCTAGAATATTTGGAGTTTCTTGTTTAGGAATAGCAAAACCAACAAAACCACCACCTTTAGGTTTTCAGGCTACTAACTTTGAGCCAAATTTATCATCACGAGCTTTATCCAAGTCTTAGGTGACTCGGTTCGGTCTTGATACCAACAATCATCATAAGAGAAGACTTAAAAGAAGCCCTGTTCGAATCGAAACTAGACCCATGAACAGACGCAAAGGAAACGAGAGGGAATGGCTTGAGCACTAATCAACAGATGCCGACAAATCAGCAAACAGTTGGCGGGCAAGAAAGAGTGCAAGTATATATCACCCGTCCGAGCTTCAACAAGCAAATAAAATTTAGAGTACAACCAACCCAGAAAGCTCTTTTTTATCACCATCAATCCAATTTCTAATAAAGGAGGCCAAGTTCAAATCAAGAAAGGAAAGCATCCTCCGTCTTGCTCGCAGAAGAGGAAAAAGACTTCTGACGTTAAAAAGATCGGAGAACTCACTAGGGTAATCACGAGATGGTGCAACCAACAAGCTTCAATGAAGACGGAGCTCGTAAAAATCCGAAAGTTTGAACATTGGCGAGAGAGAAGAAGAAGAAGAAGAAGAAGCAGCAGCAGGAGGTTGGCGGAGCAGAGGACTCGGCTGCGTCAGCGTGTTTGGTTGCAGGGGAAGCGAGGGCCCATAGAAAGAAGTATTTCGTGGTTTGGTTAAAAAAAGATGAAAGAATGATAAAGTTAATCAAAAGGATTAATACCATGAAAAATCTTAAATTTGTACGTTTGTGATAAATTTACCCTCCGTTAGTTTTCGTTAAATTATACGGTTAATTTGTTGAGTTGGAGGACATTTGGCAATTGACGGGTATATCGGTTTGAGATTTTACTCTTCATTTATCACAGATATATAAGTTTGGGATTTTTCGTCGTATTAATCCAATTTAACAAAACTAACGGATGGTAAATTTGTCATAGGTATACCAATTTGGGGTTTTTTGTGGTCAAAAAATTAATTTATGGTAAATTTATCACAAGTGTACCAGTTTGAGATTTTTTTTATAAAAAAATTAGTTTTGAATAAATTTGTCAGTGTATACCAGTTTGGGGTTTTTCGTGGTATTAACCCTTAATAAAAAATATCTATTTGGCCAAAAAAAAATTAAAACATCTAATTAATTGCTTTAGCAATGTATTTAATTTATTGTTTTTCTTCCATTTCCTTTCTTTTCTTTTCCATTCACTATCTATGAGAGCTGGAAAGAGCGTTAGGTTACCAACTTGGTGGAAAATATTGAAATTGAAGATGCATATAATTGTGCAATTCGAGTACTCGATCCCCTTTAGATAAGGCCAATGAGTGTATCAGATACTCGGTTGAAGGGCGCCGGTGAGAAACACAAGAGAAAGCCCATTTAATGCACAAGAGACACCTCACATAAGGTATGATGCTTGTTTAATATGATATGCTGATTCAATAAATTGTTTTTAGCTTATTTATATGTACTTTTTTCTTTTTTAAAATGGGTATAAGCAAAGAAAGGCATGAAGTAATTGTTGGCCAGGATTAACCTTAAGCAGAAGTCCACAGTCACTAGGCTTTGATCTCCCTTTAGCAAGCTGAGTTCAATGCGAAAGCAATTAATGCATAAGATCTTTGAGAATTTGTTTTTGTTAGTTGGATCTATTTTGGAAGTTGGGAGAGCATTTGCTGTTTACTTTAACCACACAATTTTTATTGTTAGTTTTTTGTTGCTTTTTCATATATCTTATTCAGAAGACTGCCATTTTGGCCCTTAAGTTAGTGATTGTGGATTTTGGTTTGCTTTTATGATCTATTAGTATAAACAGGGGATGACTTTCGTGATCTTCCTACTGTGAAATAGAATGCAAAAGCCAAATTTTAGATGAACCGCCTTCTGCATATCAAGTTTTGCCTTCTAATGTTGATCTTTCTTCCACTGTTTTTTTCCATTTTGGGATTATCATAATCTAATGGTATAAACTTGTGTATCCAATAGTCAACCATTGATTCTTTGCTCAGAACTCTTTTGTTTTGAGTCCTATTCTTCATGCGCATATCAGTAGTAATGTAATCAAGTTGAGTTTAAGCCGAAACAGTGGCAAATTCGAGTTCTAAGTTCGACTCTACTCACATACTCGATACTTAAAACTTGACTCGAGCTTGAATGATCATAAGAAATTTATGCTTGAGTTTGACTCGACTCGAAAATTGAGATTGAAGAGCTTGAGCTCCACTCACCATGATACTTGAGTAGCTCGAGCTCGACTCAAAGTTAGATGAGCCGATCTTGAGTAACTGTTGAACTAAGCATGAGCCACCCGTTGAATTGAGCATGAGCTACTTACGGGTAGCATGACTCAGTTTCATCTCTACATATTCGTCTCGAGATAAAATTTCAATCTTCTCTTGTTTTCTCTAAAATCATGTAACAAGAAGTTCTACATAACCATCAGGATTGACTCCTATAACTAAGAATATCGAAATAACAAATACAGTAAGAAAAGATATGAAGACTCCATACCTTATTTCTCTGAATTTCTTTAAAATTATATAACAACAAGTTCTACATAACGACCAAGTTACTCCTAAGAACACGTAAATCACGAATCCAGTAAAAAAAGATATGATGACTTCATACCATAATTCTCTAAATTTCTTTCAAATCATACAACAAGTTCTACATAACCAGCAGAATTGACTCCCGTAACTAAGAACATGGAAATCACAAATACAGTAAGAAAAGATATGATGACTCCATACCATAGTATTAGTAGCATAAGAGAGCACATTCTTCTTCTCATTAACTTTAAATCTATTGCCATGACTATCAATTCTTCGATTTCATTTGATGCCTTTGAAGATTCCTCTAAATCCACATTTTGAAGTGAATAGATCTGTTGTTCTTCAATCCACTCTTCAACCCGTTGTTCAAAATCACGACAATTGTTTGTCTGAAAAATAAAAAAGAAAAACAAAATGTTAGCATAAAGCTATATTTAAGTAATACAGCATGTCACAACATGCACAAATAATCGGTAATAAATTGATATACTTACGAAAAGAGTCCAATCATAATATTATCTTCCTCGATTAATGGAATTCTTTTGCCCCCTTTTTACGGTACACAATTTCACGTGAGTACATGGACATATCTTGGATGGAAAGTCATTTGACATACTCAAAGATCCTCCGGATGTCACACTGAATCATAATGTCATAGGAGTTAAACTCATAGTCATGAAAAACAAAATTAGATTTAGTCCATGCAACAAAAATTATCCAAGCAACAGATTTAGTATAAAAATAAATTTAATAAATAAGCAACTTCTGACTTAACTAAAAGACTTAGTCCAAGCAACAGAAATTGTACAATTTGCAAGCCTTGAAAGATTATATAGAAACAACCTTACAGTACATTAAAAAAAAAAACCACTAATTTGCATGCGTTGACAAAATAAGTATGTGCATTTGACTCATCGCTAGGTTCTCTTCATCTTTAAATGGACAGGACATGATCAGAATAGTTTTACCATATTTGGCCAGGCTTTAGAGGATAACAAAATGCAGTAGAAGTAGACTAACTATCTCGGGAGTCTGTCTCCACAGATTTGCACATTGACCTTCTGGAACTATAGACAGGAGAACCAACAGCTACTTTGGAAATTTGAATATCAAACGATCATTTCAAGTCTAATGCCTATAAATTCAACCAAAGGGAACCAGCTACCTTCTGCAACGATCATCAGAAGTTATGTATCTAATTTTGTTTCTCTGATCTGTAATTAGTCAAAGGGTGGTTGAGGGTGGTGAAAAGTGTTATGTTTGTAGAGGACCTTGCAGAAGCTTCATGTAGAATTGTGTATACTGCTGACATCTCAAGGTAGTAAATTCCAATTTTATTTGGGCTGGGAGAACTGGAAAAGTTGAATAAGCCAAGTGGCTAGGTTGAACTAATATGAACCTGCATCTCATCTCTCCCTTCAAGTCCTTTATATACGCGCAACTATTCTACAGCACAAGCGCACCTTCTACATTCTGTTGAGCACTTAAATATGAAAATGTTTAAAGTTTCCTCAAGCAATCGATTCACTTCCTCGTGGCAAGCAAGACAAATAGTTATCAGTTTCAGATTAATTACTGCAACTTGAGGCAAGCAAGATAAATAGAACTGAAAAATAACCTTATGCGGCACACTGTTATTTGCTCAATAAGTCTCCCTAGTGCATATGATTTGAAAGTTGTCTATGAGTTATAAAATGCTTGAAGACAAGATTGTTTGGTAAAATATTTTCGAAATGTATGTTTCAAATCATGCAGCATGCAATTTGACTTAATAAGGATGACGAATTAGAGCTGATGGACTCCAGAAGGGTCAAAGCGTGTATGCAGAGCTTCTACGGAAAAAAATAGTAAATAAAATGTCAGTGGATAGAAAATGTGCAAAGCGGATTTATAATGAAAATGAGTAAAAATTTTAAAAAAAAAATGTTGCACTCGCATGCCCGTGCAATCTCACTTTTCTCATATAAAACAAGAATTTTAAAATTACACATGTTTTTAATTTTCAGTTTGCAGTTATGTCAAATGAAAACATTCTATCTCACTTTCATTTGGAAAATAAATTTCATTGAATGATTACATGCATTTTTTATGTTTTCTTTTTCAATAGAGATGAAAGAAAACCCGACCTGCTTTCTTATATTAAATAGGACCCACAAAATTCTGCATTCATCTCTTTTGTCATCTCATTTTCACCCTCAATTTAGCAAGTTTTAAATCTCAATTGAACAAATAAAGTTGTTAAAAAACAAAGTTCATGGTTCAAGTATGAAAAAAAAATGACTTGTTATGACATGATATCCTGATTTTTAGATTCAAAAGTTTTTAAGAAATTTTACACTTTAAAAAGTTTAGGGATGACAATAGCCAAAAAAATTTGAGAGACAACAATGAATAATAAGTGGTAATTTAAAAAGTACAACTGTCATTACTTGATATGCTTTGTGAGTCATCGGTGGTGTACTACTGTACTAAATACTAACAAAACCAGAAATTTGCATTGTTTTTTTTTTTTTGGTAAGATAGAAATTTGCATTGTTGAAGTGCCTTTTAAGGACAAAATATTAATCACTGTCAAAATATATAGGAGCACACATTTTCCTTAAAGATTAAGTAAATAAAAGGAACCTACCATACTTAAGAAATCAAAAACATGCAACACTTTAAAAACTACGTACATATGTGAAGTTTACATCCCAAAACTATTGCCTGCTATATTAAATGGAAGTTATCCTCAGACTGTAATACCTGCAAGTGTTGACCCTAACTAGGTAATCTTACTTTCCAAAAGGGAATATTAGAGTATACATCTCTGGCAGTCTTATGCATCTTTGGTATGAGGTTTAGGATCAAATCAAGAATGTATGGGACCTCTCGCGTGAAATTTTCCTTATACTAGCGATACATGCTACAATGACTCTTTAAAAAATCCATCATTTCTAGCTAATCACGTCATGCCCCCTAAGGTAATGCTTTAAACAAAAACCCATGCACATGCTTTTAAGGGGAAAAAAGCAAATAAAGAATCCTATCCTATATCAAGGCCATAAAAAGGGAATTTTGCCTGGTTTCCGTACTTGTAAACATGGAACAACTAGTTTGACCAAAAAAAAAACATGGAACTACTAGTCTTTCTATGGAAGCCACATTTGAGTGAAACTAAGGCCATTCTTGAATCTAATAACACATCAATGGTGAATTTGTGACCCAAAGTAGATGTTACGCATTAGTTTTCTTCAAACCAAACCCTAATCGTTTTTTTTTTTGTAAAAATACCAAACCCTAATCATTGGCTATATATCTTCCCCCAATCATTGTTTTTTCTCTCCAAATGAATCCATCAATTATGTTCAGCAAGATCATTTGTTACAAAACCATACCACAAAGAAGAGAAATCAATCATGTCTTAAACATAAAGAAGTTGCGAAATCATCCATAAGAATCAATGAAACAATCCTCAGGATCATAGGGATTTGATTATTTGCATTCGAATGCTTTGAGCAACATCGCTCAATTCTTCCATCCTGCAACGATTCTGTAACAGTTTAGTTGACTCAAAATATATGATGACAAAAGGAAAGGATTTACCTGTATCTCCTAGCCGATTGACAATTTTTCAGCACAGGTAAGCTTACATACGAAGGTCTTAACGGGCAGGTAGAGGGGCTGAATAGCAACCGCCAGTGAACATTCTTAAGGGAGATCAACAGACCTCCTAGAACCATCAAAGATATCTTTCTAGGCATTTCCTTAAGATATTCTGAGATGATTTCGATGATTTCAATGGTTTCTCTCACAAAGCAAGCGACTCATTTTATCGTGCAAGCGGCCTAAACCCCACCGCCCACGTTGTGTTTTCGGATTTGGTGACTAAATTGGTTTCCATTTATGACGTTCATGTAAGAAATTTTGAGATTTGCTCTTTTTAATATAAAATAATTTCCAATTTAATTTTTATTCCTTTACTAATTTTTGTTAAGATAACTGCGGTAGAAGTCTTGAAATTCATGCCCGAAGTGCGGTTGAGTTCTCAAACATTTCATTTATAAAATAGTCTTAAACGCTTATTAATGGACGAAGACTTCTTATTTACACTAGAGGACGACACTCTCAGGATATATATTTCCCCTTATCTGTCTAGAGATGATATAATTATGAGAAAAGCGATAAACGAAAAAGTTTCCTTAAATCACAAGCGATAACAAAAGTAACGATCGTCTTATATTCTTGTCTTAGGAGACTAGTCGTAAATCAATTAGCAGGAGTCTCTACATTTTAGGGACAATATGCTTATCTACCACTTCATATCACAGAAGACTGGGGACAGAAGAGGGGAAGGAACATTATTCTGAATCAAGGTAATACTTCGATTTACACAGTTATGGCCAAATTCATATCAATAACTTAGAATTTCCCACCAAGATAAAGCGTAGGAAGTTACTTACTCATCTGTCTTCCTCTCGATGTTTGATGAAGAGCAACATGGACGACAAAATTTGTACTCAGCCTAAACTCCATAAACAAGTGCAACCGAACAGAAGAAAAGAAAGTCTCCTTTCTGGAGTTCACGACTGTTGCTTTATATAGTGTAGTTGTCCCAGGATAAACAGCCAAAACATGACTTCCCTAAAAGAACAAAGGAGTTTGATTCTTGATCTCAACGTACCATTGTTGAGATGATTTTCATTATATATAGATATTACAAAAGTTACACTTCGTAAGGAAATAATACAACAATGAAAAAAATAAATGAAAAAATCATTATATTACAAGAGTTGTCAATCACTTGATTCTAGCATCTCCATGAATCATCTCGTGATTTTGATTGATATTTCTAAAATCTCCAGATTCTTTTTCCTTGATTGATAAATCAGTGCCTTTACTCCCCCTCAAATTGGGAAT
This sequence comes from Syzygium malaccense, assembly GCA_031216405.1. Taxonomy (NCBI): domain Eukaryota; kingdom Viridiplantae; phylum Streptophyta; class Magnoliopsida; order Myrtales; family Myrtaceae; genus Syzygium; species Syzygium malaccense. The sequence continues at coordinate 25,390,103 of CM062262.1, read as the reverse complement.
AGGAGAATCCCAAATTCCCAATTTGCGACATAAATTTCCAAATGCATTTCTAGACAATGGTTTCGTGAAGAGATCAGCAATTTGATGCACAGATGGAACATACTTAGTCACAAGTGTTCCAAGAGCCACCTTTTCGCGGACGTAATGATAATCTAATTCGATATGTTTAGTTCTTGCATGAAACACTGGATTAATCGACATGTAAAGTGCACTGATATTATCACAAAATAATATTGGTGGACTAGAGAGATGAATACCCAAATCTCTCAAAAGGAATGATATCCATGTAATCTCTGCAGCTGTTGAGGCCATTGCACGATACTCTGCCTCGGCACTAGATCGAGCAACTGTTCGTTGCTTTTTAGCACTCCATGATATACAGTTGCTACCTAAGAAAGTACAAAATCCAGTAGTCGATCGTCGAGTCAAGTGACAACCTGCCCAATCTGCATCACAAAAAGCATACAAGTCCAAGGTTGACTTGGACAAGATTTGCATGCCTCGATCTGTTGTGCCGCTGACATAACGTAAAATGCGCTTCACAATTTGAAAATGACTCACAGTAGGTTGATGCATGAATTGACAGACAAAATTGACTGCATATGAAATATCCGGCCGTGTAATCGTGAGATATTGAAGAGCTCCGACGATACTTCGATATAGTGTAGGATCCGAAAATAATCTTGCATCTGAACTAGATTGAGAACTAGCAGCCATAGGTGTGGAAACTGGTTTGCAGCCCTCCATTTGTGCACGTTTGAGAATTGACAAAGCATATTGTTGTTGGCACAAATAAAGGCCACCAGAGAATATCCTAACCTCCACACCTAGAAAATAGTGTAATGGCCCCATATCCTTCATAGCGAATTCGCTACTCAGTGTAGAGATGAACTTATCGAGCAATTTTGGATCATCACCGGTAACAATCATGTCATCTACATATAAAAGTAGAGCTAAAATGCCATGAGTTGATTTTTGAATAAATAAAGAAGGATCCGCAATGCTGCAAAAGAAACCGGATGCCAAAAGAAATGAGCTAAAGCGATCAAACCATGCTCTTGGTGCTTGCTTGAGACCATATAAAGCTCTCTCCAGTTTGCATACATAAGAAGGGTGATTTTTGTCTTCAAAACCTGGCGGTTGCTCCATATAAACAGGTTGCGATAGAAAACCATGTAAAAAGGCATTTTTAACGTCTAATTGTTTGATGGGCTAACCTTTAACAGTAGCAATGGTGAGGACCGTTCTTATACTTCCTGGTCGAACAACTGGCGAGAAAGTCTCAAGGAAATCTACGCCTGCTACTTGAGTATATCCCTTGGCAACCAATCTTGCTTTTAATCTTTCTAATGTCCCATCGGCCTTTAACTTAGACTTAAAAACCCATCTACATCCCACAACATTAGTATTTGAAGGACGTGAAACAAGAGTCCAAGTTTTATTCCGATGTAGTGCCTCGAGTTCCTCTTTCATTGCTGCCGACCACCCTGGATGCTTCAAAGCATAACGTACATTGTTCGGCTCCTTCGGTATAGAATCCATCATATGTAAATTGGCATATTTTGGATTAGGCTTCACAATACCAGCACGTGCTCGAGTAATCATCTCATGATTTTGAGTGGATGAATGTGTTATTGAAGAATCATGAAGGACATCCATAGAGGAATCTTCATTTTCCAAATTGCACGGAGAATCAAGCGGAGCACTCGATGAGTCACCACTTTCAACATGATTTTGATGAACATGTGTTTCACCTTCCTCAATGTTGTCTTCGTGAGAAGTATCATTAGTAGCAGAATTTAATAAGTCATCATGCGGTTGATCAGAATTAACAGACAACGCACCTTGTTGCAAACACAAAGATGAAATTTCCGAGTCTGATGTTGTCGTGTCTTGATTTGGCCAGCTTATAAATTCAGATATCTCTGCTTTATCACTTTGATCTTAAAATAATGAGCTGGGCACGATATAAGGAAATACTGTCTCATCAAAAACCACGTGTCGTGATATATAGATTCGACCAGTTGGAGGATAAAGACATCGATATCCTTTATGGCAATCACTATAGCCGAGAAATACGCATGGCAAAGATCGAGCATCGAACTTATTTTTGGTGTAGTCCCTAAGATAAGGAAAGCACCTACAACCAAAAACTCGCAAAGAATTATAATCGGGTTTTCTGCCAAATAAAAATTCATAGGGTGATTTCATACGCAACACCCTTGTTGGAAGCCGATTCAAGAGAAAAACTGCCGTTTGGAAGCCTTCGACCCAATATTTTTTAGGAATTCCACTTTGATGAAGTATAGTCAAGCCAATTTCACATATGTGCCTATGTTTTCGCTTGGCAACTCCATTCTGCTCCGGAGTATTTGGGCAAGATACTTGATTAATAATGCCATTCTTTTGCAAATGAATTAAGAAATCTGCTCGATTGAACTCTCCTCCTCCATCAGATTGAAAGATTTTAATATGCCCTCCAAATTGCCTTTCCAAATATTTCTCAAAATTGAGAAAACATGCAAAAAAGTCAGATTTTTGCCGTAATGGAAACAACCAAGTATATCGCGTATAATCATCCACAAAGCAAACATAATACTGAAACCTTTGAAATAAGATTACTGGAGCCTTTCCCCACAAATCACAATGTATCTTTTCAAAAGGCTTAGTAGTACTAGATTTGGAAGGCAAAAAAGGAAGTTTAGATACTCGACCCATTTGACAACTACTACATATCGTAGTAGGTTTATTCCAAGTAGTAACAATAATATCGCCTTTATTTTGCAGATGACGAATTGTCGTTGGTTGTGGATGTCACAACCTTTGATGCCAAGTGCTTTCATCAGCTTTTCTGAACCGATTCGAAAATAGTGCTTCTTTTGGCGCCTTCAAGGTATATAGATCACCATCACGGTTTCCAACTGTTAGAACCTTTCCCGTTTTCCTGTCCTTTATCACAAAACCAGTGGCAGAGAACTCAAAATTTAGAGGATAGTCAGTTGTAAATTGGCTCACTGATAATAAATTCTTCTTCATATGAGGAACAAGTAGAACATTTTTTAAGTCAATGCTATTTTGCCCCAAATTGATATGAGCATCACCGGTATGGGAAATTTTAAGCGAATCACCATTTCCAATCATAACGCTATCTTTCCCAACATATGGTCGTAAGTTGACAAGGTTACCTTCATCTCCGGTCATGTGATTTGAAGCTCCAGTATCAGTGAACCATTCTGAATCCTGACTATCTCCAACAGTAAGCGCTGCAAATGCCTTTGGCACATCCGATGGAAGGAAAGATTGATTAAATCGATTAAAGCAATCTAAAGCAACATGTCCCTGCTTGTTACATATTTGACAGGAAACGACTTTGTCTGATCCTTTCACAAGCTTCTCGATCTTGCTGTGATTAAATTGTGGCTTGTGACCCTGCGATTGCACAAAATCAGCCCGAGAATTTTTCATTCTTGGACCATTGTGAGAAAATCCTCTTCCATGTGAAGAAAAATAATTGTTGGAATGTTGGAATTGTTTGCCCTTCTTGATGCTCTTAAAATTATTTCTTTGACCAAAGAAAGCCGTCTGGTGTTGAATTACAAGGGAACCTTTATTTGTGAGCCTACTCTCAAAACTTTGCAGTTGTGAAACCAGGTCAGAGAATATTGGCATTGGAGGCTTCAACATGGAGGTTGTGAATGAATCATATTGATCACCTAAGCCATTCAAAACAAAGAGACCCTTCTTTTTGTCCTCAAGGGGACATCCGATAGCAGATAACTCATTAAAATATTTTTGAAAAGCACCAAGATACTCGTGAAGAGATGAGAAATTATCTCTATGACATTTTTGAATTTGTAGGAAAATTGAAACTTCACGTTCCTCAGATACCTTGGCAAAAATATTTTGTAAAGCTAACCACACCTCAGCAGATGTCTTCAAGTCTACTACTTGAGCAAGAACTTCTTCGGAGAGCGTCGCAATGATCCATCCTCGCAGAAGACGATCTGACCTTCTCCATTGTAAAAAATCCGGATTTGCCACTTCCTCTAAGACTCTAGCTTCTTTTCCAGAATCAGAGGGGGTGGCTATTGTTGGACTTGGCATCTGGTACTCGCCATCAATGAATCCAACCAGATCTTGACTTTCAATTAGTGCAAGCATCTGGGCTCTCCAATAAGAATAGTTTGTTTGTGTCAGTTTCAGTGACACAAAATTGCTGATGTTCAAAGATGAGGGGTATGGATACTTAGGATTGGTGGAAGCCATGGTTAAGGATCGATTTCTTTTGAAGATATGCTCTGATACCATAAAAGAACAAAGGAGTTTGATTCTTGATCTCAACGTACCATTGTTGAGATAATTTTCATTATATATAGATATTACAAAAGTTACACTTCGTAAGGAAATAATACAACAATGGAAAAAATAAATAAAAAAATCATTATATTACAAGAGTTGTCAATCACTTGATTCTAGCATCTCCATGAATCATCTCGTGATTTTGATTGATATTTCTAAAATCTCCAGATTCTTTTTCCTTGATTGATAAATCAGTGTCTTTATTCCCAAGGGGAAATCTTGAACACCAGATGGACCATTTGGCTTAGGCAAAGGAATAACACGAGACACCGGGACCTTGTATTTTCTGTAATTAACATTAACAATTCATAAGAAACAATTCTCAAGGTAAAATTCTAACTCTAGAAAGTCCTCGAATATTACATGAGCCAATTAAGGCCTTCTTAGCCAATTAAAATAAGTAAATGCCTTCGCTAACCTAACCATCGAGTACTACCATCAAACCTAGCACAGGTTAATAGGTAAAGTCGGGTTATTAAGAAGAAACAGAAACACTACCACCAAAGTCTCGAGAAGGCATGACAAAAGATTTGGCATGGCACCCACCATAAGCTACTGGCAGGGAAAAATGCCTATTACCACCGTATTACTTGTAGCATTGTCGCGACTGACTTAAAAATACTACCTTTGACCTCCACCTTCTTCGTCATCAACTGGCTCCTCATCTAATACTTCGAACCTGTGCAGATAAATTAAGAATTAGGGAAAATTAAAAGGAAATAGAGCATTGATATTATTTAACTAAAGATTGCAGATGGTAATCCACCGCACACCACTATCTGTTGACGAGCAAGACATGTCCGACAACCTCTATTGGAAATTTAAACAGAGCAAGCTCTTCTGGAACAGTTGATTATTAGTTTGAACACAAGCCAAAATGGCTAAATTTATCTAAAAAGGGACCTTGAACTGCAACTTATTATTCCCTAAGAAGACCAAAACTCTAGCTCACTCCAGGCCAGCGGTATTGATAGTAGCTTGAGAATAAGGAACTGCAGGCTCCCCTTCACCATATCAACTAAAATAAAGTAACCACTTTTGTACAGATTATTTGACTCTCCTCAAAAAGTTGCATTAAGATGCCAAGTTGCTGCAGGTGAATGCATCGAGTAAACTTCATTATAATCCGCTAATTGATGAGAATCAGTTTAGGAAAACTAATAGAATGAGATTACCTAGGATATAACCAGAGCTTAAATAATTATGATTATGTCCACATAATTAGTACGTTTAAAAGGTGTTCCTCTATGGCCGTCTCAAGATGGAAAATGCTGGTGTGTGAATGGTACATGTATGTGAATGGTGCACCTGTCGCCTGAAGAGAAACTATGGTTCGGCAGTGAATAGTGAGCATCATCCATTCACCATCACTTGAGGGTTTAACTGATATTGGTAAAAGCTAATGAAAGATGCATAACAATGGAATCAGGAAGCAAGTTTTTTCATCCACCAAGCTCACATTAATCAAACTAAAGAGGCTCGACAAATTCGACATTCACAGTTTGTAAGAAAATATGTTCTCGTACTACTATCAAGGCTCAGAGACAAGGAAAACCTCTCTGGCAGATGCTAAAAAGAAAATTTCTTCAAGGAGCATGGACTACTAGCAGTTCTACTGCTCAAGGAAAAGAATATAACAAAATCGATGTTCGTATGCTATTTGCACTCGAACATTGTGTAGACAAACACTAAACAATCAACTTTACATTGAACGATCCACGTAAGAAAAAGAGATGAGTCACAGTCTGTTTTGTCATAATAAATTTCTTTCAAATAAATGAGTATATCCAGACTCCAGGTTGACAAACCTTAAATGAGCATTGTTCTTGAATGTTAAAAGATTAAGTATCAGGATAAAACACGGGGCAGAATACAATACCAAAATGAATAACTTGCTCTTGATTATGAAGAAACTTACTCTTTTATCTCTCGGTCAAAGTCGATCACTTTCACAATGCACCAATAATGGTGTCCAGCATCATCTCCTGAAACCCTATCCGCCACCTATTCATGACGAATTATCAATCACGCCAGTTCATGGGTTTAAACACCACAAGCGAAAGATCTGCAAAGACAAGACAGCAAGCTCATGCCTTTTAAAGGAACAAGAACTAGAAAACGAGACCCACCTGTTGGCCTTTCAAACTAGCATAAAAATCAAATTGCCTTCTCATGGAAGAAGAAGACATCCCAGACATTCTTGTCTCCTTCATCGTCCATTTTCGCTTCAGATCATTACCATCTGCACGTTGCACAGAGCTAGCCGCATCAACAAGAAGCCGAAACAGAAATATTATCCTGTCCGCTACTCCTCCGATGACCACTATCCTGCTCAGTTATTATCCATATACGCTCAGAAAACAGCAGCAGCAATCGATGACGAAATGATTTCTCGCCTCTCGGAACAGGGTAAAAACCATCGTTTCCAACAGCAACGGGAAATCGACCACAGAAAGAAAACAGCAACAGGACAGGACCGGTGCACAAACACATCCCTAACGTTAGGTTTCAACGACTGCCGAACATGTCAAAGACCACGCACCTCCGATCGAAGGAGATGTTCTCAAAGGCATCGTCGCCGATGCCGGGAAAGTCTAGCTCGGTCAGCGGACGATGGAAAGCTTCGATGAGTAAGCCTAGCAGGAAGAAGACTTTAGCTTTTCATTCGAAGGAAACCAGTACGTGTTCGTCAACGTAGAGATTTCATGGAAGTTTCTATTCATTTCTTTTCTTTTTTTCGTACTCTTTATATCGTTCATGGCCTAATTTCCTCAAACTTTAGTCCGGTTTTAATTCCGTTCCCAAATTTGTGTTTTTAGATAAAAGCCTCACAAAATTCGAAACCATGCCCGGTGTGATACCTAAATTCTTTATTATAACATCAAAAACCTCGAATTTGTATATGTGTGGCGTATTTACCTCATACATGTAATTATATTGTCAAAAATACCAAACTTGTACCCATGCGACACAATGCATCCCCACACACTTTTTATGGCACTAAAAGTCTCAAACTTATAGCCAAGTGACACGTTTGCTCCCGTTAAGATTCCTTTTCCTTTTTCCTTCTTCCTTTGTCTTTGCTGCCGCCATCGTCACTGTCACCAAACCAAAGAAGAAAACAAAGGAGGAAGAAGATTAAAAAAAAAAGGAAAAAGAAAACAAGAAACAAAAAACATATAATGAGTTGACATATTTTTGTCACGCGGGTGCCACTTTCATTTGATGTGTCATGCGAGTAAAAGTTTGAGATTTTTTGAAATTACAAAAAAAAAATTGGGGTAGATGTGTCACGTGAGTATAAACTTGGAGTTTAGTGTTGCAAAAACACTTAGGATAAATGTGTCATGATGGGCATAGCGTGATGTTTTTTACGACTTTTTGTCGATCTTTTATCTAGAAAAAAAATACTAACTTTCTCTTCAAGTCCCAAATCTACCCCATCAATCCTCCGTCTATAGTCACCTTAATAATCTAATGTGGCATTTCCATGTGACCAATAAATGCACATCGTTTACTAATGTGTATTTAAAGTGTTGTTCATCTTCCCCGTCCTCACAATACCTCATTTAGATTTTTTTCCTTTTTACGCAATCTACAACACGTCAAAATTTGAATTTCTGAGCTTTAGGAGTGGGCTTGGGCCGTTGGAAATACTTGAGAAAGATGAAAATAAGATCAACTGCATGATGAGGCGTGCAAGTATTATCCTTAAGATAATTCTACCCCTCGGAATAGATATTGTTTTTTTCCTAGTTTTTTATTTTCTTCCTCTTCTTTCTTCTTCTTCTTCGAGTCAGGGACAGATATTGTTTTTTTCCTCGCTTAATCAGTGCAAAACAGAGATATTTGGGTAAAATTATTTTCCACCAATGTCAACATAAGGAGATTGATTGAGAGCGGCCCTTGCGCTTGCTAATAAAAAAATGAGATAACGTGAATTTTTATTCAAACAGCAGTTAGATCTTGGCAAGACGAGCATGGAAAATGGACATAATCCTCGTGGATTTGGCACCTTTAACGCTGTGCCTAAAAAAGCCATCCAAACATGTCGCACTCAAATCATTTTGAGGAGCTCTCTCTCTCTCTCTCTCTCTCCTTCCTTTAAAAATGGTAAAGAGTCCAATAATTTTACCTTAAAACTTGTACAGAAGTCAGTCCGTCAGCTAAACAAAACTAAGAGTTCCTTCGGTATTATGAATCCGGAATTTACCCACAAGACATGAATCTGACCCAGAACATCTTTGCATCGTTTAAAGAATTAAGAAAACTCTCGTTCTCAGTAGACATCTCAAAATGAATCATAAACACGTTTTTTAATTCATATATTAGTAAATAAATCATAAATAAATTAGTTATATTTAGTAAATAAATCATAAATAGATATAAATATAATATGAATATTAAATTGATCATTAATAAATTTACAACTTATTTAAATTCAACTCATCTTTCGCGCTCACTGACTTCGCACTCTCAATATGAATTTCCCTAGATTTAGTTAAATATAAAAGTATTTTACCAATATGAGTTAGGTCATGTATGAATTGGGTATAAATCAAGTCAGGCATAGGTAATTAAATTTACATTACATAAAAATTGGTTAAAACATTAAATAAATCTATTTAAGTTAGACCATTTTCAACCCGATCCACCCGTTTTTGACAGGTCTAATTCGCAGAGAGTCTTGATACTCACGTGAAAAGCTTCGACTAATCAAAGTACCATCCCAAATTACATTGCCACCTCTAAGTTGATTAAAAGTACAGACAGATGACAAACTCTCCACATAATGATGATTACTCCCTAATCAATCTGGATTCACACCTCGTCATACACTCGACAGGAAGAGTTAAGCGTAAACATCAAGCTGCCCATGGAACTCTTTACGCGATACAAGAACACGGCTCGAATAGTTCGTCTTCCTCTGACCATCCTTTGAAGACTCTATAACTCAACGAATTGGACCAAGGGGATGTGGGAAGTGGCTAACTTTATTATTGCGTGACTAAGACGAGCGAGTGGCCATCGTTCCTACCCATTCCACTCGTCAAGCAGCGCTATCCAATTCACTACATAACACACAGTAACCCACGCGATACTACATTTCAAAGGGGTTTCTAAAACAAAAGCAGAGCGGTCACTACACCACTCTAGTTTATTCACGCGAGGCTACATACTATAATATTATACAGCTTTTTGCATGAGCACTCACTGACGATGTCCTTCGGGCAGTGGAACCACGTGGTAGAAGCGTACGGTCCTTTGAGGCATGGCCCCGTCTTCTTCGTCGTCATCAAACTCGAGCACGTAACTGATCAACCGAAAAACAAGCATAAAAAGGATGTTAGATGTGAGGATTGAAATTTCCATAGGGTGAATGGGGGCGATGTTCCTCGAACTTTACTTCATGCCATGCTATATTTGGTGCTCAGAGAATTCATAAGTAATAATGACACCAGATAAATGCAATTCGCTTTATACATGACAAATTAATAACTTTATGAGAAAAAGATAAACAGAGAGTTTCCTTAAATCACCAACGATAACAAATGTAACACTCATCTTATATTCTTAACTAGGAGACTCGTCGTAAGTCAATTAGCAGGAGTCTCTGCGTTTTAGGGAGTGCATGCTTATTATCTACCACTCCATATCACAGAAAACTGGGGACGGAAGGGGGGAAGGAATATTAAACTGAATCAAGGTAATACTTCGATTTACACAGTTTTGGCCAAATTCATATCAATAACTTGAATTTCCCACCAAGATAAAACATAGTAAGAAGTTACTTACTCATCCATCTTCCTCTGGATGTTTGAAGAAGAGCAAAGCACCAGTAACATGGACGTCAAAATTAGTACTCAGCCTAAACTCCATAAACAAGTGCAACCGAACAGATGAAAAGAAAGTCACCTTTCTGGAATTCACGACTGTTGCTTTATATAGTGCTGTTGTCCCAGGATAAACAGCCAAAACATGACTTCCTGAGGAGAAATCTTCAGCACTAGATGAATCATTTTGCTTGGGGAAAGGAATAACATGAGACACTGGGACATTGTATTTTCTGTAATTAACATTAACAATTCATAAGAAACAATTCTCAAGGTAAAATTCTAACTCCAGAAAGTACTTGAACATAACATGAGCAAATAAGGCCTTCTTAGCCAATCAAAATAAGTCAATGCCTTCACTAACCTAACCATCTAGTACTACCATCAAACCTAGCACAGGTTAATAGGTAAAGTCGGGTTATTACGAAGAAACAGAAACACTACCACCAAAGTCTTGAGAAGGCATGACAGAAGATTTGGTATGGCACCCACCATAAGCTACTGGTAGGGATAAATGCCTATTACCACCGTATTACTTATAACGATGTCACGACTGACTTAAAAATACTACCTTTGACCTCCACCTTCTTCGTCATCACCTGGCTCCTCATCTAATACCTCAAATCTGTACAGATAAATTAAGAGTTAGAGAAAATTAAAAGGAAATAGAGCATTGATATAATTCAAGAAAAGAGCGCAGATGGTAATCCACCCTACACCGCCATCTATTGACAAGCAAGACATGTCTGACAACCTCCATGTGAAATTTAAACAGAGCAAGCTCTTCTGGAACGGTTGATTATTAGTTTGAACACAAGCCAAAATGGCTAAATTTATCTAAAAAGGGACCTTGAACTGCAGCATATTATTCCATAAGAATACTAAAAATCTAGCTCGCTCCAGGCCAGCGGAATTGATAGTAGCTTGTGAATAAGAAACTGCGGACTCCCCTTCACCATATCCACTATAATCAAGTAGCTACCTTTATTCATATTACTTGATTCTCCTCAAAAAGTTGCATTAAGATACCAAGATGCTGCAGGTGAATTTATTGAGTAAACTGTACTGCAGTCTGATAATTGATGAGAATCCGATTAGGAAAACTAATAGAACGGGATTACTAGGATGTAACGAGCTTACATAATCATGATAATGTCCACTTTGTTAATGAGTTCAAGGTGTTCCTCTATGGCCATCTCAAGATGGAAAATGCAGTTATGCAGCATAAAGTAGAAAATCACATGCACATGTATGTGAATGGTGCGCCTGTCACCTAACGAGAATCATGGTTCAGCGGTGAACATTGAGAAAATTTAGATACACATCTAATTTCTTATCGTATCGCTATCATATGCACAAGTATGTGAATGGTGCACCTGTCAACTAAAGAGAAACTATGGTTCAGCGGTGAATATTGAGAATCATCGTATCACCATCACTAGAGGGTTTAACTAATATTGGTAAAAGATAATGAAAGATGCAAAACATCGGAATCAGGAAGCAACTTTTTGCATCCACCAAACTGGCATTGATCAAACCAAAGAGGCTCGACAAATTCAACATGCAGAGTATGTAAGAAAATATATTCACGTGCTATTATTGAGGCTCAGAGACAAGGAAAATCTCTCTGGCGGATGATAAAAAGAAAATTGCTTCAAGGGGGGCATGGACTACTAGCAGTCCTACTGCTCAAGGAAAGGAATATAACAAAATCAAGGTTCATATGCTATTTGCACTTGAAAACTGTGTAGACGAACACCAAACAATTAACTTTACATTAAATAATACACATAAGAAAAAGAGATGAACCACAGTCTGTTCTGTTATAATAAATTTCTTTCAAATAAATGAGCATCTGCAAGTTGACAACCTTGAATGAGCATTGTACTTGAATGTTAAAAAGATTAAATATCAGGATTAAACACAGGGCAGAATACAACACCAAAATGAATAGCTTGCCCTTGATTACGTAAAAACTTACTCTTTTGTCTCTCGGTCAAAGTTTGTCACTTTCACAATGAACCACTCATCCTTATCAGCATCTTCTTTAACCCTAGCCGCCACCTATTTATGACAAATTATCAATCATGCCAGATCAGAGATTTAAACACCCCAAACGAAAGATCTACAAAGACAAGACAGCGAGCTCATGCCTTTTTAAGGAACAAGAATTAGAAAATGATACCCACCTGTTGGCCTTTCAAACTAGCATAAAACTCAAGTTGGCTTCTGGAAGAAGACATCCTAGAGATTTCCGAATCACTCTTCATCCGTTTTCGCTTCTGATCATTACTATCTGCAGGTTGCAAGAGCTAACAGCGTCAACAAGAAGTCGAAACAGAACGATTTCCCTAGCTAGCGATTTAATCAATAAAGAGTCTGTGGCAGTGCATCTTGTTCATTGGCTTGTCCCACAGTCACAGGCACGGCTATTTGAAATATCTACAGCAAGTAGCAACTTCGACGGGTGTGCTAAATAGCAAGTAGTTTAAAAACTCTGCCTCAAAGTAGGAGCACTAGCGTGTCTTGGAATATGAAGTACTGAATATGTAGTTAAAACATAAGTGAAAGTCAAGTTGATTCCCTTCGGTTCCAGATTGCAAAAGTTCCATATATAGAATCAGTGATCCAAACCAAGGTTTGCTAGGGGTAGGGACCTTCCTGGCTAATGTTCTCTACCATACATATATCAAATTCAAGAAGATCGGTTGGTTAAAGATAAATTTTCTGGATTTCATATCCGGATCTCTCCTCATCTATCCAGCATCAAAGTCCTCACCGTGGTGAATGGTGGACAACAGACGCTGATTAAGTAAGCAAGATCTATACATATAAACAAGATGGCGTTGAAACAGCCTGGCTGAATTAAACGCAGCTATCTGACTTGCCTACTCGTCTGAAGAGTTGCTTCCCAACCATAAAAATTCACTCGAGACATTTTAAATGGTTGAACTTGGATAGATAAGTCATTAACTCGGCAGGAGATGTACCAATAGGCTAACCTACCATATCAACATTTTGGTGAAATAGAAACAAATTCTGCGTGTAATGTAAGAAGCATAACCGCAAGTATTTTCAAAAGCAGATTTTCCTATGCAAAGACTACAACTTTTTTAGATAACAAAAACCTATTTTCCTTCGTGGTTGCCCAGGAGGTCCAGATGGTAGCAGTGCATCCAGTTGAGTCAGCAACGTGTTAGAAACCCTGCAGCCATCATATACTCATGAGGAAGTGAAATGATCTCATTGCGCAAGTAAACATGTTATAAGATGTGGCTTAAAGAAACCCATCATGAAAGAATCAACCAAGAGAGAACCATACGTTACTTCACGATCTGAAAGCTCTTTAGCACGAGTATACAAGGACCTCAACCTTAACAGAGAGTTATCACCAGTCTTCTCCACCATCTCAGGGGCTGTATCACCATGCAGAAGATAAAGTCATATCATCGAAAGAAAGTACTTTAGAAAGGGTGGCAAAGGAATCAAATCACAACGTCGCCACCAAAAGGCATTCGATCATAAGGGTTTCGACTTTCTCGACTCTCTGACCATCCCGGAAGGATACTGTCAAATGTAAATTAATTGCGCAGTGAAGCTTTTGCTATTTCGATTCTACCTCTAAATACCAACTTGTAAATAACTGTTCAAAAATGTTACGCTTCTGGTTAAATGCTTACTAACTGTTTTAAATCCAACATTATGAGAGTATGATAAATTAAACAAAAAATTGACACCATAGGATGTCACTGGCCTGGACACAAGTGTAGGACCAACTTCAACCAAGTTGGTATTTCCTCCACAATTTTTTCTAGACCCAGCTAGATTTTCTTGGAATCATTTCAGCTCGCTCGTGTCACTTCTTCCCGACCGAATCAAACTATCCTCAATAATAACCTCAGCTCCCACCTTCGGAGACTACAAGATGGCCAGATTCAGTGATCATTCAGCAAAGATCGCACAAGCGACGCAAACAGTTAATCGAAGATTCATATCGCACTCAATCCCTTACACCCAGCAAGGCTTCCAGCTCTACCACCATCAAAAAGTTCACTTAAATCAACCCGTTTAAACTCGGGCAAATTACACAGGGTCCGCGCGAAGCAACTCGATCCCAATTTCAGCATCCGCAAGCAGCATCGGCCCCCATTCTCGACTGCCACGCACTCTCTTGCTACTTCCTAACCCTCTCACACACTTGCCGACGCGCGATCGCAAGTCAATCCAGTCGAATACATTCAGTTCAGCACCAGCTCACTTCCATAAACCATAAAAAAAAACACCATTTGAAAAAAAAAAGAAATTTTTTTCAAAAAAAAAAAAAAGAAAAGAAATTCACGGGCAGTTCACTATTTGTTAAAAATGGCAAAACAAGAACAAGCAGCAGCAGCAGCTCAAAGGGTACTAAACTTCGACACTCGATTCGATCGAGGATCCACACAAAAAAAAAAGGAAAAAAGAAAAAACGATGGCAATCCCAGTTTGTTCTTCATCCAGAAACTTACTAGTTTGAAGCTTCTTGTGCATTTTGTTGATTTCCCCGAGCACTTCGTCCTGGTCCTTCTTCAGCCGATCGAGCTCCTTCGAGCTCTCCAGTATCCCGGAAATTGCCGGCGACGACATCGTTTCTTTTTTTGTCGTTGACCGCTCGAACCCGGAGGAGGAAACCCAAAAAAAAAAAAAAAAACCGAACCAAACCGAACCAAACAAACAAACCAGAAGAACACGACAGGATCTCGCGCGATATTAATTACTCAAATCATCAGCAGGAATTCCGGCTTCCGAAAACCTCCTTCGGTTTCATTTCGATCGCGTCGGGGGCTCCGCGGCATTGCTCATCGGCTTATCGGTGGAGGAGGCGAAAATTAAAAATTAAAAAAAAATAATGATGATAATAAATGATGATTTTCGGGAAAAATAAAAAGGAATCAGAAAATTTCCGAGTTTTCTTCTTCTTCTTCTCCTCCTTCGGTGTTAGCTGAACGATAAAATATCAAAGGAGAAGCCCGTGGTTTTGGTGTTTCAAGAAGATGAGCAAAAAAAAAAATTTTAAAAGGGAAAATTTTGTGGAGTTTGAAGGCATTTCTGAGTATCGGGGTGGGGTTGGGCTAGCCACCGGGCCGTTCATGGGCCTTGTAAGGCCCATGTTCTTGACCCGGCCCATGAAAGAACTGTTCGGGGGCCCTGACGCGGCCCAGCTCGGCAAACGGGCCAGCGCTCCCAGGCGATATCGTGGCCGTCGGATTCGGGGGGGTGTGGGGCCCGAGGAAGGGGTTCCGTTTCTGTGCGGCCACCCACCTTGTGTTGCTGATGACGTGACCGTCCATCGCCAGTCGTCGTCGATCATCGCGCGTGATGTGGTCCGACAAGATCTTAACGGGATTTGTTTGTTAATCAACGGAACTGCTATTTTCGGCAAAACGGAATTCGAAAACTGACGTAATGATTTGTAAATAATTTATATTATTTTCATAACTCCATAAATTGCGTCGGCATTCGTGGCATTCGATAAATGTAATTCGCACTCGTATTGACACATAGAAACCACAAGCTTTTTGATCTGTTCGTATTGATCTTTTTATTGATTTATTCCTTCTTGTGCTTTTTGAATTTGAACTTTTTAAAAGTTCGATCTTCTCCAAATACTGTTAACCTGAAGTCTCTCTTGTTTTTTCCTTTCCATTCACTCGGATTCCTTCCCTTCCATCGATTTTGTTCGAACCTCCTTTTCTTTCTAAAAGCGGAAAGGATAAATATCATCTTTAACCAAAAAACTTAGGGAAAAAATCGCCAAAAATCCCAAACTTTGTCACTTGTGACACATTTACCCCGAATTTTTTTTATGACACCAAAAACTCCAAACTTTACTATTTGTGACACATTTACCCCAATGTACATTGTCCATGGGCATTTTCGTCTTTTTTACTTTTTTCTTTTTTTTTACTTTTTTTTCCTTTCCAGCGAGGGGGCCCCTCGCCGGATCTGGCAAGGGCGAGCCTCGCCGGCGTCGAGCGAGGGTCGCCCTCTCCTGGGCGAGCAAGGGGGAGCCTCACCGACGTCGGGCGAGCCTCGCCCGACGCCGACGAGGCTCGCTTTCTCCGGATCTGGTGGGGCGAGCCTCGCCGGCGTCGGGCGAGGCTCGCCCTCGCCTGGGCAAGAGAGGGTGAGGGTCGCCCGACGCCGGCGAGGCTCGCCCTCGTCGGATCTGGTGAGGGCGAGCCTCGCCGGCATCGGGCAACCCTCGCCCTCGCCTGGGTGAGCGAGGGCGAGCCTCGCTGGCGTCGGGCGAGGCTTGCCCTCACCGGATCCTCTCAACGGAAAGGAAAAAAAAGTAAAAAAAAAAAGCAAAAAGACGAAAATGCCCATGGACAATGTACATTGGGGTAAATGTGTCACAAATAGTAAAGTTTGGGGTTTTTTTGTCACAAAAAAAAATTCGGGGTAAATATGTTATAAGTGATAAAATTTGGGATTTTTGGTAATTTTTTCCCAAAAACTTATTTGAGGATTGCAGGGTGAGAGAGAATTATGATAACAATCGATGGAAACATAATTTTAATAAAGTGTTTAAATGATAAGCGTGTTTGTTTTTTTTGTATTAAGTTAAAGATTGAAACACCACACTTGCAAATTTTCTCTGGAAACCACCAAGGGCACGGATCCCTGTATTTCAAATGATTACCTTGGAAAAAAGGAAGATTAGTTGTATGCATGCATACCCCATTCATATGACAAAAAGGGTTTTCTAGAAATGTTTAGTCAATGAAAAGCTGTCTTATATATTTTTATCAAAAAATAGATGTGCCCTAAAAGTGGGACGAGTCAAAACAATTAAAAAAAAATCATTGACATATAAAACTCTATCAGAACAAGCAAACCCTCAAGACGACAAGACTTTTGACTGTTAGGACAGGAATAAGGGTGTGTTTAGTAACTAACTAAATAGTAACTGATTATATTCTTTTGTTCCCAAAATTAATTTTGAAACAAAATTCTGTTTGGTAAACATTTTGCTCCTGAGCACAAATTTGCACAAATTTGTTTCCAGAATAAGTTTTAGAATAAAATCAAGAAGCAAAAAAAAATTACTTATTGATTCCAGGAATAAAAACGAAAAATAGAAAAGATTTTTTTTTTATTTCTTCTTTCCTGTTCTTCTTCTTGGCCATGCCCAGGTCGTCGACGACCGACCACAGACGAGTGTCTCCCTCACCCAGGCCGCGAACCTCGAGGGCGGCCTTCACCGGCGAGGGCGAGGGTTAGAAATGGCCGGCGAGGGCCGCCCTCACTACTCGCCTGCGTGGGCCACGACGCCCTCGCTAATCGGTTGCTAGCCATGGTCAAGAAAGAGAAGAAAAAAAAAATTAAAATATTTAAAAATATTATTAATAAAAAGAAAATTTTGTACGATTACCAAACACATTTATGTTCTTTTTCTATTCCAGAAATGAAAATTTTGGACCGTTACCACATGCTTTTAAATGCCTAGAAATTATTTCCAGAAACAGAATAAATAAAAAAATCATTTCAGAGCAGAAATTATCTCCAGGAACAAAATTGTTACCAAACGCGTCCTAAGTAGCTTCTTCCGATCAGGAAAAAAAAAACCGGACAAAAAAGGACTTCCATCAAAAAACAAATTATTATGTATGTTATTTTACAACTTTAATAAATGGCCTACAATCTCCCCTATACCGGCAAAAAAATAAACCTCTGTGAAACTGCACACGCATAGACATTGCGACTGCGAGAGCAAGGCAAAAACGATCACATAACACAAGCTTCCTCATTTCCAGGAGATTCGGTTCTTGACGATTGCATATCTTCCATGGAGGAAATGAAGAATCTAAAAGTATCCCTTGGTAATGGCCTCTTCTAAATCCTTGAAGTCCCAAGCATCATCAGCAGAATATTGCCCTGGACAAGAGAAGAACAAGATTCATCTCAACACATTGGTTCTCTTGTCATCAAAGAAAAGTCGATAGGTAGCAGTAAGTAACAAGGTGGATTTTTCATTGCATTGCTACTCTTCATTGGGCAGTTAGAAGGAGGAGGTCCATAATTGTAATGCCCCTTTTTCAAGATTGTATTTCCGTGTATGAGAGGGGGAAAGGTGGTTAATCTACTGACGGCATCCAATGACGTGAACAAGAAATAAGCACAACATCGCTAATTGCTGCGGACCGCATGCCCCTCCTCCAAAGTGAAGAAAGAAAAACCCCCACCCAAAGATTGCGAATACGATGGTTATTGAGATATCATACCGCCTCTCATGCTCAACCCCTCAATTACTTGGAGAAAAGATTTAAACATGGATTAAATCCACACTCGAAAGAAGCACGGATGGGAACTTTACCTATTGAGTCTCTCCTCAAAGCAGTTAAATGAGCGCAGCTGCAATTTCAAGATAATAAAGCAGCAAACATTTTAAACACTGTTGTTAAAAAGGAAAGTTGCAATAAATTCCATTTCAATCGTGATATCAAGGACTATAGAGTTCAGAGACTTGGTTATTACCTTCCCAGGGTCTTCCCAAAATCGGTACACAGAGAACGGATGTAAGTCCCTTTTGAACACGTTACCCTGAAAATCAAATTTTGTCTGCAAAGAAAGGAAAATGAAAAAGAAGCCTCATTACATAATTTAATACGAGATAAATGCAGAAACGGCACTTAACTTTATGGCCATTGGTCAGTTGAGGACTTAAAGCTTTATTTTGGTCGATTGAGGACTTAAGGTTTTAAAAAAGCCACAATCAGGTCTCAAATTCGCCACCGTTGGAATTCTGGTGTTGGAAATCTCATGTGGTTCCCTTGTTGAATATCTGGTCATCAGCCATGTGTCATTTCTGATTTTCACGAATGGCAAACTTGGGATCTGATTGTAGCTTTTTTAAAACATTAAGTTTTCAATTAACCAACTGCCATAACCTCCTTAAGTCTTGTTTCTGCACTTCTCCCAATTTAAAACCATCAAAGGTCATAGACATGCAGCTACGCCTTTCACAGGAAATTAATGTTCAGAAACTGAAACATTTTGCTGAAAAACTCCATGAACACTAGAATCAAGTTAAGACTATAGCTCTTGTGAGAGAGCGAGAGAGAGAGAGTGGTGAAAATCGTCATATTTGAGCCCTATGACTCCCATTCCAAGCAAGCAGTTTCTAGCCATTTTAAGCATCAGATCAGAAGAGACATCCCCCTGTGGGAGAAAGAAGAAGCCCAGGTAGCAGATATGGAGTTCAATCAGAGAAGTCCAGGTGCCGAGAATAATTGTTCAACTTATTTTATGAACTCAATCTTAAAACGTATGATCACATTGTTAATCTTCAGTATTTTTTAAGCTTAACAAGGAATGACCTTCCAGCCTTCCACTGACTACTTTTGCCCTTTTTTTTTTGGTCTGAACTACTTTTGCCATTTTAGAGGATATAACTTTGACAGAGTTTCAGACATTTAGTCGGTCTTACATGGGGCACTTTCTTCATTTCGGGATAACTTTGTAAAAGTGACCATCTCATGCAATCTTTTGGCATCTTAGAAAAAGCTCAGTAAATCTGCACATTAGACTGTCCAAACAAAAAATTTACATGATAGACACAAAATTAGCATGATTTCTAGCTTTCTTGTTCACTGTTAGCAGTCGTTTGTGGATGTCAAGATGCTAAATTCACATGAGAGTGAAAACACATCCAAAATGCTTTCAAACTTCAAAAGCCGATAAGTGGAATTGCTTCAAAAGATTAAAAAAAGAAAGAGCAAAACCTGTCCTCCAGGCTGCGCTCAATGTCAAATTTGAGTATCGAAATCCTTCTCGGTGAAAGTTCAACAGTTTCTCCTCTTCTTGCTTTCTCGTACATTTTTTCTCCACCAACCTATCCAAATCAAGAGCAATAAAACAACTTCATCGACATGCCAATGCATACACTTAATAGTATGCAGAGAACTATATCAATGACTGAATATGAGGTACATTGTCAATCACCACAACCGCTACATTATCGGTACCATTTTCATCAAAGACTGCACCAGAAGATTTCCAGTTATCAATGAATATGAACAAACAATCCTGAATGCATGTTTAAACAAAAGCACCATTATTCGTCCAACTACTAGATCTGAAGAGGAGATCGTTAATTTTTCACTTACTTTTATGGCCGAAAACATTGGTGGGACTTGCCAGATCTCTCCAAGAAAGGATGCCGCAGTTTTCTTTATATCTTCATCTTTGATGTGCTCCCAAGGCTCACGCTGGATGATCTAATAAATGAGTTGAAGTACAATGTTAGTTGTCTACCATCAACCCCAAAAATGGATGGGTGCAAAAGGATGGCATGGTCATAAAAGAGCCTTTTCCCCACATTCAATCACCCCTATTGAGTACCACAACGAAGTAAGACAAAACAAAAAACTATTGAACTCGTTAAAGGCACTTAGCTGTGCATTCTTAAACATGAGTATAGTACATTAACATGAAAATGACAGGTCTTTGTTAGAGAGAATATTCATACTGGTGAATCAGCATCCAAAGTTGATGTGGCCTCTCCTAAACGGAAAACCCCGCTATAACCCTTTACCATACCCTGATATCTGCAACAACCATGTTTGAAAAGTTCTGACCAAGTTTTCGCATTGCAATTTACCATGAAAAGATTCACTTACAAATCGTACATACGAAATACTAAAAAGACCATAAAACTCTAGACCAGAGCATTAAAACTTATGGAGCTGGAATGAACTTCTTTCAAAAAAAGCTAGACAGAAGAAGGTTCAAATCTTACGTTTCCACTAGCTTCGTAGCTTTACCCACGCATACAATCAACAATCCAGTTGCCATAGGATCAAGAGTACCAGCATGCCCAACCTATATCAGAAATAGAAGAGTAGAGAAGGAAAAGTTAGCTGATCTTCTAGGAATCACCTAGATCCAGCATCTGTAACAAGCAGGCACCTTCTTTACTTTGACCAGACGTCGAAGCTTCCCACAAACTGTGAATGAAGTCCAGCCTGTATTGCAAACAATAATTGTAACAATGATTGCCCAGAATCGACACAAACACAATGTGCAACAACTGAAGTATATAAACAAATGAATACAGTAAAATCCTCTCGCAGAGCTAATTAATCATTCAGTCAGAATACTTCTTCATCAGCATATACAGACTATGAATCTAATCCTGAAGTAGCAGGAATTGCTTCTCCAGATAAACAGAATTTGCTAAAAAAAATTAAGCCCAGCACGGATAATGTGATAAGTGCAGTGCAAACATTAAAAAAAAAAAGGCCCTGCATTCTCTAAAAAGAGAGGCCAGAGGCCCACAATCCGTCGATGTAACATCTTGAACTTTATACATCTCTACCCGCTATTTCACACATCTTCTCTTGCGCCAGAGAATCTTTTGAGAATGGCTTAAGGACTTGCGTGGACACTTCATCCATTTTCAGTTTGCACATAAAGAAAAGAGGATGCTTGCTGCTACATCGAGCCGGCGCACAAAATAAAAGAAGTCACTTCAGAGTTCAGCTATCACCGGGCACTATATGTGCACGTATCAGTGGACGATGTCAAGAATATATCAAACCAAAAATCTCATTTTGGCTACCATTTCAAGTTAGTCTCTGAAATAGAACAGGCACAGGTTTCACACACACTTTCAGACATTCAATTCAGTCAATCAGTTAAAGACCCACCTTTGGGTTTGTTTATCAGAACCACTGTGCCATAAGGCCCATCCCATCTTGGAGGAAGCTCGGTACTCCTAGTCAAAACGTATGGCTCGCCATCACTCGCCACACTCTTCTCACTGGGAACTTTCTTCAAACACTTAAAGAACTCCTCCACCTTCTTCTCCATCACATCCTTCTTCCCCTCGTCCCTCGCCAAATCATCACCATCCTTCTTCTCCCCCTCAAAGAACACCAACCTCTTATCCTCCATCTTTTCCTCACCCACATTCGCTCTCCTCTTATCCTTCTTCCCCTTCGCGCCCGCATTTCCCTTCGGCCCACCGCTCTCTCCAGGCTCAAGGAACGCCTTATCGAGGCAATGCTCGGGGAAATATTTCTTCTCCAGCTGATACACCATCTTGTAATGCTTGTCCTTCTCCCAAGGATAAGCGAACGCATCGTGGAAGTACAGCTCCTCCTCTCTCTTGTGCAACCTGTGGAACTCCACCACCTCAGGCCTCAGCTCCACGAACCCGCCCTCCGCCTCACTCCGCCTCCTCTCGTCCTCCGAATCGGACCCGTACATCCTCTTCAACCTCTTGCTGTAGTACTTCCTCTTGGACTTGTCCATCCCGGAATCCGCCTCCGGCGCGAGCTTCCGGTCGGCCCAGTCGTCGAACCCGAGCTCGACGTCGACGTCGGGCTTCTCGGAGGCGTCCGGCTCGGGGAAGGACTCGGGTCCGCCGGGCCCGCCGAGGCGGGGTGGGCGAGCCCTGGCGAGCGAGGACTGAGCCGGGCGGTTGACGATGAGGTCGTACTGGAGAGGGTAGGGGGTGGAGGTGGTGGAGAAGAAATGGGTCAGCGCGGAGTGGACCGGGGACGACGAGAGGGCGAGGGCGGCGGCGGCGGCGGCGGCGTTGGGGACGGAGAGCGAGGGGACGGGAGACGCGATGGGGCGGAGGAAGAGGAGGGACCTGTGGGTGAGAGACAGCGGTCTCGCCATGGCCGAGCAGCCGCGAGCAGGAGGCGGCTCCGCTCGAGGGTTCAAAGGTTCAAAGATTCAAGGCAAGCCCGCGAATGGGTTTCGTAGCATGGTCGCCGTGAAGGCGGAGGAGGAGCGAGGCCGTCCGTATCGTCTCCGTCCCGTCCCGCCGTCTCTGCTCTCGAGCTTGGCTCGGAAATGGAAGTCGAAGCTCGTCTTCCTCCGGGAGATGGACAGAACCAGAACCAGTTTCTGCTGGGCCTGAGCTGACGGTCGGACCCCCTCCCCCCAACTCCATTGTATAGCCCACGCCAGGCCCAGATGAATTTTTCGGGCGAACGAGCGGCATGCCTCGTAAACATACGATGATGTCGGGAGAAACGACTCGCGTAGTTCCTGAACTTTGATCCGATATATAATACAATCCTTAAAGTTTAACCCTCGTGTATAATATCGACCCGGTCTCTTAGTTTTCGATACGTATCGAATTTAGTCTCTGGGCTATATGAAAGCGTTTAATGTTATCTCCGAATTTGAATTGATGCGTGCATGACATTTGATATTTTCACACGGTCCGAAGAGTAAATTGAACATTTACCATCTGGGCAAAGTTCGGGATCCCATTAAATAAATTAAAAGCATATAACCGACAATATAATTAGG
The DNA here is from genome assembly GCA_031216405.1 of Syzygium malaccense. Taxonomy (NCBI): domain Eukaryota; kingdom Viridiplantae; phylum Streptophyta; class Magnoliopsida; order Myrtales; family Myrtaceae; genus Syzygium; species Syzygium malaccense. Next base: position 25,366,599 of record CM062262.1, on the reverse strand, counting down.
TCAAAAATCAGGAATTATATACGTCGTTATCCCGTGCGGTTCCGACACGATGGTCCGGTGGGTCGTGCACTATTGAGAAAAAGAAAATTCTAAGGGAGAATTCTCAAGCGTTCCGAGCATTGCAAGCGAAGGCAACACGTGGCTACGCTACGGAATCGCGAAATGGGCCGGAGCGAAGCCCCCACCATCCAAATCCAAGTTGGGCGTGCGATTGGGACGACACCCCAAAAGCCGAGCCACAGCAATTTAACGTCTAGATCCCCGCCTAAGTTCGTACTTTAGTTCACAACATCATTTAGAATCTTCATAATAAACAATAAGGCCCCTACGCATTTTTTCTGATCGATTTATAGGACGAAACGCCCGCAATTCGCGTGCACCGGCTCTTCTCGTAATATGCTGCTACAGATGCGCGCGTCGTCCGTTCCGGTTTATGTTTAAACCCTCGAGCTTGAATCATTTTCAGCGAATTGCTTTCCAGCTTCGAAATGAACGGCATCCTCGAAATTACCAACAGTTTGTTCGGCCTTAAGCTATTTTAGCTAGTTTCGTCGCACCCGAAAAGGGTCCCAAAAAAAAAAAATGATTTCGTGCGGACTACTTTTCGATATGTAAAAAGGCGTATCAAAGTTATTCACAATAAGATAGCCTATGATCACATTGACGGATCTACTTTCCACAGCTTATGCTAATCCAGCTCAGTAATCAACACGTCAATTAAACCTTTTCCTTTTTTTGGCTTTTCCACTTTGAATGAAATGTGGACCGCTACAAGAGAATATATTCGACCCGTCCCTTTTCTTTTTCCCTTGCGCCAGAAGAAAAGGTGCTTTCAATTTTCCAAAAAGTGATGCTACAACATCACCATGAATTTGGGAGATTCTGTAATTCTCTTCACACCTAACTCTCGTTGTCATGCTGAATCGGGTGTGGACTGACTTGACCAAAGACACGTATGCTTTCCTTTCGTATGTACTGAACCATGGTAACTGAGCAAGTGTATTTACATGTTTTGACCAAAAATAAGGTATTTAATTACATGTGAGTCATAAGCACTAAGACTGCGTTTGATCGTCTGGATGTCTAAACAAGATAGGACTGGATAGGATAGGATAAGAAATCCTGAGATTTCTTCATATCCTGTCTACTGTTTGGTGGACTACGAATTTAAAATCGGATAGGATAATTTTTATTTTATTTTTTTCTATTCACGGGTCCGGAGGAGTCAGTGAAGGAAAAAAAGCCAAGAAATTTTTTTGGTCAAAGCGCACAAGATGTGGGAATGAAGATGACGGCGAGTAGAGCGTAGGGATTCTAAAAATATAGGCATTAAAAATCCTATCCGAGTCTATCCCACCCCTCCCCTCGAATTTTTTTATCCGAGCTATATCCGATCAATATCCGACCTTATCCTATCCTGGACCACCACCAAACACAGAATAGGATAAAACATATCCTATCCTGGCTTTTATCCGATCAACCAAATGCATCCTAAAGGTTAATACCATGAAATACCCATAGATACACCCGTGACAAATTTACCTTAAATAAATTCTTTTTTGCCATAAAAAATTTTGAATCAGCATACCCGCGACAAATTTACCCTTTGTTGAATCAGATTAATATAACGAAAAAAATCACAAACCGGTACACACGTAACAAACGGATGGTAAAACTCCAAAACGGTACACCTGTTAGCTGCCACGTATCATTTAGCTCATAAATTCGATGGTAAAATTGAACGAAAACTAACGGAGAGTAAAATTGTCACAGGTATACAAATTTAGAGTTTTTTGTGATCCGAAAAATAGTTCGGAATAAATTCGTCTCAAGCATACCAGTTTAAGGTTTTCCATGATATTAATGTTGACACCTAAATTTTGCGAGGTGATAATTAACTCGCAAAATAATTGTTTTGCTATATTCACCGTCAAATAAGCGTCTCGGCGTGCTTTAATTTTTAACTCTAGTCCTTGCTATTGTGATTTGAGATAGCATCGTCATTCGATATCAAATATCTTTAAATTTCCGGAATTTCGCGTTTTGCTTCGGCAATTAAAAAAAAATCCCTACTTTCTTCCGTGTCATTCTCTTCTTGAGTAATCGCTTGTTAGAAACAAGAAAAAAAATCAAAGGAAAATTCTCAAACGGTTTACACGCTTTCTCCCGAAATTTTAAGATCGGAACTTGTGAACATCTAACCAAAGTTTCGAATTACAAATGGGCCCGTGGATATGGTAATTTGTAAATTGAAGATGTTTTAGAAATAAAAAGAGAATGATTTAGAATGCTAAATAAAAAAAAAAGAGAACATATTTACAAAAAGAAAACCTTAAACAACGATTTTTTTTATCCTTTTTTTGTGTTTGTTTATCTCCTCTTCTTCTTCTTCTTCTTCTTTTGAAAAAAAAACCGCAAAAAATATCAACCTATGTCCGCCATGACAAGTGACGTGGAAACTCTCAAACTTGTACCTGTAGTGATACATTTACCATTCATCAAAATCCCGTCAACGAGCACCGCTAAAAACCTGTCTACATGGATGACGAAAGGCAAACGACATTGACAAGGTATTGTGCCCACGTGGATTAAGCGAAATAAAAACGACGAAATTTTGGCTGGTACAGCCATCCGACGGAGCCTTGATAAAGGGGTAAATGCATCACACGTGTACGAGTTTGTGATTTTTGAAGCCGCAAGAAACAAATCTAGATAAATGTATCATTACGGGCATGATTCGGGATTTTTTCTGTCGGCTTTTTTTTTCTTTTTTTCCACGCGTGTTTGCGAATTTGTGAAGGAGGCATTTTTGCGTTGGAGCATATGAGAGAATATGCTCCGTAAATTTTCGTGATGGACAAAAAAAGGAAGCCCCCCTCTTTGTTTTTCCCCCCCCACGCACGGCGAGAATTTTCTAGGAAGTTGCTACGAACGTCTTACCAATCCTTCCAAAGTTTGGAGCGATGTGGACACACGCAGCTGTCGTAGCCCGCACGCAATCCTCCCCCCTCACTTAGAAAACTTCGGCCCTCAAAAAATATAAATAAATAATAAATAAGAAAATAGAAAGTAATAAATAAATAAAAAGTACGTCGGACTCAGACAATTAGGGCTACTTCCTAATTTGTGACAAGCGCTGCGTTTTTTTTTTTGTCGTCTATCCGACACCGTTTTCTCGTCGGATTTCGAAGAAAGCACGGACACGAATGGAAGATTGGTCGGTGATGCATTAGGCACCGTACTGGCAAATTTCCATAACTCGGGTGAGAAAAAGACAAAGACGCCGGGATCTAATATTCGGCGCGGAAAAAAAAAGAAAAAAAATCCAAAAAAGAAAAGAGAATGCATAGTCCGCCGAAATATCTAAATATCAAACCACGCCCTCGTTTAAGAGATCGGGGGCAATGATTCCGTAGAATTTTACACGGTCGTGGGAAGGGGTTGTGAATTCAGATCATTCCGATGATATCGTGAAAAAATGAATAAATTGAAAATAATTTCCCAAAAATATCACCCGTATCACTTAGGAAAATGAATGTTAAAATATATTCATTATTCACGAAAACGTTTAGATATAAATTATTACTAATGATGAAAACATTTTTCGTTAATTAATTAGTTCAAGTAATATAAACGATCATTTAAAAAAAAATTCTGAATCACTTCTTTATCGCAAAACAAACGGAACCCTTGTTTGGAGCAATCATGGGCGGTCCCGCGCAATATAGCATTCTACACTAACATGGCTTGTCGGCATTTTTGTTATTTTTTATTTTTTTTTGCGCGCTCATTCGTGCATGTGAAAACAAATTCGCAAAACATTAAAAAAATCGGGCTTTGCATGGCAAGTGGCTAATGGTCCGTTTGGTAACGTGCCAAACAGTGAAAATTTCTATTCTTTTGTTCCCAGAAATAGTTTGGGAATAGAAATGCACTTGGTAAACTTTTGTTCCCAGGCACATTTTTGCAAAAATTTGTGCCCAGAAATAATTTGGGAAGAGAAACGAGAAGTAAAAAAAAGTTGTTTCTTGTTTCTCGGCACAATTTTGAGAATGAGTTCTTTTTCTTTTTTTTCTTTTCTTCTTTGTGTTGTTCTTCCCTGAACCGTGGCCAGTCGCCGGCGGCCGGCCGGCCTCCAACGACCGGCCATAGCCCAGGGCCGACGAGGGCGTCACAGCCCTCGCTGGCCGCTGGCGAAGGCGAGGGTGAGGGCTAGACCCTCACCGCCTGGGCGAGGCGGCTTGCTGTCGATCATGGCGAGGTCGGCCTCACCCAGATCGGGCGAGGCTGAGCCTCGACGTCGTGACTGACGGTGAGGTCGACTTCGCCGTGGGTCGCGTCGGCGAGGCTCGGCCTTGCCCGATCTAGGCGAGGCCGGCGGTGAGGCAGGCTGCCAGGGCGACGGCGAGGGCCGAGACGCCCTGGCCTGTGGCCAGTCGCTGGCGTTGGCGACCGGCCATGGCCAAAGAAGGGAAGAGTAGAAAGAAAAAAAAAATTAAACAATTTAAAATATTATTAATAAAAAAAATTTTGTGCAGTTATCAAACGTATTTCTGTTCTTTTCTATCCTAGGAATGGAAATTTTGGATAGTTACTAAAAGCCTTCAAATGCTCAGAAATTTGTTTCTGGACACAGAATAAAAAAGAATCATTTCTGAGTAGAAATAGTTCATGGGTACAGAATGATTGTCACACGCATCCTAAGATTCCTAAAACCATCACATCGGTGAAACAGACGCATTAAAAAGAATAAAATAATGAAATTATTACTCGCGTTTATTGGATAAAGTAAAAAAATAAAAAATTAAATTAATTTCAGGGTCCCTTCTGCTTGGTCCATGCAAACGGATGATCTCCGAAGCGAAGATTCCCCCTCCACATGTGGACTTGTCTATCGAAGCCATCTCGCACTCAGCAAGTGAAATTAATTAAATTTATTTATTTACTTATTATGGTGAATATTAAAATGCGTATGAACTGGGAGAAGAAGAATAATTCTCCGTCTTCTCGGGATTTCTTAGTCGCGAAGAGTCGAAAGACTATAAGGATAATATTCCGCGCACCCCCGACCCTTTACCTAATTTTCGTTATTATAATTTTTCTCCCGAGGCGGGGGTGTTGTTTCGCGATGTAATTGACCGGCACGGTGCTCGGGCATACCTGATGCGGTATTCACACCGGTTTTCCAAGTCCGCGGGGCCGTCATCTTGACCGCCGTTGACCGACGTGGCAACGGCTCGATCGGGGAGGACGACATAAGGTTCTTCTCCCTTTTTCTCTTTTATTAAAAGATAACAATGACTTTCTGTAGACTATAACTACGCGACCAAAAGCGTATTTTTTTTTATTATAATCCCAAAATAATAATAAAAAAAGCGACTTTCGGGGGGTCTTTTTTTCCCGCTTTTAATTTATATTTTCGTTTTCCTTTTGCCCGATGGAAAAAGGGGCGTGCTTGAAAAGGCGAGATATTATAAGCGCACGACTTTACAAAACAAATTCTATTTTTTCTTAAATTTCCCGATTTTTATAGGAAAAAAAAAGCGAAAAAACTATTTTCTACGGAGTTTGTGGAAATCGGGACCAGACCACGAAAGGGGAAGCGGCGGTCCATGACCTCGGTCAAGCGGCGGTCCACGACACGGTCATCCCCACAACCCCACAACCCCACAACCCTTTAGAGCTGGTCCGTACATCGAGAGGTTGGTGAAGTCAAGGTCCGAAACAATCCATTTGCATGCAACCCGGCTCGGATAAGGCCAAACGATTTCGAACCGCGGGACCGTGTGTGAATCCCAAGTGACTGTCGGGTTGGACGGAGACGTTAGGCTCGTCGAGAGAGCCGGATATTTCGAGTGCAAATGAAATGGAATGCTTGCCAAGACCGGCCTTGACCCCCTTTAATCCGGTCAATCCCACGTGCGAAGAAAGTGGTGCAGGCAAAAGCCATCGAGTCTTGTGTTATATGATGGAGAAGGATCCCTTGAGTTGATGAAGTCCATGTCGTCGCGCAACTAAGAATGAAAATTCACGTTGTTTCGTTTCGATTATACAAGTGGGCGACGATTGTATTTAAGCATCGCATTTCTTAACTGGAAAGAAATTATCAATCATTTAACATCACCCGTCATTTCGTTTCATTTCGAGCGTGTATTGCCTCCGCGGATATTTCTACTGTCGCCAAAATAAATAAAGAAAAGGGCATTTTGCTT